>OX155900.1:48412491-49612491 GCA_944588485.1 Phosphuga atrata | reverse complement strand
TTTGACGAGAATATCGGCTGCTGTTGTCTTGAAATATATTTATTACTCAAATAGGTTTTGCAGTGCTCGATCTCATTTTATTTTAATACAATATAATTTTACTTATCAACACTGATACCTAGGTACTTGATTGAAGGTTGAAAAAAATATATAATCGTTACTATTTTGTGTCTTATTCCCTAAATTTTTATAATATATTCCTGGTGAATGTTGGATTACTCCTAAATGTTGGATATCTTGATACAACCTGAATGTTGGACTCCTGAATGTTGGATATCCCCACTAGTTATTATTAGAATTCTTAATTATTTAAACTACTAATTCTATTTTAAATAACCAAGCTTTAAATATTAAGTATGTACTATATCTTATCATAAAAATGCTTGATTCTATTAGCATGGATTGTTTGTTGTCTCCGCCCTTCCTGAATTACAAAGTTGACCTGAGATAATTTTTCTATTATTATATATGGTCCTATCCATTGTTTCTGTAATTTTTGGCTTCTACCCCTTCTAACTGATTCGTCAACTAATAAAACTTTGTCATTTACTTTGAATTTCACGATGTTTATTTTTTGTCATAATAACGTTTTTTAATGAACATACGTCTCATTTTTAGGGTTCCGTACCGGAAACGTAACCCTTATAGGATCACTTTGTTGTCCGTCTGTCTGTCTGTCCGTCTGTCTGTCTGTCAAGACCATTTTTCTCAGGAACGCGTAGAGGTAACCAGTTGAAATTTGTATCAAATACTCGAGTCTGCGGCCTCTTTCAGCTGTGAAACAATCAAACTTGTAAGTCAACGCGTTCAAAAGATATGACCACTTATATCGCATATTTTGCGATTTCAAGGGAATCAAAACCTATAGGGTACTTCCCGTTGACCTAGAATTATGAAATTTGACAAGAAGCAGTGTCTTACAGCACATGTAAAGGGAAAAATCTGAAAACCGTAAATATGTAGTTTAATTACAAGAAAAATGCGAATTTACTAATACACTAAAAAATACACTAATGTTGTCGTAGTGGTATTGTCAGGCTACAGAAGCATATGAGTTGCATACAGTTAGGTCCTCCTCGGTTAGGTCCGTAGGTTAAAAAGTATGTGTTGGCACCAAGCTGTTTATTCTGTATTTTCTTTGTTTATATTCGTTATGCATTTCATCACGTACGCTCTATATACATAATATATACAGGGTATATATTATGTCTAAATTTTGCTTGTTTATAACCGACATGCGACATACTCAAGTCCCGTAACATCCTGTATATATTATATTTCGTCTAATTTTTCTTTATAATCTACATATACTTAAATCACGTACGCCCTATATTTTTTGGTAGTCAATTGCCCAAAAGCAGTCAATTGAACAACTGAATATTAAGAGTATCGAAATAGATCTAGAAATAGTTAATATATTAGTTTATATTAGATCTAGAAATAGTTAGTTCTTAATATAAGTTAGTGAATAAGTGTAATACTAAAATAAAGTTTTCTTTTTATAAGTATAAAAATATTCGCGTTATTTAAAAAAAAATACCCTGTATACCTTTATAGAGGGTATATAGGTATACAGGCAAAATTGAGCAGTAAAAACAAATAGTAAACTTCCAGAACCCATAGTGAATGGGGGATGTATGGTAATAAAATATAGGGTAGAATTCCATCGTACGACAGCGACATCTTGAGGTAATGCTTGCAGCGGTACTAAGATGGTCGTGATTTCAGGAGGGCCACTTGTCAAGTTAACTGAATGTGCTTGCTACTAGGGTTTTCGCGTACCTGACTTTTTTTAATACCCGCGTATCGAGTAATATTTTTTCATATACCCGGGTATACCCGGGTACCCGGGTATTTGCAATTTTTACAAAAAAAGAGAAAAATATTTATAATGTTTTATTTTATTACGAAAGAGTGAAGTATGTCAATTAGTCTCCTTAACTTATGGTACAATCAGTCACACAACAGTCTTCTTCTCATTAACTATTTAGGAACTAGTGTATTGTCCTGCCTTTGCTTTTCGGTAGAGTTAGATGTTTATGATGAAACGCTTCTCGGATGAATTTACTACGATTGACGGCCCGATTGGAAATAACGTCTTGTGCCACCAAACGTGCAACATTTTCGGAAATTTTAGTACAAATCCGAAAAAAATGTTATTCGCGGTCTTTTTGGAACTAGGCTTGAACTTTGTTCAGATTCAGATTGAGAAGTCGATGTCGACGGCACTCCTTTTTCGCACGGAAAGTTCTGTTTTTTTATCTTTATTTTATTTACTTTATCTAAATGTTTTAATAAAACACATGTTGAAAAGCCGTTATAGGATAATATTTTTGTGCATATTGAACATTGTATTGATTCCGTATTCTCTATTTTTGTTTCATATATCCATACCCCAGAAACAGGCCTATCCATTTTGCCTACGAAAAGCCATGGTTCAGTAAAATTTTATATGTTATCCACAAGATAACGTTCACCGAAACGTTCACCGAACAATATCCTATTCACACACCAACGAAATAAAAACAAAATATGCGACATAACCAAACCTAACCTCATGTTTACTGCAGTTTTGTATAAAACTCAACGCCTTCTTTAGAGTTATTTTAAATGTTGGTAGTGAAAATTTGCTAATATTATTTTTAAGGCGCTACTTAGTAATAATTTTCCGAGTGGGTACCCGGGTACCCGGGTCTGACAAAGAAATAGTATCCGGGTACTAAAAATTTCAAATACCCGTGTATATCCGGATCCGGGTACCCGGGTAGAAAACCCTACTTGCTACGTCCTCCACAAAAAAATATACCTTACTTTCAAGTTTGTACGGAACCTTCGGTGGCCGAGTCACAACTCGCACTTGGCCGGTTTTTTCTTATTAACTTTTTTTGTGCATCTTCGTGACAAATGCTCATTTTTTGGCGTAACTCAGAGATATAATCATTGTATGCATAATTTTGTTCCGTGGATTTGATTAAGCTGGTAGGCAGAATTGCTGTTTTTCCAAACACTAGCTCGAAGGGTTGATAATTTTTCGACGAATGTGGTGTTGTATTGTACGTAAAAACGGCAACCAGTGATCCCAATCCAATTGGTCGGTTTTGATAAAATGCCTTAAATATTCCGTTACGGTTCTGTGCGACCGTTCTAGTGCATCATTACTTTCTCGGTGAAACGCAGTTCGGATTAATGATTTTTATTGGTATGGCTTCTGCATATTTTGTTAGATCGTCCATAAATGTCAAAATATATGTATTTCCTTCGGCCGATTCAGTTAAACGGGCCCACGATGTTCACAAAACATTTTTCGAAAGGTTGTTGTGATTTCTAGCGGTGCTTTTGTTTTCTTAGAAGTTTTATTTAATTGACAACTTGTACATTTTTTAATGTACTCCGCTACGTCCTCTTTCATATTTTTCCATTTATATAATGTTTTTATTCATTTTACAGTTTGATTTACCCCTTGAGGACCTCCCAAAAGTGCGTCATGGTATTCATACAATATTTTATCCTTTTCCTCTTTTGTTAAATAAAGTTCGCTTTTGAAACAATTAATTTCGACATCGGTGTTCTTAAAGACATATCCAAACATACTTCTTATAATCTGCCATTTTATGCCATCTGATATGCCTTGTTTCGTTAACATTATTTTTTTTATTCCATTTTGTATAGATATATTCTTCATAGAATTTATTATTTTATATATTCTATTCATAAATTCTCTGTAATTAAAGTTCTCATTTATATGTTTTATAAAAATGTATGTATCTTTATGTTGAGGCATTCTACTTAGACTATCCGCATTAGTGTTTCTAGAAGTCTAGAACTTGGGTCCGCCAAATGTTTTAAGTGCAATAATGGATTGTGGTCTGTTACTATAGTGAATTTAGTGCCGCAGGGTCTAAATTGTTTGCATCCGAATACAATAGCTAACATTTCACGTTCTGTTGTTGAGTATCTTCTTTCGGCGTTATTTAAAGTCCTACTACTATAGGCAATTGGCAAATCTTTACCTATAACCCCTTGACTAAGAAGACATCCTAAAGCATAACCTGAGGCATCCGTTGTGATAATAAATAGATTTTCGAAGTCAGGGTATTGTAGAATGGGCGAACTTGTTAGTTTCTCTTTCAAATTATTAAAAGCAAACGTACAGTTTTCGTCAAAATTAAAATGAACTTTTTATCTTTTAATAAGTTGGTTAAAGGGTTCGCGATTTTTGAAAAATTCTCGATGAATCTTCTATAATAGGACGCCAGGCCAAAAAAACTTTTAATATCCTTTTTTGATTTAGGTTTTGGGTAATTTTTCACTGCCTCTATTTTCCTGGGGTCGGGTAAAATTCCACTTTCTGATATCTGGTGGCCTAGATAAAACACTACTTAAATATTGACTATTCGGGTTTTAATTTAATTTCCTTAGTCTTTGAAAAACGTCAAGTAATTTAGAATTGTGGTCTTTCACACTTTTCCCAAAGACCACGATATCATCTAAATATACAAAAGCTTTTACTCCCATTAATCCACTTAAAACTGATTTCATCATCATCATAATCATTCACTGATTTCAGTCTCTGGAAGGTTGCAGGTGACGTTTGTAGACCCATAACGAGACGCCTAAACTGGAAATGTCCTTGTGGGGTACTAAAAGCTGTTATTTCTTTAGAATCTTCGTCAATAGGTATCTGTTAATATCCATTCGAGAGATCCAATGCGGAAAAAAAAAATTGATTTCCCCAAATTGTCAAGAATCTCTACTATATTGGGTATGGAATGAGCATCCGGGTCCGAATTTTTGTTTATTTTTCAAAAAATCTACTACTACTTGTTCGCCATCCTTATAATCCTTTTTCTGTACGACCAGCAGTGGCGAATTCCATGGACTATTGCTAGGTTCGATTATGTCATCCTCTAGCATTTTATTAGTCTCTTCAATTATAATATTCTTATGGGCATTGGGCAATCGGCAAGGGCATGTATTAATGGGTGTAGTTTCAATTTTAATTTTATGGGTAAAGGTTCGAGTGCAGCTTAATTTTTCACCTTGTAAATGGAAGATGTCTTCGTTCTCTACCAACAATCTCGATATTTTATGTTTATTATAAGCATCCAAATGTTCTAAATTTATTGATTCTAATATATTTTGTGAACGTTCCGTATCATTTTCGTAACAATTTAACTCCTCGAAATATTTTATAGGCTGTAAACTAACATTCGACGTTTTGACAGTTTTATATCCTCAGAAATATTCAACAAGCTTATTGCACATGTATTGTTATTAACTTCAGTTAAACTGCCTCCCATATATAAGTTCGGTTTTAATATTTGAGGTTCGCATATACCTATAGAACCATCTCTAAGACTGAATAGGCGTTAATAATAATTTCAGATCTCGCAGGGACCTCAATATTTTTTATAAAAATTTCCTGCGGTAATATTTCTAAATGATCTTGATCTACATGCATTAATTTATTTTTATAATCGATAGTTATATTATTTTTTTGAAGGAAATCTATGCCTAGATTTCCATCGAATGCCAATTTAAAATCATCATGTACAATGTGAAATTCATGTTCGATAACGTTTGATCCAATTGTTATAAAACCTGTGGTGGTATCTAACGTCTTTACAGATTCCGCGATTCCAGTTAGTCGTACTGGATTGTTATATATTATTACTTCATCTTTAATTTTGCAAAGTTTTACTAACGATATATCTGCTCCTGTGTCAATTAGTAATTTGGTTTTGTTTTCCAAACAAATACCGATATCAGTGCTAACAGATTGATGTTTAAACTCTCCGATAGTATAACTGATTATCGCATTTTCAGACAAGGTGTGAATCTTATCTCTATATTCTTTTGCTGTATAACCTCAAGTTTCTTCACTACTATTTCTATTAAAATTATCTCTCGTGTTCCTATAAAAATTATCTCTATTTGGATTTCTATTCAAATTTTCTCTATTTGGGTTCCTTTCAAAATTATCTCTATTTGAGTTTCTTTCAAAATTCCTACCTGAACTACTTTGTGGGTTATGCCTTTTTTCCGGATCTCTATTCGAATTTCTGTAAAAAGTTTTATCCTGGCTTCTATGTGAATCCGAATAAAAGTTCTTGTTTGGATTTTCGTATGAATTCTCGTGTTTTTGCTGATAAGTATATTTATCATTTTTCGTACTTCTAAAATTATTGTTATTACAATTCGCAGATAATTTATTAAAACTACAATTTTCAGTTTTATGGTTACTTTTTTACATATGTCACAATATATTTTAAACCTACACTGCTCTCTGTTGTGATTATCTCTATTACAAATAGTACAATGTTGTTGATGTAAATTTAATGCTCTTGCTAACTATTTTAGAATTTCCTCTAGAAAGAGCATCGCCCTGTATTGTTTTCCCTTCAGATTCGTCTAACGAAATTGCTTGCTCTAAAGAATTTGGTCTGTTAAATCTAACAAATTGTTTTATTCCAGGAGACAAACCTCGTACAAAAATATCTAAAGCTTCTTCTACTCTTGTCATTTCATTAGCGAGACTAAATTGTTCGAGATTATAAGTTTCTGAATTGCAATCGTATATTTTTTGAATTAAGTTAATTATTTTATTTTTATAATCTAAAACATTCTCGTCTTGATTTTGAAAAGTGTTTCACAAAATTTTGCCCGATTCACCAAATGTGTTTAACAAAAGAGACCTAAATTCCTGCCAAGAGTTAAATTCATAATTCTTAACCGCTTCAAAAGCTTTGTCCTTTAAATTAACTTGTATGTATTCTAAAATATAAAAATTATTTACAGTCTATGTTTATACTCCTAGTCTCCCAATTGAGTTTCTTGAAAGCGTATTCTAAGACTGTTATGAATAGTTTTGGAGACATAGTGTCTCCCTTTCTTACTCGTCTTCCGACTTTAATGCGGTTGCTGTTGTCATGTAATTTGACCGACATGATAGCGTTCTTGTATATTTTATAGGTCAGTTTTGAGTATCTATAGTCCACTTGACATTCTCTCAGGGCTTCCATTATTGTTTTCAATTCCATTGTGTCAAATGCCTTATGAAAGTCTATAAACAGGAGGACTAGTGGTCTATTGTATTCGACGGTTTTCTCGATGAGGGTCTTAATACTCTGGAGGTGATCATTAGTTACGAAACCCGATCGGAATCCGGCTTACTCTCCTGGTTGGTATAGCTCAAGTTTTTTCTCCAGTCCCGATGTTAGGATTCTGATAATCAGTTTATATAGATGGCTAAGCAGAGTTATAGGGCGGTAATTTTCCAGGTTTGCATTGTCTCCCTATTTGCGGAGCAAGATGGTGGTCGCTTCATGCCACTTCTCCGGAATAGTACTATCCTGCAGGCAAAGGTTAAAAAATGCTTGTATTGACCTCAGCAAGAGAAAGCCTCCAGCTTTTATTTCTTCTGCAACCTTCATCTTCTCCAGGTGCTTTGTTGTTTTTCATTTTCGACAAGGCTCCTTTAATTTCTTTGATGGTGTTTTCTGGCATTTCTTCGGATCCCTGGTTTACGACACGTTGCTCCCGTGTTAGTGTAATCGGATTCAGAGTTTCCTGTTGTCGACTTTTGTATAATTCGTATTAGAAATTTTAGTCAATGCTCAGAGTTTCCTCTCGATTTGAAGTGATGTTACCCTGCTTGTTTTTTAGTTTGGTTAACTTCAGTAAGACGGGTACGCAGTACTTTCATGCTTTTGTTATTTTCTATTGTTTCTTTCTATTCAATAAACAACGTGAAATCACACAAACGATAAAAAAAGGGAGCTACAATATCTAGGCCATATATAATGAGGAGAAAAGTATGAGCTTCATCTTGAACAGGCAACTGGGAAGCCTACAGAGTAGCGCTTACTGATTACAACAAAGAATTGAGAAGGTCGAAAAGGAAAACCTAGCGTGACTTCTGTGAGGACATTCATAAACGGCAAGGCTGCAAAAGGTTTTGGCAGAGGACCACTCAAATGAAATCGGGCTTATTAAGACACCGAGTGGTAAGTATATCAAAGATTTAGAGGAAAGTCTTAGCGTTTTACTGCAGACACTCTTTCCTGGCTCTAAATCAACCATAACTGGTGAAGGGATAACGCAGATAAAGCGCCCAAGCAAAATCTGCAAAAACATGGCAACAACCATGTTTACTGTTCAAAAAGTCGCATGGGATGTGAACAGTTTCAAGCCATTTAAGGCTGCCGGACCTGACGGCATTTTCCGGGCAATTCTGCAGAATGGGACCGAAACCATAGCCCCCTGCATTGCTGAGATATTTAAGGCCAGCTTTCGACTGGCGTACATACCGCTGGAATGGAAAGAGGCCAAGGTGATATTCATCCCTAAGGCAGGGCGCGGGCTGCAAGACCTGGCAAAGTCCTACCGACCAATTAGCCTCACTTCCTTCCTCCTGAAAACAATGGAAAAAATTGTGGACAATCACATACGGTGGGGACCTCTTAAAAAAGGTCCTCTCCATAACCATCAATACGCTTATCAGCCAGGCAAATCCACAGTAGACGCTCTACACGAGATAACGAACACATTGGAGGCACCACTGGACTGCAAAGAAATTGCTGTAGGTATCTTTATAGATATAGAGGGAGCGTTTGACAACACAACCCGTTTATAAATAAAGAATGCAGCCACCAACAAAGGGATCGAAGGCCGTATCATTGAGTGAATTCAAAATTAGAAAATTGATTGAAGTAAAATTACCGCAGCACTGGGGGGATCAACGGGGACGGTAACCACAGAGAGAGGGTGCCCACAAGGCGGGGTGGGGGTGTTATCGCCTCTGCTGTGGTGCCCGGTCGTTGATGTTCTCCTAGATGTGCTAACAAAGAACGGGTATAAGGCGGTTGGCTATGCAGACGATGTTGCCATCATAATAAGTAGTAAGTTTGGTAATACAATCATGAACTTTGCACAGAGTGCGCTTAACACCATCAACTGTTGGAGCCAGAAGGAGGGCCTTAGTGTCAACCCGAGCAAAACAGTAATGGTTCCCTTTACCAGAAAGAGGAAGCTGAACTTGAATGCTCCAAGCATTGAAGGTCAGACGTTAGAGTTTTCCGAGGAGGCCAAATATCTAGGGGTAATCTTGGATATGAAACTCACTTGGAACTCGCATCTGAATAAAACGCTCTCAAAAGCCACAGCAGCCTTTTGGATCTGCCGTAAGCTTTTTGGGAAAACATGGGGACTAAATCAAAAAATGGTCCCTTGGTATTACACAGCAGTGGTAAGACCGATTATCAGCTACGGTTCACTCGTATGGTGGTACAAAACAAAGGAAATAAAGACCCAAAACATGCTACAAAAGCTTCAACGGCTTGCGTGCTTTTGTATAACAGGAGCGATGCGATCGACTCCAACCACAGCAATGGAAGTTCTGTTCGACCTACTTCCACTGCACAAACAGGTAGAAAAAGAAGGTCTTCTCAGTGCTCTGAGACTAAGGTGTATATCGCCTATTTAGAGACACATGAAAATAAGGGAACAAATCGGAGAGAAATTTCTGAAGCAGCCCTGGGACGTAATGTCTACAGAATACGACTTTGACACAGCCGTAGAAGTGGTCATCAATGACCGCCATTGCAGTGTTCAAAGAATCGAAAACCTGAAAGACAAAGCGTCCATGTGGTACACCGACGCATCAAAAATTGCTAAGGGTACAGGAATTGGCCTATATAGCCGGAGTCACAGGGAGTCCACGGCATTGGGCCAGGCTTCCACGGTACTACAGGTTGAAATTATAGCCATTGAAAGATGCGCAGAAATATGCCTAAAAAAACGTCTTAAAGGAGTGCAAATCTACATCCTAACGGACAGCCAGGTAGCTCTAAGGAATTTAAAAGTCCACAACATTAATTCCAAGTTAACCTGGAACTGTAAACAAACCCTGAAGCAACTGGTGAAAGGTAACAGACTCACGCTACTGTGGCCACCGGGTCACCAGGGCATATATGGGAACTAAATGGCCGACGCACTCGCCAAAACCGGGTGAAGGGTTCCTCGGCCGCACCCTTCTTTGGACCGGAGCCAACTTGTGGGCTTACAAAGGCTCACTTAAGACAGAGGGCTAAGAAATGGAAAGAAGAGGAAAAGCAAACCTACTGGAAAAGAAAGGTCAAGACAGACGCAAGCTAAAATGATCATAAACTATTCTACCTCAAAAACGCAGCAGATGCTAAGCTTCTCTAGAAGAGAAATCAGAACTTTGGTGGGCAACTCACAGGACATTGTCCGGTGAGATATCACCTACACAAAATGGGAAAGGCAGAGGAAGTTGCCTGTAGATTATGTGAATCAGACGAAGAAACCGCTGAACACATAATGTGCACTTGTGCAGCGCTAGAACACATAAGGCTTGTCCACTTCGGGGTCGCAAGAATGACCACCTTGGAGCTGAGTAGCAAGCCTCTGAGGAATACCTTAGATTTCGGTCACGAAGTTGAGTTCCTGGGAGAGTAATTAGTAGGGTCAAGCACATTAGGTCAAGTAGGTCGCAGTGCAGAAAGGCTTTGCAGCCAAACGACCCAAATATATATATATATATATATATATATATATATATATATATATATATATATATATATATATATATATATATATTTATATTGTTATTTTTTTGTCGCTTTTAGTTTTTCTTTTATTTTCTTATTTTCTTTTTGTCATTTTATGTTTTGTTCCCCGACCTATGTATAGATAAGTTCTTATCTCTATATTTTGGAAAATGAATAAATAAATTAATAAATACCTAGACCAGAACAGAATTGAAAATGAAATTCCGCTAGTCATTTTAAATTGTTCCAAACAAATAATATTGAAACATGAGAAGAAATTGACGATATTGATAAATGATGTTGAAATATGGACAAAGTTAAAACTGTGAATCGCTATGAGTCGCCATCAATCTCTAAACCCATCACATTGTTGCCGACACACTCGTTAGAAAATTTAGCGTCTCGTCTTGACATTCATCAAGATTAAATATTCGAGAAATAGGACGAGGAATACGCGTTAAACCATAAATACGTCGCTCACCATAAAAATGTAATGTTAGAATTTCATAAACACGTACCAAGACACAAAATCCATTACGTTTAAACCGCAAATTGCAAAAGTTTGTAAACCCAATTTAATTGCAAAATTTCTAACTTCAGGCAGTTCAACTTGTAAATTGCCTCAATCGCATCCAACAACTCGAATAGTTTTGTTAAGTTTTGTAGTTACTGGTTGCTTCTGCTGCTGATAGGAGATTTATCAAAATCATTCCTGCTACTTCAGTTACTGGTAAAACGGCCAAATAATTGCTGTTGTCTTATCACAAGGAAAGAATTAAGCAATTACTATGTTTTAATGCACTCATGACTTAAATTAAATATAATAAATTAAATAAATATAATTACATGTACAATTTGGTTTTCTGCACTTTCGTTGCTAAAAACTTATATTAAGCCTGATAAATATTAATAATAAATAAACGCATTTCTGCCTTTTGGCTTCATCAGTATAGATATATCATCTAATCTCAAATTAAAATTAAATATAAACTACAACTTACTCAGCGGAGTGTTCGTAGCTCCTCTATCTTATGATTAGTGCGGTGTTTAAATAAAGCGATACGTTTACTGA
This sequence comes from Phosphuga atrata, assembly GCA_944588485.1. NCBI lineage: Eukaryota > Metazoa > Arthropoda > Insecta > Coleoptera > Silphidae > Phosphuga > Phosphuga atrata. Next base: position 49,600,848 of record OX155900.1, on the reverse strand, counting down.
ATTGAACACAAATAATCATTCTCCGGGATGGAAGTAATTGGCAGGTGGAAATTACATTGACTCCGGAATTTGTCACTGTTATTATCTTGTAGTTGGAATAATCCAATACAAACTTTCTGGATTATAACTCCATCTGTTCTGTCAATTTTGTTTGGAATATTTGAGTCTTGTGTAGTAACATTTTGCTTTATTTAATTTTTGTATTATTTAATAAAACTGGCAGTAGTACTTACCAGAGCATATATAATCCAAATGATTTCACCAATAATAGTGTATGCGTTCCCAGAATTGTTATTGTAGAGCATATGAATGTCAACATATGAATTGAACTAAATGAATTATCAACACTACATTGTGCCAACGAAAGATATGATTGACCAATTCTGTCGCGTCACATATCAATTCATGCATTTGTAAGGCCTTTTCGGCTTCGATTTCCCTAGCGCAAGTATCAACAATCCCATTCAAAATTTTAAATCTTCCAGCCAGATCCATCAAAAGCAAATTTTGAAATAATTGCACAATAAATAAGTAATAAATCTCAGTGATCAGGCAGGAAATAGACGGCAATATTAGATTCTATCCCTCCTAATGTGATGAAAACATCCCAAAAATTATATGCAATTAAAAATGCGTCGATTAAGACAAATTTCGCAACAAAATATTTGACTCCACCAATCTGACATTTGTGGATGAAGTCGATTTCTGATATAATCTTCAAGAGGTTGTTTAAATTGTTGGTATTCAATTGAGTTAGTCCAGCAGCTGTTAATACATTAACTAAACCAATTGCTGCCATTCCTCCGGTCATTAGTAGTAAATCTTTGATGGAAAAACTTTCAGGTGCCCAACGTCCACAAATTGCAAACAAATTTAACAAGATCAAAAATATCACTGTGTTGACTCGTTGCAAAGTATTGTAGTGGAATTTTGAGCAGCTTTGATTATATTTAGGCCGTGCGCCAAAGAAACTGTTCCATTTCATCATTATGTGAATATTTCCAGACAGCGACATACCGTCAAGACCGAATTGATAAACTTGAATGTAGGTCTAGATATGTGAACGTGAAATTTTCTATTTAATGACTTATTAAGCAAGATATCAAACTATTCTAATCGTTTGAATAAAATTAATGAGTAATATTAAAAAAACAAAATTTGGTGGTCATTACAGTCTTCCATAAACAACACTGTATTTATACTAATTAGTCAATTTTATCAAAATTGCTTGCATAGATAGAAGTTTCCGCTTTCTTGGTCGGGTTTTGCTTAGGCATTTTTAACAACTTATTATAGCGCAACACAGCTTGAATATATAAATATATTCAACCTTTCCGAATCTCTATAATATTCTTAAGTCTTTTTAAGACTATAAAATAAATCTCATGTTGAAAGACAACAAATATGTGTGTTATTCACTAGGACTCAGTTCACTTCCGTGACACTAAGACACGACACTAGATAAATAACATTGTTTTTTAAGATCAAATCTTACCCATTAACCCAAAGTGATTAGCCATCTGCAGACGCGTTTCGAGCTCTGTCTCTCATCAGTGCAGCTTTGCTGTTAAAACACCATTATCTATAAAATGAAAAACACTTACATTAGTTTGAAAATCATGTAAGTGTAAGCAATGTAAGTGTTTTCCATTTTATAATTCATAAAAGCAAAGCTGCACTGATGAGCGTCCGCTAGTCATTTTAAATTGATCCAAGAAAATGATAGTGAAAGATGATGTTGAAATATGGACCAAATTGTGCCATCCAAATGTGTGTCAATGTGAATATGAGTCGACTTCGCAATCTCCAAATCCATCGCACTGCTTTCGACCAACTTGTTTTGGAGCAAATTAAATATATGAAGACTAAGACGAGAAAAATCAGGAAAGCATAAATTCATCGCTCACGAAGTTGTCCATATCGATCATGATATAAGTGTAATGTTTGGATTTTATAAACACGTACCATTCGCTAGTACCACGTACTAGTACCACACGTACCATTCACATCAAAACGCGATTTTTAGGTCAATAGCTCCTCAGAGTAATAATCTCTGGTATTATTAGTATTGACCACAAAAGAAGCAAATTAGCCAATTTGTTATTTTACCGAAGAACTCATTTAAGAAACAAAATAAAAAGAAGTTGTATTATAAAATCAACAAACTTAATTTTCCACTTTTTCTTCTAATTCTAATCCGCTTTCAATTTTTGTCCTTTTCCCTTATGTTTTCATAGTTTTTATCATCCAAGTCAGAGAATATAGGATATTTTTTAAAATTCTTAATTAACTTCTCTGTAATCGCCATTTCAAAACACAGCGGCAGCGAAACTAACCGAGCATTCTTGCCGTGCAACGCTGCACTACCGCGGCTATTTGTTGATCTGAACATGTACATAAGCTGCCACGTCAATCGGTCCGCCGAGATAGCACAGCGGTCGCGGCAGCGAAACTTCCGCGCCGGTCTGTGAGCTCCTTAATAGACCTTTCTAGGGTTCTTTTGTTATCAATAACGAACCCTTAAGGCTTCTTCAGACCGGCGCGGAGTGGATGCGTCGCGAAATTTGCGCAGCAAAAAATTCGCTAGCGGCGCGGCAGCGAAATGTCAATGCCCACATCAAAATGCGATTTTTAGGTGTATATAGTAGTGATGCCCTCAGAGCAAGAAGCTATGGTATTTTAAGCATTGATTGCATTAGATGATATGTCATTTTGTATTTACTTTGGATTTCTAAATTACATAAAACTCATTTCAGAATTAAACAACGGTTCGTGGATTCATAAAATCAATGTGATTACAGAGATCATCATTTTAAAACACAGCGGTAGCGAAACTAGCCGCGTATGCAGCGTCCTTGTCGTGCAACGCTGCACTACCGCGAATGTGATTGAAATCACAGCGAAACTTCCGCTCCGGTCTGTGAGCACCTTTATAGTTTCAATATGTCCGCCCGTCCGCCTGTCCGCAGTTTAGCTCAGAGACTATTAGAAATATAAAGCTGTAATTTGGCACGGGTATACAAATTAGTCACGCCGACAAAGTGGTAAAATTAAATCTGGAAAAATATCTTTTTAGGGTACCTCCTCAACACGTAAACTGGGGAGATTTTTTTTTCTCGTCTACCCCATGGTGTGAGGTGTCGTTGGATAGATCTTTCAAAAATATTACAGGTTTGTGAAAACAATATTTCGATTAAGAGATCCGCAGCCGGTGCGATATCGTGGCGGACCGACTGACAGATTTAAAAGCGTCTGTTCAGATCCAGAAGCGCGATTTCCGTCATAGTCGCTGTAGTGCCGCGTTGCACGGCAAGGGCGCTGCATGCGCGGTTATTTTGAAATAGTGATCTCTTTAATTACATTGATTTTATGAACCCATGTTTAATTGGCAAATTAATTTCATGTGTTTTCGAAATTCAAAATAAGTACAAAATAACATATTTCATCTTATGCAATCAATGGATAAAATAGCATAGCTTCTTGCACTGAGGACATCATGACTACTATAGGCACTAAAAACCGCGTTTTGTTGTCCGCGTAGCGGAAATTTCGCGACGCATACGGTCTGAAGCAGCCTTTGAAGTGCTGCTTTTTGTTAGACTCAGGTGAACCAGTGAATTAGTGAAGGTGAACTAGTTCACGAGTAATAGTCGACCAACTTATAAAATGTAACAAATCGAGCGGCAGCCTATAACAGCATTATATTATTGGTTGTGTCGAACGTCAAACTCGACAACATCAACATCGATATGGACAACAGCGGATTAATTTATTGGTTATGGAAGTTTTTAGACATTTGAGTCTTAAGTCATAAGAGTAAGAATGGCAACTACGGCCATTTGAAAGGCAGGAATATGAACGTTTTTGACGTATAACATGGTGGAAATTGACACATGCGCACAAACAAATTTCAACTATGATAAGGTCTATTACAAAATTTTTAACGCGACACAACAGGCTGATTTGCCAAAAAAAATGAAGAAGAATATATTGCAAACTTAAAACAAACGGAACACAGCCTGAATATATAAATATATTCAGTCTTTCTGGAGCTCTATAACAATTATTGAGTCTTTTTAGGACTACCAAAACAAATCTCACATGTAATTTGTAAGTATTTTACAACTTTCAGTCCACCTTCGTGGCACTCAACAAAAACCATAAAAATGACATTGTTTTTATATAAATATAAACTTCGTTTTGAAGTAAAAATAACTTTCAAATTTCATGTGAGATTTGGTTTGGTAGTCCTAAATAGACTCATTGATTATTATAGAGCTCCTGAAAGGCTGAATATATTTATATATTCAGGCTGTGTTCCGTTTGTTTTAAGTTTGTATGATTATATATAACGTAGGATGCTTTCACCAATTCTATCTTATCAGTTCAATCAATAACCTGCTAAGTTCATGTCTCTCTCACAAATTGTCAAAATTATAAACATCTAACCCTAAACACCACATGGCTTTTCAAGTGAGTGGTGTACTAAGTATTGTTCATGAAAACAAAGCTGTGCTGATGAGAGATAAATCTCGAGACGCCTCCACAGATGGCTATCCACTTAAGGTATCGGAAAGACAAGATCTTAAAAACAATGTTATTTTTATGGTTTTTGTTGAGTGCCACGAAGTGGGACTGAAAGCTGTAAAATAACTTACAAATTTTATGTGAGATTTGTTTTGCTAGTCCTAAAATGACTCAATAATTGTTATACAGATCCGGAAAGGCTGAATATATTTATATATTCAGGCTGTGTTCCGTTTCTTAAGTTTGTATGATTATCTATAACGTGGGATGGTTTCACCAATTCTAAGAATATAATGCCTCGTCCTGTATATCTGAAATTTTAGTTGCATGTGTTTTTTGGTCGCTGGTCACGAAAATGTTAACCAAAATGTCAAAAACAAAATAACGGATTTAAGGCTCCTTCAGACCCGCGCGGAGCGTATGCGTCGCGAAATATTCGCAGCGAAAAAATCACCAGTGCCCACACCAAAACGCGATTTTTACATGTCAGTCAGTCAGTCATGATTTCCTTAAAAGAAGCAGCTATGCTATTATAAGCGTTAACTGCATAAGTTGAAAGATGTTATTTTGTATTTATTTTAAATTTCTAAAACACGCAAAACTCATTTCAGAATTAAACATGGGTTCATAAAATCAATGTGATTGCAGAGATCAGGGGTCGTCCATTAATCACGCGACGTTTTTTAACAACTTTTTAAGCCCTCCCTCCCCCTCGGTGATACGTGGTGAGGTTTAAGGTTAAGACCCCCCCCCCTACCCAAAATCACGTGTATTTTTCGTCCGTCGCGCGTCGCTTTTCGGTTTAAAAATTGCGCATTCAACGAAAAAATAAATTCACGTAATATCTCACTGCAAACCCCCCCCCCCCCTACGTGCATGAGGTTGTTTGGATACGGAAGAAAAGTTCCGAACAGAAATTTCCGTTCGTGTGCGGCGGATTATCAAAAATGTATGCGACCGCTGCGTTCGGGATGACGTCAATCGGATTTTTCCGTTCTGAATGTCCCGAACGCACGGTTTATTTCCGAAACGAATGCCAGGTTCTTTTTCCGTTCGGAAAATGTACTAACGTGTGCGCCCAGTTGAACATTTTATATGTAAGCCAAGCATTCGGGTCTCCGAATCAGGAATCCTGATCAGGAAACCTAATCCGGAAACCGTACCTATGCGCCCGGCCTAACATGGCGGAAATTGACACATGCGCACAACAAAATTTCAACTATGAAAAGGTATATTACAAAATATTTAACGCAACACAATAGGCTGATTTGAGAAAAAAAATGAATAAGAATATAATCATATAATGCCTCGTCCTGTATATCTGAAATTTTGGTAGCATGTGATTTTTTTGTCGCTGATCACGAAAATGTTATCAAAAATTTAAAAAACAAAATAACGGATTGAAGGTTCCTTCAGACCCGTATGTAAAAAGCGATTTTTACATGTCAGTCAGTCAATCATGATTTCCTTAGAGGAAGGAGCTATACTATTATAAGCGGTAACTGCATAAGTTGAAAGATATTATTTTGAATTTATTTTAAATTTCTAAAACACGTTCATGGGTTCATAAAATCAATGTGATTGCAGAGATCAGGGGTCGGCTATTAATCACGTGATGTTTTTTTAGCGACTTTTCAAACCCGCCCCTCCTCTTTGGTGATACGTGGTGAGGTTTTAGGTTAAGACCCCTCTACCCAACATCACGGTATTTTTTTGGTATGTTGCGCGCCGCTTTTCGGTTTAAAAATCGCGCGTTCAACGAAAAAATAAATACACGTGATATCTCAGTACACCCCCCCCCTACCCCATGTGTTATATCGTGATTCTTTATTAACACCCTCCCCACCCCACTTTCGAGCTGCACGTGATTAATGGACGATTCCTCACCATTTCAAAACACAGCGGCAGCGAAACTGCGCATGCATTGTCCTTGTCGTGCAACGCTGCACAATCGCGACTATGATGGAAATCGCGCCTGTTGATCTGAACATGTACATAAGCCAATCGATCCGCCGCGATATCGCGAACCGATGGCGTCTGCGAAAGATCTGTGAGATCCTTTAATATGGCTTTAATAAAATTTTCGTTGAAGTGTGACATATCAACTCTCTTATTCAAGGACTGAAGCGCTATCCTGAATGCTATGACAATTTTAAATAAGTTTATGATAATTCGAGAAAACTACTGCCGGCTGCGAGAGGAAACCTTGTAAAATATTGCATTGACGCAAATCTATACAAATAGTGATTAATTCGCCCACTACATCCCGACCTAGTTTCATGTTTATTGCGTAGGTAATAATGTATGAATTTAGGACTTGTAACGAATTGCATGCCGAAACCTGCATATACGTATTTGGTACCCTGTGAATAACCGTAAGTTTTTTAAAAAATGTTCGCCCTATTGGACCCGCCTTTTGTTTTTTTGGAATCGTGATAATTGATACCTGATCAGCGACGTGAAAAACTCGCAATTTCAATCTGATAAGATTTCGAAAAATTATTCGCCATATATTCGATTCGCCAATTTGTTTTATAAAATTTTGATAGAAGTCCTAGGTACGGAATTTTGTAAAAATTAAGAGTTTTTCGAAAAATTGCATTCTATTCTTGTCCACCTTTTCGACAATCCAGCCCACTGTGGGCCAGGCACTTTAAATAATATGTTAATTTGTTCAATCCTGTCTAAAAACTAGAAAAATTTTGTTAAATGTTTTGTATCTACTCTTTTGCTCCTGCTATAGATAGCAGACTAAACAAAATAATTGCTACTTGAATAATTATTCAGTCCGGTATAATCGAAAACATGTGTTAATAACCTCTCTAGTAAATGCTTAAATTTTTAATCTAAATTGTACGGGGAATCTTTTGTAGTAAGGTGTAAGCGATAGTTTGAATGTTTTGTGGATAAAATAAAATTAAAAATGTTGAGTAACCTCCGACGCAAAAACATCTAAAAAGTAAGAAAAAATCTCTCTTACCCTTTTAACTACATTAAAAGTACCTAAACCAATATTTGTACCTATATAATAATTTTATGAAGAGCGTCGCCTCGTCGGGGAACCGCTATGTGAAGAAGTATAACTAGTTATACCTACATAGGTATAACAAATAAAAAATACCTACTACTTTCAAATTGTACCTATGAATTTAGATGTATCAATAATCTATCTTACAAGTAGACCTTGTAAGATAGATTGATACATCTAAGTTCATACGTACAATTTGAAAGTAATTTGTAAGTTCTTGCAGAGTTTCAATATGGTATGCGGCAGGATGGCGTCAAAGAGAACGGGCAGACACGTGAGACGTCGTTAGACGTCGTTGACGGTTGTGTTTATTTTGCGAATTTTTCGGTGTAAATTAATCAAGACTGAAAACTGAACCATTGGATATTGTTGTTTTGTTACTTACGTATGTTGCTTACACAGAATAGGTCCTTGTATACTCCTTCTATATACTTTATCATTATAAATCTCCCTTTTATTTCTTTGTATTCTGGTTTTATTATTTGATTTACTTAGCAGTCCCCAGACACAGCGCGCCGTGTCGGGGGACTGCAGCCGCGGCTGTAGAATCGCGAAAACTTAACGAATTTGGATTCTGAAAAATGGTCAGAACTCTGAAAATTGCGTCAAAAACCGCAAAGTGCTGGGTTTTACTAAAATTTAATACTTTTTTGGGAAAATCATCCGGCTTCTATTGGTCGCCATCCTGAATTTTGAAATTTTGAATTCAGTTTCGTGATCGGTGACTTTTACAGCAGCTAAATCTGGACTTTCAACAAAATTGAATGCTTTTTTCGAAAAATTATCCGCCATTTTAAATTTCGAAATTTGAATTCAGTTTCGTGATCAGCGACCGCAAAAACACAAGGAGACCAAAAATCACGATATTTGGACGGTTCCTTCATATTTTGGCCAGCTTTTGGGGATTTCAAACCACTGTGAGCCCTTTGAACTTCGTGTTACTTACTACGAGCAACGAGCTGCAGGCCAGACGCGTGCCGGGTTCACGATTATAATACATACTAGAATACAGTTAATGTTCATAATACATACTAGATGTACCACTGACACTATTCCAACCATTAAAAGTCTATAGCAAAAAAAATTTTTTCCACTGTTGGCCAGCTTTTTGGGATTTCCGACCACTGTGCGGCGACGCTCATCATCAAAATATTAAGAGGTACCTTTAATGAAGCTAGGTTAGGTTTTTTAGGTCAAGAAAGTTTTTTTTTGTTTCGGGAGTTATTTAAAATTATTTATTTTATTTTATAATTCGAACTTATTTCTTTTCTTTAATATTTTTTTTAGAAATACGTGATTAATGTAAGTTCTCTGAAATTTCGTTCGCAAATACGTGATTGGTAGGGATTGTTTACAAAAAAATATGAAGGTTTGTCAAGTAGGAAATGAGCTGATGATCATCAAATGCCTGCAAAGATCTTCGTAAAATATAGCTAAGAACCTTCTCGATCACGTCAGCTTTCAAACACAAGTTTGGATATGCGGAACTAGAAAAACATTTGTCCCTAATTGGTTGCAGATTAATTTTGTCAGGTAGGAAATGAGCTGATGGTCATCTAACACGTGAACAGATCTTTATAGATTATAACTAAGTACCTCCTCAATCACGTCAGCTTAAAAAAAACTGCATCAAAATCGGTCCATTCGTTTAGGAGCCCCGATTCCACAGCCACATATACGGACAATCGGACAGACGAACAGACTGACACACAGTCAAACTTATATATACTACCTGAAAAATAACTGAATAAACTGAAATATATACTACCTGGAACGAGCGCTGGCCTCTTGGCTTGTGCTGGCCGAGAGAGAGGTCCCAAGGACCTCCCTTCATCCTTGTCTAGCCAACAGTGTAGTCGAGAGTGGGAGGATGTGATAAAGTCAGAGCTAAAAGCTAGTTGTATTGAGTTGTATCAAGAAAGAGAGTGAGATCGTTTAATTGGTGAGCATATTATAAACCGAAGTTTATATATTTTAATGAAAGTTGTTTTCAAAAAGACAATGTTAAAATACATTTGTATTTGCAAGGAAAAATGTACATCGGACGTCGGACACACATTTAGTTTTTCTTTTGGACTGTATTAGACGAAGACAGAGCGATACGAAAGACACATTGTGATGCTCTCTCACGGCCCGCACAAGCCAGGAGGCCAGCGCTTGTTCCAAGTAGTATATATTTCAGTGCTTATAACAACCCCCTTTTTGTACAAACTGGCAAAACTGTCAAATAATTGCTACATCTTATGATTGGTGCGAGGTTTGAATAAAGTGATACGTTTAACGAAATGAACATAAAGATCCATTTTACACAATGGATGTATTTGGCAAGTGGAAATTTCATTGATTTTGGAATTTGTCGAGGTATCTATAGTTTAGTTTGAATCATCCAATACAAACTTCTTTGTTAAAACTTCGTTCGTATTGTCAATTTTCTTTTGGAAAATTGTCTTTTGTTGGCATATTTGGTTTTGAATTATTTAATTAAATAGATTGAAGTACTTTCCTGAGTATATAATGCCCAAATTATTTCACCAATAATTGTGTATGTGTCTACAGAATTGTGTATGTGTCATTACGAATAAATCTTTGGAGGCACGACTTTCAGATGCCCAACGTCCAGGAATTGAACAAGATCAAAAATATCAATGCTATAGCTTATTGCAAAATGTAATGAAATTTTGCAATGAGCCATAACAGTGATATTTTTTATCTAGATCTTAGAAACCGTTCCATTTCATCATTTTGTGAATATTTACATTGTAAATATACGTTGTGAACATACACACAGCGACATATCGTTTGGTCTAAATTCTTAAATTATAATGGAGCGTCTACTTACTGGTATGTTAGAAGTAAAGGTTTCTATGTTATAAGCGAAAATCTTACTGTTTCTGTTGTAAGCTGGCAAAACGCCCAAATAATTGGTCCATCTCATGATTGATGCGAAGTTTGAATAAAGCGACACATTTACCAAATTGAACGCGAAGATCCACCCGGGATGGAAGTAATCTGCGAGTGGAAATTTCATTGATTCTGGAATTTGTAAAAGGTATTATATTCCAGTTTAAATAATTCTATACAAAATTTCTACGTTAAACCTTCGCCTGTATTGTGAATTTCGGTTGGAAAAATAGACTCTTATGTGGTCATATTTTGGTTTTATTCGATTTGTGTTATCTAGTTAACACGCGAAACCACTTATCAAAATAAATAATACCCAAATTATATCACCAATAATTGAGTGTGTGTCCTCAAGATAATCCTCGTAAAGCGACATGATGAATTCGCTCAAAATAAGGATAAACAAATAAAATAACATGGCGATATTGTTCCAAGCGAAAACATGATTAACCCATTCGATCGCATCACAAATCAACTCATGGATTCGTAAGGCCTTTTCCGCATCGATTTCCGTCGCGCAAGTATCAACAATCCATAAGCAATATGAATATCCATCAACAGCAAATATTGAAATAAATGCACCATAAATATGTAATAAATCTCTAAACTGTCGCTCAAGTAATAAACGATAGTATTGTATTCCTTCTTTTCTATCATAACGAAAATAATCCAAGCATGCATTGCAAATATTTTACTCCAAGTATGTTACACTTATGGATGGAATTGATTTTTGCCAAGATTTTAAAGATGTTGTTTAAATTGTTGGGTTTTAATCTAGTAAGTCCAGCAACTGTTAATATATTAAGAAAAACAATTGATAGAATTGCTGATCATCAAAAATAAAGTATTGATGGAAACAATTTCTGGTGTCTAACGTCTAATTGAAAATTGAAAATAAATTCAGCAGGATGAATAATGTCGTTGTAGTGGCTCGTTGCAAAATTTTGTAGTGAAATTTATTAGGGTTTTCAATATATTTAGGCAATGTGCCCAAGAAACTGTTCCATTTTATCATTTTGTGAATTATGCGACATAGCGACATACCGTTAATCCGGAATTATTAAACTTTAATGAAGCTTCTACATATGTTAGAAGTATAGGTTTCAATTTAATAACTGAGTTATTGATCAAGATATTTCCAAAAGTTCATGAGAACAATTGAAAACAACAAACAATTATGTTTTAATAAAATTAATGAATAACATGAAACAACAGTGGTTTAGTGAAGAGTGTAATCTTTAAATATTAGTGAAATAAATGTAAAATAGACTATAAACTTATATAAATATCACTGTTAATATACCAATTAGTCAAGTTTAAACAACATTGTTTGCATACAAGGAACTTTCAGCTTTCCTTGGTTTTATTTTGCAAATTATTAATTAGCAATTTATCTAGACTCAAAAGTAGATTGACCTAGATTTAATGAGAATATAATTCTTACCAACAAATATGTAGACCAGAACACAATGGAAAATGGAAGCCCGCTGTTATATGTAAATTGATCGAAGTAAAGAATGTTGAAACATGACAAAAAGTTGAACACAATGTGGAGAACCAGAACCAAGTTGTGCCATCCAAAAATGTAATTGGTCAAGTCGACGACATCGCAGAGGAATCCGTGAATATAAGTCGCCTTCACAATCTCGAAATCCATCACACAACGTTCGACAAACTCGTTCAACAGCTTGAGTCTCGTCTTGACATTCATCAAGATTAAATATTCGAAGACTAGGACGAGAAAAATGCAGTATACCATAAATCCGTCGCTCACCATGAAAATGTATTGTTTGAATCCCATAAACACGTACCAAGACACAAAATCCATTACTTGTAAGACGAAAATTACAAAACTTAGTAATCCAAATTTTCTTGCAAAATTTCTAAAGCCTGGCAGTTCAAATTTGTAAATCGCGTCAATCGTGTCAAATAAATTGAACAATTTTGTTAAATGTGCTGCGTTCACTTTAGTTGCTCCTGCTATAGTTAGGAGGTTTAGCAAAGTCATTGCTGTCACACCAGCCGTTATTAATACCAAGTCTTTTGGAGTAAACCTCGGTGTTAATAGCCTCCCTAGTAAAGCAACGCTGCCCAAAATTGCAATGAAAATTGTACGCGCAATCCTTTGCAGTAAGTTATAAGCGAACGTCCCAGTGTTTTGGTTGTAAACCGGCAACACGCCAAAATAATTGCTCCATTTTATGATTACTGCGATGTTTGACGAAAGCGACATGTTCACTGAATTAAACACAAAGATTCGTTTTACACATAGAAAGCAATTAATAAATGGGAATTTTATTTACTCTGGAACGTGTCAATGTTTCATTACATAATTCGTACATTAAAATTCTAATTTATTTCATTATGTCCTTGAAAGAATAATTGTTTTTATGGGTTTGTGTATTGACTAAATAAACTGATAGATCTACTTAGCAAAATGTATATTCTCCAAATGATTACATCAATCGTTGTGCGATGGTCTCCGATAAAATCGAGAATGAGTAATAATCTGTTGATGTAACCCAGGGAGTTGAAGACGATGCGTTATATCAAGACGAAATTATGCCAGCCGAAAATTATATAAATAATTATATAAATAATCGACGAATTTAGCTGCGTCACAAATTTAGGCCGAGGCCGCACTACGGTTTTTTCCCGCGAGCAGTAACTGCTATAACCGCGAAACCGCTCGAGTTCGAGAAAAAACGCACAGTACACTATGGGAAAAATCAGTCGCGGGAAAAAACCGTAAGTGAGGCCGCTTGTATTAGCTTACTTGAGTCACAAAATCACGCGGTTAAAAACCGCGGCGTTTTTCATTTCAATTTCCAACGTGCAAGTAGCAACAATCCCATTCAAAGTTTTAAATCTCCCAGCAAGATCCATCTGCAGCAAATTAGGAATAGCTGCACAATGAATTGACATTATATCACAAATCCATCAGGAATGAGATATGCAAGACTGTTTGTTTCTTCTGTTTCTATTACAACAAAAAGATCCCAAACAGTAAATGTAAACAAAATTGTTCTGAGCAATAAAAATTTAGTAACCAAGTATTTAATCCCAACAATGTGGCCTTTATGGTTGAAATCAATCTCTGCCAAGCTCATTTTGCTCTGCTCGAGAGTTTATATTGAATTGAAGAATTCAATATGTTTTTACCACACTTATAATATGTAAAAATGTTATATAACTTGTTATTTACAGTTATATAAATTTATGTAACGGTGAATATAAATTTCTACACATATCACTTGATATGTGTAGAAATTTATGTAACTGTGAATAATAAATTATGTAACATTTTTACATATTACAAGTGTGGTAAAAACATTTTTCAATTCAATGTAAGTATGAATTATCACGTAGTAACAGTCGCAACCATCCTATTCTCAAGAGTTTGTTTACCTTATTTGTGATTGGGATATTTGGTCATTCCAGCGGCAGTTAATCTATCAATTATACCACTTGCAGATCCTGTTCTCATTAGTAAAGTCTTTGAAGGTAAGATGTTCTGGAATCTAACGTCCAGCAGTTGCTTGCAAACTCACTGGGAGCATAACCACCAATATTACATTTTGTTGCAAAATTTTTTAACGAAATTTTGTTGGGACTTTATATTTCGGTAGCATGCCAAGGATACTGTTCCATTTCATCATATTGTAAATATTTGCAAAAGGACATTCTCTCAGACATTAACATTAACATTTAAAAGTATTGTATTGAGTTATAGAAAAGAAGGTTTTTATGTACTAAACAAAATAAATTGATCATAATAAATGCATATAATAATAATAATCTTTTATCTATTCACACACCAAATTGAATTATAATTATAATCGTATGTAAAAGTATCTAAATCGTACTTAAAAGTCCAGTGTAAATCAAATGGGGTTTTATTATTAAACGATTTCTGTTTGTTGTTACTATGGAAACCACTCGCGTCACTAAACAAAATACATAGACGTAGTGAAAATATATTTTCTAACGTATATTAAGCTTTAATTAACTTTTCTTATTTTGAATCAAGTAGTCTCTCAGTCTGGATTTATCTGGCTCTAACCTAACCATAACCTAATCAAAATTATATTTAGGTTAACCTAGATTACATAGACAGCGACCAAATAGTGTTCCCGTCACTGTGCATTTTTATTACTTAGCCACGGAGACGCTGAATATTCTAACCATGGGTGCCTTCCACTAGGCGCTCACTGCTCAAAATGTTCCTTTAACGTTCTACATGACGACCGCGGTCGTTGTGGTTGCGGCGAAAATGTCTCTAATGACGTCATTACTTTCGCTCACGTCGAGCCCACAACGAACCATCTGGCAGAGCTGGGTCGAAGTGGTCGTTTTGTCGAAGTTAACATTAACGTCAGATGAGTAATTTATTGGTTATTAAGTAATTATAAATAAAGAGTAAACTACTCGCACGAATATAGGCGAGTAAACTGGAGAGGTGGAGACAAATATTTAACAATAAGTACAGCAATGCGCGGGTTCGAGACCGGGCGGGTTTTTAATCTTTTTGGTAGCAAATTGGAAAAAAAATTAAATAAAATTAATAAGCCATAGGCAATGGACCACGACAGCAGGACAAAATCAAACAATGAGTCTAGAGGTGCCTTTTGATCGGTACGCAAAATTGAGTCCGTCGCTGACAAAATTGGCAAAACGATCCAAAAAAGAGGATTTGAAACAAGGAGAAGTGAGCGTGTGTATGGGATGGGCTTTGGAGAAGATCTTTGAAGAACTACGGGAAATGAGGAAGGGTTTTAAAGCCGTCGAGAATAAGATGGAAGAGATGAGAAGGGAAAATAAAGAAGTCGAAGTAAAATTGGAAAGGGCTAGGAGAGAACTAAAAGAAGTAGAGGAGAAAGGGTGTGGAAAGAGGAAATGATATACCTGGTTAAGACCAGGATTTCGTTTCGGGGGGAGTTTTAAGAAAATACAGTAACAGAAATGCACCAATATAGTTTCTAAACTGACACACAAGGGTTCCTAAACTTCACATCTACCATGCTCTCTTGAAGAGAGTCGTCTGTACGCATCTTTTTATTTCAATATAACATTTATGTATATATTTTGCATATTTCGGGGGGGGGGGGGGGGGGGGTTGGGTTGAACCCCCAACCCCGCCCCCCCTGGCTACGCCCATGTGAGGTATTAACGCCTATCTAAATCTACGTAGCTAGAATTAACCACAACCATCAGAACATCTAAATTTAAGCTTACGAGATTGTTAAAAACGCCTACGGTAGCATTTGGTATGGGTAATAACGCCTAGGCGTAATTACCGTCAAGGACACTTAATTTAAAATTTAAAGGAAAATTGAATCCTTAATATATTATAGAAAAACTGGTTACGGACGGTAGAATAATCATACTAACAAATAAGTCTTATAGTTTACTTCTGAACTAACAAATTTCATTAAAACTTGCCGTTAAATTGCCGCTATCTGTTCTTATAAAACAGCGCAGGCACTACTCGCCAGGACGCGTCAGTCGACAACTAGCTCGCGGTGGGGGAAGTGCCGCAAGCGCGATTCGTGGCTGTTTCGGGATGTATAAACCTTGATGCCTAGGTATTAAGTTTGATTTTATATATTACGTAAGCTGAGTTATTTTGCATAGGCGCAATTAGCCTCTAGGCTTCTACTTCACGTATAACGTAACCTCTTTAGGTTTCTGATTTATTTTCAAACTCGCCATTTGAAATATTTGTAATGTTGACATCGACGTTTAAAATACTCCGAAGTTCATTCTCCTTGGGTTTGCGATTGTAACGCTCACAAGCAAGTGGAACGGGATAAACCGCGGTCGTGAGAGTGAGAGTTGTAGGCGCCTAGTGGGACCCTATATTGTGTCAGTGATTTGAAGTATTTTGTCTGTCAAAATTACAATGTTTCAATTTTATCGCTAAGAAACAATCATTTAATGTGAGGCATTGCGCGCAAAAGCGGACTAAGCTTGAGCCACAATTTTTCTGAATTTTCGTTTTTGGAATTAATGTACTTTATTTTATTTAAACTTAATAAAGACGGAACAAAGCTTGAATATATAAATATACTCAACCTTTCCGGAACTCTATAATACTAATGAGTCTTTTTAGGACTATCAAAAACAAATCTCGTATGAAATTTGTCAGTTATTCTATAGCTTTCAGTCCACCTTCGTGGCGCTCAACAAAAACCATAAAAATAACATTGATTTTTAAGATCATGTCTTTCCGATACCTTGAGTGGATAGCCATCTGTGGACGCGTTTCGAGATTTATCTCTCATCAGCACAGCTTTGCTTCCATGAACAATATTTTGTAAATCACTCACTTAAAATCCCATGTGTTGATTAGGGTTAGATGTTTTTAATTTTGACATTTATCTGATTATCTATAATGTTGTATGGTTTTACCAATTCAAAATTTATTTTATTTCATTAATCAAGCAAAAGTGAATTAACCCACATTTTCCTAATCAAAATTAGAGGGCATAATAAAAAGAGTTGTTGCATTGAAAGTTTTTTGTATTGTCTGTGTGCAATAGTAGACTAAAGTTGGTTGGTCCGTTTTTGCTCAGTGCAGATACGAATATGTGATGGAATGTGTAGTGAAAAAGATTTGTCTTTGTGAAAATAAGTAGAAGTTTCATAGGTTTATTAAGCCGCTAATAAATGTCGAACATATTCGCAAAATCAGTATTCCAAAAGGCTACAGACTAGATTTTATTATTTACTTGGTTCTAATGGAGCTGACATCAAGATATGTGAACAGTTCTTTCAGAATACATTATCCGTATCAGCTGGTACAATTGATAGGGTTGTGAAACAAAAGGGAATACTAGCTACTCCGCCATGTGATCGGAGATGCAAAGCTGAATCTGTAAACTTCTGCTGATAAAATAGTTGAAGTAAAAGCTTTCATAGAAAAATTTCCAGTATATGAAAGTCACTACACTCTTCATATATGCAGAAATCGAAAGTACCTGGCACCTGATTTAAATATATGCAAAATGTATTTTATTTATCGTGAAGCGGCGACAAATCCCCTTTCCTATTTCATTTTCCGAATTTTTTTTAATGAACAATCCAATATATTTTTTCATACAGCTATATCAGACTCCTGACGAAAATGTGACTCGTTTAAGATTAAAATCGATGCTTTAGGAAATGAAAATGAGAATTAAAAGTTGAGTGTAGCATGGGAACTCTATAAAAGAAAAGAGTGCACATCAAAGCCTACGCGACAATGCAGCGACACCGCTTTTTCAAAAGAGATAGGTTCATGCTTATTGTACTTCATAAAATACTTAGTTAAAACTCGTAAACTTATCATGTATATATATATATATATATATATATATATATATATATATATATATATATATATATATATATATATATATATTGAGCAATATGTATGCGGGTTGAGCAATATGTATGTTTGGCTCATGATTTGGGCGACGTCTAGACACAGTTAACTTGATGGGTGGTTTCTGTTTTGCTATTTATTTTCTATTTGTGCTGCGGTTTCGTTGTCTCTAGTGGTTCTACTGTTATACAATTTCCTTAAATGGGGGTCGTTGAGCTCCTGTTTTTCTAAGAAGATCTAGGGATCGTCCAGATTGCCTGGGTTTCTGGGAAACTGCTACGTAGTGGCGGTTTCAAACAAATTTTTTTTCGAACTGTATGTCTTCAAACATTGGTTAAATATTCTTTTTCCTGTGTGCTTGTGACTCCTGCGTCCTTCTAATGTCACGATCTTTCCCAATGCGCAGCTTCGCAGCTCAAAATTGGTTTTTTTCAACTTTAATTTATTTTAAGAGAACGAAAAGGTTTTGTTGGTTTCCTCGTGCTGTGCCGATCGGGTTGGTGTCCGACATTTTGTAAACTAAATATTAAATTTCAAACACCGAAATTCAAATTCACCATGGCTCGTTTTACAGCAACGATTATGTAACCCACATTGTTGGTCAAGTTATATGATGTTACACGTCTTAATTAATTGTTCATTACCTTCTTTGTAAGTAATCAATAACATCTTTCACTTGTTTTTTGTAATTTTCTGTAATAATTTTGTAGGTCTTGAAAAAGATTTAATCAATAAATCGAAACGTCGACTTAAGAAGAATTTGAGTTTTTTCTGTTAATCGTATTACCCGAATTCTACCGTTTGCGTAGTAATTTTTATAAAATTTACTCTTTATATATATATATATATATATATATATATATATATATATATATATATATATATCATAACCAATGCGGAGACCAAAATAGCAACAGTAAGCTCTCACTATTATGTCAGTACATTGTCTCTAATCCTGACTACACAGTGAGATTGAGCACAAATTCTTGGTCAGCGGGCATTCCTATTTGCAGTGTGATCGGGACTTTGGGTTAGTATAGAAGCAGAAGTTCTTTTAAAATATTTTTATCCCAGGAAACTGGAATGATATAATCCACGCTGCTCGGAAAAGAAACCCATTTAAAGTTATTTTAATGGATAGAAAGGATTTCTATTCAACAATAAAGCTTTAGAGAAATACAAACAAATCGAAAATCTGCTGAGGACCACTCAAAATTGGAAAAAGATTCAATGGTTGCGTTTTGTGAGAGAAGGGCCTTTTAAATCTATTTCAAATATTCAAACATATTGTGTGCTGTTTAATAAAGTTGATATAGGCCAAAGACACTCCAAACTGATCTCAAAATTAGATGTATCCCGATGGGAGCTGCATAAATCTGTAAAACAAGAAAAACCTTCTTAGTTTGTTGGAATACATTCCACCTATTTATAACACATATTATAGAGGCTGGAACACAACAACCAACAATGATGTAAATGAGGTACCTGTACTTGATTTTTGTAGTGTAGAAAATGTGTAAATAATGTTTTGTAATATATTTTGGTTTTAATAAATCCTACTCTAGCATTTAAATGAATTTGTTAACGGACTATCCCATAAAAATTGAAAACAAGCCAATTCAATGGTGAACTAACCCACATCAAAATCATGTTGTTCAAAAAATATTGGGATAACTAGTTCTATTTCCAATAATAGACATCTTGCATAAAATCAGAAGCTACATAACATGAGCAAATGCAACAACGTTTCGACGAAAAAAATGCTTTATAATCCAATTATTTTGCATTCCAAATAACCAGTTAAAATAATAAGTTAAGTTAAATAAGTTTTATATGTGTTGGGTTCGCCTTTGTGCACTCATTGCGACTAATGCAAGTTAAACTTTTTTAAAGCTTTTTAAACTTCGCAACTCATGCACAAAATCCCTTCTTCACACATTTGTATTATAACTTACTATTATTCAATTTTGCCCTATAAAGTCGTGTTTAATTCCCAGCACACGGTTCAATAAAAGAGTGGTTTATTAACTATAGTGCAATAAAAATGTTATTTGACTAGTAAAATTTAACGGGCTCCATAATCATAACCCTAAATTTTGCCTTGGCTGATGTTCTTTGTTCTTGATCGCCAATCAAGATCAAGGGGGGTTTTGGTCACGTAGTAAATCTCCTCTAAGCCGTCCAGGGAAATGTCGTGCTTTTTCGAGCTATATTCATGTAACACTCGTTATTCCTCTTCAGTCTTTATTTCTATTTTAGTTCTTTTACAACAGTGATTTATTTCTATTGCATCGGCTAAGCGCCGCTGATAATACATTCTTCCAGGTATTAATTCTAGAAGATTCCAATTTCCTAATTTCGGTTGTTTTTAGACTTGCAACGAATAGTGTATTCGGCCACACGCCGAATACCGAATATTCTGCAGGCTTTCTAGCCGAATAACCGAATATTGATTTTTTCAATTCAGTGTAAGTATAGATTACACGTAGTAACGGTCGCAACCATGCTATTCACCTAGCGTTTAAGGCCCGTTCAAAGACGCAGCGGCGTCGGTATGCTAGGGCCTTTCAAAGTCGTATCGGCGGCGGCAAGTTATTGCCTTTCAAAGAGACAAGCGGCATGGTAGGGCACTTTGAAAAATGGCGGCGAACTGTTATGGCGTTTTTTAAAATGTAACCCTCTTATTGGCCGCCTTGCTTCCTCTTATGGTGGGGTGAGCGTGTGGAGTTGAGAATAGAGATCAGAAGGAATTTAGAAATATAGCGTTTCTAAACATTTGTAAAAATTTAATAATAAATATTATTATAGTGTTGTTCGTGTCGATATAATAATGTCGTTGTATGATCGGCTATACAATGCATTTATTAAATGTCACAAGGATTCCTTCAGTCAATGCAGACAATACAAAAAAAAGACAAATGAATGTTGGGTGCCTTTAAGGAATGGGCACAAAAAGAATCCAAACGAGCTGGAACGTCTCACACTGTTAAAAATCGAGGAACTTTGTCAGCTTTGGACTAAGAAGCGCTCGTCCCGACTAGGAATTTCAGTTCGTTTTTTATTAGAAACGAATGAGGCATGCCAAACTCAGTGTTCGTTCCGCATGAGGCAACCGCATTAGGCCGTCATGAAATATGTAACGCACGTCCGCCTTCGTTTCTAATTAGGAAGCCTCATTCGGAACACATGCGGAAGCCACATTTGCACTTAAAAATACGAAATGTTTGATGCACTATAAAGTATTTGAAAGAATAGTTAGTAACTAAAGCTATATCTTAGTCAAGTATGGAAATAGTCTTTTGGAAGGAGTAAGTAAGTGGACGCATGCGCTTAATGAAACTCAATGTTTCTGGAATTCCAAAGATATATCTAAGTTAGGCTATGCCACAGACTTTCCTAATAACAAACGAATATCACTTGCCTAAGTTCGATAAAACTTTGGTTATCCATATAAGGTTCGAATAAGGCTTGCTACAGTTCGGTAACAGGTCGGAAGGCCTCATTAGGTGGGAGTTAGGACTTCTAAAGATTTGCCTAAGTTAGGCTTTCCTAATTAGGACGGCACAAGATTCGAATGAGGCTTGCCACAGTTCGATAACAGTTCGGAGGGCCTCATTAGGTGGGAGTTAGGACTTCTAAAGATTTGCCGAAGTTAGGCTTTCCTGATTAGGACGGCACAATATTCGAATGAGGCTTGCCACAGTTTGGCAACAGTTCGGAAGGTCTCATTAGGCCCGAATAGATCTTTCGGCATGCCTCACTATTTTCCTAGTCGGGGTCTCCTTAATTTTTTCGTGAAGGTGAGTATTCTGAGCGTATTTTGTTGAATGCTTAAAATGGTTTTATATTATTTGCATATTTTTTAAGTATGGTCTTATTTGCATGTTTTTAAAGTATGGTTTCTGCTTTCGCATGTATGAACATTGAAACATTGTTTCTGCTTTCGCATGTATGAACATTGAAATTGAACTATTTTTTGTATTTGGTGAATGTCTACCTGCACGACAACCTCCAGCCACACATGAAGCTGATCTCAAAGTGCTTCCCAACACCGAAGGTATCAGTGATAACAATAATAAATCTTCTGTATCTACAACAGCTCCGACACCAAAACAGGACGCTTTGAAATCTGAAATTTCAGTACATGAAGCCGAATTAAATGCTACCGTAAAAAAGCGAGATGCTGGACTTGTAAAAGACGGAATTGAGAAGAAAATAAAAAAATTAAGGCATGATACTGATGTGAAGAATAAGGAGTTAACGAACAAAATAGTCCGTGCAAAGAACATGCGATAATTTAGAGCAAATCAAAAAGCTGAAATTTTGAGACTGAAATCCGCTCATCCCAACGTGCAATCCTCGTTTATAAGGACACAGCCAGGACGCCCTTCACTTGAAGAAAATCAGTCAGGCCTTCTTCAAGTAATTTGCGATATAGCAACACATGTAAGTTCAGCTGCTGATGGACGCAGATCAGAAGTATTGAGAACTTGTAAGACTCTTGATGAATTGCATGCACGGCTTGTTGAAGATGGATACTTGTTCTCACGAACCTCTATATACCGTAGGCTGATGCCAAAGTATTCTGAATCCTTAGAGGGCAAGCGCCATGTCACAACTGTACCTGTGAGACTGTGTCGAGCCCAAACAGATAGACACCGAGATCACGTCGATCAACATTTCTGTAAGGCTACTGTTAACGGCCTTGAGGAACTTTCATCTTTACTTGGACCTGAACAGGTAGTGTTTATTTCTCAAGGTGATAAAGCAAAAGTACCAATTGGAAAAACGGCTGCAAAAGTACAGGCTCCTGTTTTAATGCATCTGAATTATAAAGTGCGCCTCGATGACCACGATTTTGCTGTTGGAGAACGCCATCAACTGATTCCTTCGGTATATGCTGGTATCATAAACGAAGAGAACTGCATGGGTAGGAAAGAAGCTGTTACATACCCTGGTCCAACCTATATCGCCATCCGCAGTGGAAAACATAGCAGTTCGACAGCAACAACTCACGCCAAAGACCTCATCAAACTGCTAACATTAGATGATTTTAAAAATCTGACCTTAGGAAAAGATGGAAAAGTCAAGCCTGTGATGATTTTATCCGTGGATGGAGGACCGGATGAAAATCCACGTTACAAAAAGGTGATATCTAACTGTATATCCCACTTTAAAAAGTTTGATTTGGATGGGCTGTTCGTGTTAACGAATGCACCCGGTCGATCGGCTTACAACCGAGTTGAGCGAAGAATGGCACCCTTGAGCCGTGAGCTAGCCACGGTAGTCCTTCCATATGAACACTACGGATCCCATCTCGATTCTCAAGGAAAAACCATCGATAACGAGCTAGAATTGAAAAACTTTCAGCATGCAGGTAAAATTGATACCATTTATATATATATATATATATAAATATATATATATATATATATATATATATATATATATATATATATATATATATATATATATATATATATATATATATATATATATATATATATATATATATAACGAATGCACCCGGTCGATCGGCTTACAACCGAGTTGAGCGAAGAATGGCACCCTTGAGCCGTGAGCTAGCCACGGTAGTCCTTCCATATGAACACTACGGATCCCATCTCGATTCTCAAGGAAAAACCATCGATAACGAGCTAGAATTGAAAAACTTTCAGCATGCAGGTAAAATTGATACCATTTATATATATATATATATATATATATATATATATATATAAATATATATATATATATATAATAAATATATATATATATATATATATATATATATATATATATATATATATATATATATATATATATATATATATTCTAAATTATTATCAGGCGAAACATTGTCTGAGATTTGGTCCCAGGTGGTTATTGACGGCCACAACGTGATAGCAGAATATGTGCCTCCTGGGGAAGTCTTTCCGGAAACCGCAGAAGTTTGTGACACCTGGTATGCAAATCACGTTCGGTTTATCACATAACGAAGTGCGCCGATGATTCCTGTTGCGCTCTACGCCGCAGTGCACTTAGAAATATTGTATACCAAGGATTTTTGCCGGCACCTTTTCCAATGTCACAAAACCCTTTCCGTATACCAAACTCAGATGTCGGAAAGGAAATTTTGTTGTGCGACAGTGTATAACACTACGTCCGGATCTCTCACAGGGTAGAGAAATACCCTACGATTCATATAGTCCATCTATTAAAGATGACATCACCGGAAGGACGTGCTCAATTTGTGGAATTTATTTTGCCTCAAAAACTTCCATGAACACCATCGCAAAAACGTGCATGGTCGTGCAGTGGACGTGTCTCGCTTGAGACCTCTACGGATTCTCTCCAGGAGACCACAGGAGGTCTTGTGTGTCGTGGAGGAAAGCGTGGAGTGGATAGACGTCGAGGCTGTTGATGAGGAGAATGTAATTACGTCTGAGGAAACTCCTGATGCTACCGCCCCCGTGATCTACTATGTGTCCGAGTGGATTGATGCTGGGAACGTGTTCGTTGAAGATGAAAAATAAATGTGAATAAAAGAAAAAATGACTTTTGTTTTTGTATAATTCTGTTGTTCTGTTGTTTTTGTATAATTCGTGTTGCAATATGTTTCTACATGGGATATGCGCGCACACTTGTTGTCACGCTGCAAGCGCCGTAGTAATAAAGACTAAAATAAATCTTTTTAACTTTTTCTCTTTAACTTTTGTTTGTAAAAATATATTTAAAACCATATTTATGAATTACTACGTGAAAACTAGGGGGGTGGGGGAGGGTGCTGGCATATACTACGGGTGGTCACCGACGGGAGGGGAGGGGGGTGAAAAAATGTAAAAAATGGGTCACGTAGTATGGGTACGGTCCCGAACCTCTAGTAAGAGTTTTGCTGGCTTCCACCATATTTTAGTTGTTCCGTAGTGCGAAAATTACAAAAGACACATAACAAGACTCGAGTCTAAAAATTTCTGCCAAGTTCAAGATTACTGGTTATCTACGACATGGATAACTTAACTAAATCGCAAGTAATATATAAACTACATTCTGGTTTAATTATAGAGATGATTGATAATTAATTAATTGGGTTGTTGAATAAAAAGAAATTATCGATTTTTTTTATGTATTTTAAAACCTTATTATAAATAATTCGGATGTGCGATACAAAAAAGTTTAAAAAAAATAAAGTTTGTAACGTTGTAAGTGAGAAACTTCATTCTAACATTCAAACATAAACATTCTTTATAAAATCGTCGTTTTAAGATTTTTTTCGGCGCACTGTTTAAAACCATTGGTTTCGACGTTTAACAATGTGGGACATAAAAACATTTTTTAGTAGTTTTTTTTACTCCACACGATGGTACGAAACAAGCACGTTAACTTTTAATATTTGAAGTTTAATATTTTACATATTTGACATATCTACTAGAACTATTGTATCAACAAAGACATGCACGGGTAGAAATTACACATTTTACGTCACACGGGTAACCGGCCTGTTTTCGGTACCGAGTTCAAAAATATATTTTCAATTTGTTATAACTTTTTAATGTCAAGGAAAAAGATTGCTTTGTTATAAAAATTAAATATGAGCTTTCGATTTATGCAAAAAAAAAATTCAAATACCCAATTGGAGATTCATGTACAATAATTGACTATTTTCGGTTTAAGTAGCCAATTATAATTTTATATTAAATTTGTTATATTTATTGTTCACAAAAAATAAAAATTATTTATAATTTGAAAAATTAGAGAACATGAAAAGTTGAAAAATGCTGTTTATGCCGCTCTAACATCCTTGTTTATGGTTCCTTAATTACTAAATTAGTTGAAATATAGCTGACAAAATCACAACGTGAATTCAGAGTGACAGATTCTTTCTAAAGCAGGGGTGAGCAACATTTTTTACAACGGGTCAGTTACAAATTTAAAAATATTTTGCGAACCACAATTAAAAAAATTATGGTAATACAAACACTGAATTTTCTTTTTATTATACAATCATTAATAGAAATACTGTTGAAAGAAATATGTGGAAGAAGATTATTTAATGAGAAATTTTAAAATGTAATAGTATATTACGTAACGAGAGTTGTAAGAAGCATATTACCCGACCAGCGCAGCGGGGAGCGCGGAGCGGGGAGTTACGCACGATCCCACGTAGCGGAGAGTGCGTAATTCCGCGAGTACGTAATTGCCTTACAACTCGAGTTATGTGCTGCACTTTATCTACGACCACACTAATTTGTTTCTGTTTAATAAGAAAAATATGTTTGATCTAACAAATTTATTTGTTATTTGGATATGTTTATTTAATTATCATTATTTAGCATTATACTAAACAAACATTTGTATTTTCATATATAACTGATACTCGAAATTATTTAACTTGAAAAAAAGGAAAGGAAATACATTCTTAATTGTTAGATACCTTATTATTTAGTACTTATTTGCGTTAAACTGGAACAATGTGTGTGTTATGATGTATTTACATAGTCCACGAACTTTACAATAATTGGCATTTACAATAGTGGTCGTAGATAAAATCTATGAAGGGCCTCGGATGAAAGTGGGTTGTTCATCTCTGTACTATCTCTGAGTGAGCTTTCGTGTTATCGAGTTTTTAAGCATTATTTTAAGTTTTTGCGAGAATGATTTGTGTCTTTGTTTTCTGTATAAATATATTTCTATTAAAAAGGCCATTAAGCATCCACTAGGCCTAGGACAAGCAGAGGTAAGCAGAAAGAAAAGACAACTCGCTAGTTCCAAGTTGAACTCTCAGCGTCAGAGATTCAGAATCTTCACCAATCATAAACCATCATGAAACGATCAACCTCTCGTACGGGAGATAACTACTGCCTAGATTGATTATTCATTAAATTGGAGTAAATTAATTAATTGAACTGCGTAATTACATTATTCGTATTTCTCTCCCAAGTGAAGTAGATTCTATGGTTATCTCTATTCACTCTAACCATGAACGTTAGATGTTATAAAAAATGACGAGTAATATTGGGCATCTATGGTATCATGGTATGCAAAAGTTTGGCCACCATTGGTCTAGTTCTTATAGTTTTGTATGCCTTATTGTTAGTCTTATCTATTTAGTTTTGTTCTTATTTTGTATGTTCGTTTTGTTTTTTCGTCTACTCTTGTCTGACCCTCCTTGTTTGTGTAGTCTTGCCTGTCTAGTCTTCTATGTCTAGTTTTGTCTGCCTAGTTTTATCTGTCTCATCTTATATGTCCAATCTTATCTATCTTGAAGTCTGGTGCTAATTTTGGATTATCAAATTGCAATCACATATTAATTGAAGGATACATAATATGAGCAAGTTTGTAATCAATCCTTTTATCATCTGCAAACCTCGTGTTAATTTAGGATTAGAAAGTTGCTATCACATAGTAATTGAAAAACACACAATTTGCTCTTGATCACCTTTAAATTTGGTGCTAATTTTCGATGAGCGACTTGCATCACATAGTAATTGGTTTGATCTTCGTTCTGTCTCAAGCATCAAAAACAAAATACAAGAATAAATTTATAACCAAGGTCTTGATGATTTGGAAACTATTATGTATTATGTTATATATTATATACTATATATAGGTATTATGAAAATTATTAACTTATGATTAGACGAATTTTTGAATAGATCAAATTAGCAATGAGAACAATTCCTGATCATTGATCATAAGTATCTAAAAATAACCAGGAAAAAACAAATTTATTTGAAAGAATTCGATCACAATAGTTACTTGGAATTAGAAAATTGTATAATGACGATGACGTAGGTGGTGATGAGATTGACGAAGGTAAAGAGCATGGAGAAGTCGACGCTGAAGAAGCCTGCGGCGGTGAATTTGGGACACCTTGCCGTTGCCTGTTGCGCCAGAATTAAGAGTTTCTCGCGAAGGGATGCGACGTTCGAGTACCGGCTCAGGGCCTTGTAGGCGATCGTGATGGTTTTCTTGCCCTCGTTGCTCACCTGCTCGCACATCGTCGCCACAAACACACCCTGAGCCTAAAACAAAAAAAGTAATTGAGACAAAAAATAAACAATTATCCCATCAACATGTTCCTGTTTCGTGTTTCAACATCATTGTGCAATAATTTTCTTCTACTCCCCAGCTCCATATCAAAGATTTTATATATAAATTATATATGGATTAGCGTTAGCGTAATAAGTAAATTATTATCGGAGGATACACAATAGTCGTTATCTCCGTTTTATCGGAGGATTTTGATTTCACTTTGACACTTTGGGTGATAGAAATGGTCACTCAACAGTTATTCATAAATAAACTTGGAATTGATTACATTGCTGTGAAAGCGTACTGGGTGTACGATCAATAATAATATTTAATATTTATTAGATAAGTTTCAACAAAGTCAGATTTTATACTTCTTGCCGAACTAGTTTTGTTTGTATAGTCTTGTCTGTCTTGTTTTGTCTGTTTAGTCTTGTCTGCCCAGTCTTGTCTGTCTAGTCTTGATGTTGTTACCTGTAAACTCGGACACGGTGTATTTAACCGGCAAGGCGTAAGAGTAAGTGACCACAAAAGCAATGACTATTACTAGAAAATGGAATTTTCTAGTAATAGTCCTTCCTTCTTGCGAATTTCCTCGTTTTCGGATCCTGCAACAATCCGATACAATAGCAAAGTTTGAGGAGAGGAGAGGACTGTTGCTCATTATTTTATTTGGAAAAGCCGTTTGTTAATGTTTAGCACCCATATTACGTTATGGTTTTATTTTCGACCTAATTACTTCCTGATTCAGGGCGATCAAACCTAATGGAAACATGATTGCTACCTGATTACTATCTGTTTAAATCTGATTACCTCCTGATTGAAGGCGATCAAACCAGATTGCAGATTGAACCTAATCGAAACCTTAAGATTTAAGCCTATCAAACCTGATTAAACCTAATCAAAACCTGATTACTACCTGATTACCACCTGATTATCGAGCGAAATTTGGACGCCCGAACATAGAACAATTAGTTTCCAATTAATATTTTTAAGAAAATCTAAGTGCACCCGTAGGGAAATGATGCCGTAATCTGTTTTAAATTACCTGCAACCGTTCTCGAAATATAGACTTATGAGATCGAAATTCTGGAAAATTTGAATTCAGAATTTCGCCAAGAAACCTTGAATCTTTCCAAACAATTTACACATCGATTTGCTCGTCTTGTTGTCTAGTTTCAGTGTGCCGAAAATCATTTTGCTGAGATATGCAGTTTCAGAGAAATTGACAGAAAACCGAGAACGTATTTTTTGTCTGATCAAAACGATGGACTTTTTTCGCGATTTTTTCGGAAAGTTTTGGGGCCGTTTTTTCGGTTTTCTCGAAGGAAATGGATGCGCTGAACACGATTTTCCGGATCATTTCGTTAAAATGCTCAAAATGTCCAAGATATAACTTATTTTCAGCTTATTTTGCCATTTTTGCCATTTCCTCACAATTATTGCAACTTTCCTTCAGAATAGTTTAGTCCAATTCCTTACGCATCTTTTGAGACTAAATTTGCGTGAATCGGTTGAAAATTGACCGAGCGGTGATTTAAAATATAAGAGTCCTCCGGCGAATCGATGGCTAGCGCGTTGGGATTTCTCAATAGAAAGCTACCTAGTACATATGGTATATCTTTTCCGACTAATTTTACAACTCTGAATCGATTGCTGCAAACTATAAGAGTCTGTGACAAACCGTTCAAAAGTTATGACATCGTGAAATATGCGGAAAATGCGACAAAATCTATTTCCTAAAAATGTTGTTTTTTCCTAAAAAAATTGCCTAAAAGTGTGTCTGAAAGTGTTTTCCCTGCTGGTTGTGAATATACAAATTGCATTTTGCTAGCCGCTTCCGTTCGCGAGTTATGACTTGTTATAATGGGCAAAATCGAGCGAAATTTCGCGAAATTCTGGCGCCTGAACACAGAACTGGGAAACTAATTGATATTTTTAAATGCCGTAAATCCGTTTTTAATTATCTGTAACCGTTCTCGAGATATAGACTTATGAAGTAAAAATTCTGGAAAATTTGAATTCAGAATTTCGCCATGAAAGCTTGAATCTTTCCAAAGAATGTACACATCGATTTGTTCGTCTTGTCGTCTAGTTTCAGTGTGCCGAAAATGATTTCGCTGGGATTTACAGTTTCAGATAAATTGTCAAAAAAAAGAAAACGTAAGTAATTTCATTCGAAAAAAAAAAAACAACTATTTCTAAATGGAAGTTGAGCTTCATAGATTTTATTATTACATAAATATTTCCTTTCAAATAATGAAAACTTCTTTAGTCTTTTCTGGTCTTGTCTGATACTGTCTGGTCTTGTCTGGTATTGTCTGGTCTTGTGTGGTCTTGCCTGGTTTTGTCTGGTCTTGCCTGGTTTTGTCTTGTCTTGTCTTGTCTTGTCTTGTCTTTTTTGGTCTTGTCTGATCCTGTCTGTGCATGTCTGGTCTCGTCTGGCCTCGCCTGGTCTTGTCTGGTTTTGTTTGAGCTCTTCTAGTCTTGTACTGTCTGGTTTGGTATTGTCTGGTCTTGTATTTTCTTGTCTTGTACAGACATATGTGATATTTTCTGAGCTTGTCTGGTCTAGCCTGTTTTTCTCAGAAAATGTCTAGTCTGTTATTGTCTATTAGATTTGATAATCTACTCACAATTAGATATGAACTCCAACCGATGGCAACGAATGTCACTCCCAAGCTCCAAACAAATTTCTGGTTCAAAATCAAGTCTATGTAAACTAGAATGTTGCAGAGGATGAGATAGGAAGAGGTGAAGATATGCCAGCCGAAATTTTTATCGATGGTGTCTGCTAAATCGCATAGAATCTCGTTCAACTCGACTAACTCCTCTGCGCGATTCCCTTGAAAATCTTCAATCAAGCCGTTGAAGACCCGAATTCTCCATTTCAGGTGTTTTAGAATGTTCGTTTCAAATGTGACTACGATGAAGATGAAGTAAATTTGGATTTGATCTTGCAACAAATATTGATAGTAAGATATGTCGTAAGCGACGTAAAAAGTCTTTATGTCCAAAATGAGTACTCCTGTCAAGTAAAGTGACACAATCCCTAGTTTAGCTCCTATGTAGTTTATAACAAATTCGTTTTTCACGCCGAAATTTGCGAATTTTCTGTCGATCGCGTCGAACGCTTTGAAAATCAGTCTGGTTCTGCCCAAGTTCCAATGGCACGATCCCAGCAAGGTCACAATGTTAGTCACAGTCACCAAAATCGTCGACAGCGACATCAGAACCTTTAGCGTCTTCCTGGCGTAGAAAAGCCTTATCGTCAATTTTCCGTATAAAGCATGAAGGCAAGTCGCGACGAACACCAGGATTATCGTGTAGGACCTCGAGCGCACGCTTGCAAACTCCCCAGATTCCGGCTTGTACCTCGGCAGCACACCAAGCCATCCCCCAAACGACAAAATACATTTCAAATTCTCCACCACCGACATCACGATACAACCACCACAACAATAAAACGTTTATGGAGTACACATAATTCGTTCACCAAGTAGGAGAGTGTTGAATAATTAGTGCAAATAACGATTTCATTTTCTCTAAATGGCTACATATCTACAGTTATTGATCTTCTTTGATGTTCAATTAGTTCACCCTTTCAACCTAATGGAAATAGTTGAGTAATTAAAGTAAAGAACTTTTTCATTTCATTTACATTATTATTATATTATTAAAAGATAGTTACAGTCTAATCTAGCAATTTCTTGCGGTGGTTTAGTCTTAACTAGCTTACTGTTATTACTTAACTAGCTTACTTATCTGGTCTAGTGTTGTTTATTTTTGTCTGATCTTCTATGGTCTTGTTTGTTCATGTTAAGCTTTTGACTGCTCTTGTCTTCTATTGTCTGTCTATGTCCGGTCATCAGTCTCTTGTCACAAATATATAAAAGATCGTTCACTAAGATCATTAAGATCAAAGCGACTAAGACCTAAGCTCGATTTCTACCAAACTCACGAATAGCAGGAATCCGATGGTGTTTTGGGACAAATGACTATCTGCAAAATATTAATGCCGATTCTCTTATACGCGACACTTAGATACGCGATGACGCGCGATGATGTGTCGCGAATTGTCTCGTCGCTGCTATGTATTCTCAAATATGCAATACTCAGCTACGCGATTCTTTGCTGTAAGTGTCAAACCTACAGTTTCTCTACGTTTCAGGTTAAGTTATATTTTCAAAATGTCAAGTTCGTCAAGTTTCGTTGATGATTTTTTCGCCTTAGCAATGTGTTATGAAAATGAGAAATTAAAAAAAAGAAAATATTGGGTGCATCAGATTTTAAGAACGAGACTAGTAAAAGAAGAATTCCATACTCTCTGCAAACAATTACAAGAGAATGATTTTTTTTTTGTATATCATACAGTTCAACATAATCGACCACAAGATCGATCAACTCCTCTGCATTTTCGTCGTTTATTCCACTCATTTTCAAACACGCCGTTTTTGACACAATCGGCCATTAAAATCACAAGCAAACTGGTAAAACGTAATGCGACGTCGAGCGACAAAACGTAATAGAATGCACACGAAATAATCCCAGTGATAGCGCGCGGCATAGCGACTTTTAGCAGCTGTCGCGTAGCCATAGTGAGAACTGGTCTATTTAAAACAATATAACCATTATTTGACAGGCAATGTCGCGTAGCC
This sequence comes from Phosphuga atrata, assembly GCA_944588485.1. NCBI lineage: Eukaryota > Metazoa > Arthropoda > Insecta > Coleoptera > Silphidae > Phosphuga > Phosphuga atrata. The sequence goes on along the minus strand of OX155900.1, from coordinate 49,568,336 downwards.
GAGTGTTGCGTATATGAGAATCGGCCTTTAAGACGCTTATCGAAAGATGTGCTGAATACAACAAATCACTCGTTCTACTATTTGTCAACTTCCAAAAAGCGTTCGACATTATAAACACAAAATGATCGAAGCTCTGGCCGAATGTAGAATCAGCATCATCATCATCAATTAGCCTATTGTAGTCCACTGCTGGAGGTAGGCCTCCCGTGACTGCTTCCACATCTGTCGGTCTTGCGCTGCTTGCATCCAATTTGTATGGATACGTTTAATATCATCGGACCATCTTGCAGGTGGGCGTCCTCTGCTTCGGAGAGCTTCATTTCTTGGTCTCCATTCCATTATTCGTCTGGTCCATTGGTTGTTCTTCATTCTCGCAATGTGCCCTGCCCAGTTTCACTTCAAGGTTGTTATTTGTTTTATTGCATCTGGTACTCCCGATCTTCTCCGTATTTCGGTGTTAGGGATTCGGTCTCTAAGGGATAATCCCAACACGGATTTCTCCATTGCATGATGTATTACCTTGATCTTATTGATTACCTTCTTTGTTAGTGTTGATGTCTCTGCACCGTATGTTAAGACGGAGAGGACGCATTGATCGAAGACTCTCCGTTTCAAACAGGTTGGTTAGTTTGGCTTAAAAATATGTTTCAGTTTCCCATATGCAGCCCAAGCTAATCCTATTCGTCTTGGTATTTCACACGTTTGTTTATCTCTGTGTTTGCGGATTTCATGCCCTAGGTATTTATATGAGGTGGCCTCTTTGACTTCGACTCCATCTACAGTTATACTATCACTCAGTACAAGATTGGTCATTAACTGAGTTTTTGCAAAGTTGATATTTAGTCCCACTTTGCGTGAGGTTATATTAAGGCGTTATATCATCATTTTTGCCTGTTCAATGCTATACGATATAATGACTATGTCGTCTGCAAATCTGAGATGACTGAGGTATTCCGCATTTATAATAATGCCTAGGTGTTGCAGATCAATCGATTTAAACATGTATTCGAGTAAGTGAGTAAAAAGTCGTGGGGAGATTGTATCACCCTGTCGAACACATCTGGTTATTTTAAATCTTCCCGTATCGTTGTGGAGTCGGACAGATGCATTGGAGTCGGACAGGCATTTTTGTATATGTGTCTGATGATATTGGTATACCGGTGATCTACACGGCAATCAGCTAATGATTTTAGGATTTCGTGTTGGTCCACAGAGTCAAACGCCTTGTCATAATCTACGAATATTAGGACCAGTGCCTTGTTATACTATATCATTTTCTCTATGAGTTTTTTTAGGGCTTGAAGGTGGTCGTTTGTACCAAACCTTGATCTAAATCCGGCTTGTTCTCTTGGTTGGTATGATTCTAGCTTAACGGTTATTCTCTTCGTGATTATTCTTGTGAACAGCTTAAATATGTGTGACAGCAGGCTGATGGGTCGATAATTTCCAAGGTCGGCAATGTCCCCCTTTTTATGCAGGACGATGGTTATTGCATTGTTCCATTCTGAGGGCGTTATCCCTCTCACGAGACATTCGGTGAAGAGCACTTTGAGTAGAGAATGTAACTTGTATCCTCCCAGTTTGATTGCTTCTATGCTGATTTCATCGTCCCCAGGTGATTTGTTATTCTTCATCTCAGAGAGTGCTGTTGTTATTTCGGAGATAGTGACATCTTCCGACCCTTGGTTTGTGATTTTCGGAATTTGGTTTCCTTCTATTGCGCTTTGATGTGATTTATACAGTTCTGCATAAAATTCTCTTACTGCCCTGAGGATGTCTATTTGATGATATGTATTTGATGTCTTCCCTTTTTGATGTTATATTTCCCTGTCTATTTCTGAGACAATGTATGTTTCTTCTGCCTGTTAAGATTTTCTGCCTAAGTACTTTTAAGCTTCTATTTGCCTCTATCGTTCTAGCAACCATATTCGTGTTGAATATTCTGACGTCTTTTCGTATGCCTTTTGAGATGTCTTTGTTCAACAATCAGTTAAGCAAAGTTTTGGCCGTATTTGTTTTTCAGCATTCTTCTGTCTCCCATTAGTTTTTAGGTGTTTTTGCTTTTTTTTGGAATGAGAGTAGAATAGAACACATATATTCAACACTAATAAACGGCATCTAGGAAAATGCAACTGCAAGCGCAAGACTCCACGAAGATACCAACAAGTTCAATATTCAACGCGGAGTGCGAAATGGAGACTTGGTCTCTCCAAAATTAATTACTGATCTATTAGAACTCATGTGTATAGAAGTGGATTGATGCGAAATAAGCGTTAACGTAAACGGGAGAAACTGAAGTTTGCAGATAAAATTGTTCTGATAGCGGACTGGCTGGCCAAAGCTAGCAAAATGTTGGAAGGACTCCAGACTGCTTCCGATAGCTTCAGATTTAAAATCAACACATACAAGACCCAGTTTTATTATAAACCTCACTATGAGCAAGAATATACTTGACAACTTATTCTTCTTCAAGTGGCATCTCCTTTCAGGATCAAGATTGACCAGGTGGGAGCGCACAAATTTATCAAGACTACGACCGAAATTCTGATTCTGCCTGTTTTAAATTTATCGGTATCGCCAAATATTCTATTTATTAATGAAAACAATTTTAATTACTTACCACTTTTAATGGAATTAATTTCAACATTCAGCGATACCACAAGAAATTATGTACACAGTTAATAATTGTAATTTAATATTTCGCCAATAGCTCAAATTTAATTTTTATAAGTCAATTATTGTCTATACTGTCATAGTTTGTGTGTACCTACCTGATATGGCTTGTTTCATCTTGTCTGGTTTTCACCGATCCTATCTAGTCTTATCTGATCGTGTCTTATACTCACTGATCTTGTATAGTCTCGTCTGGTCCTGTCTGGTTCTGGGGTTCTCGGGTTCTTGTCTTGTTAGGTCTTGTCCGGTCTTGCCTGGTCTGTATGGTTTTGCATGTTCTTTTTTGTTATTTGAGAAAAGGGTTAGTTACAATATAAAAGACACAGTATAACCAAACACATTTTCCTCCCACTTTCCCCTGGAAACCACCGTAGTATTACTTCAAGGAAAAGCTGTGTCGTCTATTTTTCCTGTCTATTTATCCCGTTCACCTCTTGCGTCCTTTTCTTCGTTTTCATTATTTCTGTTAAATATCTTGATATGGTTCACCATGTTTCCTCACTCTCCAGCATATACCCAGTAACATTTTCTGCAGTTACTCTTTCGCCAATGCTTTCCGTCATTTTTTGCCTTTGCGCTTCCCATTTTGGACAATCGAAGACTGTGTGTACCGCTGTATCGTCCTCCCCACAGTAGTAACAGTCCGCCGTTTCTGCTAGCTTGAACCTTTTAAGGTACTGGTCAAAACATCCATGCCCCATCAATACTTGTGTCAAGTAATAGTCCACTTCGCCATGCTCCCGGTTTATACAATTTTTTACATTTGGTAGGAGCCTTCGCGTCCATTCCGCCTTTCCCTTTAATTTCTCCCATCTTTTCTGCCACAGGTTGTTATCTGTGTTCTGCTCTCTGATGCGGATGGTTTCTTGCTTGTATCTTCCAGCCTTCTACATCTTCGTTCTATTATTAGATCGATGGGTGGGCTTCCCGCCACCACTCGCAGTGCATCGCTAGATACAGTCCGGTATGCGCAACAGATTCTTATCCGTATTTTTCGCTGGATACGTTCTAAAATTTGATTATATTTGTTCTTTGCCATGACTCTTCGCCATATAGGTGCACCATAGAGTATGATGGAGTAAACTACCGATGTGATCAGCGGTCGTTTGCTACATCGTGGTCCTCCGATTTTTGGCATCAGTCGCCCAAGATTAGGCGCCATGGCCTCGGCTTTCATAGCTATTTGTATCACGTGTTGTGCCATACTCATATTTCTGTTGAATATGACTCCAACATACCTCAATGTCTCTAATGCCGTTATTCATTTTCTTCATCTTCTACTTTGATTTCCATTTTTGAGAGCTTTCTCCTTCCTGTTAATATTATAGCTTCCGTTTTAGTCGGTGCCAGTTTTAGGCTTTTGAAGTTCATCCACCGGCTCACTCTCTGTATCGCTTCGTTTATTTTAAAGCACAGCTCCCCTTCTTTCTTGCCTCTTATGATCACAGCCAAGTAATCTGCATAACCTATTAGGGTTACTCCTGCAGGCATGCGCAGCCCTAGTACATGATCATAGAAGATATTCCAAAGTAACGGTCCTAGTATAGATACCTGAGGGACGACTCTTGTTATATTTTTCTTGGCAGTTTTTCCTACCATTAGGTCTCGTTCACTAAGGTAACTGCATACCATCTGTACTAGGTACGGTGGTATCTTACGCTTGACTAGTTCAATGACGATTTCCATCCATGGAACAGAGTTGAATGCATTTTTCACGTCAAGGGTCACCATAACGCAGAAATCTCTGCGTTTATAGCATCCCGTATTTGCTTTGGTTACTACCTCCTGTACTACGCGCATTGCATCAATTGTAGATCTTCCTTTCCGCAAGCCGAATTGCCTTTCTTATAAATTCCCTGATTTTTCGATACTTTCTCTAATTCTCTTGCTCAGTAGTTACTCCAGCATTTTTCCCATTGTGTTCAGCATATATAATGGCCTATATGTTACTTCCGCATTTTCTTGTTTCTTTTTCTTAGGTATTAGCACTAGCTTAGCTGTTTTCCATATCCTAGGGAATTCTCCTCTCTGTAGCAATCTGCTGAACATTTTTAAGCAGTATTGGGGGCTCCCATCCATTAAAGCCTTCACGACCTCCACCGGTATCCCGTCCGGTCCTGAGGCCCTTTTATTTTTCATTTTTCCGGCCGCCTCTCTCATTTCGTTCTCTGTGAATAGTGAACAGTTTACCCGATCTTCCTTATGTATAAGCTGGCTCCAGTCCATATCTCGATCGCATGGAAATATTTTTTCCGATTGATTTAGCCTTTCTTTATCCAGTAGCACTATTTTAGGACGCAGTTTTAATTTTTTCCCTACTATTTATATTTGTATATTTGCATATTTATATCCGTATATTTGCATGGTCTTGTCTGGTCTTGTTTGGTTTTGTCTGGTCTTGTCTGGTCTTGTCTGGTCTTGTCTGGTCTTGTCTGGTCTTGTCTGGTCTTGTCTGGTCTTGTCTGGTCTTGTCTGGTCTTGTCTGGTCTTGTCTGGTCTTGTCTGGTCTTGTCTGGTCTTGTCTGGTCTTGTCTGGTCTTGTCTGCTCTTGTCTGGTCTTGTCTGGTCTTTTTGGGGTCTTGTTTCGTCTTGTCTTGTTTTTGTCTGGTCTTGTCTGGTTTTCTCTGGTCTTGTAGGGTCTTGTCTGGTCTTGTCTGGTGTTGTCTGGTCTTGTCAGGTCTTGTCTGGTCTTGTCAGCTCTTGTCTGGTCTTGTCTGGTCTTGTCTAATCTTACCTAATCTGTTCGTGTTTGTTCTCGTATGGGTTAAACAGCTTTAGTCGCATCAAATATTATATTTTTCTGTACATGTAGATGTGCAAAATTTTATCAAATGTTGTAAAAAAGATACTTACACAAGCACCCACTGTCCAAGCAGTCAGTGATCCAATGATTTTTAAAGTCAATTTGTCTTCATGTGCTAAAATGTCCATTGTAATCATGATATTCAAAATGATGTGAGTATATAAGGCCAACATTTCCCATTGGAAAATCCGATTAAAACAGTCGACTAAATTGCAAATTGTGTGGTGTAATTTGGAAATGTTCAAAATTTCTGTATCAATCTCCAGTTTGCAATATAGCATGGTTTTGGACGATTCCAAATCTTCAAACATTGTGTTAACTAAAACGAGTCGCGAATTGATTGCATATATAACAAAATACTTAAAAATGCTAATTAGGATGAAGAAATACATTTGTAAGTATATATTGAAATCGTAAACATATGCACTCAGATTGCATTCGTTCCATACATACGACTCGATGAGGTAAAGTGAAAAGAAGATCAAACTTAAAAACGCAAATTTTACTGTGGCTTGCTTCAATATAGGAACTTTGATTCTGTTTCTAAACAAACATCTATCAATCGTGTTAAACGTGTCGAACAGCAGTTGAAATTCTTGCAAATTTCCGCCGACGGATTTCAAAATCATGAACAATGTTGAAGTTGTAGCGATAATGTCAGCGAGTATCATTAGATATTTTGACGACGAATTTATCTCCAAATCGATACATTTTCCGTAAATGTACGCCGCCAAACAGCACAGATTTATCAAAACTGCGAGGGAAATTTTTATTTTGTTCGTTGTAAATTCACTGGACAACTTATCAAACTTTGGAAATAAAGCAAACAAACCGCAATTATTCAACAGAGGAGACAGTTCTTCTCCCACATACATTTTACTGGCAAATGAACAATTTAGTAAATGGCTGAACATTTAGGCCAATTACTTGCCGGTTTTACTAGAATGAGTTTTAGTAATTAGTTAGTCAATAACAAATGACTATATACATAATAATATATCAATAATTTAATATCACTTTTGTTTAATTGAAATCGTCTGGTCTTGTCTGTTCTTGTCTAGTCATGTCTGCTTTTGTCTGGTCTTGTCTTATCTGGTTTTGTCTGGTCTTGTCTGTTCTTGTCTTGTTTTGTCTGGTCTTGTCAGATCTTACACTGTCCGGTATCGTCTTGTCTTGTGTGATTTTGTTTGGTCTTGCCTGGTCTTGGAATTTATAAACTACTTACAAATAAATAGGAACTCCACAAGATCATGGAGATAACGATTCTCCATGACCAGACCAAAGGTTTTAAAACTGGTCCCATTCCGAGTAAAATGTTGGTGAGTAGATGTAGGATTGACACGCATGTGTCAATTCAGCCTGATTAATTCGTCGACTTGAAAAATCTTTATGCCTGCGATTAACTTGTTTACGGCGACAATCCTCCACCTCAGATGGCGCAATAAGTTTACTTGCAAAATAATCACAGTGAAAATGTAAAACAACTGAACCTGGTCATGCAGAATGAATTGGCATGCGTGGAAGTCTAAGTCTAGATTCCACGTCACAGCATTATATGTGACAACCGCCAGAAAGATGATTTGCGTGAAAATAAATTGCAATGTTATATATTGATCGTGGATGTTGGTTTTGACGCCGAGGGCTATCAATTTGTTGTCAATGAGGTTGAAGTATTTGAAAAGGAGATGGGTTTTGGTACAGTTCCAATTACAAGAACCAGTTAATGTCAAAATGTTTATTACCGGTGCAAATATTGTAGAAATGCACAATATAATTTCTTGTACTTTGGAGAAATATTCCTGGTATAACGTCAGCTTGCCATAAAGGGGATGAGCACAAGACAATAGAAACACAAGCGAGGTGATGTAAGAACGCGCAAAGGACTTTTCGAACAATTTTGTTTGCCGGCAGTAGGCGGGAACTAGACCAATCCAACCGAAAACTAGAAAAATTGGCTTGAAATTTTCTGTCACTGTCATTTTGAAGACAGCAATTCAACTATAAGCTTTTACTAATGCTTTGACACCGACTACTCATTTATAGAAATCGCTCGTCGCTTTTGTAACGGATAATTTTGTATTATCCGTTATAATAATCATTTTGGATTTTTGTAACGGTTAATTTTTATTAATCGGGAAATTTCATAATAATAAAATGAATGCTTGTGACCAGTGTTCCCCCTAATTTTTGGGACCCGTGTGCGCACTTTTTTAAGTTTTTTTCAGTTTTTACCAAAATAAAAAAAAAATCGTGCGGCAATTAAAAATCGCATATAATAAAAAAATACAATACAAATATACTATATTTTGTTACTAGAGCGGTAGGTTGTCAATTTGACACGAGAGTTAAATTGGGCGCACGAACGAAGTGAGTGCGCACATTCGCTCGAGAGGGCAATTGACAATACCGCCCGAGTTTTGGATCCAGGTGCCAAAAAAAAAATAGAATAAAAAATGAAGAATTTGCTTTTTAAATTGTCTCCCATGGAGTGGATTCGTTATTAGAACTCTCCATAGTCTCTGGTATCACCATAAAATTTACACTTATTTTAAAACGTTTACTTTAATTTTTATAATCATTTTGTAATGAAAAAAATTTCTGTCACTTTCGCGTCATTTTTTAAATATTGAGGTCTTGATTGCGTTTATTTTAATCATTTGATTGTTTTGTTTGAATGTAACCTAGCGATATTGAATATTTGCGTACGTTACCCAAGTTACGTGGAAATACTACCAAAAGTGGCATTTCTCGTACTAAAAAACGTGCGCCAGATAATACTTTGAACGCATGAGTTATAAAAAGTAATAATTAATATTCAGTTAAAATTTTGTGTTAACTACTTATACGCATTGACTCGATTTTCCAGCATACCACTGGTACTACTAGATACATTTCAACAGAACACAATGAAAAAAAGTACTCTAAAATCAATTCAAATCATTAGTTCGTGAAGACAGAATTTATCTGATTACTGTGGTTTTCGTTCAAATGAAAAATAGATAGAATTTAATTATCACGTTGTCTGGTCTAAATTTCTCAATTAACACATTTGAGAAAACAAAGAAAGAAGAAAAACAATTTACAATTACTTATTATTGGAAATATTTATTGGTTGTTAATTCACGGCGAAAAAAATGACATAAAGCACTTCACGAATTTTTCTAAAATTAAAGACAAAAGTTATTTGAAATTCAATAATGTTTAACTCTTTTAAACAAAATTTGGAAATTAGATCATTTGAATCTTGATTAAAATATTCAATTAATGCTTTGTAATTTGTAATAATTGCTTTTATTGCAAAATGTCGTGACAACGACCAGACCTCATTATTAGCTTGAAAAGCTATAGTTATTTTACACTTCTGCTACACCGTGTCGTTTTCCAAGCATTGCAGAGGTGCCATCAGATGTAAACATAACTAGCTTTTGCAAATCAATTTGCTTATCTTCATTGAATTGTAAAATTGTAGAAAAAAATGAAGAGACATGCGATTCCTCCTTAATTGGATTATCCCAACGAAAACAGTTTTATATTGATCAGATTTTCTAAACTTCTTCTAAACTTAAAATTTTAACATTTGGTTGTTGAAACGTCTGGCCTTTCATCAACAATTAAAGTATGAAAATGTGCTATTTTAATTTCATTTATTATTTCAGATTTTACAAGAGTATTCACCACTTCAAAAAATGATAAAGTATAGTTTTTACTACCCCAACTTTCTAGAATATGGACATATTTTGTCACGTGGTTATTTATTTCTCGAACCGAAAGTAAAGATATGTTCATTTTAATTGCCAATATTAGATTATCAATTACATTTTTTTTTATATGAATTTCCTAAGTATATAGGTGCAATTTTATTTTCTGCACGAAACAAACATTTTGTGCGCGCGAATATATTTCATGTGCACTTAGTTTAAACTGTATGTGCGCGCACTCGCGCACAGCTTAGAGCGAGCACAGCTTATGCCCGCCATACACAACGGTCCACATGACAGGTCTACCTGTGCAGGTTTGCCTGCGCAGGTAGACCGGAGCGTGTGTGGGAATAGAACTGTGCAGTTTTTTACGTACGGTTGACCTGCGCAGGCAAACCTGCGCATGTAATCTATAGGGTAGACCATAGCGTGTATGGCGGGCATTAGGGGGAAAATAAATCCTTCACTTTACCTAAATTACTACTTTGTATTGAAATTCTTTGTATTGAAATTATATTTCATTGTTGCAATTACATTTCTCCAATAATTTCAATTTTGAAAAAACAGTTTTGATAGCATTAGTTTGAATAAAAAAATATGTAATATATTATCTGCTCTTGTTTGGTCTCGTCTTGTTTTGTCTGATCGCGTCTGGTCTCTCTTGCTTGGTCTTGTCTGGTCTTGCTTGGTCTTATCCGAAATTGTCCAGTCTTGTCTCGTCTTGTTCGGTCTTACCTGATCTTGTCTAGTCTAGTCCAGTCTTGTTTGATCTTGTATTGTCTTAAGTCAAGATTCTTGTTTGGTCGATGATTCGATTAAGTCGTGTAATCTCAATATTTGCAATAAGCTTGTTCCCTTACTGAATCCTCCAAGATTTCATCAAGCATTGTGAATTGTAAAACGTACAGGTCGTAATACCGTGTTAAAACGATTGCGTAGAGATCAAAAGGAGGATTATAGGTTTGTAAAATAAAGCTTTCGGTTTACGAAAATTAGCAGTTGGTTGTCGATTACTAACTCACTCACTCACTCTGTTGGCTTCCTTGGGACGTGACGATCCCTTGCCGCTCTCACTATTTGCCACCATTCCTTCCTATCCAGCGCGGCATCCAGTGACGCCCATCTGTCTGCAGTCAGAGGTCACTTCATCTTGCCATCTACTCCTCGGTCTTCCAGACGGTCTTGAGCCTTCCATTCTCTTCTCATAGATCTGGCGAACTTTTCTGCAACCATCCATTCTGATGACATGTCCTGCCCATTGCAGCCGTCTCGCTTTAATGATGTTTACTACTGTTGGCTGATTGGTTAACTGTACAGCTTATGGTTTTATCTGAAAGCCCATCGTTGAGTTTCCTGGTCAAAAGTGGGTCCAAAATTTTAAAATGTTCTTGTACACCTTGTTTTTGAAGACTGTCAGCTGGTGTTCCTCCCTTTTGGTCTTAATCCATATTTCGACTGTGTTTATTTTGCAATTAAACTTATTGCAACATCTGAGGTGGAGAATTGTCGCCGTAAACAAGTTAATCGAAAGCATAAAGATTTTTCAAGTCGACGAATTAATCAGGTTGAATGGCGTCATTGGGGATTTGGTCGACTACTTTGATGAATATTTTGGATGGCACACATGCGTGTCAATGCTATATCTACTCACCAAACTTTTTACTTGGAATAGGACCAGTTTTAAAATTCAGTACTGGTCTAATGATCGTGTTGTATAGCTTTAGTTTGGTTTTCAGCAGCTTGGAGTAAAGTAATTTCTGCAGGCAAAAGTAATCTTCTGTTGCAATCATTTATATTGATACCGAGGTATTTGAAGTCTGGATTGTTCTTAAACGTGAAATTGTCTATATTTATGTTATTGCGTTAATCTTCAGTCATGTTTTCTCTCTATATGATCATGTATTCTGTCTTTTCTTCATTAATTTTTAATAACCTATTTTAACAGCGCTTTCATTTAATTTCCTAAAAAGAGTTTCAATTTCTTCTCGATTACTTCCTATTAATACTATGTCATCTGTACATGCCAGGATTTTGTGATTGTTATCTGTAAGGTCGCTGGTTGTGGCTTCTATGATTTCCCGAATTACTTTTCCCAGAATAATGTTAAAGAGAAGTGGGGCGAGCGCATCACTTTGTTTGAGTCCAGCTACTTTTTCAAAACTGTCTGCAATGGAGCCACAGTGTGTCACTCTGCTCACTGTCTTCTCCATACACATTTTGACCAAGCTGATTAATTTCTGTGGGATTCCGTATTCAGCCATGATTTCCCACGCTGTTTCTCTATGGACTGAGTCGTTGGCCTTTTGGAAATCAATGAATAGGTAATGGACGTTTTTGCTGAATTTCCAAACGTTTTCATCGATTGTCTTGTTACAAATTATGTTATGTTGTAGGTCTGCTTTTACGGAAACCATTCTGATAGTCTACTATTATGTGTACGGCGTATGGAATTAGTCGTCGTAATATAATGTGCGACAGTAATTTGTAAGCTGGGACATGTAGGGATATTCCCCTGTAATTTCAGCAGTTTCGATTATCTCCCTTCGTATGTATTGGGAGAATAATTGCTTCCTTCCATTCATCAGATATTTGTTCCTGTCGCCATATTTTCAGGATAAGCTGATGCAGTTTCTTATGGAGCTTCTCACGCACATATTTCAGTAATTCAACGGGTATAGCATCAGAACCAGCAGCTTTGTGGTTTCAGTTTCTTCAGATTGCTGGTTCAGACCGCTTCATATGAGGGAACTTTGACGAAAGGTTCTACCATAGAACGGGTGTTTTTCTCCAGCTTGTTTTCTGGTTCAGGGCAGTTCTATAATTTGTCAACGTACTTGTATGTTACCATTGTTGTCGTGAAGAACTGATTCTCGCGGTTGATGTCCTTTCTTAATGTTATTTACTGTCCCGTCCACTTTACGGATGTTGTTCTCTTTCTGGTCATTCTCAAAGCTCTCTAGCTCTCCTTTAATGCTTGTAGACCAAACTGCTTTGCTTGCCCTGTTGTAGTCTGTGGTGTGTTTTCAATATCACATCTATGGATGCAACCATCAAATTGTGGTCAGAGCCTATGTCAGCTCCCCGATAGGTACCAATATCAGTGATGGCGTTTCTGTGTCGGTTTGAGATTAGTACGTGGTAAATTTGGTTTGCTGTCTTTTCATCTGCTGAATACCATGTTTCTTTGTGTATATCGTTGACATTCATGCTTTCTGATTCTGCGAATGTGATCATTCTAAGTCCATTTTCAGAGGTTTCTTCATGAAGGCTATAAGTACCTATCGTCGGTTGCATGCGTTTCTCTTTTCCTACTTAGGCATTAAAGTCTCCTAGTACCTACAATCTTTATGTCATGTTGTGGCAGACCTTCATACACACTCTCCAGTAGTTGATAGAAGCTGTCTTTCACAGAGTCCTCTTTATCAATTGTAGGTGCATGTATATTGATAATGCATATCTTAAAGCATCGACCTTTCACTCGTATGTAGCTCATCCCTTCATTGATAGCTTCAAATCTCATTATTGTTTCAACACAAGCCTTTGATGTCAGGAAAGCTGTTCCGAATCCATATTTAGTTTCACTGTTGGACATAAGGTACTTCCGAGGTTCTGTATGTCCGCTCCGGTTGTCGATTACGTTGAACAAATTGAAGATTAGTTGAATTTCCATTTGCAGGAACATAGCTAAATGAAAGTGTTGTGAACTGTAACGAATGTTAAGTAAATGCATATAGTTGTTATCTGTAACTTGCTGCCTATACGCAAAGTTAGTGTTCAACAATATTAGTTGAGTAAGATTTGAAAATAACGTGGTTTGTTTGTTGTAGATTGATACAAAATTAAACCAACAACCATCAACAAGCAACTTTCCGTTTAGATTTTCAGTGACTAACAGTTTGTGTCTAAATTGTTTGAATTAATATGTATTAATTAAATAATGAATTAGAATCAATTTGACAAATAAAAATTAGTTTAAATGATATTTCAGTCATATAAGTGTGATGAAGACATTACATTTATAACCACAAACTAGATTGGAAAACATTTATCAACTTCCTTCTGATTATCTGTTTTGTGTTGCAATGTTAATTATTATTTTTAACCCATTCGAGACTGATTGCACACCGTGTGTGCAAATGATTTCCGAGGCTATAAGACGGCCAGCACACCGTGTATGCAATAACAGTAATGTGCAATTATCAGTTATTCTGAGTAAACTGGTCTTCGCAATAAGATTTTTCTTGAACTAATGACATCTGTAAAGTACAGAAAAATAAAATTTGGTGTTGGTTTTACTGTGTACCAAGAAATCTAAAAATTATCTGAAGCCTTTCATGCCGTGAATCAATATAAAATTTGCTTCCATTAATATATGCTTTTTTATCCGACATAAGCCGACTAGCAAAGCAGACGAGTAATAGTTCTGTCTTACAGATAAATTCTCAAGCGATAGACAGTTGTATACTTACAATTAGCCCCTAAAATGTCAGATCCTAAGGCAGGAACATCAGGAATGCAGGAAGCAACCAGTGGTAATGAAAGTTATGATTTCAAGTTTGCAAGAAATAGAAAGAAGAATCGAAATTTTGTTATTATGGATAGTGATTTAGAAAATGAGGAATACATGAACGTGAATATCGAACTGTTAGATGATAGACAGAATGTGGTTTTCGTAGAAAATGATTGAGACAATTGTACTGACTTTGAAAGTGAAAATGAACAGCATCAAAGTAGGCTTACTGAAGATACAGAAACGTGGGAAGATTATGGTCTTCTTACAAAAATTCCTTTTGTGGGTAAACCAGGTCTCCAAAAGTTACCAAACGGAGGTAGTCCGTACGATTTTTTTGAACTTTTATTTGATAATAGCTTTTTCTCTTTGATTGTCAATGAAACAAACAAGTAGGGCGAAATGATTTTAAAAGCAAAATTAAAAAAAAAGAACTTTTCAAAAACCATTTCAGAATTCAAGGTGTTTTTGAAACTTTGGTTTTTAATTCCCTCAATTTATACAAAACATACTCACCAACAATAAGAAAAACTTAATTGGAGAACCCTAAGGACAGAAGATACAACACTAGAAACAAATGATCACCTACCTGAAATTTTACCAAGAAATAAAAATATGAAAGTAAACAGAAAGATTTGCCAACAGTGATACAAAAAGAGAGAAGGAGAATAAACGAAGTAATTACTCTTGTGCTACTTGTGTTGATAATCCTGAATTATGTTTGGGAGAATGTTTCAAGCGTTTTCTCGTTTATGATATTTTTTTCATTATTCAACTTCAAAATCTCTATTTTTCTATTTTTTAAATAAGTTTTTATATATTTTTTATTGATGTATTTTCATTTTACCTTACATTGCACACTGCTGTTCAATCCGCACCTCGCAATAAAAATTTTCCGAGGAGCGAACTGTACACCCGGTGTACAATGCTCCTGGGCACGGTGTTCGAAAAAAATCGTCGTCTCGAATGGATTAAGGGAAATCTACTTCCAATTAAATTAATATACCAAATTAACATTGATATGCGGGTGTTGAAATTCCAAATAAAGTCTGGGTCAATCATCATCTGAACCGAGAACAGTAAGTTTATGACGACTTGGGCCGAATTCAGAAACGCGTGCCAGCCGAACATTGAGTAGATGAATTGGACCAAGTCGTACACGCGTTATTTCAGTTTCACCAACTCGATTTTCAAAACTTGTAGATCTTCAATTAACCTATTCATGCTTTTGATCCTTTTCAGAAGATGCCTCAAAAGATTTATTTCCAAAATGATCACAAAGTAAATGTAATAGTGTTGTATTTGGACTTGAATTTCAGCCAGGAGAGATTATATAGTGAGCGATTGACACCAATAGGTTAGATATAAGATAGCCATGATGAGTAGGGCCACCCATATAGAGAATATTCTAAGTCCCAAGTAAGAAACATCGAAATTTTCTCTACCATCGAAACTCGCTAAGATGTGATCTATGAGGTTGAATAAGTTGAAGATTCTTTGAGTTTTCTCAAAGTTCCATAAACCGGAACCAAGAATTAAGTAAATGTTGGCCAACTCTACCACCAACACACAGCAAACTTCTGACTGAAACTTGTTTACCTCGCCCGCCTATTTTGTGTAAATTGAATAAAGGCAAGTTGCAACAAGCGCGAAGAAAATCAAGCACTATCTCGCAATTTTCCTTTCAATACTTTCCGTTTTCTTGTTGTAGTGCAGCAGAAGACCAAACCAACCGCCCAAAACTAAAACCACCTTCAAATTTTCAGCCGCCAAAATATATTATGCAGTTTCAGCTTGAATTAGTGAGACTTTTCTCGTTTGAATTAGTGAGACTTTTCTCGTTTGTATTAACCCGCACAACTGAAATATTGTCAAGAGTTTTCATCGAAAGCATAGTTAATTAAACTAATAAAAGTCAATCAAATAAAGTCAATAAAGTAAATAAAATCACTTGAAAATGACCGTCAAACGTCGAAACTTAAGTCGTGGTATGTGTAGAAATTTATATAACTATGAATAACAAGTCGTATAACATTTTTACATAATATAAGTGTGGTAAAAACATCTGAATGATGTTTCAATTCTGAATTTTTCAATTCTTTGTAATTAAAGTCATATATCAATTAATTCTGGTAACGCAATTTGTGTATTTAACAATCATAATTTGATCGATATTATTTCTGGCCTTGAAATATTGATACAAGTCTTGTTTGGTAAAGTCTTGTCGGAACTTACTTGTCTGATGTCGGCTTGTCTTATATGATCTCGTTTGGTCTCTAGTCTTTAAATATTGAAGCAACTTACAAGTAAATAGGAACTCCACGAGATCGTAGTGATAATGTTTCTCCAAGTCCAAACGATGAAAGGATTTAGAACTAATCCAAGTACTAGCAAGAAGTTGATGACGAAACTGAACATTACCACGCATATCTGCCATCCAAAATATTCATCCACGACGTCGTTCAAATCCCCAATGAGGTCGTTTAGCCTGATTAATTCGTCGACTTGTAAAATGTTCATGCTTGCAATCAAATCGTTTACGGCGCGAATCCTCAACCTCAGATGGCGCAAAATGTTCACATGAAGAATATTCATGGTGAATATGTAAAACATCTGGATCTGGTCTTGCACTACAAATTGGTACTTGTGGAGATCATAGTCGTAATACCACGTCATTGCATCAACTGCGGCAAGGAGCAGCAAGATAATAAACGCGCAAGTGAATTGCAAAGTTACATAGCGAATGTGGATTTTAGTTTTAACGCCGAGGGCTGACAACTTGTTATCGATGAGATTGAAGTAGTTAAAAATCAGTTGGATTTTGGTAAAGTTCCAATTGCAAGCACCCGTTAACGTGAAAATGTTTGTTAACGTAGCTAATATCGACGAAATGCACAAAAGAAATACGTGTATGGTAGAAACATATTCCAAGTTTACTTTGCCGTATAGAGAATAAGCGCCAGCCAATAGCAAAACAAGCGAGGTCGTGTAAGAACGCGCAAAAGATTTCTCGAACAAGTTGGTTCTCCGGTTGTAGACGGGAACTACACCAATCAAACCGGCAGCGAGCAAAACTGTTCTCAAGTTTTCTGCCACTAGCATTTTGACGGCAGTTATTCAACTGGGTTTGTTTCGCTAATGCTTCCAAACATTCTGGAAATGTTCATTTATACGAATCGCTCATCGATTATGTAAACACATTAATGAACTGAAAATTAATTTAAAGAAAACAATCCTCCACTTTACGTAAATTGAATTATTTTGTACTGAAATTATATTCCATGCTTCCAATAAAAATACTTCAATAACATTATTGATAGAATTAATTCAATAACAATATTGATAAAAATAGTTCAATATTAACATAGATAAAATTAAATCAATAACAATGTTAATAGAATTAGTTCAACAACAATATTGATAGAATTTATTAAATAACTATTTTGATAGAATTAATTTGACAATAGAATCATGGTCTAGCTTTTTTCAAAACAGAATCCTGGTCTTTTTTCCTGTCCCGTCATGTCCGGTATTGTGCGTTCTTAACCAGTATTTTTCCGGCTTGTCCGATGTTGTTCGGTCTAGTGCTTTCTTCCCCAACCTTGTCCAGTCGACTCCAATTTTGTTCAGTCCAGTTCAGTTTTGCCCAATCTAGTCCGGTCTAGTCTGTTATTGCCTGGCCTTTCTTATCTTATTTCTTGTCTTATCTTGTCTAAATTTCTCTCGTCTTGTATATTCTTGTCTAGTTAAGTTGAGTCTTTCTGGTAATTAATTTAAAATTTGTTTAAATAATTTCACTTACAATTAAATACAAGAGCGAAAGAAGTAAGAGCGCCGCAGCTTTCCAGGTCCAAATGTAGTAGGGATTCAACAGCAACTGAATCAGAAGCAGAGCGTTAATAACGAGATGTAACATATTTAGAAACGCGTGCCAGCCAAACGTTTCGTTAAGAATATCGGCTAAATCACAAACAGCTTCGTGAATCTTAACTGTTGCAAGAACATCGGAAGGTTTAATTTCTTTAATTATTAGATTCAATGCGGAAATTCTATATTTTAAATGTTGCAGCAACAGCGCTTGCAGTACGATGAATACGTAAATGTACCACATTTGAATGTGGTCTACGAGGAGGTATTGGTAGCTTGACAGCCTGGAATCGCTGTACCAGGTTAGAATGCTGAGGAGGACTAAGACCATTATAATCAAGGAACTGGTTGTGATTACTAGTGGTATATGGGGATTCGGGTGAATTGCTTTGTTGAAACTTCTCAGTTTTTCGTCGATTCTGTTAAAGCTGGTGAAGATTTGTTGAAAGCGGTGGAAGTTCCAGTGGCACGATCCCAGGAAGCCCAGTATGTTTGCGATCGTCACAATAAGAATCGACATCATCATCAAACCCATTTGAAGTCTGTTGTTGTTGTAATACTCGTCGGTCCACTTACCATAACCCGAATAGGAAACCGACACGAGGAAAACTGCAACCAACGCATAAGACCTTACGTAACTCCTTTCGATTTCCCCTCCTTCTTGGTTGAACTTCGGCACCAAACCCAACAAATTGCACAATTTCAATAAAAAATGCAAATTATCCTCAACCAACATGGTTTCAACAAATGCTGTTTACCGACTAACTAATTAGGAATTACACTTTTTTTTTATTGTTAAGAGATAATATTGATTAAAGCAACAGACTAATAGAGGAATATTTAGAGATAATTTCGATGATTAAACTAGCAATTACTTTGAATACGTACATGGTTACACAAATAGGACCATTAGTGAAACATAAAATAGATTAGATTAACTTATAAAATAATAGTACTCTTCACGGAGCTTATCTGATTTTGTCTGATCTTGTCTGGTTCTGTGTAGTCTTGTCTAGATTTGTCTCGCCTTATCTGATATTGTCTGGTCTTGTCTGGTTTTGTCTGTTCTTGTCTGGTCTTGTCTGGTTTTGTCAGATCTTGTCTGATTTGGCTGATCATATATCGTAAAACCTTACCTGATTCCGTCTATATATGTATGTCTAATTTTATTTAATATGGAAATTAAAGAAACTTACAACAATACGTATGCAAGTAGACAGTAAATTGGTAAATATAATAATTCTGCCTTATCTCACACTTCAAATACGTATCCCAGAGGTATAATTAAATGACGAGTAAATATTGCTTCACCACCCATAATAATAGATATCCAGGGGATAAATGCCTATAACAACCTCCAGATCTGCAGTTGGGGCTGTTTTCATCGATCCCGCAATTGCCAAGCTGGCCAATCTTTAAACATTGGTGAGTTCTATTATGGCCTGTTTTTGTTTCAGTTTGGTCGACCATGCTTTGTAGCCTATGATTGCAACTATCATAGTATACAAACAGTGTACTTGATTGGTTTACTCCCAGTGATTTTGCCAAGTGTTCTTTTCGTCATCATCAACGCCATTTTACACTTATTGATAGCTTTCTTAAGGTGTTAAATCCAAGTCATTTTGGCATCCAGGGTTATACCTAGTTACTTGACTTCTCATTCTCAAAACCTCACTTATCTTTGGACGTTCATTGTAGAAAATTGAGAGCCCTATCCCCTCCATTTTGCTCATTTTTGTGAATGGAACTAAAGTGTATTTTAGGGGATTTACTCGTAGGTCTACCCGCTGCAGCATCTCCCTACCTCGTTCAGTATTGGTCTTATCTAGTATTTTCTGGTCTAGCCTTTGTTTGATTTTGTTTTGTCTTGTCCATTTTCGTCCGAGTTTGTTTGTTCTCATCTGAGCTACAATGGTATAGTCTCGTGAGTTATTTTATTGTTCAAATGACTATGTAGACATTAATAGATAATGTCTCTATACTCGTTTCTTATATAGACATTACCGTGAAAGATCGAAATTTAGGGAATGTCGACTTTCACCGGTGAGTGTCAACATTCACATAGTCGCTTGGTGTATGTCCGAAATATTTGCCAAATACCCTTATTTCTGACTTACACCGGTGGATATTGTCATTCAACATTTCTACTAATGGTGATTGTTCAACATGTCGGAGATTTATATTTTCTTCTCCGTAATTCAGTCGCTATAAAACGTAATCAATAATTTAAAACCCTCAGTACATTCCAAATGAGAAACGAAAATAATGGTAATAAAAAAATTACTTAAATATGTGATTCAAATCTTATTTATTCCATGATAAAAATCCATGATGTAAAATAAAGAGACGAACAAATTACAAAACGCAAATTAAACTGTAACGTGCTTTAAAGCACACAATGATTCCTTTCTTTAAGCAACATTTATCAATGGAATTAAACGGGTCAAACTGAAGATGAAATTCTTGTATATTAAATGAAACTAGTAAAACGAAATGGAAGGCCAGGAAAATAAATAATAATAATAATTTTATTTTTCTATTTTGCTTCTGTAATTGACTCATAACAGCACTCATATGTGTGCGGTTATGGCTCGCCGAGTGCGATACAATTTTCTCAATATGTATCGGCGATTTTTTTATATAGAAATGGCATAAAAGGGCGCAGAATAGAAATAATACTATAAAAAACAAGCTCGTAAAGCGTTTTTCAGCACTTGTCCATTAGACCAAACTTGGACGCGAGCTGTAAAATCGCGCTTACTGAACTCGTCATTTAATATATTATTACGGTTTCCCGTTTAACAACCTAAAATAATAAAACAGTAACAATAATTATAAGATACAAACAATTTTAAAGTAGCAGTAGCAAACAAACATCACTATCGGCAGCATCAATATCAAATATTTATAAGCCGGAACCACCGCGCGAACAGATCAACCACTCCGACCACTTTCGGCGAACAAATATTCGCCATTTTCAAGAGATATATACGTCCTTGCGGGTTAACCGTTAGGCGCACATCAAGCCTCAACATCTCGGAGTCCACGAGAAAACAAACCAGCACATGTTTCCATCCGCGAACACCTCAAATACAACATATAAAAAATATTACATTTTACATTTTTTGTCAATGGAACGTGTCGTCTAACTTGATCTTGTCTAGTCTTATCTGGTCTTGCCTGCTCTTGTTTGGCCTTGTATGATCTTGTCTGGTCTTCTCTCGTCTCGCCTGGCCTTGTCTGGCTTTGTCAGATCTGGTTTTGTCTGGTCTTGTCCGGTCTTGTCTGGGCTTGTCTCGTTTTGCCTGGCCTTTTCTGGTGTTTTTGTCTGGTGTTGTCTTGTCGGTATGGTCTTGTCTGCTCTTGTCCGGTTTTGTCGGGTCTCATCTGTCCTTGTATGGTCTTGTCCGGTCTCAAAGGCTCACACAGTTTATAGATTTTTATTCCATATGGCGCTCGTTTCGGTGGATTGAACTGAATATAATTCAAACGTCCTTTGAACTTTATTAGTGATTCATCTTGTGATACAGCGCTCTTTGAGGTATCAAGATTGTTGAATGTATTGTTCCGATAATCAACTAAATTTCTGATCTTCCTAATTCTATCATTTTTATTCAACTTTTCGTTTTCTGTGATGTGAAGGATTTTTAAGATATCGAAGTACCTATCCCATGGCAAAGTGGCTATAATTTTGTTTTGACCAATATGAACTCAATTTACATTTTCTTACTTGAGTCATAATAATTCATAATGCAACTGTTGTAAGTTAACGCGAATATCTTTAGTTTTGTTGTCTTAGTTGATGCGTTGGATGGGATAAAATTAGATAAGAATACTTTTGCTGTTGGATTGGGATTGCCTCTTTTAACATCCTTTCCTGTATTATATATCTTCACACCCACGAGTGCCTGCTTTACAGTGGGTCTCAAGGGTGAAAGGTTGAAATTTCTCAGTATTGGTGCAGCTGTTCACAGTTTAGAATGCTCGGGCTTTAAAACACAACCTATCCTTTCATTTAATCTACAGTTACTGGAAACCACTTTAGGTTTCTTTTATTTGCACAGCCTTCTTTCTCAATTATTTGACTGGTAAGAATATCTATTCGTTTCTTCTACTATCAGTTTCCAAAAAAGTTCAGTACCAACTTGATCTAGCACTTTCAGTGGTGTAGGATTATCACCTAATCTAGGCAAGCAAAAAACACTGATTGCAGCTATTTCTTTAAATTGTTTCATATCAGAAAAAAAAACTATTTTTTGTCCCAAATCTATTGTTCTTGCAATTGTTCGATAGAATATTCACTATCATTCGATAAAAGCCGCGCACATTTTCGACGTACCGGTATTACTTCACTATCACCACTATCACTTTCCAATTCATTGTCATTTTCATTACTTTCACAACCTAATTCAGTGTAACCACTGTTATCATACATCTCTAGTAATAATATGAATTTTATATTCCAGACATCTTAGGATATCGTATCAAAAAAACCAAGGGTGATAATCAAGGTAAGTGGAATTAACCTTATTTGCGACTTTAAGGTGTCATAACCAAATGTTAGCCAATTGTTTGCGGTTAACATCCACCGCCGGAGGTACCGCATAAATCCTCACATGCTTCTTAAATTCAGATGACGAGATAGACTCGTCCACCGTAACTTCGCCCAAGTAAGCAGATGACCAGTCCCACTCGTCAAATTACAATTAAACTTACTAACTTACAATACTTACAATTAAATAAAGTTACCAACACTAACCAACATTGATATGTGGGTGTAGGAACTAGAAATTTACTCCGGGTTGGTCATCACCTGAATGGAGAATAGTAAGTTAATTGACTGGGGCCGAAATCAGAAACGTGAGCCAGCCGAACATTGAATCGACCAATTGGACCAAGTCTCAAACGCGTTCGTTCAGTTTCACCAAATCGTCGATTTTCAAAACTTATGGATCTTCAATTAACTTATTCATGCTTCCAATCCTTTTACGGACGTGCCTCAAATTGTTCATTTAAACAATGATCACAAAAAAAATGTAGTAGAATCCTATTTAGTCTTGGATTTCAGCGACGAGAGAGTTTATAGTGAAGGATTGATACCAATAGGTTAGGTATAAGATAGCCATGATGAGTAGGGCAACCCACAAAGAGAATAATCTAAGTCCCAAATAGGAAACATCCAAATTTTCTCTACACCGAAACACCCCAACTTGTGATATATTAAGTTGAATAAGTTCAACTGTACAACTGAAATAATGTTAATAGTTTTCCTCGAAAGCATAATTAATTAGACAAATTAAAATTATTAATTAATCATTTATAACTAATAAAATTCCTGTATTTAACGATTGAAATTTGCTCGTATATATTTTTTGAAATTGATTGAACGAACCAATTTTTCGCAAATTGTTTCGTTCAGTCTTGTTTTGTCTGGTCGTGTCGGATCTGACTGACCTCGTCTTGTCTTGTGCGATCTCGTCCAAATTAGAATAATAAAATAACTTACAAGTAAATAGCAATTCCACAAGATCGTGGCGATAACAGCTTTCCAAGACCACACGAATAAAGGACTTTGAATTTCTCCAATTCCGACCAAAATGCTGACCAGTAGATGAAGCATTGACCCCCATGTGTGCCATCCAATATATTCATCAAGGCCGTCGGTCAAATCTCCAATGATGCAATTCAACCTGATTACTTCGTCGACTTGTAAAATCTCGATGCTTGCGATTAACTCGTTTACGGCGACAATCCTCCACCTCAGATGACGCAATATGTTTACTTGCACAATAATCATAGTGAAGATGTAAAACACCTGAACCTGGTCATGCACAATGAATTGGAATACGTAAAAGTCAAAATCCTAACTCGATTTTATTATATTAAGTGCGACAACGGTAAAAAAGATGGTTACAGTGAAAATAAATTGCAATGTTATATAGGGAACGTGGATTTTGGTTTTTAAGCCGAGGGCTAGCAATTTGTTATCAATGTGATTGAAGTAATTGAAAATCAGATGAGTTTTGGCAAAGTTCCAATTACAAGAACCCGTTAAAGTAAAAATGTTTGTTGCCGTACCAAATATCGTGGAAATGCACAATAGAACTATTTGTACTTTGGAAAAATATTCCATGTACGTGTATACCGTCAACTTGCCGTAAAGGGAATAAGCACAAGTCAATAGGAACACAAGCGAGGTAATGTAAGAACGCGTAAAAGACTTTTCGAACAATTTAGTTTGCCGGCTATAGACGGGAATTAGACCAATCCAACCAGCAACGCACAAAATTGGCTTCAAATTTTCTGCCACGGTCATCTTGAAGACAGCAATTCGACTATAAAGTCATAGTAATGCGTTGAGACCGACTGAAATGCTCATTTATAGAAATCGTTCATCGTTTTCGTAAATGTTTTGTTTGTGCCACAAAAATTAATACCTCAATTTACCTAAATAAAACTACTTATTATTGTCATTCTTGTATATTGGAATCATATTTCATTGTTGCAATAACAGCACTCCAATAAAATTAATAACAATATTGATAGCATTAATCTGAATAAAAAAACAATGTATTCTAACATTTTTTTCAGGTCTTGTCTAGTCTCCACTGGTATTGTGGTTGCGTCTGGTCTTGTCTGGTCTTGTATGGTCTTGTCTGGTGTTATTTGGTCTTGTTTGGCCTTGTCTGTTCTTGTCTGGTCTTGTCTGTTCTTCTGTGGCATGGTCTTGTCTTGTCTGCTCTTGTCTGGCTTTGTCGGGTCTTGTCTGGCATTGTCTGGTCTTGGCTGGTCTTATCTCATCTAGTGTAGTCTTCTGATCTTCTGTGGCATATTCTGGTGTTGTCTGGTCTTGTCTGGTCTTGTATGGTCTTGTCTGATCTGCTTCGGCATGGTCTGGTTTTGTCTGGTCTTGTCTGGTCTCGGTTGATATTGTGATTTCACTATTGCCTCTCAATAATGTATATGTCGTAGTCATATAGTGAAATCCGCTAGTTTTTGTAAAACCGAGTCAATGCATGATCTGCCTACAATTCGTGTATTCTTTCATGTATTTTATGTGAACTACTCGATATGGCTAGCTAGTTCATAAAAACACCTCAAATATGATTCTTTATTTATTTATCTCTTTATTAATAGGTCTGATAATTTAGACCAGTAGCTTCTAGATGAAGATTTGTGGATTTCGGTGGTGACTTGTACGAGCTTCAGAGATCTTTTATACCCCACCCTCTTCGTCTATTCGTTTGGGAAAAAACCCATTGAGAGCGCCTCCTCTAGTCCTGATTCATTGATCCATTACCTACTAAATACTTCGTCTCCAATTGTCGCGGTTTTCCAACCTCTATCTCCAGTTCGTGTTTCCTAGCATCTCTCGGCAGAAGTTTCGGATGGAGTCCTCCTACCTGTCCCTCGGCCTCCAAACTGGTCTTTTGCCTTCTGTTCTGTTATTCAGCGCTTTCTTTGGGATCTCGCCCTCATGCATTCTGTGTACGTGTACTGCCCATTTCAGTTTCCTCAACTCGTAAGCAACTCGTTGCTATGTCGGCGTCGTCATAGAGTTGGTACACTTCATCATTAGAACGCATTCTCCAGCCTCCTTAGTTCCTTATAGGCCCACAGATCTTTCTCAAAATTTTCCTTTTGAAAATGTTTACTAAACCCTTCGCTTTTTTATAGAATGTCCAGGTCTCTTCTCCAAATGCTAGCACTGGGCGTATTAGAGCTGTGTAAGTTATTACCTTTGTGCTCCTGGAGATGTTTTTATCTCTGAAGAATGTTTAAAGTGAGAAATATGCTTGGTTAGCTTTCCTTATGCGTTCTTTAACTTCGACTGTCTCATCTAAAGTTTTTGTTAATGAGGTATCTAGGTACTTCAATTTCCCCACTGATTCAGCGTTGTTTACATTGTGACTTGTGAGGTCGTGTCGTGTAATCAGTCGAACGAAATAACTGTAATACTTTTCCTATTTTCTTTTATTTTTAGCTAACTTTGATACTTATTAATACAATCCTAACTTCTCATTTAAATTCACAAGTCGTGGTCCGTGCAGTGGCTTGGTCATTATGTCAGCAACCTGGTCTTCTATCGGGATGTGCTCAATTTTGAGAGCTCCTTCTAACACTTTTTCTTTGATGAAGAAGTATTTTATTCGTATCTGCTTAGTGCGATGATGGTTCTCTGGATTATGACAAAGACGAATCGTTGCCTGGTTGTCTATCTGAAGATTAGGTACTTATTTTGGAGAACCCATTTCTTCAAAGAATCTAGACAGCCATATAATATCATAACTTTTTTATTGTGACTACGTCATATATAGACAAGGATCAGTTTCGCTTGTTCTAAACCCTGCTTTCTTGAGAAAAGTGCTGAATCTTTTATTCCAGCATATTGGAGCTTGTTTAAGTCCTTATCGACTTCGCAATAATTTACAATCTTTTTTAGTTCCATCGGTGTAACCCTCCGGCTGCTCCATATATATGTCTTCATCTAGATATCCATATAAAATTTTTTTTGTAGCTGCAATACAAGGCATAGCTCGTATCGTGCTAAGTTTTGTTACCGGACTGAATATTTCATTAAAATCCACACCATATTTTGAACTGAAACCCCTTATAACAAGTCTCGCCTTGTACTAAACTTGTTTTATAACTCTACAGCTCTGGGTGGGTCTTGGCTTGAGTTACAACATCCTTCCATCTATCCCTGCTGTTAACCAATTGCAGCCAGTTTCTCATACCTAATATCTTTAGGTCGTTGATGCAGTCATCTCGCCATCGCTTACGTGGTCTACCCCGAGCTCTTCTTGCATGTGGACTCCATTTCGTCAGTATTTTCGGTCCTCGGGTGCTTTTCATACGCAAAACAAGTCCAAACTATTGTAACCGTAGTGCCTTTACAAGCCTTACGATGTCCTCTCCTCCAATTGGTCTGTCCAGTTCATGGTTCATTCTGCATCTCCATGTACCACAGTTTTCCTGTACGGGGCCAAAGATTCTGAATAATATGCTTCTTTCGCAGACTCGTAGTGCGTTTTCGTTGATTGTAGATATTGTCCATGTTTCACACGCGTATGTTATGACGGATCTAATGAGTGTGTTATAGATCTTTAACGTTGATTTGACACTTAGAAGCTTCTCTCCCAGTAGCTTCTTATTAGCGAAATAATCTTTTTTTCTTGCTACAATTCTCGCACTGATTTCTTCGCTGATTCTGTTGTCGTTAGTTATTTTCGACCCTAGGTAAGAGAAGGTTTTGACTTCTTCGAAATTAAATGCGTTGACTTGTAGTGGCTCAGGCCAGAGCGTTGGATCCCTGGTTCTTCTTATAAACTTGGTTTTATTCACGTTTAATACTAGTCCGGCTACGCTAGATTTCTGTTCTAAGGAGGCAGTAGCTTATTTTAGGCTTTCTGCTGTTCGTGCTGATATAATTATATCATCGGCTATGCGCTTAGCTGCTGATATTTTGTGTGTATGTGGCCTGTTATGTGCAGGTTTCTAATAAATGATTCAAGTACAAACTTGAATAGCATAGCAGATAGCGCATCACCTTGCCTGACCCCTGTCTTGATGTCGCATACGTCCGTGAGTTTGAATGCTACTAATATTTGAGCACGTGGATTGGTTAGAGTTAAGTTTACCATTAAGTATTTTACCGTTAAGCAAGTAACTGGTACAATAATTCTTCTCTAGACACGCTATCAAAAGCTAGTTTGAAGTCAACAAACAGGTGGAATAATGTTATGTTATGCTCATAACATTTTTCAAGCATTCGCCTTATTAGATGTATTTGGTCTGTTGTTGATCGATTCCTTCGAAAACCTCCTTGGTAGTCCCCAAGTATCTCCTCTTCATATATGGATAGTCTATTGTATTTTACGCTAGATAATATTTTGTGGCGTTAAGAAGGGCAATTCCTCGGTAATTGGAACATTTGTTGCCTTTTGCCAATTCCCAATTGCCTTTTCTCCAGTCACTTGGCATAATCTCTTCATTCCACACCCTGACAATAAGTTTATGGATCCTTTCCCACAGTGGTGTACCTCCATTTTTCAGAAGTTCCGTGGGAATTGTATCACTTCCTGGAGATTTATTGTTTTTAAGATTGTGTATTATCTCCGTAACTTCCTCATAGCTCGGTTCGAAGATTTCGGGTTGTGCTTCATGGTGCCATACGATTTCCTTTTAACTTTCACCCCTTTGGATTTCAGTGGAGAGTAGCTCGCTAAAGCGTTCTTGCCATATTTGGAGTATTTTGTCATCCTCGGTTAGTATTGCCCCGTTTTTATCTAAACACGCGATGTTTCTAGGTTGAAAATCCGTTGTTTGCTATTGTACTGCCTTATAAAATGTCCAGCTTTGTTTATTTACGTTGTATTGTTCTAGTTCTTCCACTTTTTTATTTAACATTATTTTCTTTTTTGCTTTGCAAAGTTTTGAAGCTATTTTCATGAGGTGCTCGTAGTTAGCTCTGTTGGCTCGGGTCTGAACCATTAGGATGCAGTTTTATTCTAAAAACCCATTTAGATGGTATCACTCTAGATACTTTCGGCAGATTTGTATGTTCTCATGTATGGTTTTCCTTAAAAAAAAATTTTTTCATTGTCCATTGATATTTTCCAATGTTTTTTTATTATCTTAACTCATAGCATCTTCATAAGTTTCAGGTGTGGTGACTTGAAAAATTACTTGTTCCCTAAGCATTATGTAGTCCTTTAAATGTGCCTGTTTTGACGGTGATCTTTGAACGGTCGCTTAATTTTTTGGATGAGTGTGGATTTTCACTTTGTTCATCTATTGACTCAGGTTCTTCACTTTCAGACTGTTCACTTTCAGACGATTGTCATCCCTCTTCCTCAGAAAATTCTGTTTCAACAGGTACCTCTCGGTTCTCTTGATTTCCCTCACATTGAATCTCTATACCCTCCATTGGCAATTATACGTACTTACACTTACATAATTTTTCTTTAAATATGACATCTCTGGTTAGAATAACTTTATTTTCTTCTATTACTCAGATACGATAACACTCATTTCCATCATATCCTATCAGGTAGCCTTTTACAGCTTTTTTATCCATTTTGATTAGGAATGTGGTCATAGCAGACTGAACCAATTAGTCTTAAATGTTTTATTCTTTGTTTTTTACTTATCCAAAGTTCATAGGGACTTATACCATCTACAGATGTTTTCCCAGTGTGTTCAAAATGTACAATGACGTTGCTACAAGCTCTGCCCACATGGCTTCTGGAACAATTAAATTTTGATTTGAATATTTAAAAGTTCTTGCCATTTCAATTGTTGTCCGAAAATCTCGTTCACAAATTGCATTCTACTGAGGCGTGTATGGGGCTGTCAACCTCTGAGTTTCCCCCGCTAAACTTAGAATCTCCTTGATCTCCTTGTTGTCCATCTCACCTCCATTGTCACTAATTATAATTTCTCGGAAAGAATAACCCAACATATTTGCATGTTGAAGCACCTTTTTTAACATTTATTTGACCTCGGATTCTCTGCCTTCAGAGAGCCATATCGAAACTTTGTATAATTGTCCTGGAATACAACTACATACCTTTTATTTTTGAAAGAATCTTTAAATGGTCCGCATACATCGGCCGATATCCGTTCACCTGGTATTGTTGATTTTTCACTATGGCCAAATGGCAGCCTGTGTGCCCTTTCATAGATGCATGACTCACAAAATTGCTTTTCTGTATTAACAATTTTTTATGTTCAAATAATTTTTGTTTTTATGTTCCTTGCATCTTATCTTGCAAATGACTTTATCTGGATGGCCCCATCAGTCATGGTACAACTGCAGTTAATATCAACAAAATTTACTTCAGGGTTTCTTTTCGGTAGTATTGGTTGAATTTTTGCCTCACATAACGTGCCGCCGACATCTCTTGTACCATTCAGCATCAGCTTTCCCTGATTTGTGAGGCAACACTCTGTCGCAGAGACAACTGCGAAAAACATGTTTTGGATTTCTGTCATGTGCTGCTAGAACAGAAAATAAATTTCTGCACAAGTTTGGCACATACCAGATACCTTTTAGCAAAGATCTTCCCCAGTGCTCAAGGTTTTTATTCGTACTGTTCCCATACCTAATGCGGGTAGAATTTCTTTTCCTGCTGATTTTATACGATATGGTGTCTCAAATTTCTTAAAATCTATCTAAGACAAATCACTGTTAGTTACATGTCTTGTGGCCTCATTGTCTATAAACCATGTGTACGGATGGGTAGATGACTCAGCTGACACAGCTGAAACCTCGAACATACGACCTTCAGTATTAGCTGCTGAGGCTTCTTTTGGGTTTTCTTTGGTCTTCCATCAGATATCCACTTCTTACAATCCTTAACCCTAATACTTTTCAAGCCCTAATACTTTACGGAGGCAGAAAATTCAAAAGAGCCTTCAAATCAAAAGAGAAAATGAAGTGATAGAAACTAAATCGCGGTTGAAATATCTCAGTATTCGATCACAAGAGTAGTATTCGATCACAACTGTGAAATGAAGGATCATGTGGCGACATGCAGCATCAAAGCTGATAAGTCGGTAATGGCACTAAGCAGAATTATGCCATACCTACGGGGACCAAAATTATCCAACTGGAAGACTCTAGCAAACGTGGCACATTCCATTCTCCTGTATGCAGCGCCCATATGGAGCCAAGTTACCAAGTGGGAAAAATACAGGAAACTCGTGGCAGGGGTACAACGCAGAGTGGCGCTTAGGATATGCTGCAGTTTTCGAACTGAATCTACGGTAGCTGCATTGGTACTGGCCGGAATTCCACTCATTGATCTTAGAGATGCCTTAAGTATCAAATTGCCAAAGGTATAGAAAGTAGCACCGACTGGGAGATACTTACCGAATGGCAGCGAAAATGGGCAACGGAAACCGAAAAAGGGGCATGGACACGGTTACTGATGCCAGATCTTACGAAGTAGATAGGACGCAATCACGGATAGTTACATTTATACCTCTGCCAATTGCTGAGTGGACACGGGTGGTTCAATAGCTATCGGAATCACATGGTGGTTGAAGACGCAAACCACGTGTTCTTCCACTGCGATAAATGGAGACTGCTAACAGACGCAGCAAATAATGCAGCGGGAGTCACACTAACTAGTTATAATTGTGTAGAGTTCATGCTTATTAACCAGGATACGTGGAATATTGTGGATACCCTTGCGCGGAATATCGTACAAGAACGGCAAAAAGAAGAAACGGATACAGGATGATTAGAACATGGCGTTTGCGGTGGCGTCGCGACGCCACCGCAATTGCAAAGTTCAATTTCCTAATGCGTCTGCTGGTTTTTTCGCCGTAGTTGTCGCCGTAGAAAAAACAAATGCAACCAATCCTCGGTAGATCTAACTTTGACGGGCCGTCGCGGCGTTAGTTATCTAGCGATTTCAACGTGGTTTTTAATTTCTGGTCCCAAAAGCTTCAAACTTTAATTAAGTGTGGAATTTATTGCCGTGGGATTATTATCGAGTATGATACTACACATGACGATGTCCGGGTAATTAAAAAAATGGTACAGAATGTCCTGCTGAACCAAAAATTTTCATTAACCATTCATCTCACTGTGACACTTTTTACAAGAAATCATCTCAAGTAGAAAACAGCAGTGAAGATGAAGATTTATTTCCTGAAAAATCGCACCAAGAAGATGTGGATAATGAGTATTACGTCGAAGAAGATGCTGAAATTAAAAGTAATTTACAAATGGTAAGAAAACGTAAATCATTTTCGTTTATCTCCGATAAAATCAGTTTCCTACAACGGAACGAAAAAACTCTTTTTGAAAAGGAAATTGAATTAGCAATGATATCAAAACAAGGAGATCTTCTATTGTGCCAATGTAAAAAAAATGTATTCTTCTAAAAGTCGTAATATTACATATTCTAACAGATTTAAATTCAGTGCATATGATTGAAAATGTTAATTTTCAATTGTTATAAAACTTTATCTCCAGTAAGCGTAGCAGTAACAATATTAAACAGCGATGATTCTAACATATTTACGGCATAAGGTGTAATAGGATTCTTGGAAGAGAAATTAATTGATTCGGATATAAGCAAAGCTTCAATGAAAAATATCATGAAACGTTTGAAGACCCGTGAAAATCTGGAATTAACAGAATTGACGAGATGCTTACTAGATCCTTTGAAAGTTCCAACAAAGTCTGTTTTAATATTGGCGGAAAACTTTTGAACGACTTTATCCAGACAACAATAAGGTAGAAGTCGAAGGTGAATGCTCGGCAAATTCAGAAGAATTATAAGAAGTGACCAATACAATCTATTCCTTGTAACACGAAGTACAAAAAGCTATTCAAGAAGAATTAAATAAAATTACTTATATGCAAACAAATCGCTATCCTAATTCTATGAAAAAGGAGTTTGCTATATAAAAAAGAACTTCTGACAGAACAAAAACTTTAAATTTTGTTTCAAGCACTCTCTACAATAAAAGCTGCATCCACCTACTCCGAAAGATAATTTTCCCTTAGCGGCAACTACTGTAAAAAACTAAGATCTCGTTTAAATATCAGGCTCTACCACCAAAAGTTCTTAAAAACCGAACCCGAAACCGAAACCGCGTTTTTTAATTTTCCTACAACGACAACTGCGGTTTTGAAACAATGCAGATATTCAGAAACCCTAGATATTCCGTTAACTGATAAAATTTGTAAATTAGTTTTCTAATTCGCTTTGTTAAATATGCTACATGCTGGTTCCATTTTGTGTTGGGACCAACTGAAGGAGACTCTTGTCAAGCGGCCAATGAACTCGCCCCTCTCGCTAGAAGAAGGAAGCATCCGTGGTGGACTGAAGACTGTGACAATGCAATAGCCCAAAGAGAGATAGCCTGGGTGAAGTGGCATTCTAAAAAGACCAAGGAAAATTGGCATAAATTTTTGGAACAAAGAAAGGTTACAACCAAGATAATTCGAGCAACCAAACGAACCTGCACATAAAACCAACTGACCCAAATCGTAGAGAGTTTTGCTAAGAATTATTCCAGAGATTTCTTTGGAACCTTCAAGCAGGCACTCGCAGAAAATACGCACCGCCAAGCCTCCACTTCAGAGACTGACAAGGCAAACTAGCTTATAACGACAAGGACAACTGCCACCTTTTGGTCCAGTACTTTAAAAATCTACTCAACTGTGACCCACCCAACGAAGACTTCCACTATAAACAAACCAGACCAAATCCGGACTCGCTTCCCCCTTCATTGGAAGAAGTTGGCCAGATAATTGAACTTCTTAAGAATAATAAGACAGCTGGAGAGGACTCTATCGTTGTTGAAGTGTGGAAAGGTGCTGGAAACAATGCCGTGCGCAAGCTAACCGAGATCATCCAAACAATCTCCAAACATCATCCGAACATCTCGGAAACAGAGAAATTACCAATCGATTGGAAATCTGCTCTGATCCATTCGCTTCACAAAAAGGGAGATTTTACTGATCTAAACAACTACCGTGGAATTTCTCTCGTCCCGGTAACATACAAGATTCTCTCGAAGGCGTTACAACAAGGGCAGAAAATCAGTTGGATAGTCAACTGGAAGAATACCAGGGGGGCTTCAGGAAGACCCGAACCTGTGTGAACCAGATCCTCAATCTAAAAACTGTATGTGCATACTCTAAGATGAGAAACCGCAAGGTGGTCGTCACCTTTGTTGATTTTAGGAAGGCCTATGATTCCATTGACAAAGAGAAACGCTTAACAAAGCACTCCAGGAACTAGGGCTAGACAACAAAACCCGCAGACTCATCCTAGAAACTTTGACCAACACCCATTCTAAGGTTAAATTTAGAGGCGAGATTTCAGAAAGCTTCGAAATATAAACTGGAGTGAGACAAGGAGATGGAGCCCATTTCTATTCAACTGTGTCCTTGAAAAGGTTATGAGAGAATGTCGTAAGGAATTTAACAATTTGGGTTCTCAGAGTGGTATCTACCTGGGATGTAAGAACGATGGACTGGTTGTAGATTGACTGGCCTTTGCAGATGACATGGCACTGTTAGCTGATTCTCTTTGAGATGGCAACAATGCATGTAAACTGCCTCAGAAAACAGGCTACCAAAGTGGGTCTTCAAGTGTCGCTGGAGAAAACAGAATTCTTCACCAATATCAGAGAAGCAAACAGAGAGATGTTACTAGAACAGGGAAACATCAAGAGGACTGAGAAATTTAAGTATCTCGGTGCATGGATTGAACCCAACTTATCAGAAAAAGCATCATTATCCAAGAGAGTCAACAAGTTATTAGAACTAGTCTATCGACTGACTAAGAACACTTACAATAAGAAATTCCTGTCACGCAACCTGAAAGTTAAGCACTACACATCATTCTTACGACCAGAAGCCCTGTATGCCATGGAGTGTCTTTCCTTGAATCGAAGAGGTCTAGTAGAGAAATTGGAAATCAGAGAGAGGAGAATCCTCAGGAAGATCCTAGGCCCGGTAAAGGAAGATGGGGAATTCCGAAGGCGGCATAACTCTGAGCTCTACGAACATATTGAGATGCTCTCTGACTGTGCAAGCTTTCTTGCTAGGGTAGGTAGCTTTCTATGGCCACGTTGCAAGATTGCCTCAAAATTGACTAACCAACCGTCCGTTCACCTTCTGGCAAAACAAGAAAGTTCGTACCACTTGGCTGACAGAAACGGAAAAGGATATTAAAGAACTGGGAATAACAGATCTCCGAAACAGACAGTCTGTGAGACGCACCCTGAAGGAAGTCTGTGGATTTCAGGAGAAAACCCGTAGGAAAGGTACCCCCTTGGCAGAAGAGAGAAAGGAGTTACACCAGCAGAAGATGCGTCAATACTGGGCAAAGGTCAAAGCCCAACAGTTGAACAAGCGTGGTCCAAACTAGGCCTATTCGAAAGAAGAAGAAAAGAAGAAAACGAAATGGAGGGCCAGGAAGATTAATGACAGTAAGAACGGTACAACTGGTACAGAATGTGCTGAACATGTTATAGGAAGATCCAAGTACTTCTACGCGACAAATTGCCAATACTTTGAATGTAATTCATTGGACAGTTTGGAAAATTTCGCTAGTTTCTCAAGAAATGCAATAAGGAATTTTCATAACAACCATGTGTGGGCAGATAAAAATTCTCATGAGGTATGTGCAGATTGATTTCAACATTAATTCTCCTTGAATGTTTGGATTGGAATTGTGGTTGACTATCTAATTGGACCGGTTTTTCTACCAGCAAGACTGGCGATATGTATTTCAACTTTTTGGAAGAAACACTGTCCGAGTTTCTGCAGGATGTACCATTGGCGACAAGAATTGTAATATGGTTTATACACGATGGTGCACCACCACATTTCAGTTTACTTGCTCCTGATTTTTGAACAGCGGAGTTTTGAATACGGAGATTGCTGGATTGGTAGAGGTGGACAACTCGCATGGTCTGTTGGATCCCCAAACTTAAATCCCTTGGATTTTTTCTTATGGGCTTATCTGAAGTCCTTAGTTTACGCTACTCCAGTGGAGAATTTGGACGAATTGCGAAATCAGATAATTGCTGGGTGTAACTCAATTAGAAACAACCCAGGTGTATTTAAAAGAGTTCGGCACTCAATTACGAGAAGATTGAATGTTTGTATCCAGGCTGGAGGAAATCATTTCGAACATTTATTGTAAACTGAAGAACTTTACATGTACTTTTTGTTAATAAAATATGGTTTCTGCCACAGATTTTGTTCAAACTATATCCATCTTGAAACTATCTTAAAACAAAAGGTTTTTCAGAAATCGTCATATGACAAAATATTATTCGGATTGGTTAAGGAATAATCCCAGGATATTTTTTCTAACACCCTATATATGTATACAGCTCATACAATCACGAAATTGGTACTGGCAAGCAAAATTATTGCTGCTATTTTGCAACAATTATTAATATTATGTCCGTTGGATTCAAAAACATGCATTAATAATCTCTCTGGTAGTTGCTCAAATTATTAAAACAAATTGTACGGGAAACCCTGTGGAGTAAGGTGTAAGCGAAAGTTTATTATTGTAGGTTGGCAAAATGGCTAAATAATTGCTCACTCTTATGATTGGTGCGATGTCTGAATAAAGTGACTCGTTTACCGAAATGAACACAAAGATCTATTTTACACGATGGAAGTATTTGGCATGCGGAAATTTAATTGATTTGATTTATTTATTAATGTAATTATATTCCAGGTTGAATAATCTAATACAAACTTTCTACATTAAAACTTTGTTGTATTGTTAATTTTGTTTGAAAAATTGAGTCTCTTCTGGGCGTATTTGGCATACTTGATTTTGTATTATTTAATTAAACAGGTTGTAGTACTTACCAGAGCATATAATGCCGAAATTATTGCACCAATAATTAGGTTTGTGTTAGAATAGTCCTTGTAAAGCAACAGATTGCATCCTGCCAGAACGTTGAAAACGATATGAAATATCAAGACGAAATTGTGCCAACCAAAAATATCATTGACCAATTCAGACGCGTCACAAATTAATTCATCCATTTGTAAGGCCTTTTCTGCATCAATGTCCGTCGCGCAAGTATCAACAATCCCATTCAAGATTTTAAATCTTCCAGCCAGATCCAGCAACAGCAAATATTGACATAATTGTACATTAAAAAGGTTATAAATGTCAAAGTAATCTGGCAACAAATAGACAAAATTATTAAATTCCATCTTTTCTAATAAAATGAAAACAATCCAAATGAAAAATGCAATTAAAAGTGCGTTGAGTAAGACAAATTTTGCAACAAAATACTTGACTCCATTAATGTGACATTTGTGTACGAAGTTGATTTCTGCCATAATCTTGAAGAGGTTGTTAACATTGTTGGCATTCAATCTAGTTAGCCCAGCAACTGTTAATACATTAACTAAACCAATTGCTACATTTCCTGCGGTCATTAAGATTAGTTCCTTGATGGGGAGACTTTCTTGTGTCCAACGTCCAGAATTTGAAAACAAAATCAGCAATATCAAAAATATCACTGTTAGAGTTTGCTGCAATATATTGTAGTGAAATTTTGCAGAGATTTGATTATATTTAGGCATTGTGCCAAAGAAACTGTTCCATTTCATAATTTTTTTAATATTTCCAGAGAGCGACATACCGTCAAGAGTATTCAAAATTCAAACTATTCATAAATTTGAATGGACGAGTAAATACATACGTTTCTATTTAATGACTGACTTATTGATCAAGATTAACTAGTCGAATCGTTTGAATAAAATTAACAAATAACATGAAGCAACTACATTTGGTGGTCATTACAAATTTATATTTTTACAGTAATTATAGTAATTAATTAACTGTAATGAAAATTGTCTGCATATATGGAAGTTTCAAGCATAAATTTATATATAATTATATACAGACACACACACACATATATATATATATATATATATATATATATATATATATATATTATATATATATATATATATATACATATATATATATATATATATATATATATATATATATATATGCATCGGGTTACAACGTTATCCGCCTTCCAATTCCTAATCTCCAACCGTCTCGGTTTTTCCAAGCCTCTCCCTCCAATCCTCTCGCCCGGATCTATCCGCCTATACCCTCTCACCAGTTTTTCCGGGGTCTCCCTCTCCTTCTTCTTCCCTGCGGTGTCCAGTGTATTACTTTCTACGGAAGTCGGTCTTGGTCCATTCTCTGTACATGACCGTACCATCTGAGTTGTCCAGTTCTTATGTCATTCACGATGTCGTGCTTTACTTCGATTATTCCCCTTATCCTTTCATTTCTGACCCTTTCCTATCTAGACTTTCCTGCTGCTCTTCTCCAGTAGGCCATCTATGTGGCTTTTAATTATTTCTCTGCTCTATCCTTTATAGGCCACACTTCACTACCGTATGTTATTATACTTTTAATAATTGCGCTGTATATTCTGTGTTTGTTTTCCTTTGTAATGTGTTTATCCCATAGTATGCCGTTTAACATGAACACAGCCCTCCTGCCTTGAAGGTTTCTTTCGGCTATTGCTTCGTCCAGACTTCCTTCTTTCCATATTTTTACGCTTAGGTATTTGTATGAGCTGCAGAGATTGATATTCTGTTTGTCTGAGATCTTGTTGTTCTCCTACTATACACATGTATTCTGCTTTCTGTATGTTCACGTCGAGACCCCACCTCTCATACTCTTCAATTATTTGCGTGTCATATATTCAATGTCATCAATGTCTTATGCAATCACCACCTGGTCATCCGCAAATGCCAAAGTATAGATTGTTGATGTATCATCCACAGGTATGCCCATTGCTTCGCATTTTCTCTTCCAGCTTGTTAATGCGCTTTCTAGATAGACCTTGAACAGTGTTGGCGATATACAACATCCCTTTGTTACCGTGAACCCGGTTGTTACGTTATTTCCTATTTTGATTTGTGTTCTTGCACCATTATACAGTAATTTGATTGCTTTTATTATTTCAGCATTTATGTTAGTATGTTGAGGAGCTTCCCATAATTTTACTAGAGGAATGCTGTCATAGGCTTTTTTAAGGTCCACATATAGCAAACGAACTTCCTGGTTATATGCGATTTTCTTTTCTACGATTTGAGTAACACAAATAGGTGGTCAATGGTGGATCTTCCTGCTCTGAATGCGGCTTGCCCTTCTGCCTCCATTGCACTGTATTCATCTTTTATCTTGTTTTTGAGTATTCCTCTAAACTTTTCTTTCTTATGATACGATTACCCTTTTCCCCTTTTTTAAGTTCCTCTTTCTTATGGATTACTGATATGTATGACAACTTCCATCCTTTTGGTACATCTGATTTATTTATACATCTTGGGAATAAATTTGTGAGCACGTGGGTTAGTTTTTCTGTCCCATGTTTAATAAGTTATTCAGGAATATTTCCTGGTCCTGCCGCTCTTCCATTTTTTAGTGCCTTTACTGATTTTTTTACTTCTGATAGAGATATTCTTGCTGAAGATCCTTGAGTGGTTATATTTGTGTTATTATCAGTAATTTGAAACTCGTTTCTATCTTTTTTTCAGTAATTTTTCGAAATACTGATTCCATGATTGCTCTGTTATTGGGGAAATTATGCCATTGTTCTTTTCCCGTCTCATGTTCTTTAGTATCTTCCAACTTTCTGTGATTTTTCTTCCACCTAGATATGTGTTGTGCCTAGAGCATGTTCTTTCCCATTTTTCGTTCCTCTTTGTACATATCATTCTTCGTATCTTTGCTTGTACTTATTTATATGCAAGCTTATCATTTAGATTTTTGGCGCTTAACAAGGTGTTGTATAGTTTTCTTTTGTTCTTTCTCTATTTCAGATTCGATCTCCTCATCCCACCAGTATGGTTTTTGGAGTTTCCCTTCTTCTTCCTAGCATCCTAATGCCTCTCTCGCTGCTGCTTTTATGCATGATTTTATGTTTTATCGAAAGATGTTCTTTGTAGTTTATTGTTTAGTCTAGTTTTGTATAGCTCTTTTGTACTTTCCTGTTCCAAACTATCAATGTTGTTATGCATATTATTTTATTAAATGACTAAAATGCCTGACCTATTCCATCTCCATTCCCTTCCATTTGAACCTCTCCTTCTTATACACCCCACCTTCCTTAAACCTCGTCCATTTTGTTTTACTTACATTTACCGTCAGTTTCCTTTTATCAAAAAATCTCTCCAATCTCTTAATAATTAGATAATTCAGATTTTGCCAGGACTACCACATCATCTGCGTATATCAGGCTCCACACTTTCTTCCTCCCAACCACCACTCCTGCTTGTCCAGCGGACAGGACCTTCTCTAAATCTGCCACATATATATTGAAGAGTGCGGGCAACCTTGCTTCAAACCCATATCTAGCTTGAATGCGCTCGACTTCACTCACTTTGAGCCTGCACCTCGTTTCCTTATATAATCGCTCGACACACTCTCTGAATTTTCCAGATATCCCCTTTTTTCCAAGCATTTCCACAACATTTTCTTATTTACAGTGTCATAATCTAGCCTTTGAATCCAGGAACAGAGCAAAGAGATTACCATTGGGACTTGGTAATTCCTGGCCGATAATATACCTCAGGGTTATTAAATGCTCAGTAGTTTTCCTTCCTTCTCTGAAACCTTATTGTGGTTCTGGTAGCAACTTTTCCCCTCCACTTCCTCCATCAAACGCCTTTCTAATAGTTTCGCATTTTATAGGATGAAACCATGAGCGTTATATCGCTATAGTTTCTCATTTCGTCCCTCTCCCCACTTTTGTAGACAGGTATCACTTTGAGTTGGAGTGCTTTTTGGCACTCCAACTTCTTTCCCCCATACTTTATTGAATTCGCCTGTAACTCTCTCTAAACATTGCTCATTTGTCATCATCCTTGCCTCATTCGGTACCCCGTCATGACCTGCCGCCTTTCTTTTCTTCAAGGATTTTGCCAGATTTACCACCTCCTCCACTGAAAATTCCTCTTCTTCCACTATCCCATTCCCGAGATCTTGTCTCATCGGTTCTTCTTGCTCAACCTCCCCTCCTACTAACTCCATGAAGTGCTCCATAGAATGCTGGCGTTTTACAACACAACGTATCCTTCCATTTCATCTACCGTTACTGGAAACCAATGTTCCCGTTAAGCTGAGCGGGTGCGCGAATGCGCAGCAGTTTTCGTGATATTTTAAAATTTGCGCAGATAAATTAAGTTTCCGCGCACTTAAATTACGAGACGTTGATTTTGTCTTTGAAATTGGTAAAATTTCGGAAGAAAAAAGATTAAGTAATATATTAAGTATATAAATAGATTATTTAAAAAGACATATTATTCAAAACAGCATAGAGAAGCTGTTAATTATATATAATATTATTATATATACATATATATATATATATATATATATATATATATATATATATATATATATATATATATATATATATATATATAATGTTAATTTGAAAAAGTGTTATTTTTAAAAAGGTAGAAATTTTAATGGAAACACCTGATGAACGTCACTGAAAAAAAGATAAAAACAAGAACAGTCAAAATCTGATTTTGAAATATTGGCTATACGTATTAACTGAATAACGAATACGTGTCAATGAATTCCGTTCCTAAGATCCATAAGCATATGGAAGGAAAACTTAAGTTTCCACAAAATTGGCGAAGTCAAAATTATGCTTTTGAATTCACCGAATGTAGAACTAGAAAAACATGTTTTTAAAGAAATGAAAATTCAACCATCTATACATTAATTGGAGACGAAAGCACCGATATTTCTGTACAAAAGTACTAATTTTGGATTTTAAATATCGTGATAATGATATAAATTACAAAACTATATTTGTTGGTATTTTGAAAGTCAATATTCTGACAGCATTTGTAACAAAAAAATTTAAAAATTATGTTGCACATAACTTAAACATCAAAATATGATAATGTTTACTGGAGATAATGTCACGCTTGAAAAGAAAAATGGGGGAGCTGCAAACTGTACCTGTTATGCAGAACTTTACTAAGAAAATTTACTCTGAACTGTTTACACACAGTTTCACCGATCGAATATGAAAAGCGAAAATTTGAAGATTTAGCTCAAATAACTGCACATGGTGCCATAACATTTAAACTAATCAATGAAGTTAGGTAGTTTACCAGATATTTCGCAGATGATGCAAAAATAACGATGTTCTAATTAACTATTGTCAAGCTATGGAACGAAATGATCCTATCTGTAAATATTGTGCAAAAATTCTGACGGATTCTCAATACCGGGTAGCAATTTTTGCTCTCAAATTCATATTAGTAGAACTTTAATCTTTATACAAATACCTACAGAAAAGTTGTTTTCTTAAACTATTATTGATGCACAATAGAAGATTTAAAGAAGACAAACTTAAATCACAAGAAAATTTAAATACCAATACCTGGTAGACAAAATCCTTTGGAGCAGTCATGTAAAAAACTATTAGCAGAAGTTCAAAAAAATATTGATACTTCAAATATATATAATGCATTTTGTCCAACGTGTCTGATTTACCGATGACGATGAAAAACAATGGTATGCACTTCTTAATGAGATTATTATACATTCAGGAAAAAAATAAAATTTTAGAAAACAGAATAACATTAATCTTTCCGAAAAATAGAATGATAAATATATCAAAGTATTGATATTGATAAAATTTGAGGTGAATATTCTGAAATGACATTCTGAAGAAACTTGGATAGTTCAAAACATTCGACGATACGTTAACTTTGTTACTAACCCATTCATAATTTTCTAATCTTGCTATTCTTTACTTTCAAGTAAAGCGGTTTATTAAATGTTTTGTTTGTGCCACAAAAATTAATAACTCAATTTACCTAAATTAAACTACTTATTATTGTCATTCTTGTATATTGGAATTATATTTCATTGTTGCAATAACATCACTCCAATAAAATCAATAACATTGTTTATAGCATTAATCTGAACAAAAAAGCAATGTATTCTAATGTTTTTTATGTCCTTGTCTAGTCTTCACTGGTATTGTCTGGTTGCGTGTGGTCTTGTCTTGGTCTTGTCTGATCTGCTTTGGCATTAATGTCGTAGTCATATAGTGAAATCCGCCAGCTTGTGCAAAACCGAGTCATTGCATGATCTGCCGACAATTCGTGTATTCCTTCATGTATTCTATGTGAACTACTCCATGTGACTAGCTAGTTCATGAAAATACCTCAAATATGATTCTTAATTTATCTCTTTATTAATAGGTCTGATAATTTAGACAAGTAGCATCTAGATGAAGATTTGTAGATTTCGGTGGTGACTTGTACGACCTTCATAGATCTATTATACCCCACCCTCTTCGTCTATTCGTTTGTATACTTACCGATTTAGAGCGCCTACTCTAGTCCTGATTCATTCATTCCTAATGACGCGACACACCTATGCGCGGTCCTTGGCCTCCTATATACTTCGTCTCCAATCGTCGCGGTTTTCCAACCACTGTCTCCAGTTCGTGTATCCTGGCATCTCGCGGCAGATGTTTCGGATAGAGTCCTCCCACCTGTCCCTCGGCCTCCCAACTGGTATTTTGCATTCTGTTTTGTTATTCGGCGCTTCCTTTGGGATCTCGCCCTCATGCATACTGTG
Organism: Phosphuga atrata; assembly: GCA_944588485.1. NCBI lineage: Eukaryota > Metazoa > Arthropoda > Insecta > Coleoptera > Silphidae > Phosphuga > Phosphuga atrata. The sequence continues at coordinate 49,525,622 of OX155900.1, read as the reverse complement.
AGCGTGTCCCGCACATTTAAGTTTCCTCAACTTAATTATCGTTGCTATGTCGCAATCGTCATAGAGTTGATACACTTCATCATTAGAACGCATTTTCCAGCCTCCTTCCTTCCTTATAGGCCCATAGATCTTTCTCAAGATTTTCCTTTCGAAAATGTTTACCAAACCCTCCGATTTTTTAGAGAATGTCTAGGTCTCTGCTCCAAATGCTAGTGCAGGGCGTATTAGGGTTTTGTAAGTTATTACTTTTGTGCGACTGCCGATGTTTTTATCTCTGAAGAATGTTGAAAGTGAGAAAAAAGCTAACCAGCTTTGCTTATGCGTTCTTTTAAGTCGACTGTCTCATCTAAAGATTGTATTAATGAGGCACCTAGGTACTTCAATTTCCCCAATGATTCAGTGTTGTTTCCATTTTGACTTATGAGGTCGTGTTTTCATTGTTTCTTTAATGAGTCGAACGAAATAACTGTAATAATTCTCCTTTTCTTTTTTATTTTTAGCTAACTTTAATACTTTTTATACAATCATAACTTCTCATTTAGATTCACTAGTCGTGGTCCGTGCAGTGGCTTGGTCATTATGTCAGCAACCTGGTCTTCTATCGGGATGTGCTTAATTTTGAGAGCTCCTTCTAACACTTTTTCTTTGATGAAGAAGTATTTTATTCGTATATGCTTAGTGCGATGATGGATCTCTGGATTATGACAAAGACAAATCGTTGCCTGGTTGTCTATCTGAAGATTAGGTACTTATTTTGGAGAACCCATTTCTTCAAAGAATCTAGACTGCCATATAATATCATAACTTTTTTATTGTGACTACGTCATATATAGACAAGGATCAGGTTCGCTTGTTCTAAACCCTGCTTGCTTGAGAAAAGTGCTGAATCTTTTATTCCAGCATCTTGCAGCTTGTTTAATTCCTTATAGACTTCGTAATAATGTACAAGCTTTTTTAGTTCCATCGGTGTAACCCTCCGGCCGCTCCATGTATATGTTTTCATCTAGATATCCATATAAAAATGCTGTTGAAATGTCAAACTGAACCAAGTGCATTTTTTCTGTAGCTGCAATACAAGGCATAGCTCGTATCGTGCTAAAATCCACACCATATTTTAGTCTGAAACCCTTGATAACAAGTCTCGCCTTGTACTTATCTACTGAACCATTCTTCTTCTTCTATAACTCTACAGTTCTGGGTGGGCCTTGGCTTGGGTTACAACATCCTTCTATCTCTCACTGCGGTTAACCAATTTCAGCCAGTTTCTCACATCTAATATCTTTAGGTCGTCGATGCAGTCATCTCGCCATCTCTTACGTGGTCTACGCCGAGCTCTTCTTTCATGTGGACTTCAGTTCGTCAGTATTTTCGGTCCTCGGGTTTCCATACGCATAACAAGTCCAAACTATTGTAACCGTAGTGTCTTTACAAGCCTTACGACGTCCGCTCCTCGAATTAGTCTGTCCAGTTCATGGTTCATTCTGCATCTCCATGTACCACAGTTTTTCTGTACGGGGCCAAAGATTCTGCGTAATATGCTTCTTTTGTAGACTCGTAGTGCGTTTTCTTTGATCGCAAATAATGTCCATGTTTCATACGGGTATGTTATGACGGATCTAATGAGTGTGTTATAGATCTTTAACTTTGATTTGACACTTAGAATCTACTCTCCCAGTAGCTTCTTATTCGCGTAATAAGCTCTCTTTCTTGCTACAATTATCGCACTGATTTCTTCGCTGATTCTGTTGTTAGTTATTTTCGACCCTAGGTAAAAGAAGGTTCTGACTACTTCAAAATTAAATGCGTTGACTTGTAGTGGCTCTGGCCAGAGTGTTGGATCCCTGGTACTTCTCATGAACTTGGTTTTATTCACGTTTAATACTAGTCCGGCTACGCTAGATTTCTGTTCTAAGGAGGCAGTAGCTTATTTTAGGCTTTTTGCTGTTCGTGCTGATATAATTATATCATCGGCATATGCGTTTATCTGCTGAGATTTAGTGTATATGTGGCCTGTTATGTGCAGGTTTCTAATAACTGATTCAAGTACAAAGTGGAATAGCATAGCAGATAGCGCATCACCTTGCCTGACCCCTGTCCTGATGTCGAATTCGTGCGTGAGTTTCGATGCTACTAATACTTGAGCACGTGTATTGGTTAGAGTTAAGTTTACCATTCTTATAAGTTTTTGAGGAATTCCAAGGGCAAGTAACTGGTACAATAGTTCTTCTCTAGACACGCTATCAAAAGCTTGTTTGTAGTCAACAAACAGGTGGAACAATGCTATGTTATGCTCATAACATTTTTCAAGCAATTGCCTTATTAGATGTATTTGGTCCGTTGTTGATCGATTCCTTCGAAAACCTCCTTGGTAGTCCCCAAGTATCTCCTCTTCATATATTGATAGTCTATTGTATTTTACGCTTGATAATATTTTGTAAGTGGCGTGGAGAAGGGTAATTCCTCGGTAATTGGAACATTCTTTTTTTGTGTATGGTTTCCTTTCTTGTGTATGGGAAAAATAATGCCTTTTCCCCAGTCACTTGGCATAATCTCTTCATTCCACACCCTGACAATAAGTTTATGAATCCTTTCCCACAGTGGTGTACCTCCATTTTTCAGAAGTTCCGTGGGAATTGTATCACTTCCTGGAGATTTATTGTCTTTAAGATTGTGTATTATCTCGGTAACTTCCTCATAGCTCGGTTCGAGGATTTCGGGTTGTGCTTCATGGTGCCATACGATTTCCTTTTCTCTTTCACCCCTTTGGATTTCAGTGGAGAGTAACTCGCTAAATTGTTCATGCCATCTTTGGAGTATTTTGTCATCCTCGGTTAGTATTGTCCTGTTTTTATCTAAACACGCGATGGTTCTAGGTTGAAAAGCCGTTGTTTGCTGTTGTACTACCTTATACAATTTTCTGCTTTGTTTATTTACGTTGTATTGTTCTAGTTCTTCCACTTGTTTATTCAACATTATTTTCTTTCTTGCTTTGCAAAGTTTTGAAGCTATTCTCCTGAGGTGCTCGTAGTTAGCTCTGTTGGCTCGGGACTGAACCATTAGGATGCAGTTTTATTTTAAAAACCCATTTAGATCACTCTAGATCCTTTAGGCAGATTTGTATGTTCCCATGTATGGTTTTACTTTAATGTTTTTTTTTTCATTGTCCATTGCCATTTTCCAATGTTTTCTATTATCTTCACTCATAGCATTTTCATACGTTTCAGGTGTGGTGACTTGAAAAATTGCTTGTTTCCTAAGCATTATGTAGTCCTTCAAATGTGCTGGTTTTGACGGTGATCTTTGAACGGTCCCTTAATTTTTTGGATGAGACTGGGTTTTCCCTTTGTTCATCTATTGACTCAGGTTCTTGACTTTCAGACTGTTCACTTTCAGACGATTGTCATCTCTCTTGCTCAGAACCTTCTGTTTCAACAGGTACCTCTCGGTTCTCTTGATTTCCCTCACATTGAACCTCTATGTCCTCCATTAGCAATTTTACGTACTTACACTTACATAATAAGGGTTCCGTACCGAAAACGGAACCCTTATAGGATCACTTTGTTGTCCGTGTCTGTCTGTCTGTCTGTCTGTCTGTCTGTTTGTCCGTCTGTCTGTCTGTCAAGATCATTTTTCTCAGGAACGCGTAGAGGTAACAAATTAAAATTTGTACCAAATACTCTGGTCTGCGGTCTCTTTTAGCTGTGAAAAAATCAAACTTGTAAGTCAACGCGATCAAAAGATATGACCGTTTATGTCGCATATTTTGCGATTTCACAAGGGAATCAAAACCTATAGGGTACTTCCCGTTGACTTAGAATAATAAAATTTGGCAAGAAGCGGTGTCTTACAGCACATGTAAAGGGAAAAATCTGAAAACCGTAAAGATGTAGTTTAATTACAAGAAAAAATGCGAATTTACTATTAGATAAAGACTATAAACTTATGAAAATACACTAATGTGTTGCGTGGTATTGTCAGGCTCCAGAAGCATATGGGTTGCATACAGTTAGGTCCTCCTCGGTTGTGTCCTCCTCGGTTAGGTCCGAAGGTTAAAAAGTATGTCTCGGCACCAAGCTGTTTATTCTGAATTTTCTTTGTTTATATTCGTTATGCATTTCATCCCGTACGCTCTATATATCTATCATCACGTATGCTCTATATCTAATCTAAATTTTGCTTGTTTATAACGGACATGCGACATACTCAAGTCCCGTAACATTCTGTATATTATATATTTCATCTAATTTTTCTTATAATCTACATATACTTAAATCACGCACGCCCTATATTTTTTGGTAGTCAATTGCCCAAAAGCAGTCAATTGAACAACTGAATGTTAAGAGTATTGAAATAGATCTAGAAATAGTTAATATATTAGTTTATATTAGATCTAGAAATAGTTAGATCTTAATATAAGTTAGTGAATAAGTGTAATACTAAAATAAAGTTTCCTTTTTATATGTTTAAAAATATTCGCGTTATTTAAAAAAAAACCTGTATACCTTTATACAGGGTATATAGGTATACGGGCAAAATTGAGCCATAAAAACAAATAGTGAAGTTCCAGAAACCCTAAACACTCATAGTCATTAACATAATGAACATAGTGAAACTATAGGGTACAATTCCATCGTACGACAGCGACATCTTGAGGTTATGCTTGCAGCGGTACTAGATGGTCGTGGTTTCAGGAGGGCCACTTGTCAAGTTAACTGATTGTGCTTGCTACGTCCTCCACAAAAAAAATATACCTTACTTACAAGTTTGTACGGAACCCTCGGTGCGCGAGTCACAACGCGCACTTGGCCGGCTTTTTTTTCTTCAAATATGACTCTGGTTAGAATAACTTTATTTTCTTCTTTTACTCAGATACGATAACGCTCAATCCATCATATCCTATTAGAAGGAGAACGAAGGTAAAAGACATCATGGAGCGTTTGGCTGAATTTAAGTGGCGTTAGTTTAGACATGTGGCACGGACTCCAATAAGTATACAATACGTCAAGTGAAATGGCAGCCACGAGTAAAAAGAAGGAATATTGGATGAAGGACGATTGGATGATAATCTAACCTAAAAGAGTTAACGTCAAACAGTATGTGTGCCGGAACTGGCACCGACTTGCCATGAATATGGAGATGGGCTTGTGAATGAACAAAATCTAACGAGGAAGAAGATGAATTAAAAAGAATTACCAAACTGGTGTTTACAAACGTGCAATTTATAAAAAAAATCTCTCTCTTAATTTCTATTTTTTCTACTTTTATTTTCAATGAATTTCTAATATTTTTTTATACAATATTCTCCTGAACTAGTTTTTACAAACAAAAACCTTCTTTATTGTGATTAAACCATGACTAAGTCTAGACGATTTCCATCTATAATTGGTTTTGTGCGTAAAACTCAAGACTGTGACCAGCCAATTCAATCGGAAAAGGCTTTCGAGTTGATCTTCAGTGTCCGAGACGCGTGCTGCAGCAAAACTCTGTTTAATATCTTATACTTACACTTTCATTGACCATCTGCCGCTTAGTTACACTAAATAAAGCAGACGTTACTCGAGAAACAACCACGCAAAATGTTTGTATTTCTACTCCGTTGTTGAAGTTATAATCTATTTTTACGCTGGAATTTATGCCGGCTAATCAGTTTTATGCACGATAAGTTAAAGATTTTTTTATTACAGCTTTCCCTTCGAGTTTTTTCTCGTTCGTGAAATCTTCAAAAATAACTCTCCATACCAAGTCATTATCGTTTTATTTTTTTTCTTATGTTAGATTTATGCTCACATTTACAGGCGATAATTCGCAAACTAGGCGAAATTTTGAAAAATATTTCGAATAAAACTTGAAGAGAATTGAATTTTGTATAAGACACATTGTTATTTAGTTACTTTTTGTACGTCATGTTGGTAATAATCAAGCTTGAAACAAAGTCCAGTTTTGTTTTCGTTTGAGATATTTTGTTTTAAAAATGTATTAATAATTCGCGAATTAGGCGAAATTTTGAAAAATGTTTCGAATAAAACTTGAAGAGAATTAAATTCGCTATAATACACATTGTGATTTAGTGATTTTTTGTACGTCATATTGGTAATAATCAAACTTGAAACAATGTCCAGTTTGGTTTTTGTTTGAGATATTTTGTTTTAAAAATGTGATAATAACTCGAAAATTAGGCGAAATTTGGAAAAATTTTCGATTCAAACCGGAAGAGAATTACATTTTTTATAAGAAACCTCGTTATTTAGTGACTTTTTTACGTCTCGTTGGTGGCAATAAGTTTGAAACAAAGACAAGTTTAGTGTTTGCTTTACATTTCTTATCTCAAATATGCGCAAATAAATTAATTCGGAAACTATGCGAAATATTGAAAAAATGTTTCGAATAAAACCTGAAAAGATTTAAATTCTCTATAAGAAACCTAGTTGTTTAGTTACTTTTTGTACGTCTTATTGGTAATAATCAAGCTTGAAACAAAGTCAAGTTTCGTTTTGGTTTAATATTTTTTGTCTGAATAATGCGAAAATAACTCGCAAATTTTGAAAAATGTTTCGAATAAAAACTAAAGAGAATTAAATTCTCTATAGGAAACCTCGTTATTTAGAGACTTTTACGTCATGTTGGTGGCAATAAGCTTGAAACAAAGACAAGTTTAGTGTTTGCTTTACATTTCTTATCTCAAAAATGCGAAAATAATTCGCAAATTATGCAAAATTTTGAAAAAATGTTTCGAATAAAACCTGAAAAGATTTATATTCTCTATAAAAAACCTCGTTATTTAGTTACTTTTTGTACGTCATATTGGTAATAATCAAGCTTGAAACAAAGTCAAAATTCGTTTTGGTTTAATATTTTTTGACTCAAAAATGCGAAAATAACTCGCAAAATAGGCGAAATTTTGAAAAATGTTTCGAATAAAACCTGAAGAGAATTAAATACTCTATAGTAAACCTCGTAATTTAATGACTTTTTTACGTCATATTGGTGACAATAAGCTTGAAACAAAGACAAGTTTTATAGCTTTTTTGTCCATTTTGATCAGGAATTTGGACATAGCAGACTGAACCAATTATTCTTAAATGCTTTATTCTTTGTTTTTTACTTATCCAAAGTTCATAGGGACTTATACCATCTACAGATGTTTTCCCAGTTCTGTTTAGGATGTACAATGACGTACAGCTACAAGCGCTGCCCACATGGCTTCTGGAAAAATTAAATTTTCATTTGAATATTTAAAAGTTCTTGCCATTTCAATTGTCGGAAAATCTCGTTCACAAATTACATTCTGTTGAGGCGTATATGGGGCTGTCAACCTCTGCGTTACCCCCGCTAAACTTAGAATCTCCTCGATCTCCTTTTTCATTTCACCTCCATTGTCATCATCATCATCTTTTTTAACATTTCTTTGACCTCGGATTTCTCGGATTTTTATCGAAACTTTGTATAATTGTCCTTGAATACAACTACATACCTTTCATTTTAAAAATATCATTAAATGTTTCGCATACATCGGCCGATATCAATTCACCTGGTTTTGTTAATTTTTCTCTAAGACCAAATGGCAGCCTGTGATGCTTTCCATAGATGCAATGCTCACATAATTGCTTCTCTTTATTAACAATTTTTATGTTCTACTGTCTTTGCATCTTATCTTGCACATGTCTTTTATCTTGATGACCTCATCTTTCATGGTACAACTGCAATATATTATCAACAAAATTTACTTCAGAGCTTCTTTTCGGTAGTACTGGTTTAATTTTTACCTCAAATAACGTGCCGCCGACATCTCTTGTAACATTCAGCATCAGCTTTCCCTGATTTGTGAGCCAGCACTCTGTCAGAGTTGCCACAAATGACCGCCTCGGCTAAGCTTGCAAGACCATATTCTTTTCATGAAATGAAATCACCAATTCGCACATTTGCGGCTGTATATACTCGGTAACTTCACGAATTAAATAGAGTTGTTAAATCACAAGATCTCGGTGGTCAATCTCCTTTTCGAGAAATCACATAGTCAGAAAACTTTTCACGCAAAAGAGCAATGGTGTCGTTACTTGTGTGGCACGTGGCGCCGTCTTGTTGAAAATAAACGTCGCCCACATCAGTATCTTCCAATTCCGGCCATACAAAATCATGAAGGGGGAGCCTCATTTAGAAGCAGGAAAATTCGACTAACTTTGGGAGTGGATTGCGAGTAGGTAAATGAATGAAACTACGTCATTGTTTTTGCACCTTATTGGGCATATATTTAAAAGTAAAACCATGTAAATTTTTTTTTGAAAATGTTTTATTTTAAATGTTTTATTTACATATGAAAATATTGGTTTTCGCGTGCAGCGCTTTGGGCGGGCCTATGTGGCACTTCAGGATCGTGACTAAAACAGGAAGCAAGAAGAGGGTTTTATAGCTCACATGATACCGCATTTCGGAGACCTCATTACCAAAAAAAATTTTGTAGGAAATTTTTGTGTTGAAAAAAAAATCACGTGTTTCGCGTTTTTTTTTTCTTCTATTTTATTAAAAAAATGGAATTTTCTTCTATTTTATTAAAAAACATAACTTCTGGATACATAAAACGAAAATAATTAGGTTACCAAAGTTGACAATTCAATTCTCTATCCAGACCACTAAATCGTAATCAATTTTGACCAAATCTCTGGTCTCCAAGTGTTCCCGCTATTTTAAAAACACAACTTTTCAGGAGAAGCGCTTAAAGTTTTAACTTCATGAAACAGTATGTTACACTCACTCGAATCGGCTCAAATTTTAGTCGGTTATTCCCGGGCCATAGTAGCTTAGGGCCATAGTTTCGAGTCCTAGCATTCTCATTACAAAAGTTATCCGTCTGTTAATTTCGTACCCAGTGTTAACAAGGTGGCCGGAGTTTATATGACATAAGCCGCAAAGGCACTGAACCGTCACTTTGAAACCAAGGCCTCGTTGTCCACTCTCACCAAACTGCTTGCACTGCTTGAATATCACCATTTCGGCGAGAGCGTTGAAAACACGAACTCACGAACTCGATGATCCGGTAGAAATGAGTCAAAGAAACCATTACATCGTCAGCACGTCTGCCCTCCGCACCATTGTCAGTATTTGAATACTGGTGCCCTTTGAACTTCGCCTTCCGAAATCGGTTCGAGCGAATTCGGATTTGAACATATAAATATAGGTTATGTTCCTGACGTGGTTGCGGCTTGTAAACACGATGAAAACTCCACAGCGCACACGAGCGTATTTCAGCCGTCTGATAGGCACTCACTAAAATGCGTATAACTTTACAAAAAAGTTCCGGATGGCCATATGCTTTTAAGGACTCATTCTCAGATAGATAAGAAGTAGTTTAAAGCAAAAAAAAATTTTAGCTCAATCATCGTTCGATCCATTCACCGTTACAGTTGTTCCAGCTTTATTTTCTAAAAAGTAAGGTCTAATGACCCCGCCAGACCAAAAACCGCACCAAACAGTCACACGTTGAGGATGGAGAGGCTTTTCAACGATAATTCTTTGGTTTTCCAAGCCCAAAATGCAAGAATTCTGCTTGTTAACGTAGCCTCCGAGCTGAAAAAAGTTCAAAATGATTTTTCGATCAAATTCCAGTTCAGTTTGATGCATTTCAAGGACCCTATCAGCAAAGACACGACTTTGTTGATGGTTGGTAGTCGGTAGTCGGTAGTCATGAGTTATTGTGTTTACTAAACTTTAGAAGCCTTAAGACCTAAGTCTTTATGCAAAATACGGTGTAATGTCGTTTGTGGAATGCCCAATTTTAAAGATCGACGTGAAAAGGACAATAGTGGTAGCCCATAGTGTTAAGGAAAACCCTGGTTTTCCTTAACACTACGGGCTTCAAGCAACAGCAATATTCTCAGTTGTTCTTGAGCGTGGTGCACGAGTTCGGTTCTTCACATCACTAACTTGTCCCAACAGCCCCAACTTTTTCACTAGTTTCACAATTGCTGGGCGAGAAGGTGCCGCACGACGACCCAAAAATTCTTTAGTTACGCGAACTGACAGCGTAATTTTCACAATTTTTGTAGTGAATTTTTATAATTTCAATGATAAATTTCGCTGTTGAAGCGTATATCGTTCCATTTTTATTAATGGCGTAGTTTTTACTTGCCATCTGTTAAGTAGTTACAGGTTCACTCATGACAACTTTTAAATTGGCGGGCAATTGCAAATTAAGCCTCTTATTGGGAGACTCATTATAAACTTATTAAGGGTGAAATGTATATTTGCCTGAATATATAAATATATTCAACCTGTTCGTAGCTCCATATTATTAAGTCTTATTAAGACTACAACACAAATCCCATGTTGAAAAACAACTTCCCTGGCTAAAGCCACTCAGGATATTGAATTACACAACAGGGGATTTGTTTTGTTGTCTTAATAAGACTTAATATTATGGAGCTACGAACAGGTTGAATACATTTCAGGCTATATTTCGCCCTTACTAAGTTTATATTGTATTTATAATTAGTATGGTTTCATCAATAGCAATTTCTTTGATTACATACATGGTTATACAAATAGGACCAATAGTGAAACAAAATATATATTATATTAGCTAATAAAATAATAGTACTCTAGTCTATTTCCGTTCGATCTTGCCTTGCCTGAAGCCTTGCTTTGTCTTGTCTGAGCTTATCTGATTTTGTCAGATCTTGTCTGGACCGTCTGGCCTTGTCTGGTCTTGTATGGTCTTGTATGGTCTTGTCTGGTCTTGTCTGGTCTTGTCTGATCTTGTCTGGTCTTGTCTGGTCTTGTCTAGTCAAGTCTGGTCTTGACTGGTCTTGCCTGGTCTTATCTGGTCTTTTCTGCTGTTATCTGGTCTTGTCTAGTCTTGTCTAGTCTTGTCTGGTCCTGCCTGGTGTTGTCTGCTCTTATCTGGGCATGTCTATTTACTAATAAAATAATAGTACTCTTGTCTATTTCCGTTCGATATTGTCTTGCCTGAAGCCTTGCCTTGGCTTGTGTTAGCTTATCTGATTTTGTCAGATCTCGACTGTACTGTCTGGTCTTGTCTGGTCTTGTCTGGTCTTGTCTGGTCTTGTCTGGTCTTGTCTGGTCTTGTCTGGTCTTGTCTGGTCTTGTCTGGTCTTGTCTGGTCTTGTCTGGTCTTGTCTGGTCTTGTCTGGTCTTGTCTGGTCTTGTCTGGTCTTGTCTGGTCTTGTCTGGTCTTGTCTGGTCTTGTCTGGTCTTGTCTGGTCTTGTCTGGTCTTGTCTGGTCTTGTCTAGTCTTGTCTGGTCTTGTCTGGTCTTGTCAAGTCTTGTCTGGTCTTGTCTGGTCTTGTCTGGTCTTGTCTGGTCTTGTCTAGTCTTGTTTGGTCTTTTCTGGTATTGTCTAGTCTTGTCTGATTTGGCAGGTCTTGTCTCAAACAATAACTGATTCCGTCTTTATACTCATGTCTAATTTTAATCTAATCTAAAGTTAATTAAACTTACAATAAAACACGCAGTCCAAGCTGTGGTTGATGCAATTATTTCTAAAGCCAGTGTATCTGCATTTACCATAAAATTAATTACAATTAAGATTTTCAAAATGATGTCGGCAAAGGAAACAAACATTTCCCATTCGAAAATTTCATTAAAACAGTCGACCAAATTGCAAATTGCGTGGTGTAATTGGAAAATGTTCAAAATGTCTGCACAAATCTCCAGTTTGCAAAACACCAACTTTTTCGGCGATTCTAAATTTTCAAACATTCCATTAACTAACACTAGTCGCGAATTGATGGAATGTATAATAAAACACTTCAAAGCGCTAATTAGGTAGATTAAATACATATTCAAGTAGACACTAAATTGGTAAATATAATAATATGGCATTATCTCGCTCTTCAAATGCGCATCCCAGAGGTTTAATGAAATGACGAGCAAATTTAAAAACGCAGCTTTAACTGTTATATGCTTCAGAACAGGAATCTTGATTGCGTTTCTCAACAAACACATATCAATCGTGTTAAACGTGTCGAACATTAGTTGATATCCTTGCAAATTTCCACCGGAAGATTTCAAAATCGTGTGTAAAATTAAAGATGTGCTGACAATGTTAGCGAATGTAATTATAATTTTCGGCAATTTTATTGTCATATCGCTATATATTCCGTAGGCCCATACGGACAAACTGCACAGATTTAGCACAATTACGACGGAAGCCGTGATTTTGCTCGCTCTAAATCTATTGGACAATTTGTCAAACTTCGGAATTATACCAAAGAAACCGCACCAATTCAGCAGAGGAGATAGTTCTTCTCCCACAGACATTTTACTGATTAATAAAAAATTTAGTTTGTGAACATGTCAACATTTAGAAAAATTACTTACCGGTTTTACTACAATTGGTATGAATAATTAGATAGCCAATAAGTAATGACTATCTACATAATAAACTATTAATAATTACAATTTTTGTTTTAATATACTAATGGTATTTAGTCTTGTCTGATCTTGTTTGGTCTTGTCTGGTCTTGTATGATCTTGTCCGGTCTTGTCTGGGCTTGTCTGCTCTTGTCTAGTCTTGTTTGCTCTGTTCTAGTGTGATCTTCTGTGGTCTTGTCTGATCTTCTATTGTATTGTCTGGTTTTATATGATATGGTCTGTTCTTGTCTGGTCTTGTCTGGTCTTGTCTGATTTGTCTGGTATTGTCTGGTCTTGTCTGGTCTTGTATGATCTCGTTTGTTCTAGTCGGGTCTTGTCTGGTCTTGGCTTGCTTCGTCTGGTCTTGCCTTGCCTCGTCTGGTCTTATCTGATCTTGTATGGTATTGTCTAATTTTTATAGACTTGTCTAAAATTTAGATGTCCCTGTTAACACTTATGTTTGCTTTATTAGTTCCATCTTTTGCTCGCTTGTCCGTCATTCCGTTTCCTATTAGTCCTGTGTAGGTCGGCACCCCAGCAAGTGTAAAGTCGTTGTATTTCGCCAGAGCCTTCAGGTCCAGAAGGCAGTTCCATATTCTCTTAGATTTAATTTCATGGCACGCTAAAGCATTAATAGCAGCTTGACTGTCCATGAGAAATGCGGAAGTTTCTACTTTTGTAGTCCATCTTTTACTTTTCACGGGCACAGTTTATGATGGCGTGTATTTTCGCTTGGAATATCGTGGCATGTGACCCCAGTGGCACAGAAAAACTGTACCCCAGTGTTTCTCAAAAAAATTTCTGCACCAGTTCCAATGTCTTGTTTGGAGCCGTCTGTATACCAGTCCAGCCCACCTTGATATGTGTTTAATTTTTTGCCTTCCGTCAAACGTAATTGTATTTTGAAGGGTGGATCGCATGATAGCATTTGTGGCATTGAGTCTCCCTCAATATTAAGGTTTGGTTCTGGTATTTTATTCGTTATCGTGGCGCGCATTTTATCTCGCCATAGCGTTCAATGTACCACCTATCCTTATAATAAAGATATCCAGGCGATGAAAGTCTATCAGAACCACCAGAGCTAGAGTTTGGATCCATGGGCGTAGCCAGGAGGGTGGGGGTGGGGGTTGTTGGTTGTTCAAAACCCCCCCGAAATATGCAACATTATATTGAAATCAGAAGGACGAGTAGAGACGAGTATCTTCAAGAGAGCATGGTAGATGTGGAGTTTAGGAATTTGGTGTGGCATTTCTTCAAACCCCACCTCATTTTCAATTTAAAAGCAAAATATTTATAAGCAAAATTTAGAAGCAAAATGTTCAACTTTGAAGGAAAATTAAGGAACACAATTTTCAATTTAGAAACAAATTGTTTAATTTATAAGCAAAATTTAAAATTTAGAAGCTGTATGTTCAATTTAGAAGCAGAATTTAGAAGCAAAATGTGCAATTTATATGCAAAATTTAAAATTTAGGAGCAAAATGTTCAATTTAAAAGGTAAATGTTCAAATCTGAACCAAAATTTAAAAGCAAAATTTTCAATTTAGAAGCAAAATGTTAAGTTTAGAAGCAAAATTTAAAAATTTGAAGTAAAATTTAAAATTTAGAAGCAACATGTTAAATTTAGAAGCAAAAGTTTCAAATCTCAACCAAAATTTAGAAGCAAAATTTTCAAATCTGAAACAAAATTTCGAAGCAAAATTTTCCAAACTGAAACAATATTTAGAAGCAAAAATTTCAGTTTAAAAGCAAAATATTTATAAGTAAAATTTAAAATTTAGAAGCAAAATGTTCAACTCTGAAGGAAAGTTTCGAAGCAAAATATTAAAATCTGAAGCAAAATTTAAAATTTAGTAGCAACATGTTAAATTTAGAAGCAACATTTTCAAATCTGAACCAAAATTTAGAAGCAAAATTTTCAAATCTAAAGCACAATTTAGAAGCAAAATTTTCAAATCTGAATTTTGTCCTTTTAAACCATAATTTTGTGTTTTTAAACTGCAATTTTGTTCTTTTTGAAAAAGGGAAAACCTTCAAATGTCATTCATTCGTTAGAACAAAATAAAACTTGAACCTCTTCCTTTTGTGAACTCGTTCTTTTGGTTCCACATCAAATAAACATTAAAATTTGCGACGTTTTCTAAAATTGAATTTTGGGAAGAATATTAAATTTTACTGAGTTAGAAAATATTTTCTAAACCCCCCCGAAACTAAACCCTGACTACGCCCGTGGTTGGGTCTGTTCTCATCGATCCCGCACCTGCCAAGCAGACTAATCTTTGAATATTGGAGAGTTCTTTTATGGTCTGTTTTTGTTTCAGTTTGGTCTACCATGCGTTGTAGCCTATAGCAGAGGTTCTCAAACTTTTCGGGGAAGTCGGGGAACACTAAACTCTGATATACTTTTAAGCGGAACATCTACAATCTACAATATAATATAAACGTTTTTTTACGTTAGCAGGTAGCTAACCAAAAGAGTAGGTTAGGTTAGGTTAGGTTTAAGTGGCAGCTAATGCTCACATAGGCCTCAAATGGGCCCGTTGTGTTACCACGGTACTTGCAGTACAACCCTCCTCAGGGGATTTTGTCAAACCATTTCGAGCCGTGGATGAACCTCATGAGAGTCTGCGCATCTAGTGATGCGAGGTCAGAGAGATCATCCAAGAAAGGTCGGCCTAATAAGAGCAATCGTGTTGCGGTCAGAGAGGGGCATTGGCATAGGTAATGCTGAACACTCTCCGCTTCCTCCTCGTCCAGGCAGCCTCTGCAGTAGTCCCGCTTCGCTATGCACAGCCTCTCAGCGTGCTTGCAATGGGACAGTGTCTCCCACTGCCAGTCTGATATCGTTTCTTTTTAGAGAGACGATGTTGGTGCTTCTTTTCCTGTTCCGGTGAGGCCATATTTGCCTGGTTACCTCGCAGGTGTCTTCATCCCTCCACCTTCGCTCCGCTAGGTTCGAGGTTATTTCGGCTATGGTCTCCTTCCCCGAGGCAAATGGAATACCAATATCCTGTAATACTTCGGTTGAGTGCAGGCTTGTGCCGTTCTTTGCAAGCTCATCCGCTTTTGCGTTACCTGGGATCCCGCTGTGGCTTGGTACCCACGTGAGTCTCACGTTTGTGTGTGCTGCGAGCTCATTCAGCTTTCTCCGACAGCCAGAGACCACTGCTGAGTTGGTGCACACGCTAGTAACTGCCCGGAGAGCAGCTTGGCTATCGGTGTAAATGTGGATCTGTTCACCAGGGTCCCCATTTACCATCAGCCACTCTACTGCTCCTTTTATGGCGGTTACCTCCGCCTGTAGAACGCTGCAGTAGTCTGGCAGGCGTAAGCTAATTCTGAGGTTGAGGTCGTTGGAGAAAACTCCACTGCCCACTTTGTCCTCCCTCCGTGAGCCGTCTGTAGAGACCTGCGTGTGTCCTGCTGGCACCTCTTTCTTTTCCATCCACTCCTCTTTAGAGGGTATGTGGTATGAGAAGTTGTTGCCAAAAGCAGGTGTTGCTGGACATCGCTCCATGTTTTTGGGCACCCCTTTAAATTCATTGATTATTCCGGCGTGTCCACGATAGTCCGATGTCAACATTCGCACTGACTTTAGTCTAAGTACTGTGGTAATGGCAAGTTGCTTGCCCATTAAATCGACCGGGGCTATGTCCAGGATTGTCTCCTAGGCTTTCGTAGGCGTCGTTCTCATGGCTCCCGTTATCATGAGCGCCGCCATTCTCTGCACTTTTGTAAGCGCCATTTGATGGAAAACGCCGTAGTAGAGTATTGGTGTTACTACGGCTCTGTATAGCCAGAAGGTAATCTTGGGGTTGAGGACCCAAGATTTCCCCACCGCAAACATAACTTTCGGTCTAGTATGAGACCTAAGCACTTGGCGCTCTCCTTGATCGTCAGTTCAGTGCGCTTTAGCATTGGGAGCCTGAATTCTGGAATGTTGTGTTTCCTTGTGAAAACGACTAGCTCGGTTTTCGCCGGGTTGACATCTACGCCACACCTTTTGCACCATTGCGCTAGTTTCGATAGGGCCCCTTCAACAAGTTGCGACATTGTATTGAGGTGTTTCCCAGAGGCCGCTATTGCTACGTCATCCGCATAGGCGACGACCCTGCAGCCGGATTTCCTAAGTTGGAGGAGCAGCTCATTTAGCGTGATGTTCCAAAGCAATGGTGAGAGGACGCCTCCTTGTGGGGTTCCCCTACTCACCTTCCTTCTTATGTGGGATTCTCCCATTGTAGCCCTAATGTTCCTTTCACGGAGCATTTTTCCGATCAGGTGACATAGAGCGTTGTCCATAGCTAGTCCAGTTAAGGCTGCTTCTATGGCCTCAGGCTTCACGTTGTTAAATGCCCCTTCTATATCGAGGAAGACAACCATCGTGAACTCCTTATGCCTCATCGAGCCCTCTATCTGGTTTACCAAGGCGTGGAGTGCTGTTTCCACGGATTTTCCCTTTGTGTATGCGTGCTGAGACATTGACAGCATTTTAGGGTGTAATGCCTCCTTTATGTGCAAGTCAATCAGTCTTTCAAGTGTCTTTAGCAGGAACGATGATAAGCTGATTGGTCTCAGGTCTTTGGGGGAGGTGTGTGAGGCCTTTCCTCCTTTTGGGATGAAGACCGCTTCGACCTCTCTCCATATTTTTGGGATGTATGAGAGGTTTATACATGCCTTAAACATAGTCTCCAACCAAGGTGTAACCATATCTATGGCCTCTTGCAGCTCAACTGGACTGATCCCGTCATGTCCAGGTGACTTAAAGGGTTTGAAGATTTTGATGCTCCAGGTTAACTTATCTCCACCTACAATTCTGTCAGCCAGATACCGAGGTGGAGCAGTTATGGTGGAGTCCACTACACTTATTCCATTGTTTGGAAAGTGTGTATCCATGAGTAGCTCCAGCGTTTCTGTACATGAGGTTGTCCAGTTTCCATCTTGCTTCTGTATGAAGCTTTGGACTGCCGGATCCTTAGATAAAATTTTTCGCAGTCGGCTGGCTTCTGAGGTTTCCTCTATTTGCTCGCAGAGCCGAGCAAAGGATGACCTTTTGGCCTTCCTAACCTCCGTTTTGAAATTCCGTAGGCTGTTCTTATAGGCAGTCCACTCATTGGTGCTTTTTGCCTCGTTGAACAGCCTCCTGCTTTCCTTTCTTAGGGAGCTTATTAACGGCGTCCACCACCGTGGTTTGCTCTTACCTATCCTGCTCACGACTTTGCATGATGTGCGCATGGCGTTGTTACAGGCACCTGTGAACTGTTTTACAGTTCTGTCTAGATTATCCCCTGTTTTTGGTGTTGGGGGCGGCTCTTCCAATAGAAGACCCGACAGCGTAGTTTTGTACTAACCCCAGTCAGTCTTCCGTTTGTCTACAAACTTAGGCCATGTTTGCATCTGTATGCCTACCTTATATTCAATATACCTATGATCAGAAAAGGAGTGTTCTTTTGACACTTTCCAATTGCTTACAAGGTTAGGCGTTTTAGTGGAAACGAGTGTAATATCAACTACCTCCTCTCTCACGTCTGTGGTGAAGGTGGGAGTGTTACCTATATTACATATTTCTAGGTCGGAGGTTAGTATAAATTCTAGTAAAGACTGACCTCTGTTGTTCGTGTCCGAGCTGCCTCATATGGTGTGGTGGGCATTGGCATCGGCTCCAATAATCACGTCCGCCCCTACTCGGTTGGCTTCTGTGATTATACCATGGAAACCCTCTGGGGGACTTTCCTTCTCATGGGCGAAGTATCCTGAGATCATCCATAACCTACGGTTAAAAAGTCCCATTGATACAGTCACAGTGTCGCAATCGCTGTGGTTAGGCATCATAAAAGCGTTGATGCTTTTATCCGCCAGGACGCACGAGCGTAGCTTACCTGCGTTTTTTACGTATAGTAACCTGTACTTGTCAGAGCCCAGTCCACAGATCTTGGTACCCACGACCCAGGGTTCTTGGATTAGGGCGATGTCGACTCCTCCCTTTGACAGTTGGAGGAGCAGAGCAGCCGGGGCTGCTTTGGAGTGGTGGAGGTTACATTGTATTACCCCCACTATCGCTGAGAGAGTTTTCTGGCACCGCGACGATCGTTACGTCGATGTCGTCTTCGGTGTCAGAGATTAGCGCCAGATTCTCCTCTGCTTCGCTAATCTCATCTAGATGGAGAGGTCCGAACATATTAGTGACCCCCATGTCTGACATCTCACTGTCTGAATGTGACCGAGGCTCCCCTTCCCTCGAGAGGATTGGGGTTCTCTGGTCACTCTTGTAAACATTCAGGGTAGTAGAGCAGAAGCCGTAGCTGATCACTCCCTTACTTTCTGCCAGTGGCGCTAGAGATGCTTCGTTTAAGATGACAATCACTTGCCTTCTCATACCCGCTGCCTCGCTAACTTTGATAACGCTCCAATCCTCAGTTGGAAGCGTGGGGTTCCTGGTCTGAATTATCTTCAGAATTGTCCTCGGGTCAGAGGGTTCCGTCGGGATCCAGGCTCTCGATCTCGGTCTGCTCGGGATCTTGTCCCTTGAGACAGCCTCGATTCGGGCGCCTGGCCAGACTTCCCCCACTTCCCCGATGGCTTGCTTGTACAGGTCCGCTGATCGTTGATCTGCACAAGCTACCAGCTTGATATGTCCTTGATGCCAACATGCGTCTCTGCAGCAAGCAGCTGGGCCTGGATTCTTCTGGAGAATGTCCAGGTATTTGCCCAATAGAGCCGATTCCACCAGTCCCCATTTGGCTGGCGCGATACTCCTATCCCGGTGACCTCTGTCAATGACCGCCCATACCAGATGATCTTTCATGATCTCACTGTATGAGCGCTTCGGGAGTCCCTTTTCGTTGGACTGTGGCGAAGGACCCAGTCGTGTCTTTTTTTTCCCTATGAGCGGGGATTCATCCATCGATCTGTCCTTTCTTTTGGACGATCCCTGGGTTGCCGCCGACTCATGCTCTTTCGTAACTTTAAGGGCCCACTCGAGTTTCGCCTTGTCTTGATCAGACCGCTTTTCCTCCGGGATGCCCTTAAATTTGTCGAGGAGTTTGTAAGCCGCCCTTCAATCCCTGTAGGCTCTGACGGACGGTTTCACCTCTTTTTTGCTAGATGCCGCTTTATTCAGCTCTGCATCATTACTAGTGCTAGTCCCGGCTTTCGTTAGCCTACTACTTGTGTTGTCCTTAGAGGACGGGAGTCTCCCTTTACGGGTGGACTTTTTGGGGAACTCATATTCCGGGAATGGATTGTTGCCCACACCAGATCCGATTGGGCGGCCTGCTTGCGCAGGGTGGGATACCGAGCTGTTGCCCGTACCCACCTGGTGGTTGTTACCTCGGTTTGCACTATCCATTGAGCTATCCACTATCCTTTTGGCACGGGTAAGGTCCACCACCGTAGGATTAGGAGTAATAGACTGAAGAAGAAAGAAGTTTAACTCCCTAAAACTCGATACCTACTAGCATCAGGAGTTGAAAGGTGGTCAAGAGTAGACCGAAGAGTTGACCAAGGGAGGTCGAAAGATCAAAGAAGGAAAGATAAGAGGAAACTGGTAATCTCGTGCCGAAGCATGGTTACCGTGCAATGGTGTTGGTCCGCGTGTGCAATCCCCTATCCGCCACCCGGGGACGCGCCTGGTAGGGGTTACACCTTCCCCCGCAGGGGACCAAAAGAGTAATAGCAAACAAAATAATGTTCGCAAAAACACTTTGTTATTATAGATCAAGAGAAAAAAAACGGAATCGTGTCGCAGCATGTGATTGACAACCCCCTGCTTCAAAGTGGTACTTTTAGAAAATAATATGTATGTAAATAAAGTACGTGGTCTGTTAGAAGAGTATCCGACTTTTAGCCGGTAAAAAACTGACATACCTGGAGCATTGGAAACCTAATCACCCTCAAAGTAGTCTCCTTGGGACTCCACACACTTCTCCCAGTAGTGCCGCCATTGTTGGAAGCATTCCCAAAAAGCCTCTTTCGGAATCGACTTTAGCTCGGCTGTTGTTGCAGCCATAATGTCCTCTCTTGTCTGAAATCGCATTCCTTTCAATGGTTTCTTGACTTTGGGGAATAACCATAAGTCACAGGGGGGCATATCAGGAGAGTAAGGAGCCTGTTGAACCAGATCAGTCTGTTTTTTTACCAAAAAATTGTGAACCAGGTGCGAAGAATGTGCTGGAGCATTGTCGTGATGGAGTCGCCAATTTCCTGATGACCACAACTCCAGTCACTTGCGCCGCACAGCATCACGTAGGCGACGTAGGACATCCCTATAGTACTATTTGGTGATTTATACTTGCATTGAGAAACCGACAAGAGCACTAGACACTACGTCAATCGAATACTGCTCCACAGCATCTGACGCTATCTACAGGCGGGAAAAAATTCACGCATACGCACGAAGGTTCGAGGTCGGATCATGCAAGCGCGCTTGATTCAAATCCATCAGGTTTTCAAAATAAAAAATAAGGTCGGATACTTTTCTAACAGACCACGTACTTTTAATGCATGAGTAATAATAAAATGTTGGCATATACGCGCAAAAATTTAAAGCATTATTATATTTTTTATAAGTATTATTATAAATTTAGTTTTTCACTAAAACTAAAAGATGTAATGGCCAAGGTTTGCAAAATAACAAATTTAATTCGTGGCGGAAATCGTTCTCTCACACATCGAAAATTTAAATCTTTTTTGGACGAAAAAACTGCAAACTGAGTATGGTGATTTGCTTTTAAATAGTAATATTCGCTGGTTAAGTACGGGAAAATGCCTGAAGACATTTTTTACACTTCGAAAAGAAATTCATTTTTTTAACGGAAGTTGGCATCGATGAAAATTTGACAGCAAATTTAGGTGATAAAAATTTTCTTTGTTGACTTGCTTTCCTCACAGACATTACAAATTATTTAAAAATTTTGAATAAATGCTTGCAAGGAAAAGATCAAGATGTGTGTTGTATTTATAAACATGTCACAGGATTCAGAAATAAATTAAAATTGTGGAAGTTAAATTTGCAGGAAAATAATTTAGTTCATTTTGAATGTTGCAAAGGATGTATGAAGAAATGAAGGCTTGTTACAGAAGTGAATTTTGACATTTTTTAAATTAAATTATATATGCTTATTGAAGATTATAATAGAATATTTTCAATTTCATGATTTAAAGATGAGTATTGGTGTATTCAGTGATCCATTCAATATCGATATTACCTCCGTTGAACCTAAATATGGAAAGGAATTATGCGAATTATGCATCTAGTGGAGCACCTGGATACAAATGTTCAAACATTTGAATAAAGAAAAATATCCAAAAATGGATTCATGGATTTTGCACTTCAAATCATTTCTATGTTCAAAAGTACATATATCTGCGAGCTTGCATACTCTGGCATGAAATATATAAAATCAAAATTTAGAATCAGCTTGATAGACGCCACTCTTGAAAATATAATTAGAGTAGCCACAACAAATATTGATATGGACATAAAAGAAATTGTTGCTCAATAACTATGGCCACAATGCTCCCATTAAATAGCTTAGGCTTGATAATATTCTAATTTTATTGTGTTTTTATTATTTCTTGTTATGTATTATTTTTAAGAATAATATTGTTTTGTCCGTTACTATGTGATATTCCATTTTAACCCCTTCACATACAATAACGTACCTAAGACGTCATATATATCTGATAAGATCACATGTATATGGACACGTCAACGCACATTTTATTCGTATGTCAAGGGGTTAACAATAAATATAACGCAATATTTATTATGGAAAAATATAAACCTTATTGCCATTAAAAATGTTATTATCTTTGACATTATTTTTTTCGTATAAATAAAATAACTTTTGAGTTGATGAACTGACTTTTCTTTACCTATCCTTTTCGGCCCGCGAAATATTTTCTTAAGAAAAAGTGGCCCGCTGGCTAAGAGAAGTTGGACAGCGCTGTTGTAGAGGATGATTCAGTGAATGTTATTCTAAAATAAAAGTGAGATATCTATTATGGTTACTTTTATGGACACACTACGCCAGTTCAAAGTTACCCTTGTCGGCTCAGCGCGCGCACGTGTAGCGGCTCCGAAATATCTTTATTAATTCAAGTGCGTGTAACTGTTGTGTATTAGGTTTTTCGCGGATTCTTAAACGCAAAAAAGGGATAACTTTGTTTTATAATTCATTACTTATAAATATAATAATACTTTATATTTTTGCGCGTGTATGCCAACATTTTGTTTATTACTCGTGCATTAAAAGTATTATCTTGGCGCAAGTTTTTTATTAGAGTGTACTTTTTTGTTTTTGTTTGATGGAGGCTGTTAAGGAAGGTATGTAGAATATTTACATATATAACGTTTTCATTAATTTAAGCTTGCGTTTATAAGAAATCAACTCAAAGATGTGTTTATATAATAGTATTTCTTGTAAAAAAAATTCCATAAATTAGCAAAAAAGTTATCACCGCAACGGGGCTCAAAACGTTGAGATATAGAACATAGAGATCACGATGTTTTGTAATAGAATCTATAAGAAAATCTTGCCCATGTCTGCCTCTGTACATGTGAGATTAGAAATACGAGACGAGAGATGAAAGAAAATTGCATTATTAAATTCGTAATCAGTAGTAGACCTATAAGACTCTCATATACTAATTTATATTAAATTTCGATCAAATTTTAATAAAACCGCCAATTTTAATTTTGAAAATATACAATGCAATTCATAATCAGTGATCTCGAAAACATTTACATACCAATTTTTAGGAAATTTGGATCAATTTTTAATTAAGTCTTCGGCTATATTGGATCTGCCATTTTGAATTTTAAAATTTTACTATCTAATTCGTAATCAATGACCTCAAAATAGGGGCGTTTCCAGCCAACTGGTCTGGGGGTAATTAAAAAAAAAGATTTTTTATAAAAAAAAATTCCTTTCGCTTCATTAATAAACATTTATTAATGGTATTAAACGTGTCAAACTGAAGATGAATTCCTTGCAAACTATATGAAAATTATAAAACGAACAGAATGAAAAACGATGTGGAACAGAATGTGCTGGACATGTTAGAGGAAGATCCAAGTACGCGACAAATTGCCAATACTTCGAATGTAAGTCAGTTTGGAAAATTCTCAAGGGCAATTTGTTGTATCTATACTACATTCAACGTGTTCAGGCACTACCACCTGCAAATTAGCGTCCATGTATTGCGTTATGTCAATGGCTTTTGCAAACAATAGTTCTGATCCCTCAATTTCTGACACATATTCCTTTCACCAATGAAGCCACTTCCTCAAGAAACGCAATAAGGAATTTTCATAACAACCATGTGTGGGCAGATGAAAATCCGCATGAGGTATGTGAAGATTGAGTGCAAAATCAGTTCTCCTTGAATGTTTGGGTTGGAATTATGTGTGACTATCTAATTGGATCGGTATTTCTAAAACCAAGACTTACTGACGACATGTATCGCAACTTTTTGGATGAAACACTGCTCAAGTTTCATCGTGTACCATTGACGACAAGAATTGCAATATGGTTTATGCATGATGGTGTACCACCACCTTTTAAGATAGAGTGTCAGACAGGGATGCATACTCTCGCCCCTCCTTTACAACATATATAGCGAATACATCATGAGAAAAGTCCTTGGCGATTGGGAAGGTGCAATATCAATTCGGGAAAGAAAAATAAGTAACCTGAGGTATGCGGACGACACCTTGATTATTGCAGCAGACAAAGAACAACTGATAAATATAATGAACATATTAGAGAACTATAGTAGAGAATATGATTAGAAATCAACAAAACAAACACCAAAGTAATGATCATCTATCGATCCAATGACGCATGCAATATCAAAAACGTAGCGAGGTATGATGTGGTGTAGGTGCAAGTTTGTATACCTGGGATCGTTCATAACCAAATATGGAGGCTGCTCAGAGGAAATAAAGAGAAGATTGCAATGGCCAGATCAGTAACAAGTAAACTCATAAAAATATGGAGAGATTAAATCATTACAAAAAAATCCAATTAATGTTTTACCTTGTTATGAAAAAGGATTAGAAATTATTGTAAAAAAACAGTTATCATATTTTTGTGAAAAAAATAATATAATTTCTAGTCATCAATCAGGGTTCAGAGAAGGACATTCCTGCGAGGCGGTTATTGTTAATGTATGTGATACTTGCTTATATGACCTAGATAATAGAAAATATATCTTGACCGTGTTTCTGTCGTGTTTCTTTGAAACCATAATTAGAGATATATTATTGGAAAAATTAATTGAAATAGGAATAACAGATATTGCCATAAAATGGTTCAAGTCCTTCTTAAGCAATCGTAAACAAAAAGTCAAATTTGGAAACTGTATTTCGAGTGGTATTGATATTGAATAAGGGGTGCCTCAGGGTACCGTCTTAGGACCATTGCTGTTTATATGTATATGCATCGGGTTACAACGTTATCCGTCTTCCGATTCCTAATCCCCAACCATCTCGGTTTTTCCACGCCTCTTCCTCCAAACCTCTCGTCCGGATCTCTCCGTCTATACCCTCTCTCCAGCTTTTCAGGGGTCTTTTTCTCCTTCTTCTTCCCTGCGGTGTCCAGTGTATTACTTTCTTCGGGAGTCGGTCTTGGTCCATTCTCTGTACATGACCGTACAATCTGAGTTGTCCAGTTCTTATGTCATCCACGATGTCAAGCTCTACTTCCATTATTTCCCTTATCCCTTCATTTCTGATCCTTTCTAATCTAGACTTTCCTGCCGCTCTTCTCCAGTATTCCATCTCTGTGGCTTTTATTTTTTATATTTCTCTGCTCTATTCTTTATAAGCCACACTTCACTACCGTAGGTTATTATACTTTTAATTATTGCATTGTATATTCTGTGTGTGTTTTCCTTTGTAATGTGTTTATCCCATAGTATGCCGTTTAACATGGACACAGCCCTACTGCCTTAAGGGTTTCTTTCGGCTATTGCTTCATCCAGACTTCCTTCTTTCGATATTTTTACGCCTAGGTATTTGTATGAGCTGCAGTGTTTGATATTCTGTTTGCCTGAGATTGGCAGATCTTGTTGTTCTCCTCCTATACACATGTATTCTGTTTTATGTATGTTCACGTCTAGACCCCACCTGTCATAGTCTTCAATTAGTTTGCGTGTCATATATTCAATGTCATCAATGTCTTGTGCAATCACCACTTGGTCATCCGCAAATGCCAAAGTATAGATTGTTGATGTATCATCCACAGGTATGCCCATTGCTTCGCATTTTCTCTTCCATCTTGTTAATGCGCTTTCTAGATAGACATTGAACAGTGTTGGCGATATACAACATCCCTGCCTGAGTCACTTTGTTACTGTGAACCCGGTTGGTTAGTTATTTCCTATTTTTATTTGTGTTCTTGCACCATTATAGAGTGATTTGATTGCTTTTATTATTTCAGCATTTATGTTAGTATGTTGTAGAGCTTCCCATAATTTTACTAGAGGAATGCTGTCATAGGCTTTTTTAAGGTCCACAAATAGCAAATGTTCTTCCTGGTTATATGCGATTTTCTTTTCTGCGATTTGAGTTAGCACAAATTGGTGGTCAATGGTGGATCTTCCTGCTCTGAATCCGGCTTGCTCCTCTGCCTCCATGGCACTGTATTCATCTTCTATCTTGTTTTTGAGTATTCTTCCATATATCCTGCTTATGGTGTTGGTTACGGATATTCCTCTATAGTTGTCGCATTTATTTTTATAGTTGTCCCATTGCTGTTTATACTTTATATTAATGATAAGCAAATTGTAAAACACTGTAATATAGAAATGTTTTCAGATGACACAATGCTATATGTATCTGGTACGGATTTAAAAGAACTGTTTGAGAAAGTTTATTCAGATATTGTAAATATAACTGAGTATTTATCGAGTAAGAGTCTTAGTGTAAATGTAAATAAATCTAAATATATGCTAATACACAATAAGCTCATTTTGCCTGCAGTTGTAAATAGTTCTAAAGTTCTTCTTGGTAATATTCCCCTTGAAGAGGTATCAGAGTACAAGTATCTAGGTACACTATTGATAATAGACTCAACTTCATCCCAAATGCAGCTTTTGTTATGAATAAAATGTCAAAGAAATCATATTTATTAAGTAGGATTGGCAAAACACTGAGTTTACAGACTAAATTATTACTATATAAATCATTGATACTTCCACATTCTAATTTTTATGCGTCTGCCTTATATAAGCTTCCGGCATATTTGATAAAACGGCTGGAGATTTTACAAAAAAAAATGTATGCGTAAAATAATCAAATGCAACATATACACACCTGTAAGGTCTATTTTACAGTGCCTGGGGCTTATGCCTATTAAAGTAAGAATAGAATATAATACTATGATACTTTTAAACAAAATTAAAAATCATCTTATAACAAAGTATCTTAATGACAAGGTTTCATTGGTCAAACATAAAACTAAGTACAACTTAAGGAATGTAAATGATTTCGCTGTTCATAAGTCTTCTATACTTAGGAGATTCAATACTGTACTTAGCAGGGGATTGATTCAATACAATATGCTGCCTACCGAAATAAAAAATTGTAAAAAACTGAGTGGTTTTAAATGTTTACTAAGGCGATATTCAATTACTCATTTGCTAGCATGGGTTGTTCGCATTATGCTAGGCACTTGGCTGTTGGTGAGGATGGTGAGGCCATGGTGAATGTTTAAAGTTATTTATTTAGAAATAAATATTTATAGCTGTTTGTTTAGAAATTCCTGTATATGTATAGCTTTTGCTAATAAAGTATATTATTGTTATAAAAACAGTGAAAGTAATGCTGGCCAATTCCTTGATCTTCCCAATTGCTGTTTACTCCGCTGAAATATGGACACAAAACAGATCGAAGAAGAGAGTCATGGGTGGAACACAGAACAAATGCCTCTGTTCTACAAGAACTAAATCAAAAAGCGTCTACTAAACCAAAGCAATCGAGCATATCTCAGTTACTTTGTCCATATAGCTAGAAGAACAGGGAGATGGAAAACCTCGTGGTCGAGGGAAAAGTCGATGGAAAAAGACCTAGACCATCAAATGAAATGGACCGACAGATTAAAAAAAATGACGGTACACTCAATGCACGATGCAATACATTTAGCACAAGATAGAAACGCATGGAAACAGCAAATTCAAGCACATACCGAAAATAGTATCACTACACTCTCCAGAAGGTAAAAGGACTGAGATGATGTACCACAACATTTCAGTTTGGTTAGGTTAGGTTAGGTTACCACAACATTTCAGTTTGGTTGCTCTTGATTTTTTATCAGCAACAGGCGGATATCGTAGGATTGGTCGAGGTAGGCCACACGCATAGCCTGTTCGATCCCCAGACTTAAACTCCCTTTTTTTCACAGAGGAGAGGAAATGCCTTTACGCGCCCCCAAATATGGGTTCAATTTTGGGAGTGTGGGATACACCAGCCCTATAAGGCAGTCATACCCACTAAATTCATCTCCTCTTTATTTCTCTCCTGTAGTCTTCCCGCCTTTTAGCTTTACATGCTACAGGTTTGGCCTTAATATGCTTTTCTCAGGTGTCGCCTCTTTCTCTGCTCTGTTCTTCTAATTCACCTTTTGCCTTTTTCCGCATCACTTCTTCTACAAAATTCTTCACAGTTTTCCAGCTGTCCTTGTGCGCGATCATTTCGTCTATTATGCTTTGCAGATGCCGGGGACATGGCTGCCGCAGGTAGGTTTCTTTTTATATTGTCTCTTTCGTTATCCCAATTCCCACAATGGAATATTATGTGTTCTGGAGTATCATCTACTTGTTCTGAACAGTATCGGCATTGTGCACTCCCCCTCTTTCCAATTCTCTCCGTGTAGGAGCAGAAGACTCCCTGTCCTGCAAGGCACTCTGTAATGTAGAAATTTACCGACCCATGGTTCCTATTTAACCATTTCTTGATGTCCAGTATCATCATGTGGATCCACCTTCCGACTTTAGCGAGATCCCATTATGTCTGCCACTTCTGGTAGTTCATTTCCCTTTGTTCCTTCCGGTCTGTTATTGTTATTGTCCTGTGTAGGTCATATAGGCGCTTTCTCTCTTCGGCAAGGAGGTGTAACACTACGAGCGCGGCATCTGCAGTTGTTATGCGGTATGCACTGCATACTCTCAAGACAATTAATCTTTGAGTGGACGTGATTTTTTTCCGATAGATTTGATGTCTTGCTGCCCCGGCCCATTGCGGAGCCTCGTACATCACTATCGATTCCATTGCCATCGCTAGTATTCCTTTTCTGTTGTCCTGGACCTCTAGTATTAGGCAGTGTGTTGCCTAGGGCCTTCATTGTACGTTTCGCCTTCTCGCACGCATATTGCATATGTCGCCCGAACGATAGCCCCCTATCTATTACCATGCCCAGATATTTTATCTGTCGCACAGAATAGATATCTTCTCCTGCCATGGTAAACTTTATAGGAGGTATTTTTTTCCTATTTAAGACTATTGACAATTCGTTCCGTTTCATCCACCTGTTTATAGTGTTTGACGTTACATTCACCTTGAGTACCAGCTCTTCGGGATTTTTTGCAGACGCCAATACTGCCAGGTCGTCCGCATAGCACAGACAAGTTCGACTCCCTCCTCCGTATTCACAGACATGACATCCTCATACAACACGTTCCACAGGGTTGGCCCGAGGACGGAACCCTGCAGTACATCTTCCAGGATTTTCTTTTTCATCTTGGATGTTATCTGGATGACGGGATTTCTGAAGAATGATTGTACAGTGTTGATTAGGTACTGGCTATCTCCGCTCTTTTCAAGTTTGGATAGAATTATGTGTTACGGGGCAGAGTTGCAGGCGTTTTGTACATCAATAAGGACAAGGGCCGTGTTGCATTTCGTTTTCTGCATTGTGGATGACGTGCTCTACCGAGCAAATTGTGGTTTTCCCTCTACGAGATTCGTACTGATTTCTATGTAGACCCCCGTTTGTCTCAATTTCCTCCTCAATTCTCAGGTAAATAATACGAAAATATTGTAAATTTTCGTACACCTTAGCTAGCACATTGCCTCGTCCATTGTTTTCCTAGGTTTTTCAACTAGGATCAATTTTGCGAGTTTCCAGGTATCGGGAAACCGGTTCGACTCCAGCAGGGTGTTGAAGAGGGTTACAAAGTATTTCGTATTACTACCTATAACTGCCTTTACTGCTTCAGGCGGTATTCCATCCGGGCCGGGAGACTTGCCCTACTTAATTTTTTTACATGCCCTTATCACCTCGTCTTCATTAAGGTCGTGTACGTTTGAGGAAGTGGTTAGAGGTCTATCCCATCGATGGTAATCTTCTCCGCTAGTGATGAAAAGTTGGTCGAACACTTCTTCACGTTCCTGCAGCGGTAGTGTGATCTTCGGGTTTGGTGAATTTAATTGGGATCTGATTATTTTATATCCTTCTCCGAAGATGTCAGTTTCTAGGCTGTCACATAATTTGAACCAAGCTTTTTTCTTTACCTCTAATATTTACTTAAACCCCCTGGATAATTCCTTATGGGGCTATCTGATGTCACTAGTTTACACTGCTTCAGTGGAGAATTTGGACGAATTGCAAAATCAGATAATTGTTGGGTGTAAATCAATTAGAAACAACCCTGGTGTGTTTGAAAGAGTTCGGCAATCAATGATGAAAAGATTGAATGCAAGTATGCAGGCTGGAGGAAGTCATGTCGAACATTTATGGTAGATTGAGGAACTTTACATGTACTTTTTGATAATAAATTGTTACTGTCGCAAATTTTGCTGTATTTTCAAAACAAAGATTTTTTCAAAAATCATCATAACACAAAATATTGTTGCAATAGACCAAGGGATAACCCCATGAATTTTTGCCGCATGTTTACCTAACACCCTGCATATGTATATTATATAGAACTCCCGAAATTGGTACGGGTACGCAAAATTATTGCAACTATTTCGACAATTATTAATATTAGGTCCGTTGGAATCAAAAACATTTGTTAATAACCTTCCTAGTAGATGCTCAAATTGTTAATCCCATTTATACGGGAAATCCTGTGGAGTAAGGTGTAAGCGAAAGTTTGACTGTTTCTATTGTAAAAATAGTTGCTCACGCTTATGACTGGTGCGAGGTCTGAATAAAGTGACACGTTTACCGAAATGAATACAAAGATCCATTTTACCTGATTCAAGTATTTGGCCAGTGAAAATTGCATTGATTTGGGAATTTCTCAATGTAATTATAGTGTAATTATATTTAATCTAATACGAACTTCCTACGTTAAAACTTTGTTGTATTGTTAATTTTGTTTGAAAATTTAGAGTCTCTTGTGGGCATATTTTTTTTAACTTGGTTTTGTATTATTTAACTAAACAGTTAGAAGTACTTACCAGAGCATATAATGCCCAAATTATTTCACCAATAATTATGTTTGTGTCTCCAGAAAAGTTATCGTAAAGCAACATGTTGCATCCTCCCAAAGCGTTGAAAACGATATGAAATATCAAGACGAGATTATGCCATCCAAAAATATCATTGACCAAATCAGACGCGTCACAAATGAATTCATGCATTTGTAAGGCCTTGTCCGCTTCAATTTCCGTCGCGCAAGTATAAACAATTCCGTTCAAAATTTTAAATCTTCCAACTAGATCCATCAACAGCAAATATTGACATAATTGCACAATAAAAAGGTTATAAATCTCAAAGCCATCAGGCAAGAAATAGACGAAACTATTAAATTCCGTTTTTTCTAATAAAATGAAAACATTCCAAATATTAAATGCAATTAGAGATGCGTTGAGTAAGACGAATTTCGCAACAAAATATTTGACTCCATTAATGTGACAATTATGGTTGAAGTTGATTTCTGCCATAATCTTGAAGAGGTTGTTAAGATTGTTGGCATTCAATCTAGTAAGCCCAGCAACTGTTAATACATTAACTAACCCAATTGCTTCAAATCCTGTGGTCATTAGGAATATATCTTTAATGGGGCGACTTTCTTGTGTCCAACGTCCAGAAATTGAAAACAAATTCAGCAAGAGCAAAAATATCACTGTTATGGTTTGTTGCAAAATATTGTAATGAAATTTTCCGGAGTTTTGATTATATTTTGGCATTGTGCCAAAGAAACTGTTCCATTTCATCAGTTTCTGAATATTTCCAGACAGCGACATATCGTCAAGACTATTTCACAAACTTTTCATAAACTTGAATGGACGTCTAGATACATAAGTTTCTGTTTAATGACTAACTTATTGATCTAGATATTTTCAACTATTCTAATCGTTTGAATAAAATTAAGGAAATAATAACATTTAACATTAACATTATTGATGGCCATTACAAACTTACAAATTACAAATTTCACTGTAATTATACTAATGAGTCAACTTAAAAATAGCAAATAATTATACTCTTTGACACAAAAAATGTAACACTAAAAAGGGGTAGGAATTGTTGGACCAAACTTGGCAGAAATATTTAGAAAGTCGAAGGTAGTAATTGATTAACATTTCATTCAAAATACTCCAGTAGCAATAGCAAATTTGATATTTTACTTGTTGTTACAGTGAAACTTATTCTTTTATTCCCAATTTTTAATGTATGGACATGTATGTAATACATTTGGTTTATAAAAATTTAGTTTTTTCTTTCGATTCCTAAATTGAAATCCTTGAGCTAACTTAACAATATACTGTCAGCCATCCAAACCTTCTTATTTGCCTGCCATTCAATAGGTAAATTATTTATAATAAATTAATTAAAGCACCTGAGTTTCAAAGATTTGTCAGTAACCAATTTCTCAAATTTTCCATCAGCAAAAGCACTAAAAATAACGTGACTCGTTTTTTTTAATGCTTACCACCGACACATTTCTAATATTTTAGTGCAAAAGTTTTATTTCGCAAAGCACGAAAAAAAGCGCCGTTTCATCTCCGTTTGCTATATCCTTATGCTAAGCGTACACCAAAACCGATTTTGTCGGCCGATGGCGGACAGAACTACCCGGACGGGTTAATCGGACGTGTATGTGCTTACACTGCAACAGTGTTACCACCATTGTTATCACCAGTGTTACCAACAGAGCTATCCTGTCGATTATTGTAATTTTTTTAATGTTTATCCCACATAAATTGTGTTTATAATAGACCAACCCCTATTATAAACACAACTTATTAATTTTTCAATATCCATAGTCATTTAGGTAGATAACAACAAAATTTAACTATAAATACACTCAATTTGCACTGTAGACGCCGGCAGTCTGGCGAGAAATCCCAACAAGTTCGGATCATCGTGATGATCGGCCGTTTTCGGGCGACATCAGACGATGACAGTTGTGTTTGTGTACGCGCTCTCATTCTTTTACAAGTGTTTGATTCAATCGCCGTCGTCGTCCGAGCAAACTTCGGCCGATGACGGTTTAGGTGTACGCGAGCCATTAGGATTATATCTCTCAATTTCTTTTTTTTTCTAATCCTCGACTGTTTGTTGACAGACACCCGCGCTTTCCGCACAAACTGTGCCAAATTTAATGTCAAAATTTTGTTTACACTAGCTGTTGGTAACTTGTTTCGGGAAAACGGTTTAGATTGTTTCGTAGGTTCTCGCTAATCTGTTTGCTCAGATGATACTACGAGAACACCTACTTTTTACTTCTTTATTGGTAAACAACTCTCCCAGCATTGAGAATTGCCTACCACTACCATTAAATATGACAAAATCCGTTTTCGTCTTAAGAATTATTTTCCGTCTTACACGGGTTGTTTTAAATGGGAAAATGAACGGTTAGCAAAATAATTCCGTTTATTCCAGGTTTCCGTCTTTTACGGGTTCCGTCTTAGACAAGTTTCACTGTACTATCGAAAGTGTTTTTTTTTTTTGCGAGATTAAGTCGATTTCGATATTCTTATTGGTTCCGTTTTGAGGTTGCGATTGTGCATAGAGTACGGCAACGTGAAAATTATCGATAACTGACTGAATTCGACAAAGGTCGCATTATTGTCCTACGTGAAGGTGCTTTTTCATTGATAGAAATTGCTGATCAGCTTAACTGTAACCAATTCTCTGTAGTGCGGTGTAGTACTTGATAAGCACGGTTTAGCATCAAGCATTTCAAGATGGTGAAGAACGTCGTAGAAGAAAAAGTGGACGACCAAGACAGAGAAATATGCTCCAGGACCGCCATCTGCGATTGATGGCATTAAGAGACCGATTCTTGACTACAGATCAATAGCCGATCAATGGTTTGGAATCGAAGGACGTCCTGAAACTCTCCGTGCAGCTTACCAACGAATTAAAGCTTTTGACTTCCAGTTCTATCGACCACATCTTGTGCATTCGCTGACGGCTCGTCATCGACAGCAAGGCTTGGAGTGGTATACGTTGATACTGGATTGGGACGTAGAATGGCATATAGTGGGCTTTAGTGACGAATCTCGATTCTGCTTGGGAATGCACGATGATCGCTAGAGAGTCGGACGTAGATGTGGAGAACGTCGCCAGGTGCAGTTTTCTATAGAGCGGCATGTGCAGGCCCGACAGAGGGGTGGGGGGGGCAGAAGGGGCAGTTGCCATGGGCGTCATAATTTAAGGGGCCTCATTTTCCAAGATTCCAACCGAATTATAACCGAATTTACTGACGCTAAAGCGCGAAAAGCATTTCTTAAGAAAATGACTTATTCAATATATATTTAATTCCATAACAAAAACTATAATTTTTTCTTCCTCTAAGTTTCTTCCTCTAATATTTTCTATGGATGTAGGAGAGGGCCTCCAAATATCGGTTGCCCCGGGCCTTGCATTTTCTCTTATGAGAGGCTCTGGGTATATGTACAACACAGTGGGGGTTATGGTATGGGTTGCTATTGTTTATGGAAGCAGGTCTCAGTAGGTATTGATCCGATGCAATATGAATGCCCACCGATATGTTGATGTGGTAGGACCCCATATCCTTCCATTCCTCCAGGAGCTGGAGGTCCCGATTTTTCAACAGAATAATGCATTCTATTGAGCGCTTCGAAGAGACTAACGTCAATATCTTGCCACCCAGCGCTCCACACCTTTCGCCCATCGAATATGTGTGGGCCATGGTGGGTAGAAGACTCAAGCAATTAGCCCACCCTCCACAGATACTAGAAGCTCTTCGTCATGAACTACAGATTTCCTGGGATGCAATACCTCAGGGATAAATCAACAACCTGGTGAAATCCATGCCCAGAAGAGTGCGGGTGTGTGAAATTATGGGTAGTCCAACACATTATTAATAAAAAATGCCTGTATCTTTCGTTTAGTTTCTTTGAAATTTGAATCATTACCTTTGACTAGCTAAACATTTCTGCCAATTTTGGTTCAAAAATTCCAACCCCTCTTGGTGTTATGTCGCAGAGTATATTACCAACAAATACCTAAACCAGAACAGAATAAAAAATTCGCTATTTATTGTAAATTGATCCAAATAAATGGTGTTAAAACATGCACCAAGTTACGCCATCCAAAAATGTAATTGATCAAGTAGACGATATCACAAAGAAAACCGTGAATATGAGTCGCCTTCGCAATCTTCACATCCATCACACCCTTTCCAGCAAACAAAATTTTGAGTTTCGTCTTGACATTAATATTATATATTCGAGGAATAGCACAATAGAAATCAGCAAACCATAAATCCATCGCTCACTGTGAACGTGTCTTGTTTGAATTTCATAAACACGTACCGTGACACAATAATATATTTTATTAGTCATGCGGGATAAGTGCTATTGTGCCACCCATTTTTTAGTTCGACAAATGGCTGTATGTCAATTCAATTATTATTGTATGTATATTATTGTATATTACTGTATTACAAAGCCAGTTCCGAAGTGATGGACGCCATCTTTGTTGCCACTGTAAAATACCATCGATTTACCCATATTTACATTATCTGTATCTGTCCATCTGATTTCCTGGATAGCCGTAATATCCATTCCATACTTTTCTAGCTGTGAAATAGCTCTCTTGGCTGCTCCTGGTCGATACCAGCTTAATACATTCCACGTTCCGAAATTCAGATTCCTTATTCGTTGTTACGTTTGTCGTCGTGTTTCTGTCCTATTCCGTTATGTGTTTGGTTCATAACAATTTGGCTTTTCACAGGATGGGGTTGTTAGCTCCATGCCTAACCCTCCCTTTTTCCCGGGCTTCAGACCGACTGGCTACGGCCCCAATGAGTTACTAAAGGTGCGGCGGTCTCAATCCACCCATCGAGACCGCAAGTAGAGTTACTCCTCTATCTGACATTATTGTTATCTACTTTTTGCCCTTTTTTGACGTAACCATTTTGTGTTGCGACAAAAAAATTAATAAAATTTGTTGTTTAGGGATAATGGTAAGTTTAAGATTTTATGATTCAGAGAGTGAAAGCCATAAACATGCGGCAATAAACCATAAACATGCGGCAATAAACCATAAACATGCGGCAATAAACCATAAAGATGCATCAATAAACCATAAATATGCGGCTTTTCGCTTTGGTAAGTTTATTTAAGAGGCTTTGAATCCAAAGCCTCTTAAATAAACTTATCATTATCTCCCAACAGGTTCAATGCAGAATTTCAGAAAATTATAGATATCGCAATACAAAATGGTTACGAAATATTAAAAACTCTGTTTGTTTTCTTCCCGACATTGCTCAAAATATTACCTAAATAAATGTTTTTCCTTAAAAAATATCCCAATTTTGTTACAATTTTGTCCATCCAATCTAGTTGTGACAAATCTAATTAATTAAACGTCTTTTAATTTGATTTTTCAAATATTGATAAAATTTTAATATAATGGAAGTTTGTTGAAGAAAAACATTATTTCGTTTTCCAGAAACTATTTCCTTGCGAACTTTATTGTTATTTAATTGTTTAATATTGTTTAATATTATAGGGTTTGGCAAATATATTTTCTTGATTTCAAACTTTTCTTAACAAAAGGCAATAACAATGTTGTTTGATTTTGGTTGTGGGGGGTTTTCTATTTGTTTTGGTCAAAAAAGCTTTGACAAAAGCTTTGTTTTATTACTTAATGAATTGATAAAGTTTTGCTTTTGCAAGGACGAATTTTGTCGCTAGGACACTTGGTGTTGTACGAAACGCAAAACCCAGGTATATCTAATAGCAGCTTGCAATGACACTTAATTGGATTGATCTTCGTTCTGCCTATAGCATCAAAAACACAAAACATGAATAAGTTTCTAACCGAGATATTAATCATTTGGAAACTCAAGGTTTTGCCAAAATTATAATTTACGATTAGACGAATTTTGGAATAGTTCAAATTAGTAATTACAACAGTTCCTAATCATTGATCTTAAGCAGCTACAAATTACAACGGAAAAACAGATTTATTTGATAGAATTCGATCACAATAGTTACAACTTGGGATTAGAAAATTGTATAATGACGATGACGTAGGTGGTGATGAGATTGAGGAAGGTGAAGAGCATGGAGAAGTCGACGCTGAAGAAGCCAGCGGCGGTGAATTTGGGACACCTGGCCGTCGCCTGTTGCGCCAGAATGAAGAGTTTCTCGCGGAGGGACGCGATGTTCGAGTACCGGTTGAGGGCCTTGTAGGCGATCGTGATGGTTTTCATGCCCTCGTTGCTCAGCTGCTCACACATCATCGCCAGAAACACACCCTGAGCCTAAAACAGAAAAATTTAATTTTGACCAAAATTAAACAATTATCTCATCAACATGTGTCCTGGATTTTTCTTTAGTTTTTTTTCTACTGCTCAGTTCCATATCAAACATTTATATATAGATTATATATATATATATATATATATATAGGTTGACCCGTACGGACGCATATATCTCTTGAGAATGGCGAATGTTAGTTCGCCGAAACGTCGAGAATCCGGTTCTTTTCAGAGCCAACCCTCAGCATCAACGCGGAATCCCCGAGAAAATAATACAACACACATATATATATATATATATATATATATATATATATATATATATATATATATATATTAGCGTTAGCATTATAAGAAAATTATGTTCGGATGTTATTTAATAGTCGTTACCTTCGTTTTGTCAGAAGTGTTTTTTTGAGACATATTGGGTGATAGAAATGGTCAATGGTACCATATAATTGATAATTATTTTTCTAAATGATAAATGAAGAAATCGTTGGTTTGTTCTATACTGGAACAAGGATAAACCAGCCGATATACAGCAAAATTGGTTTAAGATTTTTTTGCAAACTATTTAATTGTATGAATCTGGTGCGCTGATGCCTGGTGAATGCGGCGAACATCAGTGATGGTGCTTCTGCGTCAGTTTGGGATTAGTACGTGAGCAATTTGGTTTGCTGTCTTTCCATCTGCTGAATGCCATGTTTCTTGGTGTATATCTTTGTGTGGAAAAGTCGTACTCCTGGCATTCATGCTTTCTGATTCTGCGAATGTGATCATTCTAAGCCCATTTCAGAGGTTTTTCCATGAAAGCTTTTATTACCTATCGTCGGTTGCAGGTGTTTCTCTTTTCCTAATTTGGCATTAAAATCTCCTAGTACAATCTTTGTCATGTTGTGGCAGGCCTTCATACACAGTCTCCAGTAGTTTATAGAAGCTGTCTTTCACAGAGTCCTCTTTATCAATTGTAGGTTAATGCATATTGATAATGCATATATTAAATCATCGACCTTTCACTCGTATGCAGCTCACCCTTTCATTGATAGCTTCAAATCTTATTAATGTTTGAACACAAGTCTTTGATATGAGGAATGCTGTTCCGAATCCTGGAATGCATGGTTATTTAGTTTCACTGTTGAACATAAGGTAATTTTCGAGGTTCTGTATGTTTTGATTGCGTTGTCGATTACGTTGAACAAATTGAAGATTAGTTTTATTTGTTATAGTTCCAGTTGAAGGAACTTAGCTAAAAGTGTTGTGGACTGTAAGGAATGTTAGGAAATGCATGTAATTGTTATCTATAACTTGCTGTCTATTCGCAAAGTTAGTGTTCATCAACAGTATTAGGGAAGTTGAGTAAGATTTGCAAATAACGTGGTTTGTTTGTTGTAGATTGACACTAAATTAAACCAGCAACCATCAACAAGCAAATTTCCGTTTAGATTTTCTGTAACTAACAGTTTGTGTGTAAATTGTTTGAATTAAGTTTCACTTATCTTTCCAGAATGGCTAGAAATATTTGTCGCAATAATGAATTAGAATCGCTTTGACAAATACAAATTAGTTTAAATGATATTTCAGTCAAATTAAGTATGATACCCATATAGAGAATCTTCTAAGTCCCAAATAAGACACCTCAAAATTTTCTCTACCACCGAAACTCTCTAAGTTGTGAACTATGAGGTTGAATAACTTGAAGAATCTTTGAGTTTACACAAGGTTCTCTAAACCGGAACCAAGAATTATGTAAGTGTTGGCAAACGCTACCACCAACACATAGCTTATTAACAGCAAACTTCTGTACTGATACTTGTTCACCTCGCCCGCCCATTTTGTGTAAATTGAAACAATCACGAAGAAAATCAAGCACCATCTCACAATTTTCTTTTCAAAACTTTTTTGTTGTAGTCCGGCAGAAGACCGAACCAACCGCCCAAAGTTAAAGCCACCTTCATATTTTCAGCCACCAACATATTATGCAATTTCAGTTTGAATTAGTGAGACTTTTCTCGTTTGAATTTACCCCCACAACTAAAATATTGTCAATAGTTTTCATCGAAAGCGTAGTTAATTAAACAAATTAAAGTCATTAATAAATTAATTCCGGTAACACAATTTGTGTATTTAACGATCATAATTGGATCGATTTTATTTCTGGCCTTGAAATATCGATACAAGCTTGTTTGGTAAAGTCTCTGATGTCGGCTTGTCTTGTATGATCTCGTTCGGTCTCTGGTCTTTGAATATTAAAACAACTTACAAGTAAATAGGAACTCCACGAGATCGTAGTGATAATATTTTTCATGGTCCATGTCCATACGATGTAAGGATTTAGAACTAGTCCAAGTACGACCAAAAAGTTGATGACGAAATTGACCATTACCACGCATATGTGCCATCCAAAATATTCATCCACGACGTCGTTCAAATCCCCAATGAGGTCGTTTAACCTGATTAATTCGTCGACTTGTAAAATATTCATGCTTGCAATCAAATCGTTTACGGCGCGAGTCCTCAACCACAGATGACGCAGAATGTTCAAATGAAGAATATTCATAGTGAATATGTAAAACATCTGGACCTGGTCTTGTACTACGAATTGGTACTTGTGGAGATCATAGACGTAATACCACGTCAATACATCAACTGCGGTAAGGAGCAACAAAATAAGTAACGCGCAAGTGAATTTCAGAGTTACATAACGTACATGGATTTCAGTTTTAACGCCCAGGGCTGACAACTTGTTGTCGATGAGATTGAAGTAGTTAAAGATCAGTTGGGTTTTGGTAAAGTTCCAATTGCAAGCACCCGTTAATGTCAACATGTTTGTTAACGTAGATAATATCGAAGAAATGCACAATAGAAATACGTGTATTATAGAAACATATTCCAAGTTTAGCTTGCCGTATAGAGAATAAGCGCCAGCCAATAGGAACACAAACGAGGTCATGTAAGAACGCGCAAAAGGTTTCTCGAACAATTTGGTACTCCGGCTGTAGACCGGAACTACACCAATCCAACCGGCAACGAGCAAAATAGTTCTCAAGTTTTCTGCCTCTAGCATTTTGACCGCAGTAACTCGACTGGGTTAACTTTCACTAATGCTTGCAGACATTCTGGAAATGTTCATTTATACGAATCATTCATCGTTTATGGACATGCATTAATGAAGTGAAAAATAATTAAAAATAAACAATCCTCTACTCTACTTTAATTGAATTATTTTGTATTGAAATTATATTGCATTCTTCCAACAACAATACACCCATATCTTCAATTACATTCTTGATAGAATTAATTCATTAATAATATTGAGAAAATTTGTTCAATAATAACATCGACACAATTAATTCAATAACAATATTAATAGAATTAGTTCAACAACAATATTGATTGAATTTAGTTTCCATATTGATAGATTGAATTTGACGAAAGGATCATGGTTTTCTCAAAACAGTTTCCTGGTCTTTTTTTCCTGACCGGCTGTATCCGGTCTTATCCATTTTTGTTCGGTATTGTCCAACATTATCCGGTCTGCTCGATCTTCTACGATCTTGTCCGGCCAGAAATAAAATCGATCAAATTATGATCGTTAAATACATTTTGTATACAAATTGTATTAGCAGAATTAATTGATAACTGACTTGATTCAGAGTCAGAATGAATTGATAAATTTGTTTAATTAAATCTTGTTCAATTCTGTAAAGTTTTATCCTATCTGGTCCGGATTTGTCCGGTTTTTTCTTTTTTTTTTAATTATATTTGATTTTATCTGGCCTTGCCTGGTCTTCAGAGACTCACAAGAATATAGATATGTAAGAAAAATCTAAAAAAACTCTGAAGTATAAACGCAAATTCAATACGGAAAAGATCTTTGAAGTGATAGAAAAGAACAGAAGTATGCGGGTAATGAACATAGAACTAGCTATAGGACG
This sequence comes from Phosphuga atrata, assembly GCA_944588485.1. Taxonomy (NCBI): domain Eukaryota; kingdom Metazoa; phylum Arthropoda; class Insecta; order Coleoptera; family Silphidae; genus Phosphuga; species Phosphuga atrata. The sequence goes on along the minus strand of OX155900.1, from coordinate 49,484,628 downwards.
AAACGACATCCAGTTGAAAAGTAGTAGTAAATTAGTAGTTGAAAATTTCTATACAAAACTATATATAGTCCAGTCAATCTTAGTCAAAAAAGGGGTCAATCTCGGAATCTAACGGAACAAGCTGAATTTTTGTATAGACCTGAATTACTTGTATTGTATAGACCTGACCAAGCTGTATTTTGTATATAACCTCTTTAGTTTAGCATTACAAATGTTGTCTCAAAAGTCACATATGCCAATGTATATCTAAGGACGCTTACATACGTCCTTAGATATTCAAGGTTAAAAGTCGCAAAAATCAGATTTTTGAGAATATCTCGTTTTGTCTGCCTTCTATCGTATTTGCAATTATTTTAAAAGTTGTAAAGAATAACATTCTCTAGAAATTTCATCTGGAACCTTTTTTTGTACGTCGATCTGTTTTTGAGATAGAGGGAGCAGAGTGTGGAGCGCTGATGAGCAGCCATACGTACCTTAGCGCAAGGTAAATCCTGAATCCCAATGTATTGTACCGTTTTTTTACTTAATTACTTATTAAATATTACTTAAATAATAATTTAATACCTTATACTTATATTTATAATTCTTTTAAATCAAATAGTCATCAAATATTATTTATCTTTGACATACAAATAATTAAATAACGATAATAATAACCAATAAACGATAATAACAATGAATGGGGTTGGGTACTGCAAAATAAAACCCTAACGCCGCGCCGTACAGTGGTCTGAAATCGCAAAAAGCTGGCCAAAATATGAAGAAATCGTTCAAATATTGTGATTTTTTTGTCTCCTCACGTTTTTGAGGTCGCTGATCAAGAAACTGAGTTTAAAATTTCTAAAAATGAAACCTTGCAAAATGAAACTTTAACGCCGCGGCGCATAGTGATCTGAAATCCCAAAAAGCTGGCCAAAATATGATGGAATCGTTCAAATATTGTGATTTTTGGTATCCTCACGTTTTTGAGGTCGCTGATCAAGAAACTGTGTTCGAAATTTCGAAATTCAAAATTGCGGATGCAATATGGCGGATAATTGTTTGAAAAAAAACGACGGAAAATTTTGTTGACACGGATTTAGGGGTTTTATAAGTCGCTGATCAAGAAACTGAAATGAAAAATGATCAACTGATTCTGATCCTTGATTTTATCTAGAAAAACTTACTGTTTCATGGAATTTGGTTCTTTGAGGCAAATAAATTTAAAAATTACGCTGTTGACACTGCAAGAAAAGTTGTTGAATTATACTTGTGGTACTACATTATAGAGACCTTTATATCTACATTTACATCAAAAGTTAAAATTATTAATCACCATCAGATGTATTTGATTCATCTGATTCCAAAATCAGAGCTGTAATTTCTGCAAATAATTCCCCCCCTCAATTACCAATCAAATCCACTCAATAGTTATTTTCCGAAAAAATGTTTAAATATAATATTAATTTGTAATTTTTATTTTGAATAGAGGCAAGCAATTATATTGAAAAGCCCTGAAGATAAAAATGAAGAAAGTGTGTCGAAAAGAGAAAAATAAACGAACAAAGTACTATTATTCAGTCCAACCGTCTCCTCCACCATCTTCAAATTCATAAAAACTTTTACAAAAATTGATATAAAAGCTAAAGTGCAAAAAATCGCAAGCTAGTTTCTTGCAATATTTTAGAAAAACCTATTCATTACACTGTCCCTTTAACTTTTGTTCTACATGGAAGGAATTGAGAAAAAAATTCTTCAAAATTATATGAATATTCAACAATTGTTTTGCAAGATGTTAATAAAATAAAAGAAATTAAAAAACACAGTTAAAAACGATTGTTTTTTTGGATTGAAAACGATCAATTGTAAGGTATAATAGAAATTGTTTCACTCAGCACTGTTTTAAGAACTATCGAACAAATAATGACGCGCGAAAATTGCCCCACTTTGAATTTATACGCAGACTCAGGCCAGGCATCATAAGCATTTTTAACCCTCATATCGACAGCACAGGACCCTACTTTATCCATTTAAAACATTCACTGCCGCGCCTGATTTTATGACTTTCCTGTATCGCCGATTTAAACCACTTTAAAAAATCGATAGTTATAATGATTTGGTATTTATTTTCTTTCTCTAGGGGACCCATAGAACTATTTTAGGTGATTTTCACGAAATGGGTCACCAGTGACCCAGTGACGTGCTGGTTTGTAATATGCAAAAAATGTATGCAAACACCGCCGGGTCATCGGTGTCACGGCGGCAGTAAATGTGTTAAAAATAAAAATTAAGACAATTTAATCTTTATTTTTTGTATTTTGGCCAGCTTTTTGGGATTTCAGACCACTGTGGCGCCGGTAACAACACTTTTAGCATGAGCACCAGATGAACTACTCGCTTCAATATTCTGCAACTGCAAGGATGGTTGTGGTTCGCGTTGTGGATGCCATAAGTTAGGTATGCAATGTTCTTTAGCTTGTGGTCAATGCAATGTAAAAAACGGTATAATATTTTCATTCAGGATTTACCTTTACGTATGGCTGAGCGCTTCACACTCCTATATCTCAAAAACAATTCGATGAATTAAAAAAGGTCTCAGATGAAATTGGTAGAGAAATTTATTCTCTACAACTTTTATAATAAATGCAAATACGGTAAGATAGCCGTGTGCTGTATAGACCACAGATATTCCGCACTAATCAACAACCACTATAAAAATGCGAATGCATGCGTGAGATTACACGGAATACCGATAAATTCGGAATATATACAGGGGTGCTCACTGCAGCACCATAACATCTGGTCCAAATTATTCACAACATATTTTCCTCTTCTTAAGGGATTTTAAAACATATTTTCCTCTTCCTAACATAGGTTATTTTCCTCTTAATATAATAAGACTGTCAGCGGGAAAACACGACCTTCCGAGATCTCTACTCGAAGGCCGAAATTTCTTAAAAAATTCTTCAATTCTCGCAGGCGATAGTGAACGGAAAGAGCTAGCGAGATATAATTTGCAGATCTGTAATCAGCAGGAAAAATGTTTTCGTAAATGTTTTTAAATTTTGCTGTAACTAAAAAAATAAGGATTTTGATAAAATCGATTTTCTCGCATTTCGACTTTTCCGCCGTCTAGACTCCCCGTGTCGATGGTATTTCTTAATTGAAAGCTTCCTAGGGAATATTATATACGTTTTCCTACTAATTTTGGGATGCTGAATCGATTGGTGGAGACTATAAGTCTCTGTGACAAGCCGTTTAAGAGTCACGGCAGCGCGAAATCAGTCAGAAATACGGAAGGTCTCAATATCTTGCATAATGATGAGGACATGTTTTCATGCATCATCCAAACCCAAATCTTCTCGGTGCGCAACGTAATGTTGTTAAGTAATATGAGGTATTTCCTTCTTGAGAAGTGCCGCGATTGTACTCCATCTTGCCATCCTAGCATAAAGGCCGGTCTGCGCAGTTCAACACGTTGCAGATAAAACGTTGCGTGTAGACAAGAAAACTGCGCTGTTTTGAGAACTGCGCGGAGACGGTACAGTTGCAGCGATAACTGAGCTAAAAAGCATATGTAGATATCCATGAACTCTGCAGACAATTCGGCGCATGTGGACGGTAGCTCCGTTTTCCGATTCATTTTATTCCTCAGTTTCTTTGTACTGTTTATTTAATATATTATAGACGATTATAAGATCCTATCTCTATAAAGAGATATATATTTTAACTTGACCGACAATGTCTGACCTTCGGCAATGTTCTCGGGATTTTCTCGCAGAATTTATTGCATTATACGAAAGTTTCACATGCATTTGGCGTATCAAATCCAAGGAGTACAGTGACAGGGATAAAAAGGGATAGGCTTATGATAGTTTAGTACAAAAATTCAAAGAAATTGATGCAACCGTAAACAGAGAATTTTTTATAAGAGAAACTAATTCTTTGAGGAGTGTTAACCTAAAGAATTGGCAAAAGTTAGTAAATCGAATCGTTCTGGGGCTGGAGATGACAAAATCTACAAGCTATCTCTGTGGTATTTTGTTTTGTTATATTTCCTATATATTATATATATTATAATAATAATATATATTGTTCAAATATATTCAGGAGACACCAAGGCAGTCTCATACCATGACTGAAAATGAAGAGTCTGCATTTAATGAAGCACTTCCGCGACCTCTTTGAACGGCCTATACTTCTGGGACGTTCTAATCTTTTATTTTTCTTAACAAGAGAGCATGCCAAAATTGACCAGAGTAGTACCTCCTCCATGACGATTTCACTAAAACTGTGCGAAATATACAGATATACCTGCACCGTGTGGACGCTCTACACATTGCAACGTTTTCATTCCGTCTTAAGACTGCGCAGCCAAAAGGTTGTGCAAAACGGAGCGCCTGGACCGGCCTTAACACTTCTCCGTCCGCTCCGTCCGATGTAAACATAACCATTTCTGGAATGTCTAGATTAAACTTCATGTAAAAATCACGATTTTTTCCTAAATATAAGCTCTGTCTGTTTGTGTTGGCTACAAAATACCTTCAAATTATGTTTTGTAAGTCAAACAGAGTAGGTGTAGGTGTGTGCTGTGTTTGTATGCGGGTAATGATGCCCTAATCCATGTCGAAACACAGGCGATGATTTCTCAACACCCGTTCTCTAATGAAGTATACAATTAGTCGTAGAAGTCGTTCCTCGCACACAATGTGTCAACATAAAGCAAACGCTTGATGACGTAGTTGATATAAACAGAAGAGATTTCGTTTGAGGTATAAATGTCCGATTTTAAAAACTCGTTTGATCCTGTAAATTTTTTTTGCCAAGATGAGCCCATTGTACGCGGAATACAAAAACGGCTGCGCAACTTTCGAAAAATTAGTGTGCAGCAGCGCACCCGCGCAACTTATAGGGAACTTTGCTTATAACAGACTGTATTAATGAATCTAGAAAAATGCTCGAAAAATTAAAAGTCAAGAGGGCATAAGGATCAATTACTCGAAAACGCAAAAAATTACCAATCTTGTACCGAGTGAAACACATTTTAGGGGATAATGTCAAAATAAGACAGACTGTCTCACATAAAAGTATAACTAAAATAAAAGGGCTTCAACAACGAATTAAAAACAAAAAAAACTAATAAACGAACTGAAAACAAACTAAAGCAAAACGACTAACAACTATCCTAAGATATAAGGAAAATGTGTAAAGAAGACAAAAACGGCTATATATCGACAATATGCAGAGAAATCGAAGACCATCATAAAAAAAATGCATCCAGAGACCTTTTTGCCAAAATCAGAGAGATAACCAGAGACTTCAAATCGTGAACGATAATTGTAACAAAACTGTAAAACAGAGATTGCAAAGAGATGGAGAGAATACTGTCAAAACTTGTTCGAAGATCAACCTGGAGACAACCCACCGGAATCCCTAACTCAGAAGATCAAGAACCAGAAATCCTTAAATCCGAGGTGGAGTGGGCTCTCAGAAAGCTAAAACCTAGAAAATCTGAGGACTTGACGAAATAGTGGCAGAAATGATTGACGTGTCTGATGAAAATATGATAAGTCTCCTGCATATGGTCAACAAGATCTGGATATCAGGAGTCTAGCCGGCTATAGAAAAGGAGCAAAGACCCAATGTTCAAATTACAGAACGATATCCTTAATATCACACATCAGCAAAACATTATTACATATACTTCACGACAGGTTGAAAGCATATATACAGGGCCGGCGCGTCAAAATATGCCGCCTAAGGCGAATACAACTTTCGCCGCCCCCTATAGGCAAAATATAGGCAGTCAGGCACTGCCGACTGAAGTGAAAACTTTTGAAAAAAAAACAGGCTTAAAACTGGTTTTGAGGATTTATCAGTTTGTTAATTAATCACATTTGGTACATAGTTTGTTTTATGTAATTCTGGAACATAACTCACTTATGAAAGAGAATGACTGTGAACGGAATGTTTGGTTGATTCTTTGTTGATAGGTCAGCAAAATGAATTGGTAGGATATATGGCGCATTTCTTGTTGATGGGCCTGCAATTTGTGAGTTATGGAAATTTTGACTTTTAGAAACATGCTTTTGAAGATTTATCTGTATGTAAATTAATCAAATAATTAGTAGTAGCTCTTTTATTTTCTTTGTACCACTGACTGTTTTCTTTCGAATATTCTTTACGACGTTTAATTTTTTCCTGCTATTCAGCTGTGATTGTTCGATGTTTAGAAATTTCTGAATTAACTTTTGCAAGAGTTGTTTTTCTTATTATAATCTTTATATCGCCGACTATTAATTTTATTTTGGAGTTTCCTTCCTTTGGAGAGCACACGAGTACATTTGGTTGCCTAAAACTATGATGGGACTTATTCATGATTTTCCATGAATTCTTCGATGCAATCCAGTAATCTGAACACTCCAATAATCCGGCACTAGTATATCTACTAGTAAATCCGGCAAAAGTACTTACTCTTGTAGTGCACACTGCTTATAGGGGTTGATATTTCCTTAGAGGCGCTACGTTCTGTCAACACTGCCAAAAACTTTCCAATAATCCGGCACTAGTACATCTATTATAACATCCGGTAAAAGTACTTACTCTTGTACTGCACACTAATTCTACGGGTTGATATTTCGTTAGAAACGCTACGTTCTGTCAACACTGCCAAAAACTTTGACTATTAAGTTTGACGTTCAGAGCCAACTTTAAACATATGCGTATAGATGTGTTCTTTTGAACTCATCTTTGAGTAATACACATTTTTTCTATAGAACGCAGCTATTGATGACGGTGACGCAAATGTATGAGTTTACCCTCTACCCAAATGTCATTCAGCGCGGCTATAGAAGTTTTCACTTCAATAATTATTAAAAAAATATGAATAATTAAAAAAATTAATAAACCGATGATATATTTTATTTACTTAACAAATAAAATACAAATGTTAGTATAATAACAATATTTACAAAAAATAAGATAGGTATAGGACACTTTTACAGAATATATAACGTATACAAAAACAATAACATAAAAAAAACAAAAAAATAAAAATTTGCTCTTCTGGTTTTCTCCTTTGCAAAATTATTAATGATGTATTTTATTTTCTCTTATCTCATGTTCTATGGCTAATGTAGATTTTATTACCTTACTTATTTATTTACCTTTATTAATCTTGGTTTGGCCATAGAAGATCGCAAATAATTTTTAATTATTTTTAATTTAGAGTTCGGTTCGTTCTCCATTGGTAACGGTAATAGGTAAATATTCTTAAGCAAACAATAATATTAGTAAAATTTTCAAATAAATTATTTCTAAAATTGTTTATTATTAATTTTTTTTCTGGTTCTTTACAGCTCTTTATTTATTTAACAGGTTAATTATCTTATTATAATGCACGAATATGGTGCATGGTATATGCACGGTACTACCTTTGTTGCTTGCTTCTATTTGTTACTAATTTTGATTAACTATTTATTTATTTTAATTGGTGATAATGTTAAACACAGCAGTTATGTTTTTTGACGGTTAAAAAATACGTGTGTTCCTGTTGAGCCGTTCAATGCTGCTCTCTCTCTCTTACATTTTCCTATTCACTAGAGTCCTAAAAATGTCCGACTGGTGGCGATGTTCTTATAAAATTACAAATCTAAACACTATGCACAAACAACCTTAATGCTTAATGTAAGGGAGATTTATTTCCAAACGGTCGCTGAATATGGTCTAAAGAATTTGTTACACAATTTAGTGACATTCAGTTGTCGGTATCGGTCTCTATTTTTTTTTTCTGTTTTTGTTCTTAAGATACTGTCCAAATTTTGTGAAGTTGTTATTATACATAGAATAAAAGGTAAACTTACAAAATAATAATATAACTTAAACTTTTTTATGCCCACTTGGGGGGAAGAAATAAAAATAATCCATTCCAAAAAATATTTGTATACCACTCATTAACATATAAATCAACTTGCAAGGTTGAAGGCTGCGATAAAGGGAAATCATGCAGACAACATATTTGCAGGTCCGCAACCTGCACCCTAGTCCAATTCATCACCACCAGCTAAAAATAGGCGCCCAAATATTCAAACCACTTTAAATGATGTTATAAAACGAACTACCAATTTTTCAGTCAACATTACTACTGATTTGTTTAAGGAAGCGTGAACAGAACTGGTAACAATTAACGGGGGCCATTCAGTAATTTAATGATTTTTCGAATAATTTTGGATCCGGCAATAAATGATGAGGACAGTAAAATTAATCCAGAATTTTTTTTTAAAAAGATGTCATCGGAAGTTTCAAATTTAAAAGAAAAAATAAATAAAGAATTGATGGGGAAATTATTATCTTTAATAGTTGATGTTGCAAGTAAATTTGATAGCAAGTGTATTAGGCATCAACGTTCAATTTGTCAGAAATAATAACTGTTTAGTTTTAAGCACTTTGGCGATGAGGGAATTGAAGAAAAGCATGCTTCCTCATACCTTCCAAAAATAATATTAGGGGTCTTAGAAGAATATTATGTTGGTTTGAAGCAAGTCTTTAGTATAACAACAGGCAATGGGGCAAATATGCTCTAAGCGGTAGGTTTGTATAGGAGAGCAACAAAGTAATTTTAGTGGTGGAATGAAGTGGAATGAAGTGAAGTGGTGAAAAGTGAAATGAAGATGTGATAGTATTCTATGTAGTAAAATTTGCAAAACCAGTTTTAACCGTTATTTAATTTCGAAAACGATATGTTTTGGAAGAGAATGTAAATAACGTAAACGAAATTTACCGTTTTCATTCTGATCAGAAACAAACGAAATATTTTTCGTTTTTAGTCCCTGATTTTAACACATTCTGATAAAATCACATTTGGGCTTAGAATATGCCGCCCGAAAAATGTAGCGCCGTAAGGCGATCGCCTGTTCGACCAGGCGCACGTGCCGGCACTGCATACATACACCTACAAATCTCACAAATCCAAATCTCAACAAGCAGGTTTCATGCCGGGATGAGGTATGCGAGAGCACATCTTGAACATCAGACAGATAATTGAAAAACTAAGGGAGTTCAACAAACCTGGATACCTGTGATTTATTGACTACAAAAAAGCATTCGATCAAGTAAAATGGAGTAAATTATGGACCGTTATGTCGGAGATGGGAGTACCTAGACATCTCATTAGCCTCACGGCCAACCTATATCAATCTTCAGAAGCACAGGTCAGAATAGAAGATTGCCTCAGTGACCCTTTCAGAGTATACAAAGGAATTCATCAGGAGTGCATCCTTTCACCTATTTTATTCAATCTCTATGGAGAATGGATAGTCTGCAAAGCAACTCACAGCTGGGATGGATGAATATCTATAGGAGGCAGCAAAATATCAAATTACGGAAAGTACGGAAAAAAAGATCAGAAGAGATCCCAACCTAACCTAACCTGCTCCAGAAGGTGAAAGAAATCAGCGGAGAGGTGGGTCTTGAAATGAATAAAACAAAAACCAAAATAATGGTAATAGACCGATCCCAATAAAGACTGCAAAACCCAACGCCTATTGATGGAATCGAGGTAGTAAAGGAGTTCGTGTATTTGGGCTCACAAATTTCAAGAACTGGCAGCTGTGAAAAGGAAATAATGAGAAGAATAGCTATGATATGAGCAAAACCGCCATTACCAAACTTTCACGTATTTCGAAGGTTCACGTATTTCTAAAGGAACCGAGATGGCAGTCATAAAGACACTTATATTTCCTATAGTCACATATGCTGCGGAATCCTGGACACTAAAAATGGACGACAGAAGACGAATTGATGCGTTTGAAATGTACACCTGGAAACGCATGCTCAGGATATCATGGACGGAAAAACGTACTAATGAATCCATTCTACGAGAACTTAACATCGTCGATCAACTGACCAAAACTATCCAAAAGTCCATCCTAAGATATTTCGGTCACATAATGCGAAGAAAGGACGACTCACTTGAGAAATTGATAATCTAAGGAAAGATAGAGGGTCACCCTCGCGCTATGTGGATCAAATATCCAAAGCCATAGGCGCAACTGTGCACGATTGCACAAAAGCTGCTGAAAACAGTGAAGAATGAAGACAACAAGTACAACAAATGTGATCCCTAGGTTTTACCATTGCCACGATGCTCGGAGACGAGCGATACGACTGAAAAGATGAAGTCTCACGTAAATATCTAGCACACCAGATTCGAATTTGTAGAGATAATCAATCGAACAAATTCTACAGACGAGTAGGACTAACCTAGGCCGCTTTTGGTAAGCTGAAACACGTGTTTCCATCTGCTTCAAAAGAAAGGTGTACGACCAATGTGTCCTGCCTGTCCTAACATATGGATCGGAAACTCTTACATTAACAAAGAAAGTTATAAACAAAATCAGGTTAACATAGCGCAGTATGGAGCGGTCCATGTTAAGAGTAAACCTACATGACAAAATCCCAAATGTTACCATACGGCAGAGAACGGGTGTTGCAGATGCGGTAGGGAGGATCGCCCTCCTGGAGAGGAATTGGGCAGGCCACGTAGCAAAAATGACGAATGGAAGATGGACGAAACGTATCATTGAATGGAGGCCAGGAAAAGAGGCATGCCGAAGCAGATGTCGTCCACCTACTAGATGGAATGACGATATAAAGCGTATCACATCTAATAGGATACAAGCAGCGCAACAACGAGAAGAATGGAAGGAATTAAGGGAGGCTTATGTCCAGCAGTTGACGCTATAAGCTGATTAATGATGATGGTGAATGATGTCTAGTCTTGTCTAGATTCCTCCGGTCTTGTCTAATCTTGTCTACTTTGGTTGAGTATTTCTGATAATTAATTTTAAAATTTGTTCAATTAATTTCAGTTACAATTAAATACAAGAACGCAAGAAGTAAGATCGCTGCAGATTTCTAGGTCCAAACTTCAACTAGTTTTCGTTGGTTTATGGAGTCGAACGCCATCTCGTAGTCAACGAATATGAGGACTACGGACTTATTGTACTCTACACAATTTTCAATTAGTGACTTGACAATTGACTTGGGAATTCAATACCAACTCAATCAAAAGCAGAGCGTGAATAAGTAGATGTAACGTATTTAGAAACGCGTGCTAACCGAATGTTCCGCTAACAATATCGGCCAAATCGCAAACAGCTTCGTGAATCTTAACTGTAGAAAAAGTACCGGACGGTCTAACTTCTTTAATTATTAGATTCAATGCGGAAATTCTATATTTTAAATGTTGAAACAACGCTTGCAGTACGATGAGTATGTAGATGTACCAGTTTTGGATGTGGTCTGCGAAGATGTATTGGTATTTGGCAAATGGCTACGCTTGCAGTACCACACTCTTTCCATGAAATTTTCCCACCACCAATTCCTACGTTTTCAGCTGTAACGCCTCGATAACTTCACGAATTCCATCATTGAGGTTTTTAACCAATTGTGGGCATTGGCATAAAACTTAACTTTCAAGTAGCCCCTAGGAAAAAAGTCTAGAGGTGTTAAATCACAAGATCTCTATGGCCAATTGTGGTCGCCTTTTCTAAAAAAAATCACAAGGTAAGGAAATTTTTCACGCAAAAAAACAGTTAGGTTAGGTTAGGTTATGCTATCCTTACTTTTGTGGTACGTCAATATCATCCAATTCCGGCCATAGAAAATCATTAATCGTCGTTCGATAGCGCAATCGCGCCCGACCAAAAACCGCACCAAACAATCAACCGTTGAGGATGGAGAGACTTTTCAACAATAATTCGTGAGTTTTCCGAGCCCCAAATGCAACAATTCTGCTTGTTAACGTAGCCTCCAAAGTGAAAATGGGTCTCATCACTCATTCATTTGAAGGATCCTATCAGCAAAGACACGAAGTCGTTGATGGTCGCTAGACGTGTGTTTTTATGTTATCTGAACATGTGATCTAACGTGTGTTCTTATGTTAGCCTTAAGAGCTAAGTCTTTATGCAAAATACGGTGTAATTTTGTTTGTAGAATGCCCAATTCCAAAGATCGACGAGAAATTGACAAACCTGGGTTATCCTCAACACTATAGGCTACAACAGCAATATCCTCAGTTGTTCTTGAACTACGTGCACGAGTTCGGTTTTTCACATCACTAACTTTTCCCAACAGCTCAAACTTTTCCACAAGTTTCACAATTGCTGGCCGAGAAGGTACTTGACGACGACCTAAAAATGCTTTAGTTTTGCTAACTGTGACCGCGAAATGGTCACCATTTTTATAATGAATTTTAATAATCTCAATGCGTTGTTGAAGCGTATATTGTTCCATTTTTATTAATAGCGTAGTTTTTACTGGTTATCTGTAGTTGTCAAGTAGTTACAGGTTGACCTATGACAACTGTTAAAATGGCGGGCTATTGACAATGAAACCTCTTATTGGAAGACTCATTACAAACTTATTAAGAGTGAAATGTTGCCTGAATATATAAATATATTCAACCTGTTCGTAGCTCCATAATAATATGTCTTATTAAGACTGCAACACAATATATACTATGTTAACAATATATGTTGACAATACTATATTGAAACGCCTACTCCCCGGGCTGATGCCACGCAGTATATTGAATTATACAACAGGGGATTAGTTTGTATTCGGCATTTTTTGTTTCGGCTTGTATTCTTAATAACTATATATGATTGTATCTATAATTAGTGTGGTTACAATTACAATTACTTTGATAACATACATGACTAAACAAATAGGATCATTAGTGATACATTAAATAGATTAGATTAACTGATAACATAATAATACTCTTGTCTATTTTCGCTCGATCTTTTCTTGCTTGCACTTGTCTAAGCTTATCTGCTTATCTTTTCTGACCTTGTCGGATCTTGTCTGGACTTGTCTGGTCTTGTCTGGACTTGTCTGGTCTTGTCTGCTATTGTCTGGTCTTGCGTGGTCTTGTTCGGTCTTGTCTGTTCTTGTCTGGTCTTGTGTGATCTTGTATGGTCGTGTCTGCTCTTGTCTGGTCTTGCGTGGTGTTGTCTGGTATTGTCTGCTCTTGTCTGGTCTTGTCTACTCTTGTCTGGTTCTGTCTGGTCTTGTCTGGGTTTTCTGGTCTTTTTTGGTCTTTTCTGGTCTTGGCTAGTCTTGTCTGGTCTTTTCTAGTAGTGCCTAGTAGTATCATTAAGCTGGGTTTTGTATGCTCTTATCTGATCTTGTCTGGTTTTCTCTGGTCTTGTTTGATTTTGTCTGATTTGGCTGGTCTTGTCTCGTGAAACCTTACATGATTCTGTTAATAAATTCATGTTTAATTATACCTAATCTAGAAATTAAAGAAACTTACACTTAAACACGCAGTCCAAGCTGTGAATGATGCAATTGCTTCTAAATCCAGTTTGTCTTCATTTAGCACAACATTAATTATAGTCAAGATTTTCAAAATTATGTGGACAAAGGAAAGCAACATTTCCCATTTGAAAATCTTATTAAAACAGTCGACCAAATTGCAAATTGCGTGGTGTAATTGTAAAATGTTCAAAATGTCTGCACAAATCTCCAGTTTGCAAAACACCAACTTTCTCGGAGATTTTAAATTTTCCAACATTCCGTTAACTAAGACTAGTCGCGAATTGATCGAATGTATAATAAAACACTTCAAAGCGCTAATTAGGTAGATTAAATACATATGGAAGTAGACAATAAATTGGTAAATATAATAATTCGGCCTATTCTCGATCTTCCAATACGTGTCCCAGAGGTATAATGAAATGACGAGAAAATTTAAAAACGCAACTTTAACTGTAACATGCTTCAGAACAGGAATCTTGATTGCGTTTCTCAACAAACACATATCAATCGTGTTAAACGTGTCGAACATTAGTTGATATTCTTGCAAATTTCCACCGAAAGATTTCAAAATCGTGTTTAAAATTAAATATGTGCAGACAATTTTAGTAAATGCCATTGCAATTTTAGAAAAATTTATTGTCATATTGCTATAATTTCCGCAGGCCCATACGGCCAAACTGCACAGATTTAACAAAATTGCGACGAAAGCCGTTATTTTGGTCGCTCTAAATCTATTCGACAATCTGTCAAACTTCGGAATTATACCCAAGAAACCGCACCAATTCAACAGAGGAAATAGTTCTTTTCCCACAGACATTTTACTGACTAATAAACAATTTAGTTTGTGAACTTTTAGAAAAATTACTATCTTATTTTAGTTCAATTGGACTGAGTAATTAGATAGCCAATAAGATATGACTTTCTGCATAATAAACTATTAATAATTACAATTTTTGTTTTAATATACTAATGGTATTTAGTCTTGTCTGACTTGTTTGGTCTTGTCTGGCCTTGTCTGGTCTTCTTGTCTTGTCTGGTCTTGTCTGGTCTTGTCTGGTCTTGTCTGGTCTTGTCTGGTCTTGTCTGGTCTTGTCTGGTCTTGTATGGTCTTGTCTGGTCTTGTCTGGTCTTGTCTAGTCTTGTCTGGTCTTGTCTGGTCTTGTCTGGTCTTGTCTGGTCTTGTCTGGTCTTGTCTGTTCTTGTCTGGTCTTGTCTGGTCTTGTCTAGTCTAGTCTGGTCTTGTCTGGTCATGTCTGTTCTTGTCTGGTCTTGTCTGGTCTTGTCTGGTCTTGTCTGGTCTTGTCTGGTCTTGTCTGGTCTTGTCTGGTCTTGTCTGGTCTTGTCTGGTCTTGTCTGTTCTTGTCTGGTCTTGTCTGGTCTTGTCTGGTCTTGTCTGGTCTTGTCTGGTCTTGTCTGGTCTTGTCTGGTCTTGTCTGGTCTTGCCTGGTCTTGTCTGGTCTTGTCTGGTCTTGTCTGGTCTTGTCTGCTCTTGTCTGGTCTTCTTGTCTTGTCCGGTCTTGTCTGGTCTTGTCTGGTCTTGTATGGTCTTGTCTGGTCTTGTCTGGGCTTGTCTGGTCTTGTCTGGTCTTGTCTGGTCTTGTCTGGTCTTGTCTGGTCTTGTCTGGTCTTGTCTGGTCTTGTCTGGTCTTGTCTAGTCTTGTCTGGTCTTGCCTTTTCTCGTCTGGTTTGTCTGGTCTTGTCTGGTCTTGTCTGGTCTTGTCTGCTCTAGTCTGATCTTGTCTGGTCTTGTCTGGTCTTGTCTGGTCTTGTCTGGTCTTGTCTGGTCTTGTCTGGTCTTGTCTGGTCTTGTCTGGTCTTGTCTGGTCTTGTCTGGTCTTGTATGGTCTTCTCTGGTCTTGTCTGGTCTTGTTTGGTTTTGTCTGGTCTTGTCTGGTCTTACCTAGTCTTGTCTGGTCTTGTTTGATCTTGTCTGGTCTTATCAAATTTTTATGGACTTGTCTAAAATTTAGTTCTCCCTATTACCATTGGTGTTTGCTTTATTAATTCCATCTTTTGCTTGCTTGTCCGTCATTCCGTTTTCTACCAGTCCCGTGTGGGTCGGCACGCAATCAAGTGTATCCTTGTTGTGTTTCGCCAGAGCCTTCAGGTCCAGAAAGCAGTTTCATATTCTTTAAGATTAAATTAAATGACACGCTAAAGCATTAATATCAGCCTGACTATCCACGAAAAATGCGGATGTTTTAACTTTTGTAGTCCATGTTTTAATTTTCACGGGTACAGATCTCGCTTGCGTGTATTTCCGCTTGGAATATCGTTGCATGTGACCCCAGGAGCACAGAAAAACCGTGCCGCAGTCATGCTCCAAAAATTCCTGCGCCAGTTCCACTGTCCTGTTTGGAGCCATCTGTATACAAGTCCAGCCCACCATGACATGTGTTTACTTTATTGCCTTCCGTCCAACGTAATTGTGTTTTGAAGGGTGGATCGAATGATAGCATTTTTCGCATTGAGCCTCACTCAATATTAAGGTTTGGCTTTGGTATTTTATTCGATATCGTGCTGCGCCCTTGACCTCGCCAGACCCTTCAATGTACCCTTACATTTGCATCTAAAGCATCCTATCCTCGCATCACCCATAATAAAGATATCCAGGGGATGAAGGCCTATCACAATCCCCAGAGCTGCAGTTAGGGCTGTTCTCATTGATGCGGCAATTGCCTAGAAGACCAATCTTTAAATATAGGAGAGTTCTTTTATGGTGTGTTTTCCTTTCAGTTTGGTCTACCATGCTGTCAAGGGTATAGGTTAGGGTGAGCACACGTCTCGATTTTAGCGGGACAGTTCCGCTTTTTGGAGGCCTGTCCCGCGTCCCGCCGATTTTTATAAATGTCCCGCTTTTTAGAAAATATCTGAATTTCTTATTTTTAATGTAATGTATTATATAATATAATATTTTTTCACATATTCCTATAAAATCTCCTTTTTTAATGCCATCCAATGAAAATATTGAATATTATCGAATTGAAATAAATGTCCCTTCTTCAAGATATTCCAAGCAGTTATTATAAAAATTTCTGACTTCTTTTAGAAAATCCGTCGTTTAATGGCACCTTGTTCTGAAAATTTCATTGGGTGACATTAAAAAAGGGGGTTTCATGGGAATATGTGAAAAAATCTTTTGAATATATTAGTAAACATTTTCCGAAGATTAATATTTGCTAAAATGATCTTTTTGATGAGGAGTTATTAGTAAAATTACGTTACTGATGAAAAAGTTAAATGTTGGTTGTCTGCAAATGCGGAAACATACAAAAAGTGAACGGAGTTATTCCTTCATTTTAAACCGAATAATATTATCAAAATATTTTGATAAGGAACATTATTCGTTTTAAAATAATAATTTAAATTAGTTTTAATATGAGATACAGAAAAAACACAATTGAACATTAAACTTTAAAATCTATATTTTGCCTAAAAAATAATTTGACGAATAATGAGAAATTTCACGACTTTTTATTAAATGATCCAAATTTATTGCAGTATACACTAGCATCAAAAATATGACTGTGAAAGAACAACATATTTTTTTTTCGATAAGTCCATATTCATGAAACCAAAAGGCAGAAGCGCATGTTCATTATTATAATTTATCAGGTTATAGTATTTTTTAGCAAACCGCATGGTCTCTCTCAGCACAAAAGTGCAGGAAACCAAATCGTACTTGTTTATTATATTTATTTTAATTTATATTATATTTATTTATTTTATAAGTCATGAGTGAATTAGAAAACATGGTAATTTCCTAATTTTTTTCTTATTATATCTTAGTAATTTTTTTCCAATTTTATATTCAAATTATTGTTTTATTTAAATATTTTTACCAATAAATTTGTTGTTACCAATAATTAATATTAAATACATTTTTGTATATTTATAGACATGTATATGAATATATATATATATATATATATATATATATATATATTTATATATATATATATATATATATATATATATATATATATATATATATATATATATATATACCATTTGTCCCGCTTTGTCACGCTATTGTCCCGCTTTGTTTAGTATACGTATATAACTATCATAGTATACATTCAGTGTACCATGCTTGGTTTTAGTCTTAACGATTTGCCAAGTGTTTTTTTGTTCATCATCAATGCCATTTTACACTTATTGGTAGCTTAAGGTGTTTATTTCAAGTCAATTTGGCATCCAGGGTTATACCTAGATACTTTACTTTATCAGTTAATTTTGGACGTTCATTTTTTAATATTGGGAAAATTAGCCCCTCAATTGCTCATCTTTGTGAATGGTACTATAGTGTCTTTTACTGGTAGGTCTACCCCCTGCACCATCTCGCTACCTCGTTCAGAGCTGGTCTCTTCTAGTATTCTCTGGTCAAGTCTTGTTTGATTTTGTTTTGTCTTATCCATTTTCGTCTAACAAGAGATTCAATACTGTAAATCACGGATTTGGATGCGTTTCAAATATGTTGTTTTTCATCCAACGGGTCTTGGTTTTCGAGATAATCGATTTTTAAATTTTCCCGACAACTTTGTATACCCGTAACTTCATCTATTTTCCAACCAAGCGTGCGTAGCGCAGTGGTTATGGTGTACGGCTTCCGCGGTAGAGGCTTTTTTATAAAAAAATTAGTTATATGTATTCAATTATGTATTATAAATTTAGTTAAACTGTTTGTTTAAATTTATCATTGTTGTAATCCAAATTCCACTCATTTATCTATTTTAGCACTAAGCAGTGTTTAAATTATTTATTATTACTCATGCGTTAAAAGTACAATCTTAGCGCAAGTTTTTTAGTGCGACAAATGCCATTTTTTGGCTGTATTGCCACATATTCAATATCGCTAAGTTTCATAAAAAAAAACAATCAAATAAATAAAATAAACACAATCGAGACCTCAATATTAAAGAAGTTAAAGTTACTTTTTTCATTACAAAATAAAAATTAAAGAAAACTTTTTTAAATTAGTGTAAATTCTATGATGATACCGGAGACTCATGAGAGTTTTTATGACGAATCCACACCACCCAAGGGCGTACCAAGCGAGGGGCAGGGGGAGCAGTTGCCCCCCCTAGAACCCAACTCACGGCACAGAAATATCTATATTATTAAAATCTCACCCTGACATCTTTGGGTGCAAAGATCATGGCCAAGCAGTTCTGAAATTGTACATTTCTTAATGCATAATTCATTTCATAATCCTCGAAACAAATATCAGCTGCCCCCCCTTAGTTTATATCCTGGATACGCTCTTGATACCACCGGAGACAATTGAAAAAGAAAATTCTTCATTTTTTATTCTATTTTTTTTATGACCCCTGGATTCCAAACTTGTAAGATACGTCCCCTCGCACGAGTAATAAACAATATTATCTGCTACACGGGCGGTATTGTCAATTGCCCTCTCGAGCGAATATGCTCAATTTCGCTCTCAATTGACAACTTACCAATTGACAACTTACCGCCCTAATTGCAAAATATACAATTATACAACCACTTCAATGCATATTATGCCTATAAAAATAAGTTTTTTTTTCTGGACATGATTGAGGAAGATCCAAGTACTTTCCACACTACGCGACAAATTGCCAACACTTTGAATGTAAGTCATGTCCACAGTTTGTTAATTTCTTAAGAGCAATTTGTTGTATCCATACCACATTCAACGTGTTCAGGCACTACAACCTGCTGATTATCGTCCAAGTATTGCGTTAAGCCAATGGCTTTTGAAAACTTAAGTTCTAATTCCTCAATTCCTGACATAGATTATTTTCACCGATGAAACCAATTTCTCAAGAAATGCAATACGCAATTTTCATAACAACCATGTGTGGGCAGATGAAAGTCCGCATGAGGTATGTGAAGATTGATTTCAACATTAGTTCTCCTTGAATGTTTGGGTTGGAATTGTGGGTGAATCTAATTGTACCTGTATTTCTACCAGCTAGACTTACTGAGATGTATCGTAACTATTTGGAAGAAACACTGCCCGAGTGTCTGCAGGATGTACCATTGGCGACAAGAATTATCATAAATAAAGTACCATTTGATATTTCTGTAACTTTCTGCTGTGCCAGTTCTTGATATCTTTCCTTAACACTGTCTTGTCTTAACTTTTTGACATCGTGTTTGCGGTATTCTTTAGCACTTTTTTTCTTTATTCTTAATCTTAGGTCAGATTTTAGCAGTACTAGATTGTGGTCATTGGCTACATCAGCGCGTGCATAACTTTTACATTGTTTAACATGGTTGCGGTACCTTCCTCTTACCATTACGTAATCTATTTGGTATCGTGTTCTGTCTCCTAGTGCAGTCCACGTATATCTTCTTCTCTTAGGCTGCTGGAACCGTGTGTTTGCAATTATTTGTCCTTTCTCTTTACAAAAGTCAACTATTTGTTGCCCTCTGTCATTTCTCCTAACAAGTTCGTATTTACCGACATTATTTTCATCTTCCTCTTCACCTACGGAAGCATTCCAGTCTCCAAGTATGATGAGGTTGTCTTTATCTTTAACCTTTTCCATTAATGGAAGAAAGGTTTATGTACGATGGTGCACCACCACATTACAGTTTGGTTGCTCGTCATTTGCTCGTGAACAGCAACATACGGAGATCGCTGGATTGGTCTGGGTGGGACACACGCATAGTCTGTTCGATCCCCAGACTTAAACACCCTGGATTATTTCTTATGGGCTTATCTGACGTCATTAGTTTACACTACTCCAGTGGACAATTGTACGAATTGAGAAATCGGATAATTGCTGCGTGTAACTCAATTAGATACAACCCTGGTGTGTTTGAAAGTGTTCGGCACTCAATGACGGGAAGATTGAATGCTTGTATCCAGACTAGAGGAAGTCATTTCGAACATTTATTGTAGATTGAGCAACTATGTACGTTTTGATAATAAAATGTTTTTACTGTCGCAAATTTTGTTCACCCTCTATCTTCGAAACAAAGGTTTTATCAGATATCATCATTAGACAAAATATTGTTAGAATAGGTCAAGGAATAACCCCATGAATTTTTGCCGCAAGTTTACCCAACACCCTGTATGTGTATATAGCATTCACGAAATTGCTATGGGTAAGCAAAATGATTGCTGCTATTTCAACAATTATTAATATTAGGTCCGTTGGAATCAAAAACATGTGTTAATAATCTCACTGCTAGATGATCAAATTAGTAATCCAAATTGTACGAGAAATCCTGTGGTGTAAGGCAGGGTCGGATTGGCAACAGCTTAGCGTCCCGGGAAATAATATTTGTCGGCCCTTTTTTAATTTCCGGATGGCTAATATATACATTTACAGGGTGTTACGCATTTTTCCTTCAAAATTAAATCGAGCATAGGTTTATTACAGATTTTTTAATAAGATTACATTTACTATCCAAAAAACATTGTCGAGCCATTTTCTTTCGTTTTCTTATTCTCTTCTCGGGAAAGAAGATTGCCATGTAGATTTCTTCACGACTGTCAATTTGATCTTGTGCCCATGCAATGAACGTTTGCGTAGATGTTTCAATATACCCATGTCGCGACTTACGGACTTAAATTGTGATGTACAATTCATAATTATTTCGTGACATTTTCGTAAGTCTAATCCGCTAATTTGCACATATCTCGAGACAAGACCAATAATTGAAAATAATTTTGTATAAATTTGAGCCGTTAGATTTAATATAAGTACTATAAATTGTGTTAGCATGGTACAGGCCGTCACACGGACATCTGGTGGCATGTTTTCAGACAATTTTATATCGTGTGATGCTAATAATACATCGATGTATAGAGCATTGGCGTGATATTTGTAATTTCCAAATATTTTTTTCAAAGCTGCTTCTATTGCCCACTAACAAGTTTATCCAATTACTTGTAATTTCTTTTTTTGGCTCTAAGAATGTGCTTTCCCAAATATTCGTTGTTTTGTAGAATTGCAATGGAATCCTACCAAATTGAAGAAAATTGCAATGGAATTTAATAAGTATAATAAAGACGGTGCATTTATTGTTATTTTGAAGGAACACCACATATGTAATTGACTAGGTGTATTTTCAGACATCCATTTAGGGAAACCATTGTACGCCCCTTGCATATTTGCTGCCCCATCAGTGGCATTAGAGACGCAATTTTTTTATTGGAATATTTAAAGATGACAATTCTTTTTGAATGAGGTTAAACATACCTTTCTCGGTAGAGTCTGTACAACTTACAACGGAAACGAGTCTTTCATAGATTTCACAACCAAAAACATACCTTATTACAATTGAACATTGACCTTGAAATGACCTTGAACATTGACCTTGAATATCCTATGTAGTGTCCAGTTGCACAGAAAATATTTATGCTTTTTGGTTTCTTCCAGAATGGATGTTTTGATCAATTCTCTTATGATTTGCAATATTCAATTCACAGTTGTTTTAGATATTAGACTTACGATTTTTTTCATGGATATTTTTGCTTTTTTCGATGACCTCATTTAAATGTTGTTTTAAGTTACTTGCTTTATTTACTTACTAACAATATGAATTCAAAAAAGTTTCCATGGTCCAATGTGGGATCAGCTAAAGTATATACAGCTTCATATATCTTTCCTCTATAACTTAATCCGCGTTTTCCAGTTTTATAATGTCTATAATCACTTCTAATACTCGTCGTTTTTTCTTTATTTGCTGCTGTCTGATATTTAATGTAGATGAAAGAAGCAAATTGGAAATATCCTTTTGATTCTTGCACATAAAGTATGCTCTAACGGCCCCCGCTATTGGAGGTCGCCTTGTCGTGGTGCGGGGCAAAGTTTTGCGCTGGCCCTTTGGACGGCTCTGACGCGAAGAGCACTGTCCAGGCCGGGCTACTCGTGTCTGAACGGACACTGGGTGCCGAAGAACTAAGAACTTCCAAACCCGAGGGGTTCGCAACTGGCGAAACAGTTTTCTGGCAAAAACGGGGTGCCCCAGCTGGTGATCTGTCGTCTAACTCTTCCTGACTTACGATAGATCTACTCAACTTACTCTATCCTGTCTAGGGTTCTTTTGGCGTAACTCTTGTTAACTTCAGAACATAGGGTCGTCTTTATCTGTCTTTTCCGCCTTCAAAACTTACCAATCCAAGCTGTTAGCTGCGGCGGTGATGGATGAATGGCACTGGGGTTATTTCAGTGTCGATAACGTTTCAACCGGGAAAAGGGCGCCCTCTCGGTAACCATAGCCTTACTCCTGCATGCGGGGCTCTGGGGTAGACCAACTTATTTCCCTAGCTGCTCGTGGAACTTAAAATGGAGACCGAGAAAACAAAAATGGAAGCAAAACCAACTACAGGGGAACATCCTGAGGATGTAGACCTAGTAGAACAACCTAGAACAGAAGCAGGGACAACTTCCCTGTCTTCGGTTCAAAAATTTGTTAAGAAAATGAAAAATTCATTCCGGTTCTTTATTTTCGGTAAGTACATGTTTATGAAGATGAACTACATGTTTATAAAGGCTGGTAGATCACTTAGACATATTTCCAGCCACCGGCCCTGCGGACTTCTGAACACCCGGCCCACCGGGAAATTTCCCGGTTCGTCTTATGAGCCATCCGCCCCTGGATTAAGGTGTAAGCGTATTTAACTGTTTCTGTTGTAAGTTGGCAAAACGGATAAATAATTGCTCACTCTTATGATTGGTGCGAGGTCTGAATATAGTAACACGTTTACCGAAATTAATACACAGATCCATTTTACACGATAGAAGTATTTGGCAAGTGGAAATTTCATTGATTTGGGAATTTATCAATGTAAATTATATCCCAGGTTTAATAATCCAATACAAACTTTCTACATTAAAACTTCGCTGTATTGTTAATTTTGTTTGCAAAGTTAGAGTCTCTTGTGGACATATTTGGTTTAACTTGCTTTTGTATTATTTAATTAAACATGTTGTAGTACTTACCAGAACATATAATCCCCAAATTACTTCACTAATAATTGTGTTTGTGTCTCCAGAAAAGTCCTTGTCAAGAAACATATTGCATCCTCCCAAAACGTTGAAAACAATCTGGAATATCAAGACGAAATTGTGCGAACCAAAAATATCAGTGACCAATTCAGACGCGTCACAAATCAATTCATGTATTTGTAAGGCCTTATCCGCTTCAATTTCCGTCGCGCAAGTATCAACAATCCCATTCAAGATTTTAAATCTTCCAGCCAGATCCATCAACAGCAAATATTGACATAATTGCACAATAAAAAGGATATAAATCTCAAAGCCATCAGGAAAGAAATAGACGAAATTACTAAATCCCGTCTTTTCTAATAAAGTGAAAAAATTCCAAATATTAAATGCAATTAAAAATGCGTTGAGTAAGACGAAGTTCGCAACAAAATATTTGAATCCATTAATGTGACATTTGTGGATGAAGTTGATTTCTGCCATAATCTTGAAGAGGTTGTTAAAATTGTTGGCATTCAGTTTAGTAAGTCCAGCAACTGTTAATACATTAACTAACCCAATTGCTGCAAATCCTGCAGTCATTAGGAATATATCTTTGATGGGGCGACTTTCTTGCGCCCAACGTCCACAAATTGAAAATAAATTCAGCAAGATCAAAAATATAACTGTGATGATTTGTTGCAAAATATTGTACTGAAATTTTGCAGAGTTTTGATGATATTTAGGCATTGTGCCAAAGAAACTGTTCCATTTCATCATTTTGTTAATATTTCCAGACAGCGACATACCGTCAAGACTATTTCACAAACTATTCATAAACTTGAATGGACGTCTAGATACATAAGTTTCTATCTAATGACTGCCTTATTGATCAAGATATATTCAACTATTCTAATCGTTTGAATAAAATTAACGAATAACATGAAACAACAACATTACAAACTTATATAAATTTCACTACAATTATACTAATTAAAAAACTAAGAAAATTTTTAACATACATGGAAGTTTCAGCTTTCTTCGGCTGGTTTTGTTTAGGTATTTCCACATTCTAGTTTAAATTCGATAGATTTTTGTAGACTCACACGCAGATTTACCTAGATTAAAATTGCAAATAATTATACTCTTCTTCTTCTTATACTTCGAGAAGACCTTGAGGTCTGTTTATTGCCAAGGCTCAATTCGGTTGATTATCCTGGGAGGCGGAGCTCCAACTATCCTTCCATCTCTTAAGTGGTCTCCCTGGCGGGCGTCGGCCACCTAGTTTTTCATCTCTGGGGATGTATGCTAGCCTCTCTTCGTTCATTCTGTTTATGTGGTCACGCCAATATCTTCTCCTTTGCCTCCCCCATCTCACTATATCCTCCACCCTGCATTCCGCTCTTATGTCGTTTTTTCTCATGATATCTCTAAGTGTCCCTATCACCGGTCTAACACAGGTTTTATATATCCGCACTTTACTATCAATGCGCATGTGGATGTTTTTCCAGATGATATCTATCAGGCATCCTGAGATTGTTGCTGCTTTGTTGACCTGTGATTTTATGTCGCTTATCGGGTTGTTGCTGCTTGATGTGTCCGCTCCTAGGAAACGGATGCTCATTACCTGTTCTATTGATTTATTGTATATTACGACTTTACACCTTGCTGGTTCTTTGGAGAAGGTCATACATTTTGTTTTATCAAAGGAGATTGACATGTTGTATTTTTAACAAGTCTGATAGAACTTATGTGTTTGCCTCTGCAAATGTGTTGTCACACTGTGTATAATCTCGTTCATGACAAGGTTAAAAAGGAATGGGCTGAGACTATCGCCCTGTCTTATTCCTGTTAGTGTCGGTATGTCTTTTGTTGTTTGCTGGTCCACTTTTATTCTTGTAGTGTTGCCTGTGTTCAGATTTCTTATTATATTTATGATTGATGTTGGGATTTGTTTCTCTCTTAATATGTCCAATATGTCTGGCAGCTGAACTTTGTGCCTAAAGGTGGACTTCCGAACAACGCGGCTCTGGCGTCACTAACGCAGCGATACTGATGCGGCGACAAAGCGATAGTATTATTCACTATAGAAACGTATGAGGCGCCATTCAAGCGCAGCGACACTGACGCTGAGCGCGTCAGTATCGCTGTGCTCGAATATACGTTTCTATAGTGCATAATACTATCGCTATGTCGCCGCCTCAGTATCGCTGCGTTAGTGACGCCAGAGCCGCGTTGCTCGGAAGTTCACTTTTAGTTACAAGTGCCTTAGTTAGTAGAACAAGGCATCAGTTGTCGATCTGTTCTCCCGAAATCCTTGTTGTTCTTCTTTGTTTTTGATGGTGCTTTCTAGAATGCTTTTGACAATGCTGGTGAGCAGTTTCATGGTGGTGCAAAGCAGGGTTATGCCACTGTATTTCTCCGGATTGTTTTTTTGTCCCTTTTTAAAAATTGGTATGGTTCTACTTTTGTGCCACTCTGTTGGTATGCTGGATGTGGTTATTATTTTGTTAAACAGTTCCGTTAATATTCTTCCTAGCTCTTTACCCCCATATTTTATGAGTTGGTTGGGGATCTCGTCCACTCCCGGAGCTTTTCTGTTTTTCAAATTTTTAATCTTCACCCTAACTTCCTCCATTGTAACCATTAATCTATTCGTGATTTCTTCCACTGAGGTTCTGTCGTATTTTCCGTGTTGTCATATAAGTTTCCAAAATATGTTTCCCATTCATTCAGTGGAACCAATGGTCTGGATGTATTCGTTTACGGGCTTCTTTCTGTTTTTAGCATCTTCCAAACTGAAGGTTTAACACTTCGTAAAACACAGCATACATAAATAAATATGGTAGTGGATTACATATGTCTACCCTCTGCATCGCGCTCATCTCGGAACCACTCTTCTATATATTATATTTCTACTGTTTCTGTTTTCTGCCGAGCCCTTTCGTCGCATACTTTCTGTGACATGCTATTGTATATTATATTATCCATCACTTGCCACTGTTCTTCGGACTCGAGCATGTATTGTACCATTGTTGCTGAATGGACCCTATTTTTAATTTTTTCGCGCTAATCATGCCACGTGTTCCACTCGAAGATGGTATGGGCAACCCCGTCCTCCTCTCCGCAGTATTCGCAGAGACTGACTGTTGCTTTGCCAATTCTATGGAGGTAATCCCTATAGCACCCGTGGCCGCTAAGTACCTGGGTTACATAGTAGTTCACTTCGCCGTGTTTCCTCGTCGTCCAAATTTTCACATCCCTAATTAATTTTCTTGTCCATTGTCCGTTTTTTTGTTGTGTACCAGCATTTTTGCCATTCTTCGTATGATTTAGATTTTGCCGCTTTTTTCCTTTCACTCCTTGTCCGTTTGTCGCCGCTTCGTTGCGTAATTCAATTGGAATAATTCCAGCGATTACTAGAGCCGCTTCTCTGGACACTCTCAATGGTAGCTTCCGCTGTACCGATGTCAGCTTATCTCTTAAGGTTTTTGTCTTCATTGCCCTTGCCCATATCGGGGCTCCATATAACATAGCAGAGTGGACAACCGAGCACAGAAGCCTCCGCTTACTACTTCGGGGTCCCCGTACATTTGGCATGAGTATCTCCAGTACTGAAGCCGTGTTTAGCGCTTTGTCGCAAGCTTTACTAATATGCTGCTTGAAAAATATGCTTTTGTCGATTATAACGCCTTGGTATTTTAAATAAGCTTTTGGCGTGATTGTAAGGTTCCTTATTTCGAAAGAAATTGGCTTTATATGCCACTTTCCCGTCAGAAGTACAGCCTCCGTTTTCTCAGGGGGCAACTGCAGTTGCTTCCCTGCCATCTACTCATCTACTATTTTTATAGCTTCATTTTTTTTAGATTCTAATTCCTTTTCCCTTTTCCCACAAACCACGAGCTCAAGATCGTCCGCAAAACCGACAATCTCTACCCCTGCCGGAAGTCTAAGGCGAAGCACTACATCATATACAATGTTCCACATTGTAGGGCCCATCGCTGAGCCCTGTGGAACACCGCTGTGGACCTCTTGCTCCACTAATTTATTGTCTCCTTCCATAATAAATTTCCTCTCAGACAGGTAGCTGCGTATCATACGTAGTAGGTATGGGGGGAAACCTCGTGATGTCGTCTCGTCGAGAATGTTGTGCTAACAAGCCGAATTAAATGCGTTGCGCACGTCAAGTGTTAAACTCACGTCAAACTCTCCCCTGGGCTCCATAAAGATCATGTTCCATGTCTGTGGAAAACTTGTCCTTGTATTCCCTTTTGATTCTTCTGATTGCTGCGTTGATTCTATTTCTTGTTTCTTTATAGTTATTGTTATATTTATTGTTACTGTGTTGGTGTACTTTTATATTGTAGGTAGCTTTCCTTTTTTTCCTCGGCCAGCCTTTTTACCTCCTGTGTAAACCAGATCTTGGTTTTGTTTTGCGAGTTTAAGTTTATGGTTCTTTTCCCTATTGAATCGTTAGTCGCCTCCTGTGTGCACATCTTAATTATATTCCAGCTGTCCTCCACATTCTTGTCTGTTATGTTTCCCGATGTAAGTTTTCCACTTAGTCTGCTTTCATATAGGTTATCAGTCGGTATCCAATGATTCTAGGTTGTATTTTTCAATCATTATACTGGTCAACACAAGTTTTGTTTCCTTCATTTTTTTTACTGTTATTGGGTATTTCTATGGCCCTGACTATGAAAAAAATACTGGGAGATTTCTAACAGCTCTACCTTTTGAAATATACAGTTTTATTATTTTGACAAAAAAATACAGAAAAATAATACATTATGCTAACAAAATTTCTATTGAACACTAGCAAATGATCTTTTATAAGATTTCCTTGATTGAACGACTTTAGGTAGATCTCATTGCAAACTCCAGCAGTGGTCTGCCATCATATGTGGGCCCCACCACCCCTGATAAAGCTCTTCCATTGTTCGAAGATCCTGATGAAATCTTTCACCCTGGTCCTCACTAAAATTACCCAGATTTTGTGGAAATCGGTCTAAATGCGAGTACTGGAAGTGGATTTTCATGCTCATGTTGATACCTAGCTGATGTAGTATTGTTGTAAGTAAAGTATTGATGATACGCAGTTTTCTCAAAGCCCGATATAGGTTTTCGATATTTTGCAAATATATATTCACCACAAATGTAGTAAAAACAATCGGAATTAAGCACACAACATCTTCTTGACGAAGCCATATCGAAAAATACAACAAAACATATTTTAGAGTCCAATAAAAAACGAAAATCTAAGTAAAATTAGTAGCTATAACTCAAAAACAAAAGCTGTTAGAGAAAAATTGTTGCCATTTTTCAAAAATACGCGTCAATTTGAGATAGAAACAAAAAAAAATCAGAGGAAACAAACAATTTTATTTTTTTTGTTGACCAGTGTTATCGGTCTTTGCTTTATTCTTCGATGCCTCTCTGTGACGAACTTTCCGAGCACTAGGTTGTGATCTGGGCCGGTGTTAGCAGAGGTTAGTACTCTTATGTCTTGTATTTCATTCGGTGTGACATATCTATTTGTTATTATGTTATCGATCATTGATTTGTGGCCTCTGGTGTTGCAGAAAGTGTATTTATGTTGGTCTTTGTGAGGAAAATAGGTGTTGTTTATCCGCAGTTCGTTTCTGCGCCGAAGTTGTTCAGTTGGTCTCTGTTTTCAATTAATATGTGCTCGTTAAATCTTTGCTTAACTCCAGGTATTTCGTCTGAGGCGATTCTCTCGTTGAAGTTTCCGAATAGGATTACGTTTCCATTGTTGTTTATTTGGTCAATGGTGTTTTGTAGCTTCTCATAGAAACTGTCTGATTCCCCTCTTGCTTTGGACATGTCCGGGGCTTAGATACTCACAAGATGCAATTGGGAAGGTTAGTGTGACTTTCAATATTCGGTCGCTTACGTAGTCGACGTTTTCTATTTTGTCAGTATACCTTTCGTGTAAAAGGATACCCGAGTGGCTCCTTTCTTTTTTCGGTTTGCCACTATTGAGTAGGATATAGTTTTCGTACTTTGTCGTGCTCAGACCTTTACGTTTTGTCTCTTATAGTCCGTATATATCTATCTTGTGCTTGTTCATCTCCAGGATTACTTACTGATCCCTTCCATTCCATGAGATAACATTCCAGCAGGCTATTCAAGTAGTAGTTTTCCGTTTTTGCGTATTCCTTTTCCGGGCGTGGGTTGTTTCCAAAGTGATCCGTCCATTTTCCGAGGCTGGGCCTTCTTCTCTGTGAGCCGTAAGTGTTTTTTACCTTAGGCAAAGAGCAAAGCCAGTGAGCCAGCTACCACACTTACCTCCTAACTATTACTTCCGCTCATGCCTGCCCATTTTTTAAAAAAAATTCAGTGGTCTTCAAGTTAGAGGTGAAAACATTGAATAAGACAGGGCTAAGTGGACACCCTTGCTTTAACCGTTTCCTAATCCAGAATCTTTCAGACCTTTTCTCGCTTATTCTTACTCTGCAGCTTGTAATGCCGTATAGTTCTGAAACCGACTACACTAGACACCCTCTAATCCCTTCTGCTCTCATCCCAAGTTACCGCTTGATCTATGAATAAAGGGTACACCTTTCCACCTTGCAATGTCAGCTCTTGCTCTATTACGTATTTTAAGGTAATCCACTGGTCCGTTGTTCCTCTTACTTTTCTAAATCCTCTTTGTACTTCAGGAATCACTTTCTTTTCCTCAATTTCTTCCTGTACTTTAATCTCCACTGCTTTTGCAAATATCTTATATGATGTAAATATCTTATCTGTAATTTTCTGCATCTTCCTTATTTTCGTCTATGAAAATTGGTACAATGTCTCCTTCCCTCCAACTCTCTGGAATTGCTTGATGTCCTTGGAAAACCTTGTTGACTATTTCGAAAGTTTCTTTTGTATTGACACCGGCTCTAGCTTCCAAGCTTCATTTGGTATTCCATCCGAACCTGTCGCTTTTCTTCTTTTTAGCCCACCCAAAATTTGCTCCATTTCCTCCAACATAATTACCTCTTGCTGGCCTTCTTCTCCCTTTCATCCCTTTCCAATTAAACTCCAATTATTCTAAAAAAAACTCAATATTTCGCTTTATGAAATAAATTTTAGAATTCAAATGTGAACGGAAGCAACTGTTTCTGATGTAAAAGTGTATGAATTTTTAGAATCTGCTAAAAGAAAAGTGTAAAAAGTTCTTTATCTTGCAGTTTGTGGAAAATTGCGAATTTTGACGTTGCTTTGTATTGCAAATCAAGAGCCAGTGTCGCCGAAATCTACAATTTATAGATTTCAAGAAATCTCTTAGAATATGATTCGATTTGATTTGAATTTTAACCTAATAATGAGCGAAAAATCAGAATTTTTATTTAAATTCTTTGTTTTAAATTTATCTTTTCATAAGCACACGAATAATCATAAAGGGATAAACTTCAACAATGACATTTGCACATACCCTGAGCAAAAATAGTGTCAAAATGATCAGCTGTAAGTGTAAATTGGCGATTCAGCGGCAAGCAAAGGTCGTAGTTTCGTTGTGTAATCCGTTGATGGATTTTAGAAATTCAAACGCCATACTGTTTTTCTTTTCGCCGGGCATGCACTTCTCAGACTGAAAATGTAAATTTTCTTGCTAGCGTTTCCGTTTGAAGAGGTGAAAAAAAGTGACTATGCGAATTGGGGCCAGCCGTACGTCCCCGGAGATGTAATGCGCCGAAAAGAGCAATCTCTGAAAAGAGCAATCCAATTCTTAAACATTTTTTGTTTACAAGAAAGTTTTCTTTAAAACAAGAGAGTTTTAGAAACCGCCACCGCGATGAACTGTTTTTTAATTTAGCGAATCCCCGAGGATTCTCGCGTACGTCTGCAAAACATGGTTTTTCGGGTGTCGCGGCGCTATCCGGCGCGCAATCGCAATTATACTCCAGAATAAACTAAAAGGCACTATGTCGAATCGATTGGTGCCGGTCCGGTCCCGATCCGGCTGTTGGGCATCCCAGGACAGAGATCTCCGCAAATTAGTTGAAAAAAAACCGCGTTTTTCCGGTTTTTGTATTAATATTGACCCAGAGCGGAAATAGGATGCCGCAGGTCCCAGATTCTTCCACCGCCCGTTGCGGGTAAACATCTGGCATCGAACGAACCGGTTTGGACACTCGGGGCTCTTCAATCAAGAGAACGGCGTCCACAGATGTGATGGAAAAAACGTTTTTTTTTCGCTTACATTTTCCGCCGCACCGGGTGAACCGACGGTCGCGTACTTTTCCGCATGACGTCAAAAAACGTGAAATCGACGCGGCAAGAGGACGCAGTAAAAAAATCGAGCCGCTGACCAAAATTTCTCCTCAAAGGTGCTAGAAACGATCTCCTGTTTTTGGCACCTGGAGGACGCCGTGTGGGACTTGCGAGCGGCAGACAAACACGGGTCGAATGACCGTTCAGTTTTAGAACAGAAAATGACAATTTCCCGTTTCCCGTCGCGCAAGAGGAACGGAGTTTTTGAAGAAAAAGTGGATAATTTTAAACGCACCTACATACGATTGACGCGTATGTCAAGACGCGTCTTGATCAGATAAATCAAGATACAAAAGTTTAAGGCAATGTGGCACAATACATTTTTTATCGAAATATTAAAAGATTCTACCGCCTCCATTTATTTGCACAGTATTGTGTGAAATTTAAAAATAAAATAAAAAATATAATAAAGCTGTGCTGTATTAAGCTGTGCCACATACGCCCAGCAGCGCCGCGCGTTTGTTGTCTTGATCAGATAAATCAAGACCACATATCATTCATTTCATTCACCCTCCATTCATTTGCACAATATTCCTTTGCGTAAAATTTAAAAATAAAGCATGTTTTGAATGGGATATTCTTTCTTAAAATCTATTCTCTGTTCTCTTCCACTATCTCCTCTGCTTCTTTAACGTCTTTCTCGTCCAATAATTGCATAAAATATGCTCTTCATTTTTCCATCTTAATTTCAGTACCATTCCGGGTTGCTTTTTTTACATTTTTTACAATAAACTTCCATATTTCTCTTTCACTATTGAGCTTCCTTGCCTTCTCAATTTTCCTTGCAACGTTCCATTTTTGATCTTCACAAATTCTTTCATTTGGTCCCTTGTGTTTTTTTAATCAATCTGGTGTTCCTGCATCTGAACATCGGTAGTAGAGATATAAGAATAATCTCTTACCTCTACTTGAACCAAACAGCTAAAGTAAAAGTCAGAAAAGACATAAGCGAAGAGGTTGAAATATGACGTGGGTTAAGACAGGGATGTATACTATCGCCTCTCTTATTCAATGTATATGGTGAATGTATCTTCGAAGAGGTATTGTCAGAAGAGATGGGAGGTAACGTCATAAACGGCGAGACAATTAACAAAATACGATATGCAGATGACACTAACAGTATAACTGACAACATAGAAGACCTACAGCGCCTACTCAATTCAGTAAACACCGCGCCGTAAAAGGTGCGGAATAAACACAAAGAAGACTTGGCTGGGAAGAATGGCTGCTACAAAGTAGCCAAAATTAATCATAATAGTTAATCAAATAAAATATATCATATTCGTAGTGCCCTTTTTATAGGGAAAACTCTCTGTAACCGCAGCATTAAATTAGAGATTATAAACTGAATGCTAAAGTGCTATTATCTTTCCTACCCTGCTGTATGGAATGGAGACAATAAAGGCGCAAAACATAAAAAACAATTGGAGGCTTTTGAAATGTGGTGTTACAGTAGAATCCTTAAAATTTCATGGAGATCCATAAAACCATTAAAAACAGAAAACTTGAGTACCTGGGACACATTCTTAGAGGAGAAAAATACTCAAACCTCAAACTAATTATCCAGGGTAAAATTGTCTAGATGTAGAAAACGGTCTAGTCTAGATGGATCGAAGCTGGGGAAAATCGACGTAGACTTGGATTAGGACGTCCAAGAAGCACCACTGAGCGTGAAGATTGAGCTCTTCGCCTTAAAACTTTAAGTGACAGATATACAACATTGCGGGCATTAGGAAATCGTTGACTTTAAATTGCCAAAGAGTTTCCATGGCTACTGTTTACAGAAGAATCCGCAGTTTTATCATTAGATCCTACCGGCCACAATTTTGTCTACCTCTTACTACGCAGCATCTCAGAGCAAGACTTGATTGGTGCCGGGAAAGACAACATTGAACCCATGAATGGCATAACATTATTTTCAGCGGTGAGTCTAGGTTCTGTTTATGGTCGCAGAAGAGTGGGACGTCGACACAGTGAACGCAGAATTTTGCAATTGGCTGTTGAAAGGCATAAAACGAATTATTTCGTTTTACAGAAACTATTTCTTTGGTAACTTTATTGTTATTTATGTGTCTAATATATTTTTTTAAATATAGGATTTGTCAAATATATTTTCTTGATGTCTAACTTTTTTTAACAAATGGCAAAATGTTGTTTGATTTTTTTTATGAGGGTTTTGGTTAAACAATCTTTGACAAGGTTTTATTACATAATCAATTAATAAAGTTTTTTTTTTCAAGGGCGAATTTTGTCGCTAGGTCAGTTGGTGTTGCGCGAAACGCAAAAGCCAGGTATATCAAATAGCAACTTGCAATCATAGTAATTGGATCTGAATAACTGGACGGATCTTCATTCCGTATCAAGAATCAAAAAACAAAACAAAAGTTTTCAACCGAGGTATTGATCATTTGGAAAGTTAAGTTATTACTAAAATTATAACTTACGATTAGACGAATTTAGGAATAGTTTAAATTAATAATGATAGTTCCTTATCGTTGACCTTCTAAGCATCTAAAAATTACCACGAAAAAACAGATTTATTTCGATCACAATTGTTACAACGTGGGATTAGAAAATTGTATAATGACGATGACGTAGGTGGTGATGAGGTTGACAAAGGCGAAGAGCATGGAGTCGACGCTGAAGAAGCCAGCGGCTGTGAATTTGGTACACCTGGCCGTCGCCTGTTGCACCAGAATGAATAGTTTCTCGCGGAGGCACGCGACGTTCGAGTACCGATTGATTGCTTTGTAGGCGATCGTGATAGTTTTCTTGCCCTCGTTGCTCACCTGCTCGTACATCGTCGCCACAAACACACCCTGAGCTTAAAACAGAAAAATGTAATTTAGACGAAATTTAAACAATTATCTAATCAACATGTTTTCTGGATTTTTCCTTGGCTTTCTTCTACTCCCCAGTTCCATATCAAAGATTTATATATAAATTATATATCGTTTAGCGTTAGTATAATAAGTAAATTATGTCTGAATGTTATTTAATAGTCGTTATCTTCGTTTTATCAGAAGAGTTTGTTTTGAGACATTTTGGGTGATAGAAATGGTCAATGGCATCATTTCATTGCTAAGTAATTTAACGGTAAATGAAAAAAGTTATTATGAATATTAACGAAGTTGCAGAAGTTTTTGGGTAAGATTTTGTTAACGTCGTTGGTTTGTTCTATACTGGAACAAGGATAAGCCATCCGATAAACAGTAAAATTGATTTTAGATTTTTTGCAAACTATCTAATTGTTTGTTCGTATCTGAAGTGTTTGAATTTGATGCGCTGTTGTTTGAAGGATACTTGGAAACATTCCATTATGGAAATAGTTCGGTGTTTATTCAATATGCTGATAAATTACATTATTACTATTTATCAATTTAATTATTTTAATAAATTGGAGTTGCTTGATTGATGTTTATTGAAATTGCAATACGACCTTTGATGGAATTAATATAAAAATGGCATCTACAAGGAATATTTAGATGATAATCTGGTTTTAAATTATATAAGCTTGTTTATTTGGTTCGGATCGTTCAGTAATTATTTCTTTTAAAAATTTGTTTCGAAAAATTTAGTTACAATTATATACAAGGTGTTAGGTAAACATTCTTCAAAATTCTAAAGCGTTATTCCTTGGCATATGCTAAGAATATTATGTCTTATTAATCTTCTGAAAAGCCCTTTGTTTCAAAAATACAGTGTGAACAAAATTAGCGACAGTAACAATATTTCATTATCCAAAAGTACATATAAAGCTGCTAAATCTACAATAAATGTTCGAAATGACTTCCTACAGCCTAGATACAAGCATGCAATCTTCTCGTCATGGAGTGCCGAACTCTTTCAAACACACCAGGTTTGTTTCTAATTGAGTTCCACCCAACAATTATCCGATTTTGCAATTCATCCAAATTCGCCACTGGAGTAGCGTAAACTAATGTCTTCAGATAGCCCCATAAGAAATAATTCAGGGGTTAAGTCCGGGGATCGAGCAGGACATACGTGTGGCCCACTTAGACCAATGCAGCGATCTCCGTATGTTGCTTCTGTTCAAAAATCGCGAGCAACCAAACTGAAATCTGGTGGTGTACTATCGTGTCTAAATCACATTGCAATATTTGTTGCCAGTGGTACATGCTGCGTTTCTTCCAAAAAGTTGCGATACATCTCGCCAGTAAGTCTTGTTGGTAGAAATACCGATCTAATTAGATTGTCACCTACAATTCCAACCCAAACATACAAGGAAAACATGATGTTGAAATCGATCTTCATATACCTCATGCGGATTTTCATCTGTCCAAACATGGTTGCTGTGAAACTTCCTTATTGCATTTCATGAAAAACTGGGTTGAAAAATTGCCATCAGCAAGTCCATGCATGAAATGCAAATCAATCATTTCGGCAGTCATATGTATGGTAGAGGACTTGACTCACTATTAAAGACACGTCAAACAGCCAAACGTCATTCAATGTAAACAACTGCGACCGATAGTGGTGATGATCACTGACGATACGTATTTAAATAAAATCCTTTTTTACGTTAGTAGATAAAACAGCCGTTCCAAGTTATCGTGAACAATTTTTTGTACTTGATAAACTCATTGACGTACGCCATACTTTTATTTACATTAATTATTTGAACAAATATCGAATATAGTTATCGCAAATTCTTGTTCACCCTATATCTTTGAAACAAGGGGATTTCACAAATCATCATAGGACAAAATATTCTTAGAATAGGCCAAGAAATAACCCCTCGAATTTTTGCCGCACGTTTATCCTATGGTACACCCTGTATAGAGCGAAAATGACGAAAATGAATGTGAGAACAGGAATTCCAAACAATTTTTGGCTTGAGTGTCAATTGGATGCTGAGCAGTATGCTGTTACGACTTGGGCAGAATTCATAAACCTGTGCCAACTGATCTTCTTGGTCGAGTCCACTAACTAGATCAAATCATCATTCCTTACTTTTAAAACCTCGAAAACTCCAATTAATTCATTCATGCCCATGATTCACAACTTGCCGTGTTTCTGAATTCATGAACATAATTCAGTCTATGAAATTGAATAAATTGAAGATTTTTTAGATTTCTCAAAGTTCCACAGATTCGATCCAAGAACGTAAATGTCAGCAAACTTTATTTATTTATGACATCAAAAAGTGTATGACATCAAGTGTTCAAATCGTGCGTACATTTGTTGTAGATTGAATACAAACAATTAGCTAGAAGCACAAAGCAAACCAAACACGATCTTGTAACCTTCCATTCGAAACTTGTGTCTCTGTTGTAGTGTGACCACACCCAGCCAACTGCACCAAATTAAAACTACCTTCATATCTTCCTCCACTGACATGTTAAGTAACTAGAGTTTGAATTGGTAAACAGTTATTCGCTCCAATTTACTCGGGCAAATGCATTATTTCTAGTTTTCATCGAACAATTAATTAAACAAATTTCATTTAATATTTATTTTTAATATTAAAATTAAGGCATTATTTAGATTACAATTGAAGCTATTTAGTAAATATTCCAAGAATAGAAATAATTGTTTACAGGGGCAAAATATGCAGCCTAAGGCGAATACAACTTTTGAAATGAAGGAAACAAAGACGGTTAAATTCGGTCTCGACTTCCCATGTCGATGTTACTTCTTAATCGAAAGCTTCCTAGGACGCTGAATCGATTGGTGAAAAGTAAAAGTCTCTGTGGTAAGCCGTTCAAAAGTAAGGTTAGGTTAGATTAGTTAGCGAGAAACCATACTGTTCTTGTTATACCAACTTGTTTATTTGTAACTTTAGGCAGAAATATACCAGAAAATCGTTCTCAGCACATTGATTTGCTTCGGGTGACAAAAAAATCACGAGAAAATTATCCAAAAAATTCGTTAACAAAAATTTTCTTTCATTTCAGATTCTCCATCCAGAACATTCCCCACTGGCAACGGTAATAATTAAAGTGAGTAATATTCTTAAGCAAACAATAATATTAGGAAAAATTTCAGATAAATTATTTCTTTCTATATAATTCACTGCATCCAGCGATGTCATACCTTTTTTTAATATATTTCGCACAATTTCTAATTCGTTAGACAAATTTAAAGGTTATATAGGTTCTATATCGTCTGTTAGGTACATGTGCAAATCCTGACAATTTTTAAGAAATTCGTCTGAATTTATATCATAAAATTTTTTTATTATGATTTTCCAATTGTGTAAATCTTTCTGTAACAAAATTGAAAAAAATTGTTTTATTAAACAGATTTACAAATTATTTGCTCAAAACTATTTATACGAAATTCCATCAGAAAAAAATTTACGCTATTTAATATTTTAACACATTCTGATAAAATCATATGTGGGCTTATTATATGCCGCTCTAAAAATTCGGCGCCGTAAGGCGATCGCCTGTCTGACCGGGCGCACGTGTCGGCACTGATTGTTTGTCAACGGCTCGTGTCGTCTAATTCGATCTTGTTTAGTCTTGTCTAGCCTGGTTTTGCTTGTTCTTGTCTGGTCTTGTCAAGTCTTGTCCGATCTTGCCTGATCTTGTCTGGTTTTCTCTGATCTTGTATGCTCTTGTTTGGTCTTGTCTGTTCTATCCTGTTCTTGTCTGGTCTTGTCTGGCCCTATTTTTTCTTGTCTGGTTTTGTCTGGATATGTATTTGTCTCGCCTGGTCTTGCGTGGTCTTGTCTGGTCTTATATGGTCTTGTCTGTTCTTCTCTTGTCTCGTCTGGCCTTGTCTAGTCTGGTTTTGTCTCATCTTGTCCGGTCGTGTGCGGTCTTGTTCGTTCCTGTCTGGTCTTGTCTCGTTTTGTCTGTCATGTCTTGTTTGGGATGGTATTGTCTGTCCGGTTTCGTCGGGTCTCGTCTGTCATTGTCTGGTCGTGTCTGATCTCAAAAACTCGTCTCAAAGACCCGTTTCGATGGATTGAACTGAATATATTTCAAACGTCGTTTGAACTTCATGAGATATTCATGTAGTGATTCATAGCTCTCTGGAGTATAAAGATTGTCGAATGTATTGCTCGGATTATCAATAAAATTTCTGATCTTCCTAATTCATTCTTTTTATCCAACTGTTCATTGTCTGTAAAGTTCAGGAAACTTAAGATATCTAAAAACCAATATCAACTCAATTTAGAATTAGATTTTAGATGGGACATAATATTTCATAATGCAACTGTTGTAAGTTATTGTGAATATCTTTGGTTTGATTTCTTAGTTGATGGGTTGGATTGGATACAATTATACATTTTACTTTAAACTAGGTTTATTTAAGAATACTTTTACAGATGGATTGGGGCTACCTCTTTTAATATGGTGTCCTTTGTTTTGTGGCGGTTTGAATATGTGTTCGTTTTTCCGCCGTCTTTCAATTTATTTTATTTATTGCATTTCAATTTATTTCATTTATAATCTACAACGTAGAACAATTACATTTAGAAAGAAAATAAATTTTGAACATATGTAAGCTAAATGAACTATCGGTTAGCCTTTAAATTCCAGTAGGCTTAACTCCTAGGTAATATTCCTTTATGGAGTATAGGTAAATTAGTAATATATCTCTCTCAAATTTATGGCGATTTAGGACGATCTCAGTATCACTACTTTCATCACCTCGATGATACATTATATGAACTCAGCGTCATGTCCTTTTTTAAATTGAAGATTCCTCATACGATTCTTCTCTTGATTCTTATATTAAAATCGAAATCAAATTTGGTAAATTGGTGATTTAATGCTGGTGTAGTACTCATGTAGGGTGTAGGGCTCGATATGGAGAAGATTGTTTCGTATGTGCTGCTTAATATTATTTTTTCGTTTTAAATTCATTGGTAGCGCGTTAAATAGTTTGATATTACTGTACGGCGGCAGTTTTTCTGTCATGCTAAGGTTATGTGTGAGGAAGTTGTAATTTACCCAGTTTTGTTTGGTATTTCTTTCCATTGTTTACTTTTAAATCGCTAAAGTAATTTTTATGTTTAAATAGAAAAATCAGACTTTCTTATATATAAGTTCCTGTTGTTGTTAGGATTTCCGCTTTTCTAAATTTTCCTCTGCATGAGTCGGTGAATTCCAGATCGAAAATAACTCGGATAGTTTCCTTTTGAATTTTGAAAATATCGTTTATCAATGTTCCGCTGCCCCATAACATGACCCCGAACCTCAATAGGCTGTGTATATTAGCGTAATAAACTGTTTTTAGCGTATTTGTATCTAAATATCGTCTAAGTATTCTTTTTTTTTATTGTTTTAGGTTTGTCTTTCGTTGTTGTCTTGTTTTTGGGTTTTTGTTTTTTTTGGTTTTTGGTTCCGCTTCAATACCTCTTTTAACATCCTTTCTTGTCTTATATATCTTCACACCCCGATTGCTTTTACGAGGATCTCAAGGGCGAAAGGTTGGGATTTCTCAGTATTGGTACGACTGTTAAAAGTTTAGAATACTCGGGCTTTACAACACAATATATCACCCATTTCATTTCATCCACAGTTACTTCCACTTACTGGAAACCACTTTAGGTTTCTTTTATTTTCATAGCCTTCTTTCTCAATTATTTGACTGGCATACTATTCGTTTCTTCTACTATAAGATTCCAAAAGAAATCAAAAAGAACTTGCTCTAGCACTTTCAATGGTGTACGATTATCACTTAATCTAGGCGGGCACAAAACACTGATTCCAGCTATTTCTTGAAATTGTTTTATATCAGAAAAAAAATTCTTCTCGTCCCAAATGCATTTTTCTTCAAATGGTTCAAAGTTGCAGATTCACTATCACTCGATAAAAGCCGCGTGCATTTTCGACGTACCGGCATTACTTCACTATCATCACAATCACTGGAAAACAAAAACTGCAAACTGCAACTGAACAGCAAAAGCTGTACTGGACAGTTGCTGAACCTTACGCAGTTCATAGAAGATGGTTTCGAAGCAGCTAAGGTAACTCTAGTGGCATTTGTCGATTTATCGGCAGCCTACGACACTGTTAACCATCAGCTCATACTTGCTAAGGTCTACACGTTGACAAAGAACTCCTGCCTAACCAGGTTCTTTGCCACTCTCCTGCAGAGTTTGTTTTGTCTGGTCGAGTCCGGTCTTGTCTCGACACGTCTGGTCTTGTCTGTTCTTGTCTGGTCTTGTCTTCTCTGGTCTTGTCTGGTCTTCTCTGGTCTTGTCTGGTCGTGTCTGCAGGGCCGTCTTTAACCTATTAGAGGTCCTGGGCACATTAGGATAATGGGGCCCCACAGAGCACTATTTTGTTAGAATAGACAGAGAAAGTTATAATTCATAAAAGTAAATAGTTTAGCATTTACAGGTTGGTGCTTAAAAATTTATGTTGATTGAAGAGGTTTTGAGGTGGGCAAAAAATTTCTGATTTTGAGGTGGGCAAAATAATTAATTATCAAACTCCATGTTTTTGAGCATATCACATTCTATGGACATCAGTTTCAAACTGTTTAATCTTCCTAAAAGCATTGTATTTTTAATTCATTTTTTATTCTTTACAACTTGGAGGAGACTTCCCCACTGCAGTTAGTTGCTATCACGCTTAAATAGATTCCCAGTGCGATTTCTACATTTGGAAATGTGTCATTAATTTTGTTTTTTTTTTTTCAAAAGGTGATATATTTCCAATATACTATTCCTTCAATATAGTTCCTTCAATGTCTTTATGAACAATTTTCAAGTAGTCTCTTAAATGCAGACATTCGATTTAACGTCTGCATAATAGTTTTCAAGCAAAAAAAAATGAACCAAAACGTTGGCTAATGTCCTTATACGAGCTTAATCGTTGTTTTAAATGAACGCGCAGGGTATCAATTATGGGAAGAAAGGTTTTTACTTTGAATTTATCATTTTTTTATCATTAAATTATCATTTTCATTCAGTTGGGCTGACGGTGCAGAGCCATAAAAAAAAACTCTGGCTTGAGTTTCTAGGTCTTGTTTTTTGGCGGACGATTCGAAGTCATCAAATTTATCCCTGAGGTTTATAATAAATGATATAGTGAAGTAAACAAATTATTTGCAAGGTCCAGTGTTAGGCGGTAAGCAGGCAGAGCAACAATGATCTCCGTATTGCGGCAACATGCAACTCGCAACTAGTTGCTTACATATAAAAGCCGGTCCAGACGCTCCGTTTTGCGCAGCCTTTTGTCTGTGCAGTTCAACTCGTTGTAGATAAAACTTTGCGTGTAGATAGGAAAACTGCGCAGTTTTGAAAACTGCGAAGACGGTACAGTTGCAGCAATAACTGAGCTAAAGAGCATAGATATCCATGAACTGTGCAGACAAGTCGGCGCATGTAGACGGTAGCTCCGTTTTCCGATTCATTTTGTTCAAAATTGACCAGAGTAGTGCCTCCTCCATGACGATGTCACTAAAACTGTGCGAAATATACAGATATATCTGCACCGTGTAGACGCTCTACATTTTTTTCTTTTGTTTCCCATCTTTCTGGACAGACAATGGCTTCGTCTCTAGTTTATGTGCCTGTTCTGTATCTTTTGCAATGGATATCAAAGCTTCTATAATTGTATACCTTCATGCAAGGCGTTTACTGCAGCTGCTTGGGCTCATCATCTGGTTTTTGAAAGACTTTTAACAACTTTTTTTGGACCTAAATGTTCTATCAATATATTCCATCGGTGGGTAGAGACCGAAAAAAAGTTGTACACTTTCTGAACCATTTCAAAAAACTTTGTTGTCTCTGATACACACCCATCAGCATGGACACCTACCAATAAGTTTAGTGAATGTCGCGCATATGATACAGAGGTGGCAAATTCGCATTTCCCCTTGATTTCCCCGACATATTGGAAGCACTTTAGTAAAATAATACTTATTTCATAAATTTCCCATAGATAACGTGCACAATAACATTTTTAATCAAATATGTTAATTTTAAAATAAATTTTGTTCTGTTACATTTTGCATTTATTTTTTAAAGACTTTAATCGTGTGAATAATCGATGAAATGATGATATTTTAACATAACGTAAAACACATTTTGAATCAATTTTGAATCTACTTTCTCAACTAAATTGGTCAATTCAAACTTGGCGCTCACGCTTCGCTTCGTTCGTTTGTTATCTGGCAGGAATTAGGGGGCCCCTGTCAATCGCGGGACCCTGGGAACGTGCCCAGAGTGCCCAGTGGGAAGGGGGGGCCATTCCCACTGTTTGGGACTGTTTGGTCTTGTCTGGTCTTGCCTGGTCTTGTCTGGTCTTGAATGACAAATTGGATCGAGTTTAGAAACATGTGCCAGCCGAACATTGAGTCGCCCAAATCCACCAAGTCGCAAAAAAAATTCGTCGGTTATCAAAACTTGCATGTTTCCTAATCTTCTCCTGACTTGCCTCAAAAGGTTTATTTTAAAAATGATCACAAAATAAATGTACTTAATAGAGTCGCATTTGGCCTTGCATTTCAGCAAAGAGAGAGAGAGTGTATAGTGAGGGATTGATAACAGTACATTACATATAAGATAGCCACAAAGGCCAACTTATTAAAGCGGAACATAGCTTGAATATATAAATATATTCAACCTTTCTGTAGCTCTAAAATATTATTAAGTCTTTTAATACTGCAAAACTAAATCTCATCTTGAAACACAACATATATTACAATGTTATTTCTTAGTAATCAGTCCACTTTTATGGCACTAAAACATGAAAGTGGACTGATTGCTAGGAAAGGTGAAACTGGACTGATTGCTAGGAAACGTGAAACTGGACTGATTGCTAGGAAAAGTTGAAAGTGGACTGATACCTAGGAAATAACAGGCAAATATCTGCTGTGTTTCAACATGAAATTTGTTGTTGTAGTTTTAAAAAGACATAATAATATTATAGAGCTACGAAAAGGTTCAATATATTTATATATACAAGCTAAGTTCTGCTTCAATAAGTTGGTATGATTGCATCTATAATTAGTTTAGTTTCACCCCTACATTCAATAGCCATGAAGGGCACGGCAACCCATAAAGAGAATATTCTAAGTCCTATACACTGAAATTTTCTCTACCCCCGAAAGTCGTCAATTTGCGCAATGAATTGGTACGCGTAGAAATCAATTGGTCTGGTCTTGCGTGGTATTGTCGGGTCTTGTCTGGTTTTGTCTGGTTTATTCATCTGTTTAAAGAATAATGTCATTAACATATTAGACATTTCTGGAAGCTAGATATAATCCCTAATAACTACTTGTATGAAATATGTCATTATGTAAAATTTTAACGTGACAGTGACATATTAAAGGAAAGCCATAATACAACTAGTTTGTAAATTTGTTTTTTGACAATTGTATTAAAACTGTCAAACTGACATCAGCATATTTGACATTTCTGAAAACTAGACGAAATATTTAACAATGAGATATACAAATTCCTTCATTATGTCAAATATTAACGTCACAGTTTAAAAAAAAATCAGTAAAACTAGTTGAAATTTTTTTTTAATAATTGTGTTAGAACTGTCAAACTGACCCTAATATATTCAACAGTCCTGAAAACTAAATGAAAAGCTTAATAACTAGATGTATAAGATGTATAATTGACGGGTCTTCTCTGGTCTTGTCTGGTCTGGTCTTGTCTTGCTTAGTCTTGTCTGATCTTGTCTAATCTTCTTTGACATAGTCTGGTCATGTTTGGTCTTGCCTGGTTTTGTCTGATCCACCTGGAGGCAAATTGTTTCCTTCAATTTTGTTTGGTCTGGTTCTGTCAGATCTTATCTGGTCTGGTTCTGTCAGGTCATGCAATATGTAGAATTGCAAAATAATCACAATAAAGATATAAAACACCTGAACCTGGTCATGTAGCATGTATTGGCACGCGTAAATGTCAAAGTCGTAATACCACGTTATTGCTTTAAG
This sequence comes from Phosphuga atrata, assembly GCA_944588485.1. Classification (NCBI taxonomy): domain Eukaryota; kingdom Metazoa; phylum Arthropoda; class Insecta; order Coleoptera; family Silphidae; genus Phosphuga; species Phosphuga atrata. Next base: position 49,440,241 of record OX155900.1, on the reverse strand, counting down.
TGCGGCAATGACCAGAAATTGATGTGCGAGGGCTAGCAATTTGTTGTCGATGAGGTTGAAGTATTTGAAAATCAGATGGGTTTTGACAAAGTTCCAATTACAGGAACCGGTTAATGTCAAAATCTTTGTTACCGTACCAAATATCGTGGAAATGCACATAAAAAATACTTAAAAAATGCTCTGGTACTGCAAAATTGTCTTCCAATTTTCTAGCATTTTGAGGGCGATAATTCGACTCTCAGGTTTCACTAATGCTTCGAGACCGACTGGAAATGATCAATTATCGAAATAGTTCGTCGTTTTTGTAAACATGTTAATAAATTGAAGTGTTGTGACACAAAAATAAATCCTTCACTTTCCCTAAATGAAACTACTTATTATTGTCATTCTTGTATATTGAAATTATATTTTATTCTTGCAATAACATTACTCCAATAACTTCATTAACCATATTAATAAGATTAGTTTGAAAACATAATCATGTCTTGTCTGGTATTGTTTGGTTTTGTATAGGCTTGTATGATGTTGTCTGGTCCTGTTTGATCTACTCTAGTATTGTCTGATATTGTGCGTTTTAGTCTGATCTAGACATGTCTAATTTTGTCTGGATTTGATGGATCCTGCCTAGTCTCGTCTGGTCTTGTATGATCTTGTGTGGTGTTGTCTCGTTTAGCGGGTCCTGTTTATTCTGGTCTATTTCTCACTTTCAACATTCTTCAGAGAACATCCACAGGCGCACAAAGGCAATAAACTTAAACGAAACCCTAATACGCTCTGTACTAGCATTTGGAGCAGAGACGTGGACATACTCTAAAGAAATTTGGTAAACATTTTCGAAAGGAAAATCTTGAGAAACATCTAGGGGCCTATAAGGGAGGAAAAAAAGCTGGAGAATGCATTCTAATGATGAAGTATACCAACTCTATGACGACGCCGACCTAGCAACGATAATTGTAAGTTTGATAAGTGTAAGTTGAGGAAACTGAAATGGGCAGGACACGTACGTACACAGAGTGCATGAGGGCGAGATCCCAAAGAAAGCGCTGAATAACAAAACAGAAGGCAAAAGACCAGTTGGGGGGCCAAGGGACAGACGCATGAATGTTTAGTCTGGCCTTGTCTGGTCTTGCCTGATCTTGTCTGCTCTTGACTGGTCTTGTCTGGTATTGTCTGATCTTGTCTGCTCTTGTCTGGTCTTGCCTGGTCTTGCCTGTTCTTTTCTGGTCTTGTCTGTTTTTCTCTGGTCTTGCTTGGTCTTGTCTGCTCTTGTCTGGTCTTGCAGGTTCTTTTCTGGTCTTGTCTGTTTTTCTCTGGTCTTGCTTGGTCTTGTTTGATCTTCTCTGGTTTTGTCTGGTCTTGTCAGGTCTTGTCTGGTCTTGACTGTTTTTTGTTCTTAAGTTTCCGCGTTCTAATTCATTAGTAATTAACTAGTACATTTAGATCCATTTTTTTGAAATGGAATATTTATTGTGGATGGAAGAGTTGATAAGAATGGAATAGTTGCTAAAGGTTGAACAAATAATGAGGGTGGAATTGTGTAACCAATTTTCAGGTGCGTCACACTTGTGGCGCTTTCAGCGTTATGTATGTGGAACGTGAAGTTGTACATGAAATAGTAAGCAGAATTGCAAGATGCGCGAACCTTGTGGCGCTTTTAGCATCAGCTTAGGTTGTATGTGTGTGTGAAGAATAAGGGGAGTTACAAGATGTGCAGCTCCTGCTTCACAAAACATTTGCTAATAATTCATTCGTTTCAATGGATTTTAATGCTAACAGGTTTGGAAAATAATATAATCAAACACCTTCGAAATGAAGTTAATCATATAGTTTTGCTAATTGTCTGAAATCGAAGTTTTTATAATTAAAGAAGTGATATAAGAAACAAAAAGCTGCCAATATTCATGAAAAAAAGTTACTATATCTAAAGGTGTGATATTAGTTACTAAGGCTAACAACTTTGACGAAAAAATATTTATAGCCAGAAGGTGAACAGACGGTTGGTTAGTCGGTTTGGAGGCAATCTTGCAATGTGGCCCTTCAATCGCCAAAGCTACCCTTCTTTTCCTTGCACAGTCAGAGAGCATCTTAATATGTTCGTAGAGCTCAGAGTTATGTCGTCTTCAGAATTTCCCATCTTCCTTTACCTGGCCTAGAATCTTCCTGAGGATTCTCCTCTCTCTGATTTCCAATTTCTCTATTAGACCCCTTCGGTTCAAGGAAAGACACTCCATGGCATATAGGGCTTCTGGTCGTAAGACTGATGTGTAGTGCTTAAGTTTCAGGTTGCCTGAGAGGCATTTCTTATTGTAAGTGTTCTTAGTCAGCCGATAGGCTAGTTCTAACTTGCTGACTCTCTTGGATAATGATGCTCTTTCTGATAAGTTGGGTTCAATCCATTCGCCGAGATACTTAAATTTCTCAGTCCTCTTGATGTTTCCCTTTTCTAGTAACATTTCTCTGCTTGCTTCTCTGATGTTGGTGAAGAATTATGTTTTCTCCAGCGACACTTGAAGACCCACTTTGGCAGCCTGTTTTCTGAGACAGTTTACCTGCATTGTTGCCATCTCAAGAGAATCAGCAAACAGTGCCCTGTCATCTGCAAAAGCCAGGCAATCTACAACCAGTCCATCGTTCTTACATCCCAGGTAGATACCACTCTGAGCACCCAAATTGTTCAGTTCCTTGCGCCATTCTCTCATAACCTTTTCAAGGACACAGTTGAAGAGAAGTGGGGAGAGTCCATCTCCTTGTCTCACTCCAGTTTTTATTTCGAAGCTTTCTGAAATCTCGCCTCTAAATTTAACCTTGGAATGGGTGTTGGTCAAAGTTTCTAGGATTAGTCTGCGGGTTTTGTTGTCTAGTGCTAGTTTCTGTAGTACTTTGTTAAGCGTTTCTCTATCGATGGAATCGTAGGCCTTCCTAAAATCAACAAAGGTGACGACCACCTTGCGGTTTCTCATCTTGGAGTATGCAAGTACAGTTTTAAGGTTGAGGATCTGTTCAACACAGGATCGGGTCTTCTAAAGCCCCCTGGTATTCTCCCAGTTGACTATCCAACTGATTTTCTGCTCTTGTTTTTAACGCCTTCGAGAGAATCTTGTATTTAACCGGGACGAGAGAAATTCCACGGTAGTTGTTTAGATCCGTAAAATCTCCCTTTTTGTGAAGTGGATGGATCAAAGTAGATTGTAAATCGGGTGGTAATTTCTCTGTTTCCCAGATGTCCTGGATGATCTCGGTTAGCTTGCGCACGGCATTGTTTCCAGCACCTTTCCACAGTTCAGCAACGATAGAGTCCTCTCCAGCTGCATTGTTATTCTTAAGAAGTTGAATGATCTGGACAACTTCTTCCAATGAAGGGGGAAGCGAGTCCGGGTTTGGTGTGCTTTGTTTATAGTCGAAGTCTTCGCTGGGTGGGTCACAGTTGAGTAGATTTTTAAAGTACTAAGCCAAAAGGTGGCAGTTGTCCTTGTCGTTATAAGCCAGTTTGCCTTGTGAGTCCCTGAAGTGGAGGCTTGGCGGAGCGTATTTTCTGAGTACCTGCTTAAAGGTTCCAAAGAAATCTCTGGAATTATTCTTAGCAAAGCTCTCTTCGATTTGGGTTAGTTGGTTTTGTCTGAAGGTTCGTTTGGTTCCTCGAATTATCTTGGCTGTAACCTTTCTTTGTTCCAAAAATTTATGCCAATTTTCCTTGGTTTTTTTTTTAATTCCACTTCAGCCAGGCTATCTGTCTTTGGGCTATTGCATTGTCACAGTCTTTAGTCCACCACGGATGCTTCCTTCTTCTAGCGAGAGGGGCGAGTTCATTGGCCGCCTTGACAAGAGTCTCCTTCAGTTGGTCCCAGTTGTTTAGGTCTGTGTTCTTCAGTCTCTGACTTAGTTCTTGAATGTGTTTGAGTAGCTCGACGTCAAATTTTACAATTTTGGAGGTTCTGTGTAATCTAGTGTTTCTAGGCTGGAGTCTTATTTTGATCTTTGAGGGGTAGTGGTCTGAGTCCAGATTGGCGCTTCTTAGTACATTCACGTTTTGTATTTCCTTTTGAGATTTGCGTAAAATGGCCACATGATCTATCTGGAATTCACCCAGGTGGGTATTAGGCGAAATCCAAGTCTTCTGCTTCCTTGGCAAGTGTTTGAAGGCTGTAGACTTCATGATCAACCCAAAAGTCCTACACAGATCCACCAATCGTTCTCCGTTGCGGTTGGTTCGTTTATGCGCTGGATAATTGCCCACTATGTTTCTGTAGTTTTTCTCTCTTCCCAATTGAGCATTGAAGTCACCAAGCAGTATGACGGTGTGTCTCTCTGGAAGTTTAGAGATATTTTCTTCTAAGTCTTCCCAGAATTTATCAGTTCTGTCTGGATTGCGTCTGTTGTCCTGGTTGATTGGGGCATGTACATTTACTATACTGTAGCCCTTGTTTGCGCATTTGAGAGAGAGGATGGATACACGACTACTCGGGGAGGTAAAGTCGGTGACTGAATCCAGTATCCTGTGACTGATTATAAATCCAGTACCTAAGTGGGGAACGTTCTTCATTACCCGCTGACCCACCTTTCCTTTGAGGATTCTGTGGACTTGGGACTCGAAGGTATGTTCGTCCCTAAATCTGGTTTCCTGTACTGCTGTCAGTCTTATGTTGTGTCGTGTTAGTGAATCAGTCAAATGTTTCAGTTTTCCCACTTTTAGCAATGGGTTGGCATTAAATGTTGCGAAGAAGCTTTGCCGTCTTGGTCTGAGTTTACGTCCGGTGATTTCAGGATGCTCCGACTCATTCTTAAAGCATGTTGGTGCAGACTCCCCAGAATCCGAATGTCCGCTAACGTCACCATAGGTGACGGTGGATTGGTTGCCACCTGGGGTAGTGCATTTAGCGAGATTTTCCTTCATCCTTAGTTGAAGAATATTCTTCATGGGACAGTGGCGAGCCACTGTCCAAGATACTACCCAAGTTGTTAGCTTGGGAGGCTTATTAGTCGGGGTTGTCACCCCTAGACAGGTCGCCTTCTCTACGGCTAAGGAGTCCTGTCCACCCCACTCTTTCCAGGTTCTAGGCTCCGTGCCATTGTTTACCAAAGATGTTCAAGGGATACGTATTATTATATTACTAGGTCCAGATCTGTTTTAGATTTGTTTGTTTATTCATAATTTGTAGTAGGTTTCTTTTATCAAATGTCAAATTAATTAAACGTCAAATTTAGAAATTCATTTCAAAATAGAAATCACTAATTCACTTTGTTTTTACACAATTCTTTTTACACTAACATCAATCTAATGTTAACTAATTGTTTTTTACTATAAACTTCTCTCCCTATGAACTTTACACCACTCAAAATACACAATTTCCACGAGCAAATTTTTGCACGTCTAACTTGTTCGGCGGTTGCCTAGCACGTTCTATTATATTTAACGTTCTATTAAATTTAGAAGTAATTCGTAGTATTATATTTATTTAATTACATATACACTAAATTCTGTGACTACAAATGTATGTGATGGAGGAGTAAATATCGTCCGTGTGAACTTCTCCTCGATTTAAGCCAATCAGAGAACAAGCTCAAATAAGCCCTATCTTCCCTGTACTGCATTCTTTAAAAAATGAACTATAGACTAGGTTGTATACCGCGAAGCGGCAGATCAATCATCGATCTAAAATAAGCCAAAGTGGCAAAGACTGTCAGTTTAACTTAGGTTAGGTTGCATACTGCGAAGCTGCAGCAAAAATTAGTACTACACGCGGCAGCGCGACCTATTGATCCAAAATAAGATTAAACCGTAAAGCTGAATCTTCATTTAACCTAGGTTAGGCTATTAAGTTCATCTATCAAAACCTTTTCCAACAACAGCCCACAACCCGGTACCCAAAAATTTTATTTTTTTTACCACTTTATATATATATATATATATATATATTTATATATATATATATATATATATATATATATATATATATATATATATATATATATATGTATGTATATCCATGCCAAATTACAGCTTTATATTTCTAATAGTCTCTGAGTTTATCTGCGGACAGACGGACGGACATATCGAAATTATAAGTGTTCCTTGTTGATAACAACGGAACCCTAAAAACGAGAACAGCTTTAGTAAACAATAGACTGAACTGTCAGTAGTAATTGACGTCATCAAGAGGCCCCGCGAAAATGGCGGCGTTTAACCTTTAACTACCCGCTTCCTGAATTTTTATGTAACTACTACTTATGGGCACAGTTTATCGAAAAGTTAACTTCGTTAATCGTTAAATCGTTAATAAAAAAGTTAACTTCGTTAATCGTTAAAGCGTTAAAATTTCGAAAATGTAACGCAAAGTTAAAGTTAACCGTTAAAAGTTAACCATCCAAAACGTATACTGCTTTTGGTACCTTTTGGGATGGGATACATTGAAAAATAAAATAAAAACAAGTAGATGGATTAATTGATTTAATTATTACAAGCGACAGAAGCGGTTTGAAGAAAGATTACATTAAGTAATCTTTTAACAGGTTGAGGTGAAAACAAAAACAAATCGCTTCTACTGCTAATGCTATCTGCACCAACATCAGAAGAATTCAAATTCACAGCACTTAAAGAGGGCTTCAGAACGGTTTTCTTTTTCCCACGAGTTGACGCTGCTTTTACTTTTTCTCCAAACAGCACCTATTTGGATGCATGCGTCTTTTTCACATGTTGTTTTAGATTATTAAGACTAGACATGCGAGCCTTTAGTGCAGAAACTTTAGGCAAACACAGTTTGCATTCATAAATCATCTTCTGCTCTCTAAGTTTTGATTGGAATATAAAGTAATCACTCAAGCGTAGCCAAGGATTTGATTCAGTTTCATTTTCAGAGCTTTGCGTACTTTGAGTAGAAGCAGTGGTGTTCGCGATGTAAACTTGTAAATGTTACACCATCAACTATTTCCACCAACAACCAACACAAACGAAAAAGATAAATAAATGAAGAATTAAAAAAGTCAGGTTATATTACCTGGTCGTATTCACACGTACAGAGCAAATAATCAAGAGGGTCGCTTAATTTTTTCCGGCTCTGTAGTTTCTCGGCTCTGGATTTTTGCTTTTTTGAATAACAGCGCTGCGCCGCAAGGGTGTACCCGCGTGGCGCGTAATTCCAACAAAAATGCCAACAAATGTCATCAAACAACCAATGTAGCGGACTAAAGTTAACGGAAGTTCAATTTAACGGAAGTTAACAAGAGCGTTAAATGTTTTTTAGTTACCTTAAAAGTTAATCCTTTAAGCATTTTGTTAACTTCGTTAATTAACGATTAACGGATTAACGAGTTAATGCCCACCTATGTATATACCACATGTATCACTATGTGACTGAGTATATATTTTACTGTATGGAGATATGAAAATATATCGTCTTGATGAATTATGCTATTTGTTACAACTATAACCATAAATGATTATTATAATTGATTATAAACAAAGAAAAACTTTTTACTTTATTATTTATTCGCTTCATTCGCTGCTTCGTTTGCGATTTTTTGCATGAATCGTATGTAATAACTATCATATTCTTCTTGTTCCGAATGGGTCTACTTTCGTTCACGCTTGTTCAACTGTTGGGCGTTGGTCTTTGCCCAGTATTGTCGCATCTTCTGCCGGTGTAACTCCTTTCTCTCCTCTGTCCAGGGGGTACCTTTGATTCGGTGTTTTTCCTGAAATCCAGAGACTTCCTTCAAGGTGCGTCTCCCAGATTGTCTGTTTTGGAGATCTGTTATTCCCAGTTTTTTAATACCCTTCTGGGTCTCTGTCAACCAAGTGGTACGAACCTTCTTGTTTGTGCCAGAAGGTGAACAGACGGTTGGTTAGTCGGTTTGTAGGCAATCTTGCAACGTGACCATAGAAAGCTACCCTTCTTTTCCTTGCACAGTCAGAGAGCCTCTCAATATGTTCGTCGAGCTCAGAGTTATGTTGCCTTCGGAATTTCCCATCTTCCTTTACCGGGCCTAGGATCTTCCTGAGGATTCTCCTCTCTCTGACTTCCAATTTCCCCACCAGACCTTTCGGTTCAAGGAAAGACACTCCATGGCATACAGGGCTTCTGGTCGTAAGACTGATGTGTAGTGCTTCAGTTTCAGGTTGCGTGACAAGCATTTCTTGTTGTAGGTGTTTATAGTCAGTCGATAGGCTAGTTCTAACTTGTTGACTCTCATGGATAATGATGCTTTTTCTGATAAGTTGGGTTCAATCCATTTGCCGAGATACTTAAATTTCTCAGACCTCTTGATGGTTCCCTGCATTAGTAACATCTCTCCGTTAGCTTTTTTGATGTTGGTGAAGAATCCTGTTTTCTCCAACGACACTTGAAGACCCACTTTGGCAGCCTGTTTTCTGAGTTAATTTTCCTGCATAGTTGCCGTCTCAAGAGAATCAGCAATCAGTGCCATGACATCTGCAAAGGCCAGGCAATCTACAACCAGTGCATCGTGTTTACGTGCCAGGTAGATACCATCCTGAACACCCAAGTTGATAAGTTTCTTGCGCTAATCTCTCGTAACCTTTTCAAAAACACAGTTGAAGAGAAGTGGAGAAAGTCCATCTCTTTTTCTCTCTCCAGTTTTTATTTCGAAGCTTTCTGAAATCACGCCTCTAACCTTGGAATGGGTGTTGGTCAAGGTTTCTAGGATGAGAGTGCGGGTTTTGTTGTCTAGCCCTAGTTTCTGCAGTACGTTGTTAACCGCTTCTATATCAATGGAATCAATGGAATGTAGGCCTTCCTAAAATCAGCAAAGGTAACGACCACCTTGCGGTTTCTCATCCTGGAGTATACAAGTACAGTTTTAAGATTGAGGATCTGTTCAACACAGGATCGGGTCTTGCTGAAGCCTCCCTGATATTCTCAATTTATTTATTTTGTTAATTAATATTAATTTTATTTAAAAAAAAAACCGGAGAAATTATTATGGACCGGGAGCTCGGGAGGTTGAACATTATTCCCGGAGTCTCGCGGGCCTTCTGGGATAGTTGGGAACCCTAGGCGTGACTAATCTGTATATCTATGCCAAGTTACAGTGTTATATTTCTAATAGTCTCTGAGTTTAACTGCGGACAGTCGGACGGGCATATCGAAATAATAAGGGTTCCTAGTTGATAACAACGGAAGCATAAAAACGGGAACAGCTGTAGTAAACAATGGCCTGAATTGTCAGTAGTAATTGACGTCATCAACAGACCGCGCGAGAATGGTGGCGTTTAACCTTTAACTACCCGCTGCCTGAATTTTTACGTAACTACCCGCGCGGTGTATTCTATACACCACATGTATCACTATGTGACTGGGTATATATTTTATTGTTTGGGGATATGACAATATATCGTCTTGATGAATTATGCTATTTGTTACAACTATAACCATAAATGAATATTATAATTGATTATATACAATGGAAAACTTTTTACATTATTATTTATTCGCTTCATTCGTTGCTCCGTTCGCGATTTTTTGCTTGAATCGCAAAGTAATTACTATCATATGTTGTTGTATTGATTTATAGCTACTACCGTAGATAATTGTTGATAACTCGATTATTTGTTTCTAACACGGATAAAACATCTCGCTCGTATTTTTACAGGCGGCTCGTTTTCACTCCCTTCTTCTCGTCTCTCGTATTTTATTAGGAAACATTTTATATCACTTGGCAATGACCATAGTGGCACGTTCAGAGAGATGCAGCTTCATCAAAGCTAGGAAGACCTCTGTCAAATATTCTGTTCCGTGCTTGTAAGCTGCATCAATATTAGTAGCATTATGAATCAGTTGCGTATTGATTCCTGATATTTTTATTAGTTGAAAGAATATAGCAATCTTCTTGTTCTTATAAATATAGAGCAACTATTCTATATTTGGAAGAACAAGGAGATTGCACATTTTATCGACAGTCTCAACTCCGCCTTTGGTGGCATTATATTATAATATTATATCAGGTTTCTTCGAAATTGGATCTATAGCTCCATTTTTGTGGAATATTGAAATCAATACCCCAGGTAACATAGGTTACATAGGAGACAAATGTTAATTTTTTGACAAATGACAATTTTTTTTAGGAATCTAAATAATGATCTCTTTTTATGTGGCAAAAAATCTGGTGATATTTCGCGATTATTTTCTGCAAAAAAACAGAAATCATTTTTCTATTCTATCTTTAGCCATAAAAGGATTGTTCTTTTCATCCTCTTCTTCGAAATCATCGGACTCATTATCTTCAATTTCTGATTAAGAGTGACATTCGTTTTCCTCTATGTATTCGTCAGCATACGTATCAGCATCATCTTCCGGTATTTCTTCTTCCGAATCGGAGTCGCAAATTACTTGGGCCAACTCCTCCAATTGCGCTTGTGTCAATTTATTTGGGCTTTATAATTTTATTTTATACTCAAAACTTAATAAAAATGTTGGAGACTCAAAAACACCCTTTATTTCATAAACAATTGAGAACCGTAATGCGTAGATCAATGTTGAAGTCCTATATTCATTATACTTACATAGGTATACGCGCGGTGTATTTTGTACACAAACTGAAGCGCAGGAACGAAAATACGTTACGTGAGTGGCATAGTTGGGGGAACCACAACGTGATGCTACAGCATTTATTAAAATATTGGAGTACTTTTTACACCAGCGCGGGTAGTTAAAGGTTAAACAGCTCAAAATTTTTCTATATTTAAAAAATCTTTTTAAACTTAATTAGAGCATTTTTAAGCAGTATTTATATTTTTCCCTATGTTATAACGGCGTAGGTTAGGTTAGGTTTCTTTTCTACACATTGCCTGATCTTGCCTGTTCTTGTCTGGTCTTTTCTGATCAGTATATGTGTGTATAGTCGAGTTTAATGATATCAAATATTGTAATAAAATAACTTACACATAAAATCCCTGTAGCAACTGTTATTGATCCAGTATTATCTGCCCTAAAGTTGTTTTCAATTATCAAAAAATGCATTGCTATCAAGGTATTCCAGAAGATGTGGGAAAAGAAAAACAAAAGATTAAAACAGTCGACCAAATTGCAGACTGCGTGGTGTAGTTTGAAAATGCCCAGAATATCTGCACCAATCTTCAGTTTGCAAAACAAAAGAGTTTCTGATGATTCTAAATCTTCAAACATTCTGTTTACTACCATGAGTCGCGAATTGATCGAATGTCCTATGCAACACTTCAAAGTGGTAAGTAGGCACATGAAATATGCTTGCATATAGCTATTGAGACTGGCAATATAATAACTCGGTAGAATATCTTTCCACAGGTATATGTCCGTGAGGTAATATGTAAAGAAGAGTAAATTAAAAGACACAAATTTTACGGTAACGTGCTCTATTACAGGGACATTGACTGCGGTCCGAAACAAATACTTATCAATCGAGTGGATCGTGTCGAACAGCAGCTGGAATTCTTGCAAATTGCTGCCGGAAGATTTTAAAACCACGTGCAATGTTGTAATTGTACTTATAGAGTTAGCGAGTGCCAATAGAATTGCCACCGGTATGATTTTTGAATAGTTCCATCTATTGTAAAGCCGCACGGCCAAAACGCAGAGATTTATCAAAATTACGACGGACATTTTGATTTTGCTCGCTATAAATCTATTGGACATCTTGTCCAACTTCGGCATTAAACCGACGACACCACACAAATTTAACAAAGAAGAGAGTTCTATCCTTACATACATTTTTTTTCTACCACTAGTATTTCTAAGGCAATAATTCGTCTCTCAGGTTTCACTAATGCTTCGAGACCGACTGGAAATGCTCAATTATAGAAATCGTTCGTCGTTTTTGTAGACACGCTAATAAATTCAAGGGTTGTAACACAATAATAAATCCTTAACTTTCCCTAAATTGAACTACTTAATATTGTCACTCTTGTATATTGAAATTATATTTCATTCTTGCAATTACATTACTCCAATAACTTCATCAATCATATTAATAGGATTAGTTTGAAAACACAATCATGGTCTGGTCTTGTTTATTCTTGTCTGGTCCTCTCTGGTCTGTTCTAGTATTAACTGAAAATTAAGGGGGCCTTACTATTTGTAGATACATTTAAAAACAAAAATGTGAAATATCAACCTGTTCGTAAATCTACAAAATTAATTAATTAAAAATTAATTAAGTCCTACTAGGACTTTGACAAATGTCATGAAATGTCCCTTTCTACACATCGAACAACTAAAAAAGTAGACCTAACCTCCGAAAAAGACCAAGTAAGTGTCTTTTGATTAATTTTAATTGTTAATTAAATAAAAGCAAGCTGCACTGATGAGAGGTAGACCTCAAAACGCGTCTGAAGATGGCTTTAGTCACCTAACTTGTGTAGAAAGTGGTCTTGTTGTTATTAACTAGTAGTACTAGTAACAACAAACAAATGTCTATTGTGTAATCCAATATCCTGCGTAGTATTAGCCAGGGAAGTAGTTGTTTCATGGCATTTGTCAAAGTCCTAGTAGGACTTAATTAGTTTTTAATTATTTAATTTTGTAGATTTACGAATAGGTTGAATATTTCATATTTTTATTTTTACTCTAGTATTGTCTGGTATTGTGTGGTTTTGTCGGGACATGTTTAATTTTGTCTGGATTTGTTGGGTCCTGCCTAGTTTCGTCTGGTCTTGTATGATCTTGTCTGGTGTTGTCTCGTTTAGAATGGTCCTGTTTAGTCTAGTCTATTTCTCACTTTCAACATTCTTCAGAGATAAAAACATCGGCAGGCGCACAAAGGTAATAACGCTAATACGCTCAGTACTAGCATTTGGAGCAGAGACATGGACATTCTCTAAAAAAGCGAAGGGTTTGGTAAACATTTTCGAAAGGAAAATCTTGAAAAAGATATATGGGTCTATAAGGGAGGAAGGAGGCTGGAGAATGCATTCTAATGAATAAGTATACCAACTCTATGACAACGCCGACATAGCAACGATAATTAATAATAAATCATAATTAATCGTATTTGACAGCTGTCAGTGTGGTGTTTTGTAAGCTTTCCACAAAGAGTCTTTTAAATAGAGCTTAGAGGGGCTTTAAATATTGAATTCAAAAAGAACTACTAAATTTAAAGTGTTTCTCGAAGTTCTCAGCGCATTTTTGGTGTAAATTCGTTTGGATTTGTATTTTGGAACTTTTGGATTTCGATGACTAGAAACTCGACGGGGCTATTATTAAGAATATGGGAATTGTGGAGTTACCTTCACTAACTGTTGCTAATCGTCTTCCAAAGTGTATTTCTAAACGTGGAAAGTAAAAATGAATCTTCTACGTCGGCTGGTTCAAGAAATATCCGGGCTCTTGTAATCCAAAAAACTGACATTTTTTAATACAACAACAAATATAACTGCAACTTCTGTCCAGTTAATTGACAGAAAATATGTTTATACAGCAGATCCGCTGTTGCCAAGTTCAATTCTTTTGCAGGGATTATACTTTTTTTCTGTGTCGCTACAATTTAAGTATTATATGTATTAAATATATTTAATTTTATTTTAATTCTTGCGCAGGGGTCATGTTAATCTTCTATGTATTCTTCTTCTTCTTATGCATATTCACTAATGAATGTTTCCGACCACGATAATGACTTGAATGTCGTCATCATGTGGTTCTCTTGGGAAGTATAATAGAGGTGATTTCCCGTTATCTTCCTCCATGGGTATGAAATTACATTTCCTTAATTTCAGTTCTAACGGTTATACCGCCGTGACTCGGTCGCCAGAGCCTCATCTGGTATCTAGCAGGGTGTGTCGGATGGTCTCTACTAGGCCATTATGCCGCACGCATGTGGTTTAATTGAGAGTTGGTTAGGTCAGGTTGTCCAAAAGAGAATAGATCAAGACCGCATACAGCGCGGCAGCGCGAACTCTCGATCCAGAGTTCGCGCTGCCGCACGCATGTGGGTTAATTGAGATTTGCTTAGGTTAGGTTGTCCGAGAGAGAATAGATCAAGACCGCATACATCGCGGCAGTGCGTACTCTCGATCAATCCACATACGGACGGTAGCGAAAATGTGGCAGTGTAAATTTTTTTAAATAATTGAAATAAAATACACAGGCGTAGTGAAAATTAATTATCTGAGAAATATTGAAATACTTAAACTATTATTTTTAATTATATTTACAGCTTAATTTAATATACTTACGTCAGAAAATTTATTTTTACTAAGCTTATGTTTATTTCAAAGTTAATGTAATGCGTGTGCGTTATTTTACGCGTGTTATTTGTCTGTTTATTTATCTAGAAGGTTAAACAAAATATTTTGTTTAAACAAAATAAGTTTTGAGAAGAGCTTTTTTAAGTAGCAAAGAGTTACAAAAATAATGGCTTCTTCAAAAATAGATTATTTAAGTTTATTACAAATTAATGAAGTGGTTAAATGACAAAAAAAAAAATTACAAAATTAATAGAGTGGGGATTAATTCCAGCAGAGGGGAGTTACAAATGTTTGAAATGTGGTGGTGTCTTAAAATTAACTAAAGACGTTGAAAGGTTAGTAGTTGTTTATTTTTATTATTATATTTTGAATATTTTTTTATGTATCCTTAAATTTTGATGTAAAGATATAGTAATTTTTTTATTGTAGAGTGGATGGTGTTCGTTGGCTCTGCTCCTAGAAAATTAGTCAGGAAGGTGAAAGGAAGAAAACCTGTTGTAATAGAGTTGAATTCCGACGTGGCACCTTCTTTGCCAAGTCAAAATTACCATTATTGAAGATACTTGGGTTCGTTTCTTTTTGGGTTCAAAATGCATCATTGACATTGATCGGCAGACAATTGAAGATGTCCATGCCTACATTAGTTGATTGGGCATCTTTTTGCCGAGAAATTGTTTTTGATAATTTTTTTACCCAACCTGAGAAACTCGGTGGTCTTAATAAGATTGTTGAGATTGACGAATCCATGTTCGGAAAGCGCAAATATCATAGTGGTCACAGAGTGGAAGGACAGTGGGTTTTCGGCGGTTACGAACGTGGCACTGGTCGCGTTTTTATGGTAGCCGTTAAGAAACGCGACTCTGATACTCTTGTGCCTTTAATCGAGACATGGATAGCTCCGGGTACGACGGTTATCAGTGACTGTTGGAAGGCCTATAGCGGTCTCAGTGACTATGGCTACAAGCATTTATCAGTCAATCATTCAATTAACTTCGTAGATCCCGTAACTGGGGCACATACAAATGCCATAGAGTCATCTTGGAGGGCCGCTAAATCTTCCATGTCGTCATCTGGTCGTACCAAATCACACGTACCCGGTAATCTTGCTCGATACATGTTTCAGAAGAGGTGTAAAGAGCTTCGGCTCGATCCCACTCTGGAACTTTTCCGTATGGCAGGTAAGTTGTACAATCCCGTACATCCCCTGCCAGAAGGAGGACTTGGTAAGGATCGTGACACAGATGAGGAATACGAGGATGACGAAGACTAAATCACAGTTAATTAGTAAGTTTTTTAACAGTTAAAATTGCAGTTTTTCTGTTAATTTTTTTCCTTTTTATAGTGGTCTTTAATGCCCTCTGGTTCTCAATCGTCATCCCTTTGTCTGTCCGCTCTCCAGGTTTTAAATTGAGTTCGGACATTGTTTTTGTATGGATTTTTCGCATTTTGATTTCTTAGATAGAGGATTTTTTTGTGATTGTGATGTGGTTGATGCAAACGAGAATATTGAATATTTATTTTATTTATTTTTTTGATATGTATTTTTTTATCAGAATGGTATTATGTTTTTTTATTATCAAAATTTCAATTAATTTGTATTTTTTTGTTTAAATGGTAATTTTTTTATAAATTTTTTGGTAAAACTGTGTTTTGTTTTTAATATTTTGCAAAAATTACAATTTTTTTGTCAAATTCAGTTTATAATATTGAAATATAATAAAATTACAATTTGTTTATTTTATCAAATTCACAATGTATTTTTTGGATCAGTAGGAGAGACAGACCCGTGACTGGTAGCGCCTCCGTGGTATAAATTGAACTAACGTAAACCAAACAGTGGCGGGAACAGTTTGGTAGTGAATAAATATTAAGGTTAGTAGGAAAAATAATTTAAAATAACAAAGCGAAACGGGAAGATAAATCAAGACAACATGTGCGCGGCAGCGCGAACTCTCGATCCATTATAGGACAAAGTGACAAGGACCGTTGGTTTTACCTTGGTTAGATTAGGTTGTCCCCCGCGAAGCGGGAAGGTAAATCAAGACAACATACGCGCGGCAGCGCGAACTCTCGGTCCAATGTAGGACAAAGTGGCAAGAGCCGTTGGTTTAACCCTGGTTAGATTAGGTTGTCCGCCGCGAAGCGGGAAGATAAATCAAGACAACATACGCGCGGCAGCGCGAACTCTCGATCCAATATAGGACAAAGTGGCAAGGACCGTTGGTTTTACCTTGGTTAGATTAGGTTGTCCGCCGCGAAGCGGGAAGATAAATCAAGACAACATACGCGCGGCAGCGCGAACTCTCGATCCAATATAGGACAAAGTAACAAGGGCCGTTGGTTTAACCCTGGTTAGTTTAGGTTGCCCGCCGCGAAGCGGGAAAATAAATCAGGACAACATACGCGCGGCAGCGCGAACTCTCGGTCCAATGTAAGGTTTTGTCTGTTTTTTTTTTAATTTCAAAATTTAATTTGTATTTTCCAGATGGAGGATCTGGCAATTTTTTTTATTTAATTTGATGAAAATATTAATTTATTTACATTTTTTCCTGGATATATTACAAGTTTTCATACTAGCAACTCATCTGTATTTTTAATGGATTTATTATTTGTATTCAACATTTCAATTTAGAACAACTATTTCACCCGAAATATGCAGTTTCGATTAAATGATTATGATGATTAGTACAGGCAGATAAAAACAATAGTTACGACATTTTCTAGTTTATAAAAATAAACCCCTCACAAAATTATTTTTCACTACGTCTATGTTCTGCTACAACAATGTGCATGCGCAAAACTTTCAAATAGATGTGAAGTTGCAGACGGGTCTGTGTCTCCTTCGGTACCTATTTTTTAATAATACCGTCAAGGGCCATACATTTAAACGCACTGCTGCGCCTATATGGTCTAAAATAAGATAAAGTTGCAAGAAGTATTGAGTTAACCTGAGTTAAACCAATTAGAATGAAATTAGAATTAAAAATTAAATTTATATTTCAATGTTGTTGTAAGTGCATGTGCAGAAATTGTATATTGAAGTGTTTACCAGAACAAGGTAAAATAAAAAGATAAAATTGGCAACGTCGGTTGGGCTTCTCCTGCACTTTTTGTTTGACAAGTAATTAGAGAGGTTAGGCAGTGAAGGAACATATTAACTGTTGCGTCAAAAAAATGTCAAGTTTTTATAAAAACCCGTATATTTTTTGAATAAATCGACGTTGAAGCTTCGTTTTGGCTCTCTAAGTTTGCAAATACACTACGGAGGACGATTAGTAACAGTTATTCAAGGTACATTCCCATATTCTTTACAAATTCCCTCGACAGTTGATTTGGTGATTTCATCGAGATTCAAGCAACTCCAATCTAACTGCAACAAATTTATTTTCATAATAAATGAACATGCCAAGAGAACTGCGTTCTAATGCAAACATTGATAAAAACGAAGATGATTTAATTAAAAAAAATTCTATCCCTCTTTTTGTGAAATTGTTGAGTGATATTATAAGGAAAGAGATTGGGCCACTGAAAAATACCGTTAATCTGTTATGTGACGAAGTTAAAAATTTAAAAGGTATGGTCGAGACTTTATGTAATTCTACATCCTGTAGAACAGTA
This sequence comes from Phosphuga atrata, assembly GCA_944588485.1. NCBI lineage: Eukaryota > Metazoa > Arthropoda > Insecta > Coleoptera > Silphidae > Phosphuga > Phosphuga atrata. The sequence continues at coordinate 49,422,453 of OX155900.1, read as the reverse complement.
ATTAATCCAAGTCAGGAATATGAGGCTGATAAAATACCTGAAGAGGCTAATATAATACAAGAAAAAAGACCCACTAACTCTGATAAAATACCGTCAGGGAAGGCAGATTCCAAGTACCATCCAAAATCTAAATCTCGAGTCGAAGAACCGATTGATTCAGATAATTGCCCTCCTAATGTTAAAACCCGAGGTAGTCGTTCAAGCTTCTCTAGTGCTACACCTAGGCCTAAACCTATACTAGTAGGTTCCGGCCCCTCTACTCTCCTTAGTGCGCAGCACCCACTAGACGCACCTGGTTTCATCTTAGCAACTGCTCTCCAGAGACGAATGAGGCGCTATTACTGTCATTTATCAAAAACACCTTAAATATTCAAGACTGCGTTTGTAAATGCCTACTTTCTGGCAGTAGATATTCCACGTTCAAGATTGGTTTGAAGGAGCCTGATGTTGCCAATTTCCTGGATCCTGTGAAGTGGCCATGCAATGTTGCTATCAGAGAATTCGTGCATATACCTAGATTGAGATCCTTCCGTGTCCATACTAATTCCGGTGCCTTTTTGTCTAAGACCTCTGATGCTACCAAGGTAGATGACAGTCATATGGAGAATCCACCTCCTCCTTTTCTTAGGAGGACCCATTCTTGCATGACCGCATTTAAGTTGTTACTTATACGTATTTTAAGTGCTTACTATCAAAATGTACGTGGGCTCAACACAAAGTTTGACTTAATTTACCCTGCAATGTGTGATGTTGATTTTGACTTTGTCTTTCTAACGGAAACTTGGCTTCATGACTGTGTACTGAACAGTGAATTTATGCCGTTCTATTTTACGACTCTCAGATCTGATCGAATTTTTTCCAAATCGGGTCTCACAAGGGGGGTGATGTACTTATCGCCGCAAATAATAACCGCTTTAATCTGAACGCGGTTGACACGGCTGTTTTTTTCCGAATTATTTCATACCATTGATATAGTTGCGTGCACCTGTTTGATAGCCTCCCTGAAGTGCTTGCTTGTATGCGTCTATATTTCCCCAGTACCTTTACTTCGACGTTCGAGTCGTTCTTTGAGTACCTTGAGATAGTAATAATGTCTGGCAATTACGATAGCATTGTAATAGCTGGTGACTTCAATCTTTCTCAGAACATTTCCGCGCACGGGAAATCTTCTGCGATTGATAATTTTATGTCTCTCTGTAATCTTAAGCAAGTAAACACTATCAAGAATTCGGGTAATAATATGCTGGATTTTGTTTTTAGCAACCTGACGGCGGTTATTAACAGGGAACAGTGCCCTGTAGTCCCTGAGAATATCCATCATCCTGCCCTAATGGCGTATTTTGCGATTCCTCCCATTCAAGGCATCTCTAAGTTGTGTGCAATGGAAAGTTACTTCCATGCAGCAAAGCCTATAATTTTTGACGTGCCGATCTCCCCACCCTTTACCTGGACCTTAATAGTGCTAACTTCACCTTTCCTGATGAGCAGATCAAGTCATCGAATGAACTTTTGGACTCTTTCTACTTCCGCCTTTATGCAGTTCTCGATATATCTGTTCCTAAGTTCTCCTCTCACAGATTCTCCTATCCCAAATGGTTTTGACCCTCAATAATTGATGGACTTCGTAAGAAACGTGCTCTGCATCGTGCCTACAAGAAATCCTGACTACTCTAAACTCAAACGCGTCAGGTCGCTGCTTAAGTCTAAAATTAAATCTGCATTCACTAACTTTGTCTCGGATTCGGCTAATAATATCTCAAAAGATCCGAAAAGTTGTTGGTCATTTGTTAAGGCTAAGAAGTGTCTAAGCGGTATTCCAGGTGAAATCTATAGTAGATGGTTTTACAAGCTACTTCAAGGGAGTTTATAGAACATCGTCCCCCTTTAGGAGTCAATCAGATATCTCTGGTCTCAACATCCCTCTGATCAGTCTTACTAGAGTCACGGAGGATGAGGTTCTATCAACTCTCAAGCAGGCCAAGTGTAGTTTTACCAGCGGAGCGGATCTTATTCCATCTTTCTTACTTTGGGACTGCGCGCATATTTTTGCACCTCCACTGACTACTTTTTTCAACAAAATTCTCCATGAAGGCAAGTTTCCAGCTTTTTGGAAATCTTCAAAGTGTCCCATTGACCGACATTTCAAATTATCGTCCCATATCCCTAGTTTCAAACTTCTCCAAAATATTCGAATCGATCCTATTTAACTCCATCTTTCACCGTAGTAAGTATCTTGTTTCCACGAATCAGCATGGGTTCATGAAGGGTCGTTCCACGGTCACCAATCTCCCTGAGTATGCTACTCCAGTTGTTGCAAGTAGGGGGCAGGTGGACTGTATTTATACAGATTTCGCCAAGGCGTTCGATAGCGTCGATCATGCAATCATTGTAAACAAGCTGCATTTCTTTGGCCTTGACGGCAAACTTATAGCTTTATTTTCCTCTTACCTTGAGGATAGGACCCAGTTTGTATCTCATAGCGGTTTTTCACCAGCTGAATTTGTAGCCTCTTCCGGTGTTCCTCAGGGATCCATCCTCGGGCCCATGTTATTCAATATGTTCATTAATGACTTGAGCGCGTCTTTATCTTCCCCTCATTTACTCTTTGCTGACGACCTTAAGATCTTCTCGGCTGTCATCAACCTTGATGTCTGTCATCTTTTGCAAAATAGTCTAAACGCCGTAGGGGAATGATGTGAAGTCAACAAGTTGGACCTTAATCTTAGCAAGTGTAAAGTTGTTACCTTTTCTAGACTCCAGCAACCGATTGAGTGCAGGTATTCTTTATCTAACGTCAGTCTTGATCGCTGTGAGTCAGTCACAAATCTGGGGACTATTTTCGATGTCAGCTTTCGTTTGTCCAACACATACTGTCTTCAGTCAAGAAGGCTGCAAGGGCTCTTGGATTCATCATCCGTAATTCTCGCAATTTTAATAATAACTAGGCTCTGAGAGTGCTTTACTACAGCTTTGTGAGATCCGTTTTGGAGTATGGATCCATCATTTGGGACCCTCACTTTAAAAAGCACATTACTGCTCTGGAAGTTATTCAAAGGAAATTTCTCAAATTCCTCTGGTTTAAAACGTTCGGCGGTCCTCCGGCGCTTCACGTCGATCACCCTTTGCTGCTGGCTGAACTTGGGTTTGAATCACTTAAATTTCGTAGAACTTTGGCTGGTCAGGTCTTTCTATTTAAGGCAGTTCACAGTATCCTTGACGCCCCTGAGATTGTCAATCAACTAAACTTTCTAGTGCCAAGAGCTGCTAGTCGTCAGTCTGCCTCTTTCTATATTCATAGATCGGATGGTCCTATTTCCTTGAACCCACCTCTCAATAGATTATGCTCCATCCATAACTCGTTGAGCTCTGATTGTGACATTTTTGGCAAGCTCAAAGCCTTTAAAACAAGTGTTGTTAATTGCCTGACGAATTGTCCTACTCTTCCCGACCATGCCTAAGTGTCGGTTTGATTTTTAAGCATACCTCAGCGCATTGATTGTGTATTTTATTTTGTTCTTTATTATTTTGTATTATATTTTTGTTTTATTTCTGGCTGATTATGCTGTTTTTTTTTATGTTATGATATGTGTCTTTTCTTCTTCTTTTTTTTAATTAATTTACTGTAATCTTGCTCTATAATTGGTTCACACTGTTGGGCAATGATCGAATAAATAAGAAATAAATAAAAATAATTGTAAGTTGAGGAAACTGAAATGGACGGGACACGTACACAAAATGAATGAGGGCGAGATCCCAAAGAAAGCGCTGAATGACAAAACAGAAGGCAAAATACCAGTTGGGAGGCCGAGGGACAGGTGGGAGGACTCCATCCGAAACATCTGCCGAGAGATGCTAGAATACACGAACTGGATGCAGAGGTCGGAAAACCGGGACGATTGGTGACGAAGCATATTGGAGGCCAAGGACCGCGCATGGTCCGTCGCGCCATTATGAACGCATGAATGTTTAGTCTGGTTTTGTCTGGTCTTGTCTGGTGTTGTCTAATCTTGTCTGGTCTTGTCTGCTTTTGTCTGGTATTCTCTTGTCTTGTCTGTTCTTCTTTGGTCTTGTCTGGTCTTGTCTGGTCTTATCTGGTCTTTTCTAGTCTTCTCTGATCTTGTATAACTTGCATGACCTTGTCTGATTTTGCCTGGTCTTGTCTGTCTTGTGTGATCTTGTCTGGCCTTCTCTGGACTTATCTGGTCTTGTCTCTTCTTGTGTGGTTCTCATTTTCTTAAACCTTACCTGATACTGTCTATATATTCATGTCTAATCTTATCTAATCTAGTAATGGAATTTACACATAAACACCCTGCCCAAGTTGTTAATGATGCAATTGTTCCTAAACTCAATTTGTCTCCATTTACCAACAAGTTAATTAGAATTAAAATGTTCAAAATGATGTGGAGAAAGGAAAGCAACATTTTCCATTGGTAAATCTTGTTGACAAAGTCGACCAAACTGCGTGGTGAAATTGGAAAATGTTCAGAATATCTGCATCAATCTCCAGTTTTGTAAAACACCAACTTTTTCGAAATCTTCAAACATTGCGTTAAGTAAAACTAGTAGCAAATTGATTGAATGTATTATAAAACACTTCAAAGAGCAAATTATTAATATTAAATAGAAGGGATGCATGTAGATAATAAATTGGTAAATATAATTATTCGGTCTTGAATCGTTCCGTAAATACGTATCCCAGAGGTATAATGAAATGAAGCAAATTTATAAACGAATATTTAATTGTAACGTGCTTCAAAACAGGAATCTTGATTACGTTTTGTCAAGAAATACATATCAATCGTGTTAAACGTGTCCAACATTAGTTGAAATCCTTCCAAATAGGAAATATGCAAGAAATTCAAATTTGGTTCAAATATATTTTTCCGAAACTTTCTTGACCGAACATTTGAACTAAACCATTATTTTTGTAATTAATATCTTTTTAAATACTTAAAATTAATAAATAAAACTGCAAATTTAGCGAGGAAGATTCAAATTTGTAAAACGCAACAACCATTCGTTAACACGAAAGTAACGAACGTAACATACTTCGTTCGTATTGTTTACATTTGTATGTCATTGCAGTCTTTTGGTTAGAAAACAAACGTCAAAAACACAGGTATAAACTGAATTATTTCTTTTAGGATAATCTGAAGTCTTTAGTTTACGCTACTCCAGTATTGAATTTGTACGAATTGAGAAATAGAATAATTGCTGGGTGTAACTTAATTGAGGCGTTTTTTTGAGAAAACAACACATGTCCGAAAACTTAAATTTTGGGAAAATTAAAAAAACCTTCCGTCTTTGTTTGTGACAGTCGTATATCTACTTTGAAGAATTTATTACAATGCCCATAATCACTATATTTAGTTCCAAAACATTTTTTTATTAATAGTTATGCTTTTTATGCTTTACTTGCGTTTGGCTCACAAAGGTTTGAGAATATTTTGGAAAAACATCGTTTGTCCACGAAATTTTTCTGAAAAACTACATATGTCCTCGAAATTTTTCTAAAAAACTACATATGTCCTCGAAATTTTTCTGAAAAACAACATATGCAATTAAACCATTAAACCAACAAATTCAATTAAACCATTATTATTTAAAAATGTAGACATATTACATAAATAAAAAAACGTCTTAAAAAAAGTCTTTCTAAAGTAGTAAAACGATTAAAACATTAAAGTTATGTTAAAAGAAAAAGTAGTTAAAGCAAGTAACATTTAAGTTAAAACTTAAGGACCTCGTTTAGAAACAAATATTATTAAAAATAAAGAAATAATGCCTATTCATCTACGCCACTGCTGTTATCTTCCCTATCAACTTCTGGCCGTTCGTCAGTTCCATTCCGTGCACACAAACCTTCGTAGAATGAAACATGGTTTGGATCGGATAAAAACCGGCTGAGATTTCTAACATCTTTCAGTTTGGCTTCGCTGATTGTCACACTTGTAGTTTCAGAAATGAACTGAATTTATGTGGGCGATAATTTGTCATTCTTCATTATTCTGTGCAGGTTCCAAGATCCGTGGTATGCTAGGTGTGTCTATACAATTGCTGGATTGTTCATTGTCACTCTATACATTCTAGCTTTCTTTAAGTTGATTGCAGGCTTAGCTGATTTCAGAAAAAAGAGCGTATTGAGCTTAACATGTCAAACCAATGACTCGGGATCCCTGCCTTAACAACTTCAAAAGGGCTAGGTTTGGCCCTTGCCTCTTTAACAAGCTTGTCCCACTGCTCAAGAATGTCCACTATTTCTTTGCTAAATCTAGAAATCGCTATCACACGGTAAAAAGGAATGTCCTCGCATCGGGAATACGTGTGTGACTGTGGTTGCCAGTTTCAGCACATGAACCAAAACATAAATAAACTGCATCGTGAGATAATTTTTGTCTTGGCCAGGACAACCATCAGAAAATAGCCATAGGTCCTGACAATTATCGGGCAATTTTATTTTTTAATAATGAAAAAGCATTTTAATAATGAAAATGAAAATTTTAATAATGAAAACATAATGTTGGAACAAGCGAGGCTGATATGTACACTTACTTCGAAGGATGTGCCAAAAGGGGCCAGAACGAAGTAACGCTTCGTTCTGGCCCCTTTTGGCACATCCTTCGAAGTAAGTGTACATATCAGCCTCGCTTGTTCCAACATTATGTATCCCAAATACATAGAACCATAACTGTTTACTGAAGAAAACTGTATTTGTCGTGAGATTCGGCAGGGGTAAATTTTGCATAAAATCAAACGCCACAGCAAATGTTGTTTGCTCTACTTTACAACGTTGTTTCTGTCGTCGCTTGATAGTGTAAAATGCCTCGGCTTTTACAAGATGAACTTTATGTTCAGTTATAAGTTTGGACCTGTCACTTTCACACAAGAACTGTGTGTGGTTCATCACAGCAGTGATATTATCGTCACTTGTTTTATGGGGCCTGAAACGGCATTTACAAAATCAGATACACATACACAAAAGTGTACCTAATAATAATGTAAACTTTAATAATGTTTTAAAATTATGAACTTACCGGTTTGCGTGTTTGCCCCTCATGTCTTTTGGTGGAGTCCCTAAATCAACCAACTTCTTTTGAATCCTCCTAATTCTCATTTGTGTTACTCCAAAAATGCTCAAAAGAGCTTTGCACAAATTTTTTGATCCTTAGCGGGAATTTTAACCTGAAAAATACCATTTATTTTTATAAATAAAGAAGCTGTTTGAGAACGCAAGCTACTAAAATATTAAGCACGTTTCTGGTATAAAAAAAGTAGGTACATACTTACATAATAGGTAAAAGCGGCTGCATGGCCATTTGTTGTATTATGAGAATCCTCTCTGCTCCTACGCTTTTGGACCTTATTTATGGTGATCATACTTGCCAAGTACGAATCTTGTTCATTCTTTGACTCCAATGAGTTGAAATATGATAGCAGAGATGAACAGGTATCATCATTGAGAAATTTAAGACATTCCAACCGTTTACATCTGGAAAATGATTAGAAAACCCTAGGAAGATCCCTTCCTAAATTTGTACTCAAAGTAACAGGATAGGTATAGTATTTTACAAGTTATTTTACTGAATAATATACTACTTATTTAATTAATCATATGTATTACTTACTTGCAGTCAGGTCCCTGTTTTCGAGCAGGAACAGTTATTCCATTGTGGCATTTGTGCTCTAGACCCCAAACTTTAGCTTTTTGATAGCCTCCCGCACATATTCTTTCGTTTTCCTTTTTTTAGGCTTATCAGTAGGAGCTATTTCATATATGTTGTCTCCAAAATGGTTTATAGTTCTCGAAAAATACCAAAATAAATAGGTACTCACAAAATTAAAAACAATCAATTTAATAAAATGTGAAGTAGATAGAACGAAAACACAAAACATAAACGAAGAAAGGTTACAATGGAGCAGGTAGGATAATGAACATACGTTGTTTTTTCACAAATCGGTTTGGAGATTTGATGTTTTTCCAAAATCGTCTAAAATTTGGGCAACACTGGGAGCAAGCCTGACGCTTTCTTTTTCAGGATTCTTGGTTCAAATCACGCACATATAGCAGCACTAACCAATCACTAAAGAACCGCCAAAACTTAAAAAATGGACATGTTTTGTTTTTCAAAAAACCGCCTCAATTAGAAACAACCCTGGTGTGTTTGAAAGAGTTCGGCACTCAATGAAGAGAATATTGAATGGTTGTATCCAGGCTAGAGGAAGTCATTTCGAACATTTATTGTTGATTGAACTACTATTTTAGATTGAACTTTTTGATAATAAAATATTTGTAAATGTAAATTTTGTTCACCCTGTATCTTCGAAACAAAGGTTTTTTCAAAAATCATTATAATACAAAATATTGTTAGAATAGGCCAAGGAATAACTCCATTAATTTTGCCGCATGTTTACTATATATGTATATAGCACTCACGAAATTGGTACGGGTAAGCAAAATTATTGTAGCTATTTCAACAATTATTAATATTATATCCGTTGGAATCAAAAGCATTTGTTAATAATCTCCTTGGTAGATGCTCAAATTATTAATCCCAATTGTACGGGTTATGCTGTTGAGTAAACTGTAAGGTGTGTAAGGTGTTCTATTGTAGGTTGACAAAATGGCTAAATAATTGCTCACGCTTATGATTGGTGCGAGGTCTCAATAAAGTGACACGTTTACCGAAATGAGCACAAAGATCGATTTTAAACGATGGAAGTAATTGGCAAGTGGAAATTTCATTGATTTTCGAATTTATCAATGTAGGTAATTATATTCTAGGTTTTATAATCCAATACAAACTGCATACATTAAAACTTGTAAAACAGTAAAACTGTATTGTTAATTTTGTTTGAAAAATTAGTCTCTTGTGGGCATATTTGGTTTAACTTGGTTTTGTATTATTTAATTAAACATGTTGGAGTACTTACCAGAGCATATAATGCCCAAATTATTTCACCAATAATTGAGTATGTGTCTCCCGAAAAGTCCTTGTCAAGCAACATATTGCATCCTGCCAAAACGTTGAAAACGATATGAAATATCTAGACGAAATTGTGCCAACCAAAAATATCATTGACCAATTCAGATGCGTCACAAATTAATTCATGCATTTGTAAGGCTTTTTCCGCTTCAATTTCCGTCGCGCAAGTATAAACAATCCCGTTCAAGATTTCTTCCAGCCAGATCTTCCAGCCAGATCCATCAACAGCAAATATTGACCTAATTGCACAATAAAAAGGTTATAAATCTCAAAGCCATCAGGCAAAAAATTGACGAAACTATTAAATTCCGTCTTTTGTAATAAAATGAAAACATTCCAAATATTAAACGCAATTAAAGATGCGTTGAAGGCGAATTTCGCAACAACATATTTGACTCCATTAATGTGACATTTGTGGATGAAGTTGATTTCTGCCATAATCTTGAAGAGGTTGTTAAGATTGTTGACATTCAATCTAGTAAGCCCAGCAACTGTTAATACATTAACTAACCCAATTGCTTCAAATCCTGTGGTCATTAGGAATGTATCTTTGATGGGCCGACTTTCTTGTCCAACGTCCAGAAATTGAAAACAAATGCAGCAAGAACACTGTTGTTATGGTTTGCCGCAAAATATTGTAGTGAAATTTTGTGGAGTTTTCATTATATTTTGGCATTGTGCCAAAGAAACTGTTCCATATCATCATATTGTGAATATTTCGAGAGAGCGACATATCGTCAAAACTATTTCACAAAATTTTCATAAACTTGAATGGACGTCTAGATACATAAGTTTCTATTTAATGGCTGACTTATTGATCAAGATATTTTCAACTATTGTAATCGTTTGAAAAAAATTAACGAATAACATTTGATGGTCATTACGGACTTATAAAAATTTCACTGTAATTATACTAATTAGTCAACTTTTAGTTTACTAATTAGTCAAAAGTGTTTGCATGCATGGAAGTTTCAGCTTTCTTTGTCGGGTTTTGTTTAGGCAGTTCTTCATTCTAGTTTAATTTTGATAGATTTTTCTATACTCTAAGGTAGATTTACCTATATAGGTAAAATAGCAAATAATTATACTCTGCGGCATAAAAACTGCTAATCTAAGAACAGGTAGGAATTGTTGTAACAAACTTGACAGAAATGTTTAGATAGTCAAAGGTAGTAATTGATTAAAAATTCATTAAAAATACTCCAGTAGCCATAGCAAATTTTATGTTTTACTTGTTGTACTATCGAAATTATAGCGTGTTTTTCTTGCGAGATTAAGTCGATTTCGATATTGTTATTGGTTGCAATCAAATCAAATCAAAATTAATTTATTTTACTATATAAGCACCAATACAAAGTAGGTCTAAATGAAATGTGTCAATATAAAAATTCAAAACTTATAGAATTCAAACAACAAAATGAAAATTATTAATATAGATTCTATATGAAATAACTAAAATAATTACGTATAATCAATCTAAAAGACATAATTTGACTACCAAGACATTCAAAAACTTCTCTTGCTAGTTATGTGTCGAAATATTCTTGTAGGTTGTACGGTTCCAAATTATTAAGGAAACTGTATAATTCCGTTTTAAATACATTTTTGTTGGATATTCCTTTTATTTCTTTGGACAATCTTTTGTACAGTTTTAGATTTATGTATGGAGGATTCCTTTCCGTTAAAGCGAGTTTATCATGAGGGTATATGTTTCGTTTTTGTTTCTGGTCCCTTTCTCATATAGCTATTTAGGTACTCTTTAAACAGGTAATCTATATTTAACTAGGAAAAGTATATTCTCTTATATTTCCTGTTCCTGTTGTTGTTAGTATTTTAGCTCTTCGAAACTTTCCCCTACATGAATCTTTAAAACTTAATTTAGATAATATGCGTAGGGCTTGGTTCTGTAGTTTAAATATTTTTTGCCAATGTGTTCCATTTCCCCAAAAGATAATACCATAACGCGGATGGCTATGAAAATTAGCAAAATATACCATCTTAAGAGCTTCTGTATCTAAATAAACTTTGAGTATCCTAAGGCCATATAATCCCCGGTTCAATTTAGACGATAATTTTGTTATATGAGGTGTCCAGTCAAGAGTACCATCAATATAAATAACTTTTTTTATCTCTGATTGAATTGGTATATTTTCGTTGCCCATAATTATGTTTTCAGGGTAATTGATTGTGCTGCGTTTTGTTTTGAAACAAATAACGTTTGTTTTATTTTTATTAATTATAAGTTTCTTTCTTATAAACCAAGACTGCAGAGAATTCATGATAAGGTCAGTGTTAGGTGTAATGTCTTCAATGGTTTTGTTTATCGATAGTATACTTGTGTCGTCGGCATAATTTATCATGATATGGTCTTCATTAATTATGTTATTTGGGAGGTCGTTGATGTATATTATGAAAAGTAGCGGACCAAGTATGCTACCTTGGGGAATTACCATGTTGGTAATTGTATATTTTGAGATGACTGTTCCTAGGCAGCCTTCTACTTTGTTGACTGTTTTCTGTTTACAAGGAGGGATTTAATCCAGTCAACTGCAACTCCTCGAATGCCATATTTGCATACCTTTGAATATAAGATGTTATGATCGACTAAGTCATATGCGTTTGTTAGGTCTAAAAGTATTCCGCACGGGATATTGTGCAACTCCAGATTATTTATTATGTGACTTATGAAATCAAAACAGGCGGTATTTACATTCCTTCTTTTTATGAACCCTTGTTGTTGCGCACTTATTTTTTTATATTTTGTCGCTTTGGGTTTCTGATTGGGTGTTTTACCGCAATTCTCTGGTCATAGTTAATTTGATTGTTGTTATTACGACAGCTGTTATTAAATTCAGTAGTATTCTATTTTTTAATATAATTTTAAATGTTACTATTTTATTTTTTATTTAACTCGTGTTTCCGCACTTAAAACGTGAACCACTCGCGTTGAGCTTCAACTCGCGAATAATCCTTTTCTCTTTGATATCTTCTTTCCGCTTTGAGGTTGCGATTATGCCTAGAGTACGGTAACGTGAAAATTATCGACAACTGACAATGAGTGAATTCGACAAGGGTCGCATTATTGACTTATGTGAAGGTACTTTTTCATTAAGAGAAATTGCTAATCGTCTTAACCGTAACCAATTCTTTGCAGTGTTATCAAACATATTATTCTATTTCTATTTTTTTCTATTTGTTTTGGTCAAAAATTCTTTGACAAAGTTTTATTAGATATTGAAATGATAAAGTTTTGCTTTTGCAAGGACAAATTTTGTCGCTAGGACAGTTGTTGTTGCGCGAAACGAAAAACCCAGGTATATCAAATAGCAACTTGCAATCACATTGTAATTGGATTGATCTTCATTCTGTCTCAAGCACGACAAACACAAAATATGAATAAGTTTCTAACCGAGGTATTGATTATTTGGAAACTCAAGGTGTTACCAAAATTATAACTTACGATTAGACGAATTTTGGAATAGATCAAATTAGCAATTAGAACAGTTCCTTATCATTGATCTTAACCGATTAAAAATTACCCCGGAAAAACAGATTTATTTGATAGAATTCGATCACAATAGTTACAACTTGGGATTAGAAAATTGTATAATGACGATGACGTAGGTGGTGATGAGGTTGACGAAGGTGAACAGCATTGAGAAGTCTACGCTGAAGAAGCCGGCGGCGGTGAATTTGGGACACCTGGCCGTCGCCTGTTGCGCCAGAATGAAGAGTTTCTCGCGCAGGGACGCGACGTTCGAGTACCGGTTGAGGGCTTTGTAGGCGATCGTGATGGTTTTCTTGCCCTCGTTGGTCACCTGCTCGCACATCGTCGCCACAAACACACCCTGAGCCTAAAACATAAAAGTGTAATTTTGACGACAATTAAGCAATTTTCTCATCAATATATTTCCTGGATTTTTCCTCGGTTTTCTCCTACTCCCCAGATCCATATCAAACAGTTATATATAAATTATATAAAATATCGATTAGCGTTATTATAATGCGTAAATTAAATTCGGATGTTATTTAATAGTCGTTATCTTCGTTTTATCACCAGGGTTTGTTTAGAGACAGTTTAAGACAATTATTTAGATTACAATTGAAGCTATTTAGAAAATATTCCAAGAATGGAAATAATTGTTTGTCTAACTTGATCTTGTCTAGTGTTGTCTGCTCTTGTTTGTTTTGCCTGGCTGTGCTTGTTCATATCTTGTCTTGTCAAGTCTAGTCCGATCTTGCCTGCTCTTGTCTGGTTTTCTCTGATCTTGTATGCTCTTGTTTGATCTTGTTTGTTATTGCCTGGTTTTGTCTGGTGTTGTCTGGGTTTGTCTAGTTTTGTGCGGTCTTGACCGTTCTTGTTTGGTCTTGTCTCGTTTTGTTTGGCCTTGTATGCTTTTGTCTGGTCTTGTCTTGTTTGGTATGGTCTTGTCTGCTCTTGTCCGATTTTGTCGGGTCTCGTATGTCTTTGTCTGGTTTTGTCTGGGCTCCTTGCAAAGTTTATAGATTTTTTTTCCAAATGGAGCTCGATTTGATGTAATATACATAGATGAATATAATAGATCATTTTACGGTTAGTTAGGCGCATGCGTATCCACCAAGTTTGAAATGCGGAAATATGAAAGTTTCGGGCAAATAATAAGGTTATACGTCAAAAAGTTCGAGCAAAACATGGCGGAAATTTACATATGTGCACAAAAAATTTCAACTATGAAAAGGTCTATTCAAGCGTCCTTTGAACCTCCTGAGAGATTAATGTAGTGATACTGCGCTCTCGGAAGTATAATGATGTCGAATGCATTGTTCAAATCTTCTTCTTTATTTGCTTATTAAAATTTGAATGTTACACAATCACATATAGTTACATTTAAATTACAATAAATTTAATATAATGTTTTTAAACATTGTTCTATCTCTTGCAGTATGGACTAGTTCTGCCATTGTTCTCAATGCAGTCCAGTTTTGGATGTTTCTCAACCAAGACATTTGTTTCTTTCGGATTCCTCTTTTGCCTTCAATTTGTTGTGTCTTTCTTGCTTTAACTGTTTTTAAAAGCTGTCTTTATTTTCTTAATCATCTTAGCACTTCTTCATTCGTTTAGAGAAACGAATTACCAGTGGACGGATAGAGATCCGTCCACGGTATTTTCAGCAAACGGCGGTAACACCATATTTCGAAGGTTTCAATTTTGTTCATTAAAATCTTCAAGGTCTCCAAAACCATATCTCCAAACCATATAAAAGGGTGAACCATACATAACTTTTTAGGTAATAAATACGAAGATGGATGTTGTTTGTACTATTGCAGATCACTTTCTTGAATTTCCAGAAAGAAGATCTGGCCATCTCTATCCTACATCTTATTTCTTTATCAAAATTCCATTCTTCGTTAAGCCAGCAACCTGGGTATTTGAAATTAGATACGCGTTCGATGGCTTGGTTTTCGACTGTAATTACAGTATCAGTATATGGTAGACGATTTTTACTGATGATCATGAATTTGGTTTTCTTGATGTCCATAGTTATGTCCGCTTTTTTACTTTCTTCATTTACTCTATTTACCAAACATTGTAAGTCTTCTATACTATCCGCTATCAATGTTGTGTCGTCAGCGTAACTAATGTTATTCATATAAACACCATTTACCTTTACGCCTTTGTCTATAAAGTTTGTAGCTTCTTTAAAAAAAATTTCAGAGTAGATAATGAACAGAAGAGGTGAGAGAATGCATCCTTAACAAACACCTTTGTTGATAGTCAGATTTTCGACGGTCACATCATCCAACTTAAGTTCAAATTTTTGATTTCAGTATAGGTTTTCGATAAGTCGTACGTCTTTCTTGTCGAGACCTATATTTCTTAAGATCGTGATGAGTTTGTCATATTGTACGCGATAAAACGCTTTTTCATAATCGATGAAACAAATGAAGACATCCATTTGAACGTCTTTACAATTTTGGAATAGAACTTGAATTCTGATCATTTCTTCGAATTTTTTTAATAAACGATTCTTCTTCTTCTTCATCGTTTCCCGTTCATGCGGGGTCGACGTTTCTGATAAGTCGTTTCCATTTTCCTCGGTCCCAAATGGTGTTTTCTGTTCACGGCTTCTCCCGGAGATCATCCTGCACGCAGTCCATCCATCTTCTTCTAGGCCTGCCTCTTTACCTTTTGCCTTCCACCTCCAGATCAAGCACTCTCCTTCCTACATAACTCTAATCTCTGCGCTTAATGTGGTCATAACAGAGCAGGCGCCTTTCTTGCACCTTTTTTGATATTTTTTTGTCAGTTTTGCGCTGCCTCGTATGAAGGTGTTTTTGATGGGATCGTTTCTTGTAACACCACACATCTATCTTAACATCTTCATTTCAGCTACCTCCAGTCGCTTGCACTGTGACTGCATTATTGGCTAAGTTTCTGCTCCGTACAGCATTGCAGGTCTCACTGAACATTTGTAGCCTTTACTTGGATATTCAGTCTATTCTTTTTTGAATAAACGATTATGAAGTATTTTAAGAAATATTTGCAACATATGACTCATTAGAGTGATTAACCTATTCTCACTACATTTTTTTGCGTATTACACTTCGGTAATGCAATGAAATTAGATTTCAGCTATTCATTTGGGTATATGCCTGTGTCGTAGATGCCATTAAAGATCTTTTCGAGGATAGTAAAATATTCTGAGTCAAACAGTTTCATGATTTCGGATGGTATTTCATCTGGTCCGACTGCTTTCTTATTTTTCGCTGATTTGATTGCATGTTGAATTTCTTCCTTAATTATTGGAAGACCTATCCCGTTTTCTTGACTTTGGTTGTCCGTGATGATGGTTTTGGATGAATCATCAAAGAGCTTGTTAATGTAGAGCAGTGGTTCTTAACCTTTTTAAGCCGCCACCCAATTTTGAGGAATATGTTTATAGCGCGACCCAAAAGAACAAACGGAAGAATTTTTAGACAATTATTAATAAAATTAATCTTTTATTTTAGAATAATGACATTTTAAGTCACATTTCGTGAGTGTACTGCCAAAAGTGATCAAGTCGAAAATTGACAAAAATGAGATAATCTGCTCAAGTCGTTTTAACGGTCTGCTACCTTTATGTGAGGGGTTCAAGGGTAGTGCATGTACACCACACGACAACCGCACAGGCGAGAATGTCGCATAGCCTCTCCTACTCAATTCCGACTCTCACCTCCACGTGGTCAATCCCTGGTAACCTGAGTATGCGTCGGAGATGAGGTAACCAATCGGTATGGAAGGCGAGGTGAGGGCTAACGAGAGCGAGAGAGATGGCCCGATAACGGGGTTAACCAAGAAACGGAGGTTAACCAAATAAATAACGCGGTTAACCAAGAACCCCATCATAGAAAAAAAAACCGTTAAGAAAACTCTAAGAAAAAAGACCGGACTCTACCGGTCAGAAAAAAGACCGGAATCTACGACGACGAGGCCCGGAATAGATTGGAATGGAAAAAAAATTCTAGGGGAGGCCAATACCAATAATGGGTTGTGGAGCCAAAGCTGATGATGACACCTTTATGTGAAAAAATTGTCCAAGCCAGCTAATCATAACCTTCTAACATGGGACAAAAATGGTCAAGTCTTTAACATCAAAGTATCTACAGTTAAAAGTTTCCACGTCTAGTTACTCACTTTTGCCAATTTTTGACTAGGTCATTTTTAAAGATAACTTTTGAAGTTGTATAAATCTACACACTTTACACGACTTGAGTTTCGAGTAAAAAAGATAACTAAAGCTATTTTTTGATCTAATTGTAAGGAAAATTTTATGAATAACCTAATAAATAATAATGGGTAACCACCCACTGTTTTTGTTCAATTTAGTTTCTGAGGTCGCCGTTGCGAATTAGTTTTAAAATCTTAAATGGTTATACCCAAAGAATTAGCTGAACTATAGGAGTTCACGGTTTTTGGAAGCTGATCCCTCAGGAAAACCAGTGACACTAGAAACGTTAGAAGACAAAGTTTTGGCCATCGGTATCCTTCTCCATGTATCTAACCTGTACAGAATTAGTTGGTTTTGGTCCTTAGCTTAAGATGAGATGTTTCGATTTGGCTGCACCAGGCAATCAAAGGCTTTAAGGACTCCAAGGGGGCGCCACCGCCCAACGCGCATATATAGGGGATTTACCATCGGTTTTTCAAACTCTTGTACTTCGGGATCAAAACCGGTATTTGTTTTCGATGGCGGAGTTCCCGCACTCAAAATCCAAAGATCAATCCAAAGAATAGTGTAAATAGAAGCGCTAGTTCCAATTTAAACCAAGTTTGTTTCAAGCAAAGAGAAATCAGTTGAAGCCTAAACACTTTCGGAAGCAGATAATATGAAAAAATCAATTGGTATGGACTTTATTGAAACATTCTGCAATCAACAAAGTTTATTCGGAAAGCGCGAAAGGGGGCGTCCATGAATCACGTGATGTTTTTAGCAACTTTTTAAGTTCAACCAAAACTTCACACAAAAACCTATCAAATAGACAGATTGTTGATGAGGTATTCAGTTTAAAATGCCATGGAGGAAGCAGAGAAGGTAATGGGAGGGCACAGTTTGAGTTTAAGAGAGAGTTGGAGGCTTTGTTGAACGACCATGGGGCGATTACCGATGAAATGGGAAAAAGGCTGGCTTCGGATGAAAACATAAGATATTAGAATTGAAAGTATGAGATTACCACTACGATATCTTCAAATCTGTCAGTAGCTACAATTACACGGAAATCTTCTGTTACTCTTTGGCACACCCCGCTGAAGAAGCGTGGTGTGAGCTGTTCGCTGCGTCAAAGCAAGTAACGGGAACGGTCAAGACAGATTTGTGTCAGGGGCTGAAGGCCAACAGATGTTATGAAAGAGTAAAGAAAATAAAGTTAGAATTTGTGTAATTACTACCTTAGAGTCCAAGATAAGAAGATCTCGTCGGCTCCTCATCCAACGGGAACTCTTATCTAATGGCAAACTGACAGATAACGTAAATCAATAAACAAACAATAGATTCCGGTTTGGAATTCGTATCGCAAGGCCTTCCATGGATTGTGGTTAGCAAATTAATTTACAGAAGAAATAACAAAGTTTAAAATGAGATGTCATGGTTTGAACCAAATTAATAATAGAAATGAAAGTAGGAGATTACCACTACGATATCTTCAAATCTGTCAGTAGCTACAATTACACGAAAATCTTCTGTTACTCTTTGGCACGCCCCGCTGAAGAAGCGTGGTGAGAGCCGTTCGCTGCGTCAAAGCAAGTAACGGGAACGGTTAAGACGGTTACATTAAGGATTAAAAAACAGTTATCATCGAAAAATTCGACATACAACGATTTTCAAAATCAATTTCTATGGATTAGAACCTATAAATCAAAATAAAGATTCGAAAGAAAATCCTTAATTGTTAAATTAAATCCTTAATTATTAATTTTCAAATATAATTATTTTATAAGATATTAGTATATCATAAATGTTAAAAAGGCTTTCGAAAAAGCAAAACTGGAAGAGCATTTAAAGAAGGCTAAATAAAACATGTGTACGTAACCCAAGGTTACATAGTTCATATACCTATGTTTTCTCGTAAAATTAGGGAAAAAACTTTTCTGTTTCACCGCTTGGTTCGACCCAAGAAATTTGTCTCACGACCCAATTTTGGGTAGCGACCCATAGGTTAAGAACCACTGATGTAGAGCACCCAAACATCAAACTTCTCTTCAGCATCAGTTATCAATTTGTTGTAGTTATCGAATAGCATATTCGTGTTTTTTTTCTTGTATATGTCTGATGCCTCTTTATCTTTTTATGTAAGTTAAAATCATCGTGCAAATTTTGGAGCCGTTCTCTCTCCGAGCATTCTTGTTCAAGCCAGGTGTTGTTTGCTTGTCGAATTTTGAATCTTATTGTTCTATGCAGACTGTTGTACTTTGCAACATTTTTGTGCTTGTAGGCTCGTCTTTCATCCATTAATTCAAGGATTTCGTCAGTTATCCATTTAGTTTTAGGTTGATATCTTCTAGTGGGTAGTTCTTTTGATATGCTTTTTAAATTTCGGCTGTTTCACTGCACAATTCCGGATGGCTTAAGTTCTGACAATGTAGCTCGTTAAACTTTGATTTGTTGATTTTCCTTGAAATAATTTGTGGAAAATTCTTCAATTTCATCCTCACTCGATTCCGAAGTTGGAGCATGCACCTGTATGGTGTTCAAAGAAAAGGGTTTCGCCTTTATTTTTAAGAGTATTGTTCTATCTGTGTTTGGTATAAAAGCAGTTATAGAATCAGCTATATAGTTTGATATAATTATACCAACACCTTTTCATTGTTCAGATAATCAAGTAATCTCGGATCTTCCTAATTCTATCATTTTTATCCAACTGTTCGTTGTCTGTAAAATTAAGGAATCTTGAGATATCCAAAAACCTATCCCGTGGGAAAGTGGCTGCAAATTTTTTTTTTACCAATATGAACTCAATTTATATTTTCTTACTTGAGACATAATATTTCATAATGCAACTGTTGTAAGTTCTCGCGAATATATTTAGTTTTATTGTCTTAGTTGATGGGTTTGATGGGATACAAGTAGATATGAATACTTTTGCTGTTGGATTGGGACTGGCTTTCCTGTCTTATAAATCTTCACACCCCCGAGTTCCGGTTTTTCTGAGGGTATAGTTGTAGCTGTTCAAAGTTTTTATTGCTCGGGCTTTACAACACAACATTCACTTGCATTTCATCTACAGTTAATGGAAACCACTTTAGGTTTCTTTACAGCCTTCTTTATCAATTATTTGACTGGTATATCTATTCGTTTCTTCTATTATCAGTTTCCAAAAAAGTTCAGTACGAACTTGGTCTAGCACTTTCAATGGTGTAGGATTATCACCTTATCTACGCAAGAAAACAAAACACTGATTCCAGCTATTTCTAAAAATTGTTTTATATCAGAAAAAAACTCTTTTTTGTCCCAAATCCATTGTTCTTGCAATTGTTCGATAGAGGATTCACTATCACTCGATAAAAGCTGCGTGCACTTTCGACGTACTGGTATTACTTCACCATCACTTTCCAATTCATTGTCGTTTTCATCACTTTCACTATCTAATTCACTGTAATCACTGTTATCATACATCTCCAGTCATAAAATGAATTTTATATTTCAGACATCTTAGGATAGCGTATCAAAAAAACAGGGGTAATAATCAAGATAAGTGGAATTAACCCTATTTGCAACTTTAAGATGTCATAAGCAAACATTAGCCAATTGTTTGTGATTAACGCCCACCGGCGGGGGTACCGCATAAATCAACACCTGCTTCTTAAAATCAGATGACGAGACAGACTAGTCCACCGTAACTTCGCCCAAGTAAAGCGACGACGAGACTCGTGAAATATACCCAAACAGTAAATTTATATTTTTGACGGAAATCTACTTGCAATTAAATAAAGACACCAACACCAAGCAACATGGATATGTGGGGGCAGGAATTACAAATTAACTCCGGGTTGATCATCACCTGAATGGAGAATAGTAAGTTTTGACGACTTGGGCCCAATTCAGAAACGTGTGCCAGCCGAACATTGAGTCCACCAATTGGACCAAGTCGCAAACGCGTTCATTCAGTTTCACCAAGTCGTCGATTTTCAAAACTTGTAGATCTTCAATTAACTTATTCATGCTTCCGAACCTTTTCCGGACGTGTCACAAAAGGTTTATTTAAAAAATGTTCGCAAATAAAATGTCAAGAGTCATATTTGGTTTTGCATTTCAGCGAGGAGAGAGTTTATAGTAGAGTTGTAACGGAGGTCTTTTTAGCGGAAGCAGAGGCGGATGCGGAGGTGAAGAGCTTACTTAGCATCCGCATATGTGGAGGTTAACGGAGGCGGATGCGGGGGCGGGGAAAAATCATTTTACAAATTAAATAAAATCTACCTAATTATATAATACCATATTCAAAAATAGGTTCGTCTTTATCCACAATAGGTAACATCATAGTATATTACCCACTCCACCAAGGGTAATGAACTTGTCGGCACTTGTCTTGCTAACAAAAACTTTTTTTTGTGTGGGGGTCATTTGGCTACAAAGCCTTGCTGCACTCCGACCAATTTGATCTATTGTGCTTGATCCTACTACGATTGCTCTCCCAAGAATTCAACTTCGTGAACGAAGTCTAATATATTCTTGAAAGGCTTAGCTCCAAGGTGGTCATTCTTGCGACCCCGAAGTGGGCAAGCCTTGTGTGTGCTTGCGCTACACATGTGCACATTATGTATTCAGCGGTTTCTTCATCTGATTCACATAATCTACAGGCAACTTCCTCTGCCTTTCCCATTTTGTGTAGGTGATATCTCACCGGGCAATGTCCTGTGAGTATGCCTACCAAAGTTCTGATTTCTCTTCTAGAAAAGGTTAGCATCTGCTGCGTTATTGCGGCAGTTCAGTTTATGAGCATTTTAGCTTGCCTCTGTCCTCGCGTGTTCTTCCAGTGGGTTTGCTTTTGCTCTTCTTCACATTTCTTAGCCCCCTGCCTTAAGTGGGCCTTTGTAAGCCCACAAGTTGGCTCCGGGCCCAAGAAAGGAGCCTGGGCCCCGCTTTTGGCGAGTGCATCGGCCTTTTCATTCCCATATTTGCCCCGGTGACCCTGTGACCACATTGGCCTGAGTCTGTTACCTTTCACCAGTTGCTTCAGGGTTTGTTTACAGTTCTAGGTTAATATGGAATTAAAGTTGTGGGCTTTTAAATTCCTTAGAGCTACCTAGCTGTGACGTTTCTTTATGCAGATTTGTCTGCATCTTTCAATGGCTATAATTTCAGCCTGCAGTACCATGGGAGCCTTGCCGAATGCCGTGGACTCCCTGTGGCTCCGGCTGTATATACCAATTCCTGTACCCTTAACAGTTTTTGATGAGTAGGTGTACCACATGGACGCTTTGTTTTTCAGATGTTCGATTCTTTAAACACTGCTTTGGCGGTCATTGATGACCACTTCAACGGCTGTGTCAAATTCGTATTCTGTAGACATTGTGTCCTAGGGATGCTTTAGAAATTTCTCTCCTATTTGTTCCCTTATTTCCACGTGTCTCTGAATAGACGATGTACACCTTAGACCCAGAACACTCAGAGGACCTTCTAATTCTATCTGTTTGTGCAGTGGGAGTAGGTCCAACAAAACTTCCATTGCTGTGGTTGGAGTAGATTGCATCGCTCCTGTTATACCCAAGCACGCGAGCCGTTGAAGCTTTTGTAGCATGCTTTGGGTCTTTTTTTCCTTTGTTTTGTACCACCATACGAGTGAACCTTAGGTGATATTCGGTCTTACCACTGCTGTGTAAGACCATAGGACCATTTTGGGTTTTAGTCCCCATGTTTTCCCAAAAAGCTTACGGCAGATCCAAAAAGCCGCTGAGGCTTTTGAGAACGTTTTGTTTAAATGCGAGTTCCAGGGGACTTTCTTATCCAAGGTTACCCCTAGACATTTCACCTCCTAGAACTCTATCGTCTGACCTTCAATGCTCGGAGCTTTCAAGTTCAGCTTCCTCTTTCTGGTAAATGGGACCATTACTGTTTTGCTCGGGTTGACACTACGGCCCTCCTTCTTGCTCCAACAGTTTAAATTTCAATAACAAAAACTTTATACTTAATTTTATATTTCCACCACAATGAAGGATCTTCGTTTATATCTTTAATATATTAATTTATTAGGGATTTTCATATCATAAGGTTAGGTTAGGTTAGGTTAGATTTTCATAAGGTCGCTATTGGTAACCATGCTGTCATTTGTTGTTTCCTCCTCTTCTCCACTGCGATTTTTCAGCATTACAGCAAGATTTTAATGTACACTTTGTGTTGGTGGTCAAATTTGGAAGCTTGTGCACGGTTCATCGTCCATTAGATTAGATTCTACTCTGTCTCTTTTGGCAATAGAAGCTTGGTCATCACCAATTCCAGATCTTGCAATATCAATGTTATGATAACATGATGTCAAAAAGTCATGCCGCGTTACCAAGCGCAATAGTTCGGACTGTACATATTCTTTAATTATTTCTTTAAAAAACCATAATTTATACCTTGGGTCCAAGTATGTTGCACGCGAATACAGTGTATTGCTTGCAAGGTCTCATAATCTGGAATTGATGTCTTCCATTAGTTTTTGAATAATATTTTCGTTGTAGTTGGTGGACTGTACAACTCATATTCGGCAAATTCGCCAAATGCATTGCTTCGACCATATTTGATCCACCATCTCTAACAAAGCAATGCAAATGCTCGTCCTTAATGTTCCAATCCCGCAGCATTATCTTGAAATAGTCACAAATTATATCACCGGTATGGCGACCATGACGCGACATTTTAAAACCATTTCTCTACAGGCGAAGTCTTCAGAAATCAAAAGCGACACATTAGCACTTGGCGCAGACCAAATATCCGTGGTGAATGACAGTTTTAGAAATTCTTTAAGCATTTGTCTAATTCTGGTATCCATTTTCTTATATATCTCGTCACATATATGGTCAGTAAATAATTGACGCTCTCTTAATTAATAATTTAGCAAAGAAGTTTGCACTACGCGACGAAAACCAATGACCTCGATAAAAAGGAACGGCAGATTTTGTAATGCATTTCTCCGATCGTATCGTCAATTTTTTTGCTTTGGGGTGTGATGTATGCCACATTTGATTATTTTTTTTAATATTCTTCTATGGACAGTTGCCGTTTTGTTTGTAGTATTGTGTAACTGACGTTACCTGATTCAATTTCAACGTTTCTCATTGTTCTTCGATTTTACAAAATTCTTCATATTTTTCTTTATGCATGGATTTCAAATGCCCTTTCAATGATGTTGTAGTCTGGCCTTTTCTTGAATAGTTTTTGCCACACGTTTTGCATTTTGCATAATTATTATCCGTTTCTAAAAACTACTGCCAAATCTCACTGGTTTTCGGCTTCAACGCAGGATTTGAATAAGAATATCTACTACAAAGCTCAACAACAATTGCGATCTAGCTAGCCCACAAGTTGATACATTTATCACGTGACATAGCCTACTCACTTTCCCGCTACACAAGCACAATTCTGACCATTTCATGCCCAAGCCTCAATCGCACGGCGACGCGTCTCAAAGCGTCGTTCTTTGCACGTTGATGTAACGTAAACAAACCGTTATAACTTCGCAAAAAAAAACACGGAGGCGGAAGAGAAGCCTCCGCTAGGATTTCATGCGGAAGTTCCGCACTTGCGGTGTTCCGTTAAAACACTAGTTTATAGTGAAGGATTGATAACAATAGCTTAGATATAAGATAACCATGATGAGTAGGTCAACACAAAGAGAATATTCCAAAAGTCCCAAATAGGAAACATCCAAATTTTCTCCACCGCGGAAACATGCCAACTTGTAATATATGAGGTTGAATAAGTTCAACCGCACAACTGAAATATTGTTAATAACTTTCATCGAAAGCATAATTAATTAAACAATTTAAAATTATTAATTAATTATTTCTAACTGATACAATTTGTGTATTTAACGATCATAATTTACTCGTATATATTTCTTGAATTTGATTCAACGAACCAATTTTCCGCAAATTGTTTCGTTCAATCTAGCTTTGTCTGGTCCTGTTAGATCTGACTGATTGCGTCTTGTCTTGTGTCATCTCGTCTGAATTAGAATAATAAAATAACTTACAAGTAAATAGAAATCCACAAGATCGTGACAATAACAGTTTTCCAAGACCACACGAATAAAGGATTTTCAGTTGATCCAACTCCGAGCAAAATGTTGACGAGTAGATGGAGCATTGACACGCATGTGTGCCATCCAAAATATTCATCAAGGCAATCGACCAAATCCCCAATGATGCCATTCAACCTGATTACTTCGTCGACTTGTAAAGTCTCGATGCTAGCGATTAACTCGTTTACGGAGACAATCCTCCACCTCAGATGGCGCAATATGTTTACTTGCATAATAATCATAGTGAAGATGTAGAACACCTGAATCTGGTCATGCACAATGAATTGGAATAGGTAGAAGTTAAAGTCGTAACCCCATGTTATTATATTAAGTGTGACAACGGTCAAAAAGATGGTTAGCGTGAAAATGAATTGCAATGTTATATAGGGAACGTGAATTTTTGTTTTTACGCCGAGGGCTAGCAATTTGTTGTCGATGTGGTTGAAGTAATTGAAAATCAGATGAGTTTTGGTAAAGTTCCAATTACAAGAACCCGTTAATGTCAAAATCTTTGTTACCGTACCAAATGTCGTGGAAATACACAATAGAATTATTTGTACTTTGGAAAAATATTCCATGCACAACGTCATTTTGCCGTAAACGGAATAAGCACACGTCAATAGGAACACAAGCGACGTAATGTAATAACGCGTAAAGGACTTTTCGAACAATTTTGTTTGCTGGCTATAGACGGGAATTAGACCAATCCAACCAGCAACGCACAAAATTGGCTTCAAATTTTCTGCTACTGTCATCTTGAAGACAGCAATTCGACTATAATGTTATACTAATGCGTTGAGACCGACTGAAATGCTCGTTTGTAGAAATCGTTCGTCGCTTTTGTGAATGTTTTGGTTGTAACACAAAAATTAATAACTCAATTTACCTAAATTAAACTACTTATTATTGTCATTCTTATATATTGGAATTATATTTCATTGTTGCAATAACATCACTCCAATAACTTCAATAACAATCTCGATAGCATTAATCTCAATAAAAAATCAATGTATTCTAAAGTTTTTTCTTGTCTAGGCTCGCCTGGTATAGTCTGGCTTTGTTTGGTCGCGTTGACTGGTCTTGTCTAGTCTTGTCTGGTCTTGTCTGGTCTTGTCTGGTCTTCTCTGGTCTTTATAAAGAACATTGAATCGATCCATGGCTCAAAGTGGGATTTTTAATTCAATATGTAGAAATAAATTAAATAAAAATGTCGAACCCACTATATAAAATGTTTATTGAATAAAATGCAGAGCGCTTTCGACTTATAAACAAGTCATCTTCAGTGCTAAAAAATACATACATGAAATAATCAACTTGGTGAAACGCATTCAACTTAATAAGGAGATAAGTGTAAACTATATCTTACCCAAATTCTCGAGAAAAATATTTGTATCCCGACGAAAGCAGGGACAAAAAATAATTGCAACCTAATTAAATAAAAGGCTTAGTAACTTAGTAACGGCCTGTAATGATTACAAAATAAAAACAGCAAAAATTATTATAAAATAAAATAAAATGAATTTAAAGAGGAGCCACGTGACGACAACCTCGACATGTTAATATAAAATGGTTGAGTAGATTGGAAAGGAGAAGATTTTGAAGCAGGATGGTTTTTAGGCATATAAGCAATAAAAACCAATTTGCGGCGTATAAAACGTAAAAATGGGGGGAATTTTGAAAATCTGCCTGTAAACATGGTAGCCTAATTACAAAACAATAACTTAAAAACTTGTAAAGCTTTCTCAAAGTCTACAAAGTTAAAACCTTGAAGAAATTAAGAAAGTAAACAACTACAAAAAACCCATCAGTACAGGATGACAAGAGAGAAAACCCT
The DNA here is from genome assembly GCA_944588485.1 of Phosphuga atrata. Taxonomy (NCBI): domain Eukaryota; kingdom Metazoa; phylum Arthropoda; class Insecta; order Coleoptera; family Silphidae; genus Phosphuga; species Phosphuga atrata. The sequence continues at coordinate 49,395,894 of OX155900.1, read as the reverse complement.
TTGCCACACTCTCTCATCTGTTCTACCGCAGTCCAAAACCTACAGTCCAAAAACGCTAAAACTTTACACGTTTGAGCTATCAATGTATAGGAGTACCAAAGTAGAATGAAATAGCAAAATTACTTTTATAAAGAACTTTAAAGCCTTCCTAAAGTCTACAAAGTTAAAAACTTTAAAGACTCTAAGAAAGTGAACAACTCCAGAACCAGCAATGCAGGATGACAAAAGAGAAGACCTTTTGGTCACCCTTTCTCTTTTGTCATCCCGCACCGACAGCCTCAAAGCTGCTAAAGCTTAACAATGTTTAAGCTTTCAATAACAAAATAGAAGGTAAATAAAATAGAATTGAAAGCCGAGGGCAAGATAAATCAGACTGTGTCATTGAAATTTATAACTTTAATAAGGCTGTGATTATAGAAGTTGAAAACTTAGTGACCTCGTTCAGGACGGTCAGCTTAGGATTTAGACAGGCTTTGTAAATCTCAAGTACCTCAAGGTGATTAAGCTTACAGGATTTGTAATGATCATGTAGGAGTTTGGCATTGTCGATGGAAGATCTATGACCTGTGAGGAGGAGGTGGTCTGCTAGAGCGTAGTTGGAAGAGGTAATGCTTGTATTCTTATGTTTGGGGAAGTGGTTAAGATGTTCTTTAATACGAAGAGATATAGCCCTGCTAGTTTGGCCAACATACAAGGAGTCACAGTTATCACATGCGAGGGAGTAAACCTCCGCATGTGAAAGTAGAGGCCAGCTATCTTTTGTACGGACCAAGGAACGGGATAATGTGCCTGTCATAAGGAAAGCAGGTGAGAGGTTGTGGGAAGAGAAAAGACTTGCTAAGTCAAAGGAGGGTTTACCGACAAACTTCAGAAGAGACCACACGCTGGGTCTTTTCAATGCGGGAAGAAATTTGAAGGAAAGTTTAAGTTTGACTAAGTTTTTAATGTAAAGGACTTCTATAAGATTGATGGGGAAGTTATTATAGAAAGCAATCTGTAGAATGATACCCAATTCCTTTTCGAAGGACTTAGGGCTAAGGGGGAACTTGAACAGTCTGTGAAAGGGGACGTTAAAAGATGCAAACTTGTGGGAGTAAGGATGTAATGAAAAGAAAGGAATAACGCTATCGGTACAGGTGGGTTTCCTATACACTTCAAATACCAGAGAGGAGGAATTCCTGTCATGTATGATTAATAAATCGAGAAACGGGATCTTGTTATCAACTTCTCTCTGGCAAGTGAAATCTATGGCAGGATGGATGGAATTTATCATGGAGAGGAAATTTTCAAGATGTGTGTGATCTCCTTCGAAAAGGGAGAGGATCTCACCCACATAACGATGCCAAAAAAGAATATGAGGTGCTGCTAAAGTAGTGTCTAAAATTGTTTCTTCCAGATTGTTCATAAAAAGTTCAGCAAGGAGAGGGCTCAGGGGGGAGCCCATTGCTAAGCCTGAAACTTGTGACCAAATTTGATTATTAAAAATAAAGAAACTTTGGTCTAAAACAAGTTCCGTCAACATGATTAAGTCGTTGATGACGGGGTAACTAAGAATCAAGATTGGTAGAAACTACGTCGGATGGATGCGACATTTTTGTTTAATTATTTCTACATATTGTCTGGTCTTGTTTGGTCTTGTCTGGTGTTATATCATCTGCTTTGTCATGATCTGGTTTTGTCTGGTCTTGATTGAACTTCTGTGGCATGATATAATCTTGTCTGGTCGTATCTGGCTTTGTCGGGTCTTCTTTATTCTAATGTTTTTTTTTTCTGGTCTTGTCTGATATTGTCTGGTTATGTCTGGTCTTGTCTGATATTGCCTGGTCATGTTTGGTCTTGTCTGGTCTTGTCAGGTCTTATCTGGTATTGTCTGGTCTTGTCTGGTCTTGTATGGTCTTGTCTGGTATTATCTGGTCATGTCTGGTGTTGTCTGATCTTGTCTGGTCTTGTCAGGTCTAGACTGATCTTCTGTGGCATGGTCTAGTCTTATCTGGTCTTGCCTGGCTTTGTCGGGTCTTGTCTGGCCTTGTCTGGTCTGGTCTTGTCTGATCTTGTCTGGTCTTGCCTGGTCTTCTCTCGTCTTGCCTGGTCTTGTCTTGTGTAGTCTTGTCTTATCTGGTTTTGTATCCAAATTTCATTAAATTTCTATGGTAAAAATATCGATACAAGTCTTGTTTGGTGTGTTCTTGTCAGTTCTAACCCTGTCTAATCTCGTCTTGTCTTGTGTGATCTTGTTTGGTGCTGTCTGGTCTTGGAATATTGTAGCAACTTACAAGTAAATACAAACTCCACGAAATCATGCTGATAAAGGTTTTCCAAGTCCACACGAAAAAGGGATTTAGAGCTGGTGCAATTCCGAGCAAAATGTTGATGACAAAATGAAACATTGCCACGCATGTGTGCCATCCAAAATATTCGTCAATGACGTCGGCCAAATCCCCAATAATGCCATTCAACAAGATTATCTCGTCGACCTGGGAAATCTTAATGCTTGCTATTAACTCGTTTAAGGCGAGAATCCTCCACCTTAGATGGCTCAATACGTTTATTTGCAAAATTATCACAGTGAGGATATAAAACACCTGAACCTGGTCAAACACCATGAATTGGTACGCGTAGAAGTCCATTTCGTAATACCACGACGTTGCGTCAAGTGCAGCAACGGCCACACAAATTATTAGCGTAAAAGTGAATTTTACTGTTCCACAGGGATTGTGGATGTTGGTTTTGAGGCCGAGGGCTAGCAATTTGTTGTCGATGAGGTTGAAGTAGTTGAAAATCAGTTGGGTTTTGGCAAAGTTCCAATTGCAAGAACCCGTTAACGTTAAAATGTTAGTTACCGCACCAAATACCGTGGAAATGGACATTAGAATTATGTGTATTTTAGAAAGATATTCCAGGTTTAACGTCAGCTTGCCATATATGGAATAAGCACAAGTTAATATAAACACAATCGAGGTGATGTAAGAACGCGCAAAAGACTTTGCGAACAATTTGGTTCGTCGGTTATAGACGGGAACAACACCAATCCAACCGGCAACGAGCAAAATTGTCTTCAAATTTTCTGCAACTAGCATCTTGAACGCAGTTATTCGACTGAGAAAAGTTTGACTAATGTTTTGACACCGACTGGAAATGCTCATTTATAGAAATCGTTCGTCGTTTATGTGAACACTTTAATAAATTGAAAGGTTGTGACAGAAAAATAAATCCACCACTTTGCTTAAATTAAACTACTTTTCGTTGTAATTCTTGCGTATTGAAATTATATATATATCTATATATATATATATATATATATATATATATATATAGGTGTATATATATATATATATATATATTTGAGGACCTCAAATACAACATATATATATATATATATATATATATATATATATATATATATATATATATATATATCATTGTTGCAATAACAGTACTCCAATAACTTCAATAATAATTTTGATAGCACTAATTTAATAAAAACGTGTGCGGTCAGGGGAAGCCCGTGAGGAACGAATTTCCTCGCGAATTTCTTATGTTGTTATATTATTATTTTAAGTAGAAAATGAAATAGACAATAGTATACTACGAAACGAGAATTGTAAGTAGCATATTACCTACGCGCGGAACAGTTACGCACGACCCGTGTAGTGGGGAGTGCGTAATTCCGCGTATATGTAATTGCCTCACAACTCGAGTTATGTACTATATTATATACTTTATCTACGACTACACTAATTTGTTTCTGTGTAATAAGAAAACTATATTTGATGTAACAAATTTATTTCTTATTGGGTACATTATTTAACATTATAATAAATAAACAGATGTATTTTCATATATCAGTCAACCCTCCAATAACGCGGTACTCTCAGAACTCGGTTTCCATATAACGCGGAGCTGAAATTGCTACTGCCCTCCTATAACGCGGTACTCTTACAGCGGGGTTTCCGTTCAACAACATCCCATCAGTTGTTTCCGTGCACCCAATGAATGGTTTTAACAGGATATGTTTATATAAACATTCAAGTAACATTCAAAACATTCTCTTAGCCGTTTACGGCATCGGTTTCAGTCGTCTCAGAGCTCTTTCACAGTATGTCTCGTTGGTGACCAATCCTTTCTAAAATTTTGTCTGCGCAGTCCATTCGTTTAGCTTTTTGCTGCTTAATTTGTGGTTTATAATTGGACAACATTACACAATACTGTAAGAAATATTCTTTGTTTTTTCTAATATAATAATAATAAAGTAATTATTAACCCTAGATTTGCATCATATCAAACACAAAAGAAACAAGGAAAGAATTTAAAAGAAAGTTTATATCGCTTGAAGATAAAATCCAAAATTTAAATCGTTTAGAAGACGGGGAAAAAATATCGTCTGTTGCAAAATCAACAAATTTGAATGAATCTACTTCTACAATTCGAACCGTAAAGAAAAATGCAGATAATATAAGGAAAACTGTGGCAGACGGCTGTCCGTTACTTGCTAAACGTGTTACTGGCACACGAAATTCTAATAACGGTTAAAATGGAACGGGCGTTAATGATCTGATTGGAAGACTGTATAGCCAAAAAGATTCCTATCAGTGGAAATCTTATCAAGCAGAAAGCACTTAAAATCTACGAACATTTAAGGAATATTGGGCATTCTTATGCAGGGCTAGAAAATCATCATTTGTCGCGAGTAAAGGATAGTTTGAAAAACTAAAAAAAAGGTACACATTGCACAATATTAAGTTTCAAGGAGAACAGGCGTCAGTAGATGCTGAGGCTGCCGAAAATTATAAGCTAGAACTAGCTACAATTATCATTGAAAGAGGTTATTCACCTGATCAGATTTTTAACGCCGATGAGACGACATTATATTGGAAAAAAACTACCATCTAGGAACTTCGAAAAATCAAAGGCGTGCTCAAAGGTTTAAACCTACAAAAGAACGTACCACCCTTCATGTGTGCAGCAATATATCAGGGAGCCTGATGATAAAACCAATGATAATAAATCGTTCTTTAACTCCCCGTGTAATGAAAAACATTAATAAGACCCAATTGCCTGAATTCTGGCGATCTAATAAGAAAGCTTGGATGACTCAAGATTTATTGCAGGATTGCTTTTATAATTGTTTTATCTCGGCAGTGGAAACGTATACGATGGAGAAAAAAATTGTTTTTCAAAGTTTTATTGGTTCTTGATAACGCTGGTTGCCACAACATAGAACTGGATCATCCAAATGTGAAAATTGTCTTCCTTCCTCCTAACTGCACGTCATTAATACAACCTTTGGACCAATGAGTCGTTCAAACTTTAAAAATGTACTACACACGCCGTGACACGCTGTGACACAAAACTTTTCCAAACCATTTTCGACAGATTAGAAAATAGTGAAAATAAAACTCTTTCTCAAGTGTGGAAGGAATTTTCTATTTTAGATTGTATTAGAACCGTGTCATCGGATTGCGGGGAAATTAAACCATCAACGCTTAATGCGTGTTGGAAACCTCTTTTACCTCAAATGGTTCAAGCATTACAAGATGATTCTACAATTTCACTCCCAGTTACAGAAATAGTATACATTGCTTCTCGTTTAAGCGATGAAGAATTTGCAGTAAACCATCAGGATGTAAGAGAACTAGTATTCGGGGAAGAAACTTTAGATGAGGAAGAACTGATGGAATTAATTGATGCACCCACCTCAAATGCATTGGTAAAAGAAAATAAAGAAAACGAATGGGTGCCAAATCTCGATTTACAAGATGTAAAAAAAGGGCTAAATTTGGTTAAAGAATTAGAACTTCATTTCATTCAAACTGATCATTCAACGATGCGCAGCGCAAAGTTTAAAAGAGAGTTAAGCAATTGCTTAGCTCCATATAGAGAGGTTTTAGTAGAGTTAGAAAAAAAAACTTCAACCGAAAACCAATGTGAAGATGAACCAAGTGAGGAAGACATTTTGCCCATTAAAAGAAGGCGAGTTAGGCGGCTCATATCTGACAGCAAGGAAGAGTGTTGAAAGATTACATAATTTTAAAGTCTTTCTTGTTTTTGTTGGAAAACAGTTTTTTAGTTTAGTTTTTGTTTATCATTTCCTTATATGAACTTTTCAATTCAATAAAAATAATTTATAATTCATCTTGTCTTTTGTATTTATTGGTCTCCATATAACGCGGTACGAATAATGTGATTTGTACTAATTCTGAGTTTATTATAGCGCGGTTTTCATACAACGCGGTAGACGGGTTCCATAGAACGTGCTACGAATTAGCCTGGTTTGTACGATTAAATCCGAGTTTCTTATAGCGCGGTTTCCATACAATGCAGTACACGGTTTCCATAGAACGTGCTACGAATTAGCCTGGTTTGTACGGTTAAATCCGAGTTTCTTATAGCGCTGTTTCCATATAACGCGGTACGCACTCACCGCGTTATAGGAGGGTTGACTGTATAACTGTTACTCGACATTAACTCGACATTATTTAACTTCATAGAAATGAAAAGAAATACATTCTTAATGGTTACATACCTTATTATGTAGTACTTATTTGGGTTAAACTGGAATAAGAGTGCTCAAAGATATAGGCAACCCAATGTACGCAATGTCAATTTTCATTAGTTTTAATTGTGGCACGGGGGGCGCTGAACGTATAAGCAGGTAGTTGCAGCTCTCAACCAATCAACGAATCATAAACGAAACGCACGTGTGTGTTATCAATTATAACTTATCATTAATTGCGGACTGTTACATACGTGTGTGTTATGATGTATTTAGTCCATGAACTGTACAATAATGGGCATTTACAATAGTCGTCATAGATAAACATATATAATTGTAGGATGTTCCTATGGGAAAAAGAAATCATACCTGGCAAGATTCGAATCCAACGATTTCACTGATTGTGAGTAGTTTCTTTTTATTCGCTTTTTCAGTTTTTGTTGGTATTGAGCTTTTGTTTTTTTAGGCTGAGCTTGTGATTTCACTATTGTTTCTCTACAATGTATATGTTGTAGTCATACATTGTGGAAACTTTAACTGGAATAAAATTCATAACTTCGATTTTGCAAAAAAATCCCGAAACAAGTTACGTATTGTTTTTTCTTGCCCTTGTTTCTATGTATATTCTGTTTGTTTAGTGCCCAGCCACCTACGCCACGACCTTTTTCTTTCAAATGGAAAGGTCTGAAAAGATCTCTTCGCAAAACAAAACAACACACTAATTATTTCTTGAATATTTTCAAAGCCCATGTGATAAAAAAGGGAAAACCAGTTTTACGTTAAACACTTTTCGCCGTAAGGCAGAGGCCGCACCACGGTTTTTTTTTCCGCGAGCGGTAACCGCTATAACCGCGAAACCGCTCGAGAAACACACAGCTCGTTATGGGAAAAATCAGTCGCGGAAAAAACACGCAACTTATTTGATCCATCATATTACGTTATTACAGCGTAAAATTTTGAGACTTTTCTCGTTTGGATTTACTAGCACAACTGAAATATTGTTAATAGCTTTCATCGAAAGTGTAATTAATTAAACAAATTAATGTCATTTATAAATTATTTCTGGTAACACAATTTGTGTATTTAACGATCATAGTTACATCGATTTTATTTCTTGCTTCGAAATTTCGTCTTGTTTTGTCCGGTCTCGTCAGATCTTACACTGTTGATATCGTCTTGTCTTGTGTGATTTCATTTGGTCTTGCCTGGTCTTGGACTATTAAAACAACTTACCAGTATAGTGGAACTCCAAAATGTTACGGCGATAACGGTTTTCCAAGTCCAGACGACAAAAGGATTTAGAATTGGTTCAATTGCGAGCAAAATGTTGATTAGCAAATGGAGCATTACCACACATGTGTGCCATCCAAAATATTCATCAAGGACGTCGGCCAAATCGCCAATGATGCTGTTCAATCTGATTAATTCGTCGACTTGAAAAATCTTTATGCTTGCGATTAACTTGTTTACGGCTAGAATCCTCCACTTCAAATGGCGCAATATGTTTGCTTGCAAAATACTCAAAGTGAAGATGTAAAACATCTGAACCTGTTCATGCACAATGAATTGGTACGCGTAGAAGTCGTAATACCACGCCGTTGCCTCAAGTGCGGCAACGGCCAAACAGATGATTAGCGTGAAACTAAATTTCAATGTTATATAGGGAATGTGGATCTTGGTTTTGACGCCGACGGCTAGCAATTTGTAGTCGATAAGGTTAAATTAGTTGAAGATCAGATGGGTTTTGGTAAAATTCCAATTACAAGAACCCGTTAATGTCAAAATGTTTGTTACAGTAGCAAATATCGTGGAAATGCACATTAGAGTAATTTGTACTTTGGAAAAATATTTCATGTTTAACGTCAGCTTGCCGTGAAGGGAATAAGCACAAGTCAATACAAACACAAGCGAGGTGATGTAAGAACGCGCAAAGGACTTTTCGAACAATTTGGTTTTCCGGTTGTAGACTGGAACTAGGCCAACCCAACCGGCAACGAGCAAAATTGTTCTTAAATTTTCTGCCACTAGCATTTTGAAGACAGTAGTTCGACTATAAGGTTGTACTAATGCTTTGAGACTGAATTGAGACTCATTTATAGAAATCGTTCATCGTTTTTGTAAATATGTAGAAAAAAACGCGTTAATAAATTGAATGTTATGACACAAAAATAAATCCTTCACTTTACCTAAATTAAACTACTTGCTATTGTAAGTCTTTTATTATGAAATTATATATTATTATTGCAATAATATATTTTTATTGCAATAATATTACTCCTTTCGCAATTTTGATGGCATTAATCGGAATAAGTGAAATATTGTAGTGTATTATCTGATCTTGTCCGGTCTCGTCCGGTTTTGTCGTGTTGTGGTTAAGATGGTTGAGATCGACCACTGTTGCCAATGTTGTGAGGCGGAACTGCTGGCCAACAACTCCTCGGTCTTTGAGATAGTTCTTACCTATCTCGGGATCTTGCGACTTCTGTGGTATGGTATTCGTAAAGCTCGAAGTTGGGGATGGATTGGCTTAGGGGAATTCCAACCCTTGGTCCCACGCTTAAAAGGTCTTAAGTCATTTAGACGATAATCACTTGCGGGAATTTATACCTCTAATGGATATTTTTATTACCCGAAATGTAATTTTCAAAAGGACACTTAAAATATAAAAATGTTTCCATCAAGATAATCAGTTTGTCGGCACGAGTGGTGTAGGTCGACACAAGCGGTGTAGGTCGGCACGAGTGGTGTAGTGGTGACACTCGTGGTCTCATGTTAGAGCGCTAACAAGTCTGAAGGTCCCGAATTTCTATCCCCAGTGTCGGCTGCATTTCTACCGGAAGACAAATGTGTAATTAATTAGCGTAATTTATAATAACATCTAGGTTTCTGGGCCTATAAGTGAAAAATGTGGTCAAAATACAATAGGCCACCAAGGCCGCAGTGTTTGAAGGGTTAATACCCGGTATCCACACTGGATCAAACATTAAAAAAAAATCAAGATAATAACATCACTTCACATTGTTAGTTTCTCTGAGAACATTTTTTAGTATTTCAAGGAAATTTATTGAATATGAATCCTCTTCCTACATAGTCGCCCGCATACTTACAGATCTCACACGCATTAAACAGGAACCCGTACCAGAAGTACCATCCAATTCCTAAGGAAATCCCACAATAAATGAAGAACAGGATAAGGGATATAATAGTTTAATAGATACCAGTGTTACTCCGCCTAAAGTGGAAGTCGTTCCGGTTGTTAAGAAGGCGGCAGTGCCTAGGGCTCAGCCTAGACTCGCCTCATAATTAAGAAAGACTCACATGTGCTCCTATGATGGATGTCATAAAGTGTACGGCAAAAGTTCACATCTTAAAGCTCACTTGAGGACACATACAGGCGAGTTTTTACTTCGTCTCTATTCCACTTACCAAATGCTGCATTCGATGGTAATCTATTAATAGGATCTGGGATTGCATTTTGGTGGATATAATCAGTCGCCATGCTGGGGGGAGTCGCTAGGAATCATCTCTCGTGTTCAGGCAGTAGTCTCGTTTTTCCATCTCTATGGCCTCTCTGTATACCCGTGACATTTCGTGGCTAATCTGTGAGTCCATGTTTTTTTGATATCCAGCCAGTGGCCGGTGTTGGTGTGTTGGACAAGAATGGATGAAACTTTCTCTTTGTGTCAGTAACTGCAGTTCTGGTCTGCCATCGGGCAGATTACAAATGTGTCGTCCACATATCTTAGCTTATCTTAGAGTGTAGGTGTCAGTGTAGCTGTTGAAATTGCCTTTTCCACAAAATCTTTAAGAAATATTTTGGCTATTACTGGGGACAAAGGTAAACCTATTGGTGCCCTTAGGACTTATTTGTATATTTGACCATCGCAGCTAAGGTATGTATTCTTTAGACCAGGGGTCTCCAAACTTTCCAGCCTTAGGGCCATACTGATTACTCCAGTAAGTTCCGAGGGCCAAAGCCATATTATCATTGTTGCCGGTGGTAAAAAGTGAAATAGTCCACTGATGAAAAAAAAGTCCGAAAAAGTACGCAACGTTTAAAAAAGGCTGCAAATCGGACTAAAGTCCGCAAAACGGCAACACTGCATAATATTAATTTTCCTGTCATTATCTGTAATTTCTAGATTAGTCGTAGAGTACGAGCCATGAGGAGTAACGTGACATGACATCTGGTGGACACAAGCGGGAATAGGTAGTACCTTCTATCGCTAACCGATGGCGCTAATAGCACGTACAGAATAATCTCGTTGGTTCGAGAAAGTTCTGGTGTCTTCCACTCACTTCTATATGGCAGTAATTGGAATATATAAGAAGGCTAGTGGCGCAACCACAAGTCAGTTCCTATGACACTGTTGTGAAATAAAATAGTGCATACCTCCTTAAAACATGTTTCTGCGTATTTAAGTTTAAGACATCTTTGTAACAGTATTTTGATTTGAATTGTTGCTTTTGTGTGTGATTTAGTAGTATGGAAAAGAAGCGAAAAATTGATAGTGAATGCAGAAAATTCAAAGATCAGTGGAACATTCAGTATTTCGTAATTGAGTCCAGTAACAAGGCGCTATGTTTGATTTGCAATGAAAGCATAGCCGTTCTCAAGGAATATAACATTAAACGTCATTATGAAACATTTTCAAAATTATTCAAAATATACAGGAAGTTTGCGGACAGAAAAATTCGAAGCTATGAAGCGCGGATTGAAATCGCAGCAATCTTCATTTAAAAACTCAAAACTGAACAAGAGGCTGCAACTCGTGCCAGCTTTCGTGTGGCTCTTGAAATTGCAAAACGTAGAAAACCATTCACCGATGGAGAAATGATCAAAGAATGCATAATTGCAGTAGCCGAAGAAATGTGCCCTGAAAAGGTAAATTTATTAAAAACTGTTAGTATGTCAGCAAACACTGTGGCTCGAAGGGTAGAAAACATCGCTGAAAATATATCCTCTCAACTGTTCGACAAAAATGGACATGTTGAGTGGATTTCTTTGGCCTTGGATGAGTCAACGGATGTGTCAGATACTGCTCAGGTGTTGATTTATATTCGAGGAGTAGATAAAAGCTATGAAGTGCATGAAGAACTTCTTGATATGTATAGTATTCATGGCACAACTACTGGTACAGATATTTTTAAAGGAGTTGAAATAGCCATTAATCAAAAGAACCTTCGATGGAAAAACTTGAAATGTATTACAACTGATGGAGGCAAAAACATGAGTGGGAAAGATAAAGGAGTGATCGCTCTTCTGTCAAAGGCTGTAGAAAATGACGGTGGTTCAAAACCATTAGTCTTACATTGTATCATTCATCAACAGTCTTTGTGCGGAAAATGTTTGGATATGTCTGAAGTTCTGAAACCAGTCATATCAACTGTTAATTTTATCAGATCTTTTGGGCTGAATAACCGACAATTCCGACAATTTATTGAAGAGATTGGAGACAGTGACTTACCTTACCATACTGCCGTACGTTGGCTTAGTTGTGGGAAAGTCCTTCAGCGCTTTTTTGAACTTCGAGCAGTGATCGAAATTTTTTTGAATGAAAAGCATCGCCCTCTTACTGAATTACAAAACAACGCATGGCTGTGGAAGTTAGCATTCTATGTTGATTTGACAAAACATGTGAACGAACTGAATTTGAGATTGCATGGAGAAAACCAGCATCTTCCTGATTTATACACTAATATCAAATCATTCCGGAAGAAATTGATACTGTTTCAATCACAACTACGACGTAAATGTTTTTCACCTTTTAAAACATGTGAAATATTCAGCCACACCGCTGAGACTGAGTTTCCTATCGATTTTGCAATCGAAACTTTGAGTGCTTTGAAAATAAATTTTGATACTCGTTTCTCGGACTTTGATTTCGGACAAGATTTTTCAGAATTCTTTTGGTACTGACATTGAAACCCTAGCCCCGGAACTTCAAATGGAAATGATTGATCTGATAGCAGTGATATAATTAAGAACAAATATCAAAACTCATCTTTGTTGGAATTTTATAAGAGTATTCCACTGACACATTTTGATAATTTGCATAAATTTGCTCGTGGGCTGTTTTCTGTTTTTGGTACTACTTATTTGTGTGAGAAGACCTTCTCCCAAATGAAGTACACAAAAAATGTTTACAGATCTAAATTAACTGATGAGCATCTTAAATCTCTTTTAATAATTGGTACAAGTAAAATTAGTCCACAACTACAAACTATAGTCAGTGGAAAATCTCAATTACATAAATCTCATTAGTATTTCATATATCATTATGCTTGTTATAAGTTATGTTTTTATTTAAAATGTATAAAATGTTAGTAGGATTCATTTCAATAATTTGTTAGTTATTATATACTGAAGTTAAATTTTCTGCATATTATACATGTCTTTACTCATTACAATTCTGTGTTTCTTTATCCAACTTATCACAAAAACAATAACAATAAGCCTACAACAATGTTATGAGTAGTTAGCCCATGACCATATCAATGTAGATGTCATATTAATAATTATTCAACATAAAATTAGAATACTTCAGTAAACTAAATTTAATTTGCTATAAAAAATATGTTCTCTAAAAGGAGTTTTCAAGTATGCTAGCTCTCTGCGGGCCGGACAAAATCTTTCCGCGGGCCGGATGTGGCCCTCGGGCCGTAGTTTGGAGACCCCTGCTTTAGACAATGATTCGCCAGATCTAATACATACTTTTCTGGTTTTATTTTCGATCTTTTGATGTTTAAGGCCTCGGGGGCTTTTGTGATTAAAGATACAATGTCAAAGCTCACAAGGAGATGGAGTTGGGTTAATAGGGTTAATAGCGTTTTGTATAAATTAAATAAAGGCAAGTTTCAACAAACAAGAATAAAATGATTCACGATCTCGAAATTTTCTTTTAAAAACTTTGCGTCTCCTTGTGGTACTGCGGCAGAGAAGCAAGCCAAACGCCTAAATCTAAAACCACCTTCATATTTTCGGTCACCAATATTAGCGAGAATCTTCTCGTATGAATTTACCCGCAAAACTGAAATATTGTCCAAAGTTTCTATCGAAAGCGTAATTATTAAAACAAATTAATTAGTTTTTATTTATAAACAAATTATGAATTAGTTCGGGCAATACAATTTGTTTATTTAAAGATCATAGTTTGATCGATTTTATTTCTGGCCTTGAAATATCAAATGTTTGGTATGGTCTGTCGGAACTTACCCTGTCTGATCTCGTCTTGTCTTTTATAATTTCGTTTGGTCTCTGGTCTTTGAAAATTGAAACAACTTACAAGTAAATAGGAAATCCACGAGATCGTAGTGATAAAGTTTTTCCAAGTCCATACGATGACAGGATTTAGAACTAGTCCAAGTACGAGCAAAATGTTGATGACGAAACAGAACATTGTCCCGCATGTGTGCCATCCAAAATATTCATCTACGATGTCGGTTAAATCCGCAATGAGGGCGTTTAACTTGATTAATTCGTCGACTTGTAAAATCTTCATGCTTGCAATCAAGTCGTTTAAGGCGCGAATCCTCAACCTCAGGTGGCGCAAAATGTTTACTTGAAAAATATTCACAATGAAAATGTAAAAGACATGGACCTGGTCTTGCATTACGAATTGGTATGTATGGAAATCATAGTCATAATACCACGTCATTGCATCAAGTACGGCAATGCCCAGTAAGATAATTACCGCGAAAATGAATTTCAAAGTTACATAGGGTATGTGGATTTTGGTTTTAACGCCGAGGGCAAACAACTTGTTGTCGATGAGATAGAAGTGGTTGAAGATCAGTTGAGTTTTGGCAAAGTTCCAATTGCAAGCACCCGTTAAAGTGAAAATGTTTGTTAACGTAGCTAATACCGACCAAATGCACAATAGAAACACGTGTATTATAGAAACATATTCCAAGTTTAGCTTGCCATATATTGCATATGCACCAGCCAATAGGAACACAAACGAGGTCGTGTAAGACCTCGCAAAAGACTTCTCGAACAATTTGGTTATCCGGCTGTAGACGGGAACTACACCAATCCAACCGCCAACGAGCAAAATGGTTCTCAAGTTTTCTGCCACTAGCCTTTTGGCCACAGTTATTCGACTGGGCTAAGTTTCACTAATGCTTCCAGACATTCTGGAAATGTTGATTTATAAAAATCGTTCATCGATTATATAAACACATTGATTAATTAAAAAAAACAATGCGGCACTTTACTTAAATTGAATTATTTTGAATTGAAATTATAGTCCGTTCTTCCAATAACAACACTCCAGTAACTTCAATAACATTATTGATAGAATTAATTCAATAACGATTTTGATAGAATTAATTTGACAAGAGAATCATGGTCTTGCTTTTCTCAAAACACGATTCTGTTTTGAGAGGCCTTTTTCCGTCATGTCCGGTCTTGTGCGGTCTTATTCAGTTTTGTTCGGTCTCGTCCGATATTGATCGAGCTAGTGCTTTCTTCCCCAATCTTGTCCAGTCGACTGGTTGGTCGACCAGTTGTTCAATCCAGTCCAGTTTTGTACAATCTGGTCCGGTCTTGTCCGGTCCTCCCTGGTTTTTCCTGCTATTTCCTACTATTATATGGTCATATATAATAGCATGGTATAATATATAATAGCATATATACGTGGTCTGTTAGAAAAGTATCCGACCTTTAGCCGGTAAAAAAAACGGGCATACCTGGAGCGTTGTAACCACACTTCTCCCAGCGGTGCCGCTATTGTTGGAAGCATTTTGAAAAAAACCTGTTTTGGAATCGACTTTAGCTCGCCTGTCGTTGCAGGCATTCCTCTCGTCTGAAATCGCGTTCCTTTCAATGGCCTCTTGACTTTGGGGAATAGCTAGGAGTCGCAGGGGGCTATATCAGGAGAATAAGGAGCCTGGTTTTTCGCCAAAAAATTGTGAACCAAGTGCGAAGAATTTGCTGGAGCATTGTCGTGATGGAGTCGCCAATTTCCTGATGACCACAACGCCAGTCTCTTGCGCCGCACAGCATCACGTAGGCGAAGGGTACTATAGGACATCCCTATACCACTTTGGTGATTTTTACTTGCGTTGAAAAACCGACGAGAGCACTACACACTACGTCAGTCGAACACTGCTCGACAGCAACTGACGCTATCTACAGGCGTGAAAAAAATCGCGCATGCGCACGAAGGTTCAAGCTCGGCTCATGCAAGCGCGCTTGATTCAAATCCATCATGTTTTCAAAATAAAAAATAAGGTCGGATACTTTTCTAACAGACCACGTTATGTAATAACTGAATTTTGAAATAAAATAAATGTAGTTAAATATTAATATTAGAGTGTTAAGTACTAAACACTGTTAATTTCTTAGTTTCTTCACCTGGCGGAAATCCCTAGTGTCCGCAGTATGCCACGTGAATTAAGATCCAGCGCCGCTGATTGTGATAAGATTTTAGAATATCTCTCAGGTTCTGATTTCAAGGACGTAATCGCGGATATAGTGGATATAAGTCACGTGGAGCCTCTGCAACTAAAAATCTCACAATAGAACATAGTAATAGAAAGGCAGATAACGCTAGTAAAACTGCAGAGAATCAAAGGAATGAGAATACCTCCTTATATCTCGCAAACGGAATCAGAGGGCAAGAGGAAGAGTTAATAAATTATCTAAAAGGAAAGAATTTCAAAAATGTTCAGTGCAAAAAAACTTGTCTCCAAACACCCGGAGCGTTACTCTTCTTTCCGTGTCTATTCCGTTGGAAATGTTGGAGGATATAAAGAACCCGGAGCTGTGGCCTCGTTACACACACATTAACCATTTTTTCTGGAGTCCAGAGAGGAAGAACGACACGATATTGCCATAACTAGGATAATTTTAATCAAACAAAACACACAATCAATAGGAAATTCTATCGAGAGAATAGAGAATATGCTGGGAAAGCACGATACATGCATATTTCTGATTGTAACAGTACACTGGAGGAATGCGGATTAGGTAGAATTAATAGAAGTTAACAACTTCGTGCTGGCGTCCCACTTCTGCCGAGAAGCAGGTGAACACGGAGGCTACGCTACTTACTTTAAGAAAGGACTTGGGTACAAAAGACAGGATAATAATGCAATTGCAGAAAAGCATATTTTGAAATGTCAGCAATAGAAACACTATTGAGCGATAAGGTGCTAGTTGTTGTAAGTATTTACAGGGCTCCACAGGCGAATAAAAAGCTCTTTTTAAACAAAATACACGCACCACTCGAGCTGCTGGCCAAAGAAGACACCCAGTTTATCATAGCTGGCGAATATAATATGGATGCCTTAAACAGTTCAGGTACTACTACCCAGTTTTTGTCCTTGATCCAATCCTTTAGCGCAGTACTAATTTCTAGGGAAATAAGCCACCCTGATTCTCTGACGTGCATTAACAACGTTATTGTAAAAGTACATGTTTCATTCAGTGTCGCAACTAGGGACCATCATATATTTGAACATTATGCTCAAATACTAACCATGGAGTCGGCGGTTAAGGTTTGAACCCCTCACATTATTCTCACAAGACTTTTTAATGAAATAATAACTTCCACGACGAATGGATGCAGAAGGTGTGTTGGAAAGATTTGTTCAAAATTGGCGACAATGACATTAATGCCATTGGGATCTGTTCATGGACATCTCCCGAGGGAATTTCGAGGAGGCATTCCCTCGAGTTCCTACCCCCACGAAACATAGGGATCAAGCGGTGTATTACAACCCATTTTTGGCTCAGTTGGAGAAACACCTGGAAATCCTCAAACATTAGCAGCCTACAATCCAGATATTAAGAATAGGTACAATAACCTATGCAGAAAATACATTCACTTATTAAAGAAGGATAAAAAGCAGCGTTTTAAAAAGCAAATACAGCTATCATCAAACCGACAAAAAATCACATGGAGTATAATTTGAGAAATCACCGAACTGAGGAAGACAAATGATCTATTATTAAACCACAACGAAGATCTACTCACAAGTGTCTCAAATATAAATAATTTCTTCGCCAACTTAGCTAAATACCTTGTACACTTTAATTATAATATCCAGTATGAAGATATTATTCCAGTAAATACTAAATCTATATTTCTAACCCCAATTAGTATGGAGGAAATGGGTAACACGAACCTAAATAGCAAAAAAGTGCGGGTTGGTGAAATCTCATCCGTAATTGTAAAAAACATGCTCCCCTATATTATCTCACAGCTGCAGCATATAATAAATAACTCTTTTCTCTTTTCTCTTTTTTGAAGCTAAAGCTGAGTCAAATTACTCCTGCTTACAAATCGGGCGATAGAGCGGCTATAGAGAATTACAGACCGATAAATATGTTGGCAGTGTTTTCTAAAATTTTTGATAAACTTATGTGTTCTAGAGTACTTTACTTCTGTGAGAAGCAACAAATCATAAGCCATCAACAACATGGCTTCATAGAAGGGAAGAACAAATATACGGCTTGTTATCAATTCATCACCTACGTCGTTGATGAATTGATAACAAGCCGTATATTTGTTCTTCCATATTCCAGCTAGAAGCTTAAAATATTCCATACGGGGTGCTAATTGACCTATCTAAAGCATACGACCTAGTGTATAACTCCATTCTAGCGAAAAAACTATTTAAATATGGTATCAGAGGGGTTGCACTGGCCTGGATTTCATCATTTTTGAGAAATAGAACGCAAACTACCAAACTAATAACCAGTTGTGAATATGTGTATTCAAACGCAAGAACAATCATTATGGGAATACCACAAAGAGTACTATAGGACCACTGCTCTTCACATTAATTATTAATGACCTGCCCTGAATACCCAGCAGCCCGCAGCATACAATGGTAAATTATGCCGACGATACGACTGTGCTATTAATGAACAAGTCGGTAGAGGACATTAGTCGGAATGCTGGTCTAGCAATGTCATTGATGACCGCATGGTTTACTAATAATAATTTAGTATTAAACAAGAATAAAACGAAGTCAATTATCTTACAAACTAATAGAAGCACCACGAGTTACCTTGAAGAAATCCGAATGGATAATGATGTAATAAATGTAGACCAATCAGTAAGACTCCTTGGACTGTATATTGACAATACACTTAAGTGGTCGTCACAGATCGACCATGCTACTAATAAACTGAACAGGGCAGTTTTTGCATTGCAAGTACTACAGCAATACGTAGATGATCAAGTTCTGATGGTAGTGTACTTCTCTAACTTCCAATCATATATGAAATTTGGAATCATCTTCTGGGGTAACAGCATTTACTTTAGGAACGTGTTCAAGATACTGAAGCAAGCCCTCCGTTTTCTAGAAAACCTAAAATACCGCGAATCATGTAGGGGTGTTTTTAAAAGGGCGAATACACTACTACGGGCATCTACATATATGAAAATATCCTGTTCATAGTCAAACACTGGCACTTATTTACAAGTTTTCACAAACCGAGTGAACGTCATACAAAGTACAACAAAGAACTATATAACATATGCAAACATACTTTAGCGATGACTGAAAGGTGCCCACTATGCAGCAATATTAAACTTTTTAACAAATTGCCAGCATATATTAAGCATATAACAAACTTTATAAAGTATAAATGCGAACTGTACGGCATAATTATTGAGATAGAACCATATAATGTGGACGAGTATTATTTCAAAATTAACAACCCGATAAACTGACTTTATTTCAATTCCTAATCTGTTCTAGCATTATTTGTGCTGATATTATTTATTATTTTTTCACATTAATTCTCAGGCTATTATTTTGATTAGTCTTTCTAGAATGAGCTGTTGGACATATTTCATTTAGCATATTGTACTTGTAACATATACATAAATAATGAAATAAAAGTATTTGATTTGATAGCAATTTCTTAATTCTATTCCTGTCTATATAGTCCTTTCTTATATAGACATTATCTGTTAATTTGTCATTACGAAAATCTTCAGACTTTCCGACAAATTCATTTTGAAATTGCTACATCGTCCGTTAACCCAGACAACACAAAAGCACAGATTTCTCAAAAGTGCGATGGAACGTTTCATTTTGCTCCCTCTAAATCCCTTTGGACAATTTGTCGAGCTTCGCAAATAAACCGAAGAAACCGCTCCAATTCAACTGAGGAGGCAGTTCTACTCTCACAGACATTTTACTCATTTATAAACAATATATTTTGTGATCAACTGAACACTTACAATAATTACTTACCAGTTTTACTTGAATTAGATTTACTAATTTGTTAAACAATAAGAAATTGCTATCTACATATTAAACAATCAATATTCCCAATTTTTCTTTTAATATACTAATTAATGGTTTGTCTGGTCTTGTCAGGTGTTACCTAGTTTTGTCTACCATTTCTGGCCTTCTTGGAATTGTCTGGTCTTGTCTGGACTTCACTGGTCTTGTGTAGTTTTGTCTGGTCTTGTCTGGACTTATCTGGTCTAATCTGGTCTTAGATGGTCTTGTTTGGTATTGTTTGGTTGTCTGGTCTTGTCTGGAATTGTCTGATATTGTCTGGGCTTGTCGGGTGGTATCTGGCCTTCTCTGGTCTTGTCTGGAGTGGGCTGGTCTTGTCTTGTCTTGTATTTTTTGTCTGTTCTTTTTTCTGGACTTGCATGCCTTGTCTAGAGTTATCTGGGTTTATTTGGTTATCGGGTAATCGAGTAATCGGGTAATCGAAAAAACTTACAAATAAACCTCCTATCCAAGTTGTCAGGGATCCAATCATTAGTACACTTAATTGGTCGGCGTTTGCGACATAATTCCAAATCATCAAATTATTCAAAATGATGTGTGTAATGGAACCCAACATTTCCCATTTAAAAATCTGATTAAAACAGTCGACTGAATTGCAAATTATGTGGTGTAATTTGCAAATAACGAAAATATCTGATTCAATCTCTGGTTTGTACAATACCGACATCTGCGGTGATTCCAAATTGTTAAGCATTCCATTAACTAAAACGAGTCGCAATTTGATCGCTTGTAAAATGAAACACTTCAAAGCACAAATTATCAATATAAAATATATTTGCAGGTAGACATTGAAGTAATAAATATAATAATTCGGCATGAAATCCTTCCACACGTACGATTCTATGAGGTAAAATGCGAGGCAGAGAACATTTAAAAAGGCAAATTTAATTGTAATGTGCTTCAAAGTGGGAACCTTGATTCGGTTTCTAACTAAACACTTATCAATCGCTTCAAACAAATCGAACAGCAGTTGATATCCTCGCAAATTTCCACTCGAAGATTTTATAATCGTTAGTAAAGTTGTAATTAAACTGACAGAGTTAGTCAATATCTTTATATTTGTCGCCAAATCCATTTCGAAATAGGTACATCTTCCGTAAATCCACACGGCAAAAATGCACAGATTTATTAAAATTGCAATGCAAAAATTGATTTTGCTCGCTCTAAACCCATTGGACAAAGTGTCAAATCTCGGAAGCAAACTTACGAAACCGCACCAATTCAACACAGGAGACAATTCTATCCCCACAGACATTTTACCAATGAATGGAATGATCATTTAATGAAATCATGTGAATAATGTGAATAATGGAAATGGAAAGAAAAAAAAACATTCCATTACTAAACGACTGCACATTTGGAACAATTACTTTCTTCTTTTACAAGAAGTAATGACTATATAATAACCAATCGATAATTAGAACTTTTATGTCAAAATTCTATAGTCTATGCTTCTTTAGACATGTATGGTCTTGTCTTGTGTTCCCTGGTCTTGTCTGGTGTTGTCTCGTCTTGTCTGGCTTTGTCTGGTCTTGTCTGGTGTTGTTTCAACTTATCTGGTCTTGTGTTGTCTTGTTTGATGTTATCTGGCCTTGTCCGTCTTGTCTTGTCGTCTTGTCTTGTCTGGTCCTGTCTGGTCTTGACCTGTCTGGTCTTGTCTAGTCCTGTCTTGTCGTCTAATATTTTCACTATCATTACCCTTGTGACCTATTAGAAAACTGATTTTACCCCTACTTTAAAATATTATCAAAACAAACAATACAAGCAAATACAATAGTATATTACGTAACGACAGTTGTAAGAAGCATATTACGCACGAGCAGAACAGTTAACAGCTTAATTCCACGAGTACGTAATTGCCTTACAACTCGAGTTATGTACTATACTTTATCTACGACCACACTAATTTGTTTCTGTTTAATAAGAAAAATATGTTTGATGTAACAAATTTATTTCTTATTAGTACGGAACTTAAGGTAATAGCCTATTTTTTTTCTTTATAGTCAGATAAAAAAGATAAGGAAATAAATCTGTTTTACATGATACCTAATGAGCTCCTATAGCGCCTATTTGTGACCTAAAATACTGAAAAATTGTTTTTTCATAAATTCTTAGTCTGTGTGAAATTACGGAAAGCATGGTACCACTTGGCACCAGCAAACATGTTCTCGTCCACTGTTGTCAACAGGACTAATATAAAATATGCTAAACTGCTGTTAAAATTTTGCCAAAATTATGCTATTTGCTTTACAATTATGCTAAAAATTATGCTAAAATTCTTCAATTTCAAATAAAACGTGATTTAAGTGGCACAAAAAGCTTTTTGTTTTTCCAGAAGGTGAACAGACGGTTGGTTAGTCGGTTTACAGGCATCTTGCAACGTGGCCATAGAAAGCTAGCCTTCTTTTCCTTGCACAGTTAGAGAGCATCTCAATATGTTCGTAGAGCTCAGAGTTATGCCGTCTTCGGAATTCCCCATCTTCCTTTACCGGGCCTAGGATCTTCCTGAGGATTCTCCGCTCTCTGATTTCCAATTTCTCTATTAGACCCCTTCGGTTCAAACAAAGACACTCCATGGCATACAGGGCTTCTGGTCGTTAGACTGATGTGTAGTGATTAAGTTTCAGGTTGAGTGA
Source organism: Phosphuga atrata (assembly GCA_944588485.1). Taxonomy (NCBI): domain Eukaryota; kingdom Metazoa; phylum Arthropoda; class Insecta; order Coleoptera; family Silphidae; genus Phosphuga; species Phosphuga atrata. The sequence goes on along the minus strand of OX155900.1, from coordinate 49,373,496 downwards.
CAGAGATTTCTTATTGTAAGTGTTCTTAGTCAGCCGATAGGCTAGTTCTAACTTGCTGACTCTCTTGGATAATGATGCTCTTTCTGATAAGTTGGGTTCAATCCATTCGCCGAGATACTTAAATTTCTCAGTCCTCTTGATGTTTCCCTTTTCTAGTAACATCTCTCTGTTTGCTTCTCTGATGTTGGTGAAGAATTCTGTTTTCTCCAGCGACACTTGAAGACCCACTTTGGCAGCCTGTTTTCTGAGGCAGTTTACCTGCATTGTTGTCATCTCAAGAGAATCAGCAAACAGTGCCATGTCATCTGCAAAGGCCAGGCAATTTACAACCAGTCCATGGTTCTTACGTCCCAGGTAGATACCACTCTGAGCACCCAAATTGTTCAGTTCTTTGCGCCATTCTCTCATAACCTTTTCAGGGACACAGTTGAAGAGAAGTGGGGAAAGTCCATCTCTTTCTTTCACTCCAGTTTTTATTACCAAGCTTTCTGAAATCTCGCCTCTAATTTTAACCTTGGACTGGGTGTTGGTCAAAGTTTCTAGGATGAGTCTGCGGGTTTTGTTGTCTAGTGCTAGTTGCTGGAGTACTTTGTTAAGCGTTTCTCTATCAATGGAATCGTAGGCCTTCCTAAAATCAACAAAGGTGACGACCACCTTGCGGTTTCTCATCTTGGGATATGCAAGTACAGTTTTAAGATTGAGGATCTGTTCAACACAGGATCGGGTCTTTCTGAAGCCTCCATGGTATTCTTCCAGTTGACTATCCAACTGATTTTCTGCCCTTGTTTGTAACGCCTTCGAGAGAATCTTGTATGTTACCGGGACGAAAGAAATTCCGCGGCAGTGGTTTAGATCAGTAAAATCTCCCTTTTTATGAAGCGGATGGATCAGAGCAGATTTCTAATCGGGTGGTAATTTCTCTGTTTCCCAGATGTCCTGGATGATCTCGGTTAGCTTGCGCACGGCACTATTTCCAGCACCTTTCCACAGTTCAGCAACGATATAGTAATTTCCAGCTGCCATATTATTCTTAAGAAGTTTAATGATCTGGCCAACTTCTTCCAATGAAGGGGGAAGCGAGTCCGGGTTTGGTGTGGTTTGTTTATAGTCGAAGTCTTTGCTGGGTGGGTCACAGTTGAGTGGATTTTTAAAGTACTGAGCCAAAAGGTGGCAGTTGTCCTTGTCGTTATAAGCCAGTTTGCCTTGTGAGTCTCTGAAATGGAGGCTTGGCGGTGCCTATTTTCTGATTGCCTGCTTAAAGGTTCCAAAGTAATCTCTGGAATTATTCTTCGCAAAGCTCTCTTCGATTTAGGTTAGTTAGGTTAATCTAACCGTCTTGAATGAGATCACTAAGTTTTCAACTCCTATCATTACAGAATTAGTAAAATTATAAGTTTTATTAACACAGTCTGATTTATCGTGCCCTTTGCTTTTAATTATCTTTCATTTACCTTTTTCTTTATTGATAGTTTAAATGTTATAAAACTTTAGCGGCTTTTGAATTGTTATTACAGGATGATAAAAGAGAAAGAGTGACAAAAGGTTTTCTCTTTTGTCGTCCTGCATTCAAGTTTTATTATTTGTTCCCTTTCTTAATGTTTTTTTTTAACTTTGTAAATTTTGTGAAAGCCTTAAAGTTTTTAAAAAAATAACAATCATTATTTTGTAGTTAGGCTACACTGTTTGCATCTAGATTTTCAACAAAATTCCCTACATTTTTACGCTTTATACGCCGCAAGTTGATTTTTATTGTTAAATGCAAACTCTCGATCCAATATACATCAATGTGGCTAGGACCGTTGGTTTAACTCCGGTTAGATTAGGTTGTCCGCCGCGAAGCGGACAGATAAATCAAGACAACATACTTACATATAAACATAACTTACATACAACATACAACTCTGGATCCAAAATAAGCCAAAGTGGCAATAACCGTTGGTTTAACCCCGGTTAGATTAGGTTGTCCAAGAATTAGAATTTGAACAAAATTTAAATTTATTTTTGTTTTTTAGACGAAAGAAGACTTGGGCCAACTTTGTTTTTCTTTTCTTATTTTGAGGAAATCGTATGATGAATAGACAGGACATTATTTGTAAGTTTTTTCTGTTTTTATAAGACGCGCGGGAGCCCGAAATCTCGATCCAATATAAGCCAAAGTTGCAATGACCGTTGGTTTAACCCCGGTTAGATTAGGTTGCCCGCCGCGAAGCGGACAGATAAATCAAGACAACATACGCGCGGGAGCGCGAACTCTCGATCCAATATAAGCCAAAGTGTCAATGACCGTTGGTTTAATCCCGGTTAGATTAGGTTGTCCGCCGCGAAGCGGACAGATAAATCAAGACAACATACTTACATATAAACATAACTTACATACAACATACAACTCTAGATCCAAAATAAGCCAAAGTGGCAATAACCGTTGGTTTAACCCCGGTTAGATTAGGTTGTCCATTAGGGACTTATTTAGGTTGTCCAATTCTCGATCCAATATAAGCCAAAGTTGCAATCACCGTTGGTTTAACCCCGGTTAGATTAGGTTCTCCGCTGCGAAGCGGACAGATAAATCAAGACAACATACAAATCTCGATACAATATAGGCCAAAGTTGCAATAACCGTTGGTTTAACCGCTGTTGGATTTGGTTTTTCGGCGCTAAGTCGAAAGATAAATCAAGATAACATAAATATTAAGATAACCTAATCCAACCGGGGTTAACTCTCGATCCATTAGAGGACAAAGTTGCAAGGATCGTTAGTTTAACTCCGGTTAGATTAGGTTGCCCACCGCGAAGCGGAAAGATAAATCAAGAAATCATACTTACATATAAACATAACTTACATACAACATACAACTCTCGGTTCAAAATAAGCCAACGTGGCAATAACCGCTGGTTTAACCCCGGTTAGATTAGGTTGCAACTTAAATTTGTACAAAATTTGAATTTATTTCTGTTTTTTAGACGAAAGAAGACTTGGGCCAATTTTGTTTTTCTTTTCTAATTTTGAGGGAATCGTATGATGAATAGACAGGACATTATTTGTACGTTTTTTTTAGTTTTTATTTTTTAAATTTCAATTTATTTGTATTTTTAAGATTTCGCTTTTTATTTTTTGAAGAAAATCTGATAATGATTATACTGGACATTGCCTATAAGGTTTTATATGTTTTTTCTAATTTCAAAATTTAATTTGTATTTTACATATATAGGATCTGACGATTTTTTTAAATTTAATTTTTTGAAAATCTTAATTTATTTATATTTTTCTCTGGATATATTAAAAGTTTTCCATTTTTTTTTTATTTCGAAACAAATCTGTCGATAATTAGAAAAAATAATAAACGTAGCAACATCTAGTTATTTGCGTTCGCGTCGACTATCAGTCCACGTTGACAATGTTTACAACTACTTCAAGAAAAACACGAATATTTTTTGAACCAGATAACTTAGAAGCTTCATTTTTGCTTTCCGACCTTTGCGACCTTTCCGTTAACCCGTGCCAAGGACGATTAATAACAGTTACACCAGGTAAAAAGTCCATAACACTTATTTTCAATAAACCCCTAAACTCCAATTATTCCCTATTTCGCTCCAACACATTAATTCCACCATCTGTCCGACTTTGTCATACTAACTAACGAACTGCTTGGCGAAAGCAGTTAAGACAATACGAACTTCGCAGAAAACAAGGGTAACTCGTAACAAATGATGTGTGAATGACATGCTTTGAAAATGCATAAAATCACAGTAAAATTATTTAGTTTTACAATATCATGCAAAGAAATACAATCAGTACATCTTATAAGAAAGGCAGTACAAATGCAGTGCCCAAAAGTCTTTAAAAGTCTTGTTTTGTCTGGTCACGTCTAGGGCTTTACACGAGACGATATAGGGCGAGAGTTTCAAAAATCTCGTCTCGCTCTCGTTAGTTTAAAAGAAAATTGCTCTCGCTCTAGGAACCGTTTGTCTTGTCTCACTCGCGCTCTCGTAACCATTTGTCTCGGCTCGTCCCATCTCGTCAAATAGAGTTCTTGCTAGAACTTATTGTTAGGATAGTCCAAAACGAGGTAATCATTAATTTTATTGTAATTAATATATACGTGATTAACTGTTATATAGAGAATTGTTTTATAATAAAATACAATTTTACAATACTATTTGAAGTTACAAGTTATAAGTTTGATAATTTGACTAACCAAAATTTTACACTTTAAGTCACAAGATGACCAAGTAATGGTAACTTGCCCTAGGCCAGAACGAGCAGTTCAAATTTATGCAAGAAAATATTACCGTTGCCCGTGTATGATAAGTATGAATTTGAAATGAGACTCTCATGCCTCGCAAAAGCGAGACCACTTACGCTCTCGTATCTCAGCATATGTGGTCTCGCTCTCGCGACAGCGAGCCCACGGGCGGTCTCGCTCTCGCGAGAATAATTTTCAAAACTGTTTCTTCTCGGTATCGTCTCGCTTTTACGAGACCAGACGAGACGAGACGAGAAAAATATCGTTCTCGTATGAAGCCCTGGTCTCGTCAGATCTTACACTGTTGATATCGTCTTGTCTTGTCTGATTTCGTTTGGTCTTGCTTGGTCTTGGAATATTAAAACAACTTACAAGCATATAGGAACTCCAAAATGTTACAGCGATAACGGTTTTCCAAGTCCACACGACAAAAGGATTTAGAATTGGTTCAATTGCGAGCAAAATGTTGATTAGCAAATGGAGCATTACCACGCACGTGTGCCATCCAAAATATTCATCAAGGACGTCGGCCAAATCGCCAATGATGCCGTTCAATCTGATTAATTCGTCGACTTGAGAAATCTTTATGCTTCCGATTATCTTGTTTACAGCGAGAATCCTCCACTTCAAATGGCGCAATATTTTTACTTGCAAAATAGTCACAGTGAAGATGTAAAACATCTGAACCTCTTCATGCACAATGAATTGGTACGCGTAGAAGTCAAAGTCGTAATACCACGCCGTTGCATCAAGTGCGACAACGGCCAAAAATATGATTAGCATGAAACAAAATTTCAATGTTATATAGGGAATGTGGATGTTGGTTGTGACGCCGAGGGCTAGCAATTTGTTGTCGATGAGGTTAAAGTAGTTGAAGATCAGATGGGTTTTGGTAAAATTCCAATTACAAGAACCCGTTAATGTCAAAATGTTTGTTACTGTAGCAAATATCGTGGAAATGCACATTAGTGTAATTTGCACTTTGGAAATATATTTCTTGTTCAACGCCAGCTTGCCGTAAATGGAATAAGCACAAGTCAATAGAAATACAAGCGAGGTGATGTAAGAACGCGCAAAGGACTTTTCGAACAATTTGGTTTTACGGTTGTAGACGGGAACTAGACCAACCCAACCGGCAACGAGCAAAATTGTTCTTAAATTTTCTGCCACTAGCATTTTGAAGACAGTAATTCGACTATAAGTTTGTACTGATGCTTTGAGACTGAATGGTAATACTCATTTATGGAAATCGTTCATCGTTTTTGTAAATATGTAGAAAAAAACGCGTTAATAAATTGAATGTTGTGACACAAAAATAAATCCTTCACTTTACCTAAATTAAACTACTTGCCTTTATTATGAAATTATATATTATTATTGCAATAATATATTTTCATTGCAATAATATTACTCCTATCGCAATTTTGATGTCATTAATTGAAATAAGTATTGTAATATATTATCTGATCTTGTCCAGTCTCGTTCGGTTTTGTCCTGTTGTGGTTATAATGGTTGAGATCGACCGCTGTCGCCAATGTTGTTAGGCGGAACTGCTGGCCAACAACTCATCAGTGTTTGATATAGTTCTTACCTATCTCGGGATCTTGCGACTTCTGTGGTCTGGTATTCGTAAATCACGAAGTTGGCGATGGATTGGTTTAGGAACGTCCCAACCCATGGTCCCACGCCTAAAAGCTCTTAAGTCATTTAGACGATAATCACTTGCGGGAATTTATACCTCCAATGGATATTTTTATTACCCGAAATGTAATTTTCAGAAGGACACTTAAAATATAAAAATGTTCCCATCAAGATAATCAGCTTGTCGGCACGAGTGGTGTAGGTCGGCATGAGTGGTGTTGTGGCGACACTCGTGGTCTCATGTTAGAACGCTAAGTAACAAGTCTGGAGGTCCGGAGTTCTATACCCAGTGTCGGCCGCATATGTACCAGAAGACAAATGTGTAATTAATTAGCGCAATTTATAATAACATCTTGGTTTCTGGGCCTATAAGTGAAAAAATGTGGTCAAAATACAATAGGCCACTAAGGCCGCAGTGTTTGAAGGGTTAACACCCGGTATCCACTTTGGACCAAACTTTATAATTTTTTTTTTTAATCAAGATAATCACGTCCCATCACATTGTTAGTTTCTCTGAGAACATTATTTAGTATTTCAAGGAAATTTTTTTAATATAAGCCACTACTTCGGTTTGCTTCGGTTAGCTTGTTTGTTTGTCTTGTTGGTCGTATATGTGTCTATGGGTGTCTGGCATTGCATTTTGACGATGGGTATAATCGGTCGCTATGCTGGGGGAGTCGCTATGCTGGGGGAGCAAGGAATCAACTCTCGTGTTCAGGCAGTAGTCTCGTTTTTTTATCTCTATGGCTTCTCAGTATACCCGTGACATTTCATGGCTAATCTGTGCAAGAGTCATTGAATTTCTGAAATCCATCCAATGGCCGGTGTTGATATGTTGGACGAGAGTGGATGAAAGCTTCTCTTTATGTCTGACTGAAACTACATATTCTTGGATCCTAGCCGATTTTTTCTATTGGTACGCCCAATATAGGTTCATTCACATATTTTCCATGGGATTCTAACGGGATGGTGTCTTTAACGCTAAGTGGCCTGGAGGATACTTGTTTGCTTTGGCTTGAAATGGTCTCGATATTGTGTCTTTTAAGGATTCTGGCGATTTTGTCAGTTGATCCATGAACATATGGTAGGTATGCTGTGCTGACGGGTTTCTGGCGTTCTTCATTTCTTTGGTTACGGTTCTCTGTACGACGGAAATCGACTGGATATTAGGCTGTATAAATATCCATTTGAATGGAGCTTTTCGTAAGTTTTTCAATTCCTTTGGTAAGTTGAGCTGGTCGGCTATCCTTGGATCGGGTGGTGAGAGTGTTGACTACAGATGCGAGTTGTTTGGGGTGATGGTGCAAAGAAGCGTTCGGATATCTGTCCGTATGCATTGGTTTCCGTTACACTGTATGACTCAAAGTATCGTCTGGTTTCTTCTGTAACAAAACAACCAAGAGAGGGACTCGTTGATGCTTTTTTACCTCCATTGTGAATTTGATTTCGTCATGTTGGGAGTTTATATGTTGGGAGTTATATAGTTTTTATATTTTCATGTAGGGTGCTATAGGAATTTGTTCAGTCCTTGTCTGCCTTCGGGCAGATTACAAAAGTATCGTCCACATGTCTTAACCAGTGTAGTTTTCAGTGTAGCTGATGATATTGCCTTTTCCTCAAAATCTTTAAGAAATATGTTGCCTATTACTGGGGACAGAGGTGAACCCATTGGTACTCCTAGAACTGATTTGTATATTTGACCATTGCACCTAAAGTATGTATTCTTTAGACAATGATCCGCCAGATCTAATACATACGATCTTGTGTTTTATTTTCGATCTTGTGATGTTGAAGGCCTCGGGGACCTGTACTTTTGTTAATAAAGATACAATGCCAAAGCTCACAAGGATATGGAAAATTGAATAAAGGCAAGTTGCAACAACAAGAAGAAAATGATGCACGATCTCGACATTTTCCTTTAAAAACGTTGCGTCTCCTTGTGGTAGTGCATCAGAGGAACAATCCAAGCGCCTAAATCTAAAAGCACCTTCATATTTTCACTAACATATTATGTAATTTCATCTTGAATTAGCGAGGCTCTTCTCGTATGAATTTACCCGCAGAACTGAAATATTGTCCAAAGTTTCTATCGAAAGCGTAATTCATCTTCTTCTTCTTGATTTAGGACTTTGTCCTGTATTGTAGAGCTGTCTACCCCTCTTGCAATCCGGACGTCCAGGACTCCTGCCATCTCTTGGGCAGGCGGGCTGGGGGTCTTCTGCTTTGTGGCCTTCCGTCTTTTGCCCACTTGGCAATTCTATCCTGGTCTATTCTGCTTACATGGTCTCTACAGTACCTTCTCCGGGATCTGACCCATCTGACATCTTTCGTTTGTACTTTATCTCTTATGGCGCTGCTTCTTATTTGATTCCGTAGTGTTACGCCTTTTATTGCTCTCAGCGTTTTAATTTCGGTGCTTCTCAAGAGTTTCTGTTTTTGTTGTTTCGGCTCGGGTCTCGGCAGCGTATGTTAGGATAGGTCTTAAACAGGCTCTATATATTTTCTTGAATCCTATGACCTTGCATTCTGCCGTCATATATTTGTTTTCCCACATTAGGTCTCTTAGGCTACCGGAAATGAATGAAATTTGATGCAGTTGGCTTTTACTTCCTCAATCAGGTTTCTGCTACTCGATATTTGCGACCCTAGGTAGTTGAATTTCAGGACCTGTTCTATTGTTTTGTTGTCCAGCATAAGTTTGCACCTGACAGGCTCTTTGGATATAATCATTGATTTAGTTTTTCCTGTTTATATGGTCATGTTTAATTTTTTGGCGGTTTTATTGAGTGCAAATAGTAATCTTTATAGGTCGTCTTCGTTCTCTGATATTAGTGTGGCATCATCCGCATAACATATTATATTTAGGCAGTTGTTAGTCATTCTATATGCTGTTCCTGTGTTTTTGTCCTCTTTGAGTATTTCGTTCATCATGATGAAAGAGGGTTTTTTTTACCCTGAATGACGAAATCACCCTTACATGATGAAAGAGGGTTTAGGGGAAAGAGGGTTTTGACTTAAGCTGTCCCCCTTTCTAATCTCAGCCTTGATGTCAATTTTTTCAGCTACCGTTTTGTCTGCTTTAATGTGTGTGCTATTGTTTTTTGTCTTTTATTACTTTAATGTATCTGTCATCCACTCGATGTTGACGTAGAATATTTGTAATGTCGTTCAATTGTATTCCGTCAAATGCTTGTTTGAAGTCCACTATACATAAATAGACGGGTTTTTCAAATTAAATTCCTTTCTCCGCTAGTTGTCGCACTATGAAGATACCGTCTATTGTTCATCTATTTTTGCAGAATCCCTGTTGTTCTTCACAGCTTCCCACGGCAACTTAGATTTTCTCGGCTATTATTTTTGTGAAAATTTTGAGCACTACACTCAAGTTCTTTTTTTGCAACTTTCTTGTAGATTGGTACTGTTATGCTGGTTCTCCATTCTTCTGGAATTGGTTCTACTTCGAGGATTATTCTAAAGAGCTGCATTATTTCTTTAATGATGGTATTTCCCACATTTTTATCATTTCATTGCCGATATTATCTATGGCTGGTGCTTTCAATTTTTTATATTTTTCACTGTCATGAAGATATCATCTGTTGTAATTGGTTGTTCATCGGTTGTGCCTTTGGGTGCCTGTGTTATGTACTCTGCTTCTTCAGTTTCTGCTTCTGCCTGGTCTTTATAGATTTCTTTAAAGTATTGTATCCACTGATGGTAGTACCTTGGATGTCCTCTTTTATTGATTTCTTTCTGTTTCTTAGCATTTTCCAGATCTTCTTTTTACCTCCATATAGGTCGTGTTGCATTTCGTTAGAGAAGTTTTCCCAGTATCGCTTTTCAAGTTCTTTGATTGCTTGATTTACTCGGTTTCGTACTTCATTGTATTTGTGGTAATCTTCCTCAGTTTTATTCTTTCTATATGTTATGTATGCTTTCCGCTTCTGCTTGGCTAAATCTTTTACTTCTTCTATGAACCATGGCTTTTCCGCTCTTGTGCCATTTACCTTAATTTTCCTTACTCCTTTCGCGCAATTGCGCTTGATGTAATGTTGGATTTTATTTTTCCCAGGCTTGATTTACGCTGCACTATGCTGTGATTGGGTTGTTGAGTATTTTCTATTTTAACTGTTTCTGGTATATATGGTATATATGGTGTTTTGGTGCTTTCATTTCCAAACGATTGAACGTTATATTTTGATATGTGTACTGGTGTATTTTTTCTGCGGAGGTTTTCTGTGTAGGTTTGGTTCAACCAAACCACGTTCTGTTGTTGCGTTGGCTGACGTTAATACTCCTACGCCTAATATCTCCTTATGGTGTGTATTCCTATTGGTTCTAATGAGGTCTATCATCGATTTCTGCCCTCTTGATTTGATAAATGTGAATTTATAGTGGAGTTTGTAGTCGAAGTCGGTGTTGTTAATGGTAAGCTCGTGTTGGGTGCATGTTGTTACTAGAATTTCTTCGTTGCTGTTTTACTAGAATTTCTAGAATTTACTAGAATTTCTTCGGACATTTCCGTTGAACCGCTGCATTACGCACGGGATTGCTGTGGAGCCAATTCTTGAGTTAAAGCCACCCATCATTAGAAACTTCTAACTTTTTGATATTCGACTTATAGCGTCTTTCAGTTTTTTGAAAAATGGTTCTCTCTCTTCTATTGGTTTACCCATATCCGGCGGGTACATGCTTATGATGTTCAGCATGTTATCTTTTGTTTTGATAAACAGTTGCATTATGGTTTAATCTATTTACTTTACTTCGTCAATAAGTGTTTCGTACCTTTTGTGTACCAGTACGCCTACTCCCGGGTACGCCCTTTTGTCCATCTCCTTGCCGCTGCAGATTAATATGTAGTTGTATCTGACATTTCCCTTGCCCTTCCGTTTAGTTTCCGATATTGCGCATATGTCAATTTGGTGTTTTCCAACTCTAATAGGATTTCCTGGTCTTTTCTGTTCCATGATGTAACGTTCCAGGTGGCTAATCTTAATATGTCATTTTCACTTTTCCGTATTCGTATCCATTTTTCGCCTTGTCGTCCCGTGTAGTCCGTCCTCGTTCCGAGGCTTGTTTCGCAGTTCCGAGCCTTGTTTATAGAAAGCTATTTAATAAAACAAATTAAAGTAATTTATTAATTCGTTCTGCCAATACAATTTGTTTATTTAACGATCGTAGTTTGGTTATATTTATTTATTTCTGGACTTGAAATATCCATACAAGTATAGTTTGGTATGGTCTTGTCGGAACTTACCTTGTCTGATCTTGTCTTGTCTTATATAATCTGGTTTGGTCTGTGGTTTTTGAATGTTTAAACAACTTACAAGTAAATAGGAAATCCACGATGTCGTAGTGATAACGGTTTTCCAATTCCATACGATGACAGGATTTAGAACTAGTCCAAGTACGAGCAAAATGTTGATGACGAAACAGAACATTGTCCCGCATGTGTGCCATCCAAAATATTCATCCACGATGTCGGTTAAATCCCCAATCAGGCCGTTTAACCTGATTAATTCGTCGACTTGTAAAATCTTCATGCTTGCAATTAAGTCGTTTAAGGCGCGAATCCTCAACCTCAGGTGGCGCAATATGTTCACTTGAACAATAATCACAATGAAAATGTAAAAGACATGGACCTGGTCTTGCACTACGAATCGGTACGTATGGAAATCATAGTCATAATACCACGTCATTGCATCAAGCACGGCAATGCCCAACAAGATAATTACCGCGAAAATGAATTTGAAGGTTACATAGGGTATGTGGATTTTGGTTTTAACGCCGAGGGCAAACAACTTGTTGTCGATGAGATTGAAGTGGTTGAAGATCAGTTGAGTTTTGGCAAAGTTCCAATTGCAAGCACCCGTTAAAGTGAAAATGTTTGTTAACGTAGCTAATACCGACCAAATGCACAATAGAAACACGTGTGTTTTAGAAACATATTCCAAGTTTAGCTTGCCGTATATAGCATATGCGCCAGCCAATAGGAACACAAACGAGGTGGTGTACGAACGCGCAAAAGACTTTTCGAACAATTTGGTTTTCTGGCTGTAGACGGGTACTACGCCAATCCAACCGGCAACGGGCAAAATTGTTCTCAAGTTTTCTGCCACTAGCATTTTGACCGCAGTTATTCGACTGGGCTAGGTTTCATTTATACTTCCAGACATTCTGGAAATGTTGATTTATAAGAATCGTCCATCGATTATGTAAACACATTGACACGTTGATTAATTAAAAAAACAATGCGCCACTTTACTTAAATGAATTGTTTTGAATTGAAATTATAGTCCATTCTTCCAATAACAATACTCCAGTAACTTCAATAACATTATTGATAGAATTAATCCAATAACGATTTTGATAGAATTAATTTGACAATAGAATCATGGTCTTGCTTTTCTCAAAACAGAAGAATCGTAGCCTTTTTCTGTCATGTCCGGTCTTGTGCGATCTTGTGCGGTCTTATCCAGTTTTGTTCGGTCTTGTCCGATATTGATCGAGCTAGTGCTTTCTTCTCCAATCTTCATCGTCCAGTCGACTGCTAGATCGACCAGTTTTTCAATCCAGTCCAGTTTTATACAACCTGCTCCGGTCTTGTCCGGGTTCCTCCCTGGTTTTCCCTACTATATTTCCTACCTACTATTATATGGTTATATATAATAGCATGCTATAATATATAATAGCATGGTATAATATATAATAGCATATATACGTGGTCTGTTAGAAAAGTATATAACATTTAGCCGGTAAAAAAACTGGCATACCTGGAGCGTTGGAGACCTAATCACCCTCAAAGTACTCTCCTTGGGACTCCACACACTTCTCCCATAGGTGTCGCCATTGTTGGATGCATTCCGAAAAAGCCTCTTTTTGGAATCGGCTTTAGCTCCGCTGTCGTTGCAGCCATAATGTCGTCTCTTGTCTGAAATCGCGTTCCTTTCAATGACCTCTTGACTTTGGGGAGTAGCCAGAAGTCGCAGGGAGCCATATCAGGAGAGTAAGGAGCCTGTCGAACCTGAGGAGTCTGGTTTCTCGCCAAAAAATTGTGAACCAGGTGCGAAGAATGTGCTGGAGTATTGTCGTGATGTAGTCGGCAATTTCCTGATGACCACAACTCCAGTCGCTTGCTCCGCACAGCATCACGTAGGCAACGTAGGACATCCTAATAGCACTCTTTGGTGATTTTTTCTTTCATTGAAAAACCGAAGAGAGCACTACACACTACGTCACTCGAATACTGCTCGACAGCAACTCACGCCATCTACAGGCGGGAAATAATTCACACATGCGCACGAAGGATCAAGGTCGGGTCAAGCGCGCTTGATTCAAATCCATCAGGTTTTCAAAAAAAAAATAGGGTTGAATACTTTTCTAACAGACTACTTATGGTTATATATTAACTGAATTTGTGAATAAAATAAGTGTGGTTAAATATGAATATTAGACTGTTAAGTACTAAACACTTATAGTGTTAATTTCTTAGTTTCTTTACCTAGTGGAAATCCCTAGTGTCCGCAGTATGCCACGTGAATTAAGTTCCAGCCCCGCTGATTGCGATAAGATTTTAGAATTTCTCTCAAGTTCTGATAGTGAAGAAACGTGGAGCCTCTGCAACTAAATAAATGTATTAGTGGCCATGTCAGCAGATAACGGTAGTAAAACTGCAGAGAATCAAAGGGGTGAGAATATCTTGCTAACGGAATCAGGGGGCAACTTAAGGTCAACGTCGCTTTCTTAAAAAATGATACTAGTGAACAAAAAGAAATTTAAAACCATTTGATAAAAACGCGAATTACTAAGCACCGAGAAATAAGACCGGAGACTACCAAAACAACCGACGATAAGGAACTTTAGCAAACTCAAAAAAATATTCTAGAAAACCGCGGCGTTCTAACATTATAATAGAAACAAATCACGATAATGTGGAGGTAAGAGCTATAATTAAACAAGCGCACCTACACATCTCGAGGCTAGAACCTCAACTCGTTGAGAGGTAATAAATTATCTAAAAGAAAAGAATTTAAAAAATGTTTAGTTCAAAAAAAACTTGCCTCCAAACACCCGGAGCATTACTCTTCATTCCGTGTGAATTCCGTTGGAAATGTTGGAGGATATAAAGAAGCCGGACCTGTGGCCTCGTTACACACACGTTAACAATTTTTTCTGGAGTATAGAAAGGAAGAACGACACGATATTGCCATAACTGGGATAATTTGAATCAACCAAAATACACAATCAATAGGAAATCTATCGAGGGAATGGAGAATGTGCTGGAAAAGCACGATAAATGCATATTTCTGATTGTACCAGAACACTGGAGGAATGCACAAAAGTAAACAACTTTTTACTGGCGTTTCACTTTTGCCGAGAAGTAGGTGAACATGGAGGCTCCGCTATTTACTGTAAGAAAGAACTTTGATACAAAAGTAATAAAAAAAAGTATTACAAAGAGATACAACGTACAAAAGTATTTACAGAGCTCCACAGATGAACAAAATCTCTTTTTAAACAAAATACACGAACTACTCGAGCTGCTGGCCAAAAAATACACCCAGTTTATCATAGTTGACGACTATAATATTGATGCATTAAAAAGGTCGGGTACTACTACCAAGTTTTTGTGCTTGATCCTATCTTTTAGCGCAGTACTAGTTTCTAAGGAAATAAGCCACCCTGATTCTCGGACCTGCATTAACAACGTTATTGTAAAAGTACATGTTGCATTCAGTGTCGTAACTAGGGACCATCATATATCTGATCATTATGCTCAAATACTAACCATGGAGTAGGCGGTTGAGGTTTCAGCCCCTCATATTATTCTCACAAGACTTTTTAATGAAAGGAATATTAACTTCCACGCCGAATTGATGCAGAAGGTGTGTTGGGATGATTTGTTCTAAATTAGCGACAATTACATCGATGCGCAGTGGGATCTGTTCATTGACATATTCCGAGGGAATTTCGGCATCCCCTTGAGTTCCTACCCCCACGAAACATAGGGATCAACGCGTGTATAACAACCCATTTTTTGCTCAGTTGGAGAAAAAGCGGGAAGTCCTTCAAACATTAGCAGCCTAAAATCCGGATATTAAGAATAGGTACAATAACCTACGCAGAAAATACATTAACTTATTAAAGAAGCATAAAAAGTCTCACTATCATCTGTCATCATCTAATAATCATCTAATAATCACAAAGTATCACTATCATTAGTATAACTATCATCAAACCGACAAAAATCCACATGGAGTATAATTTGGGAAATCACCGAACTGAAGAAGAAAAATGATCAATGTATAAACCACAACGAAGATCCACTCACAAGTGTCTCAAATATAAATAATTTATCGCCAACTTATCTAAAAACCTTGTACACTTTAATTATAATATTCAGTATGAAGAAAATATTCCAGTAAATACTAAAACTATATTTCTAACCCCAATTAGTAAGTAGGAACTCGGTAACACAGTCACGAACCTAAAAAGAAAAAAGTGCGGGCCATAATGAAATCTCATCTGTAATTGTAAAAAACGTGCTCCCCTATATTATCACCCCGCTGCAGCTTATAATAAATAACTCTTTTAACGCGGGAAAATTTCCAATGAAGCTAAAAGTGGGCCAAAATTACTGCTGTTGACAAATCGGGCGATAGAGCGGCTATAGAGAATTACAGACTGATAAATATGTTGTCGGTGTTTTATAAAATTTTTGAAAAACTTATGTGTTCTAGAGTACTTTACTTCGGCGGGAAGCAACAAATCATAAGCCATCAACAGCATGGCTTCATAAAAGGGAAGAACACAGATACGGCCTGCTATCAATTCATCAACGACATAGGATTATAGCTAGAAGCTCGAAACATTCCATACAGGATGTGAATGAACCTATCGGAAGCATACGACCAAGTGGATATAACACCATTCTAGCGGATATACTATGTAAATATGGTATCAAAGGGGTCGCACTGGACTGGATTTCATCATTTTTGAGAAATAGAACACTAACTAAAAACCAGTTGTGGATATGTGTAGTGAAACGCAAGAACAATCTATATAGGGATACCACTAGGCAGTATTATATACAGATACGACAGTGTGGACCGCTGCTCTTCACATTATTTAATAATGACCTGCCCCGAATACCCATCATCCCGCATCATACAATGGTAAATTATGGCGGCGATACGACTGTGCTATTAATTAACAAGTCAGTAGAGGACATTAGTCGGAATGGTGGTCTAGCAATGTCATTGATGACCGCATGGTTTACTAATAATCAATTAGAATTAAACAAGAATAAAACGAAGTCCATCATCTTCCAAACTAATAGAAGCACAACGAGTTACCTTGAAGCAATACGAATGTGGCATGATGTAATAAATGTAGACCAATCAGTAAGACTCCTTGGACTGAATATTGACAATACACTTGAGTTGCTGAGATTTTTAAGGCCAGCTTTCAACTGGCATACAAACCGCTGAAATGGAAAGAGGCCAAGGTGATATTCATCCCTAAGGCAAGGCGCAGGCCTCAAGACCTGGCAAAGTCCTACCGACCAATAAGCCTCACTTCCTTCCTCCTGCAAACAATGGAAAAAATTGTGGACAATCACATACGGTACGGAACTCAAAGAAGTCCTACGGACCAAAAGAAGTCCTCTCCATAAGCACCAATACACAAGATAACGACCACATTGGAAGCAGCACTGGACTGCAAAGAAATTGCTGTAGGTATCTTTATAGATATAGAAGGATTGCTTGACAACACAACCCGTTTATAAAATAAGAATGCAGCCCCCAACAATGGGATCGACGACCCTATCATTAAGTGGATTCAAGACATGCTGACTAATCGTAAAAGTACCGCCACACTGGGTGGAACAAAGAGGACGGTAACCACAGAGAGAGGCTGCCCACAAGAGGGGGTGTTATGGCCTCTGCTGTGGTGCCTGGTCGTTGATGATCTGCTAGATGTGTTATAAGGCGGTTGATTGTGCAGACGATGCTGCCATCATAATAAGGGGTACGTTTTATGAAGGGGTAGTATAATCATGAACCTTGCACAGAGTGCACTTAACATCATCAACTGTTGGAGCAAGAAGGAGGGCCTTAGTGTTAACCCGAGCAAAACAGTAATGGTTCCCTTTACCAGAAAGCAGAAACTGAACTTGAAAGCTTCGAGCATTGAAGGTCAGACGTTAGAGTTCTGTGAGGAGATAAAATATCTAGGGGTAACCTTGGATAAGAAACTCATTTGGAACTGGCATCTGAACAAAACGCTCTCAAAAGCCACAGCGGTCTTTTGGATCTGCCGTAAGCTTTTTGGGAAAACATGGGGACTAAAACCGAAAATGGTCCTATGGTCTTACATAGCAATGGTAAGACCGATTATCACCTACGGTTCACTGGTAGTACAAAACAAAGGAAAAAATGACCCAAAGCATGCTACAAAAGCTTCAACGGCTCGCGTGCTTAGGTATAACTGGAGCGACGCAATCTACTCGAACCAAAGCAATGGAAGTTTTGTTGAACCTATCCCCACTACACAAGCAGGTGGATAAAGAAGGTCTTCTCAGTGCTCTGAGACTAAGGTGCACATCGCTTATTCAGAGACACATTAAAATAAGGGAACAAATCGGAGAGGAATTTCTGAAACATCCCAGGGAGGCAATGTCTACAGAGTACGACTTTGACACAGCCTTTGAAGTGGTCAATAATGACCGCCTACGCAGTGTTCAGAGAATCGAACATCTGAAAGACAAAGCGTCCATGTGCTACACCGACGCATTAAAAACTGCTAAGGGTATAGGACTTGGCATATGCAGCCGGAGTCACAGGGAGTCCACGGCATTGGGCCAGGCTCCCACGATACTTCAGGCTGAAATTATAGCCATTGAAAGATGCGCACAAATCTGACTAAAGAAACGTCTTAAAGGAGTGCAAATCTACATCCTAACGGACAGCCAGGTAGCTCTAAGGAATTTAAAAGCCCACAACTGTAATTCTAAGTTAACCTGGTACTGTAAACAAACCCTGAAGCAATTGGTGAAAGGTAACAGACTCACGCTAATGTGGTAACCGGGTCGCCAGGGCATATATGGGAATGAAATGGCTGACGCACTCGCCAAAAGCGGGGCCGAGGCTCCCTCTTGGGCCCGGAGCCAACTTGTGGGCTTACAACGGCCCATTTAAGGCTAAGGGCTAAGAAATGGGAAGAAGAGCAAAAGCAAACCTACTGGAAGAACACGCCAGGGTAGAGGCAAGCTAAAATGCTCATAAACTATTCTTGATGCTAAGCTTCTCTAGAAGAGAAATCAGAACTTTGGTAGGCATACTCACAGGACATTGTCCGGCGAGATATCACCTACACAAAATAGGAAAGGCAGAGGAAGTTGCCTGTAGATTATGTTAATCAGACGAAGAAACCGCTGAACACATAATGTGCACATGTGTAGCGCTAGCACACGCAAGGCTGGCCCACTTCGGGGTCGCAAGAATGACCACCTTAGAGCTTAGTAGCAAGCCTTTCACGAATATCTTAGACTTCGTTAACGAAGTTGAATTCCTGGGATTGTACTTGTAGTAGGGTCAAGCACAATAGATCAATTTGGTCGCAGTGCAGAAAGTCTTTGCAGCCAAACGACCACCACAAAAAAAATACACTTCAATGGTCGTCACAGATCAATCATATTACTAATAAACTGAACAGGGCAGTTTGTGCATTGCGAGTCCTACAGTAATACGTAGATGATCAAGTTCCGAAGCTGGTGTACTTCTCTAACTTCCAATCACATATAAAATTTGGAATCATCTTCTGGAGTAACAGCATTTACATTAGGAACGTGTTTAGGATACTAAAGCAAGCCCTCCGTATTCTAGAAAACCTAAAATACCGCGAATCATGTAGGGGTGTTTTTAAAAGCGCGAATACACTAACTACTACGGGCATCTACATATATTAAAGTATCCTGTTCATAGTCAAACACAGTCACTTATTTACAAGTTTTCAAAAACCGAGTGAACGTCATACAAGATACAACAAAGAACTATATAACATACCCAAACATACTTTGGTGATGACTGAAAGGTGCCCACTATGCAACAAATTGCCAGCATATATTAAACATAATAAACTTTATAAAGTTTAAAAATTAAACATCAAGAAACATCAAGAAACTATACGGCTTAAGCCGGGGTTATATTAGAGCCACATATTGGGATTGCAATCGGTTACATACATTTAGTATGAACGGTTACATTAGCTCAGTCCCGCGTGTCGCCGAGCGAGCTGACGCCACGGTGGGGGATGTCACGCGTTGGCTTGCTCCGCGCTAGTATAATCACCACGTGGCTACGCGCATTTCGGCGCAGTGGGTTGACGAGAAAGCAAGCAGACGTCTACCACATTTCAGTAAGCGCGCAAGATGACCGCCGACGAACTCATTGAGCTAGTAAGAGAGTATAAATTGCTCTTGTCTGATCTTGTCTACTCTTCTCTGGAACTCTTCTCTGTCTTGTTGTAGATGGTAACTACGCTCCGGAATAATCATTAAACCATCTATTTGTAAAATACTTGTTTCGTTTTTTTGGACTTTGAACTTTGTTAAAATCAGCAATAGTGAAAAGCTGAAGGTGAAAGCCGCAATAATTATGCTCAAGTGAAAGCCGCAGAAATTATGCCCTAAAGCCCGGAAATGATATGCCCTGAAGCCCTAAGCTCTGGACTTTGTAGTAATGACATTAATATTTTCTGTATGCAAATATTTCATAAAGATAATTGAGGAATTGAGAGCTTTACAATCAATGGCAACAGGCTAAGATATATTAAACAGTTATTTTAACGGTTTTATAAATTTTGCCATAAAAGAGTCGGAGGAGAATATTGCAAATAGGTGCGGACGTTTGCGCGGTCACCAATGAACTGATACAAAAATTAATCAGCACGCGCGGCGACGCGACAATGTACACACCAGCCCGTTGCGTCAGGCAGCGTTGCGACACGCGGCGCGGTTCTAATATAACCCGGGCTTTAATTGTCGAGAGAACCATTTAATGTGGACGAGTATTATTTTAAAATTAACAACCAGATAAACTGACTTTTTTTCAATTCCTAATCTATTCTAGCATTATTTCTGCTAATATTATTTATCATTTTCTCACATTAATTCTCAGGCTATTACTTTGATTAGTCTTTCTAGAATGAGCTGTTGGACATATTTCATTTACCATATTGTACTTGTTACATATACCTTAATAATGATAAAAAAGTATTTGATTATATATGATTTGATAGCAATTTTTTAATTTTATTCTTATCTATATAGTCCTTTCTTATATAGACATTATCTGTTAAATTGTCATTACGAAAATTTTCGGGCCTTCCGACAAATTCATTTTGAAATTCCTACATCTTCCGTAAACCCAGACGGCACAGAAGCATACGTTTATCAACAGTGCGATGGAACGTTTTATTTTGCTCCCTCTAAATTCTCCTCTCTAAATAAAGGACAATTTGTCGAGCTTCGCAAATAAACCGAAGAAACCGCACCAATTAAACTGAGCAGATAGTTCTACACTCACATACGTAATGAACAATATATTGCGAACAACTAAACACTTACAATAATTACTTACCGGTTTTATTTGAATTGGAATTACAAATTTGTTAAACAATAAGAAATTACTATCTACATATTAAACAATCAATATTTCCAAATTTTCTTTTAATGTACTAATTAATGGCTTTTCTGGTTTTGTCAGGTGTTACCTAGTTTTGTCTACCATCTCCGGCTTTCTTTGGTATTGTCTGGACTTGACTGGTATTGTGTAGTCTTGTCTGCACTTATCTGGTCTAATCTGGTATTAGCTGGTATTGTTTGGTTTGTCTGGTCTTTTCTAGAATTGTCTAATATTGTCTTGTCTAGTCTTGTATTGTTTGTCTCTTCTTTTTTCCGGGCATGCCATGCCTTGTCTAGACTTGTCTGGGTATGTTTGGTCTTCTCTGATCTGGTCTTGTGTTATCGGGTAATCGAAAAAACTTACAAATAAACCTCCTATCCAAGATGTCAGGGATCCAATCATTGGTAAACTTAATTGGTCCGCGTTTGCGACATAATTCAAAATCATCAAATTATTCAACATGTTGTGTGTAATGGAACCCAACATTTCCCATTTAAAAATCTGAATAAAACAGTCGACTGAATTTCAAATTATGTGGTGTAATTTGCAAATAACGAAAATATCTGCTTCAATCTCTGGTTTGTACAACATCTGCGGTACATACAACATCTGTGGACATCTGCGGTGATTCCAAATTGTTAGGCATTCCATTAACTAAAACGAGTCGCAATTTGATCGCTTGTAAAATGAAACCCTTTCAAAGCACAAATTATCAATATAAAATATATTTGCAGGTAGACAGTGAAGTAATAAATATAATAATTCGGCATGAAATCCTTCCACACGTAAGATTCTATGAGGTAAAATGAGAGGCTGAGAACATTTAAAAACCTCAATTTAACTGTAATGTACTTCAAATTGGGAATCTTGATTCGATTCTTATCTAAACACTTATCAATCGCTTCAAACAAGTCGAACAGCAATTGATATCCTCGCAAATTTCCACCCGAAGATTTTGTAATCGTGAGCAAAGTTGTAATTGCACTGACAGAGTTAGTCAATATCCTTATATTTGTCGCCAAATCCATTTCGAAATAGGTACATCTTCCGTAAATCCACACGGCGAAAGTGCACAGATTTATCAAAATTGCAATGCAAAAATTGATTTTGCTCGCTCTAAACCCATTGCACAAAGGGTCAAATCTCGGAAGCAAACTTACGAAACCGCACCAATTCAACACAGGAGACAATTCTATTCCCACAGACATTTTACCAATCCATTACTAATCGACTGCCCATTTGGAACAATTATTTTCTTGTTTTACAAGAATTGGTTTTAATAATTAGTTAGACAAGAAGTAATGACTATGTAATAACAGAACCAATCAATAATTATTATGTGAAAATTCTATAGTCTGTGCTTCTTTAGACATGTTTGGTCTTGTCTTTTGTTCTCTGGTCTTGTCTGGTGTTGTCTCGTCTTGTCTGGCTTTTTCTGGTAGTGTCTGTTCTTGTTTCGAATTATCTGGTTTGTGTTGTCTTGTTTGATGTTATCTGGTCTTGTCTGATCCTGTCTGGTCTTGATCTTTCTGGACTTGTCTTATCGTCTAACATTTTCACTACCATTACCCCTGTGACCTATTAGAAAACTGATTTTACCCCTACTTTAAAATATTATCAAAACAAACAATACAAGCAAAAACAATAGTATATTGAGTAACGAGAGTTGTTAGAAGCATGTTGCCTTACAACTCGAGTTATGTACTATACTTTATCTACGACTTGATCTACACTAATTTGTTTCTGTTTAATAAGAACATATGTTCTTAATAGAACAAATATAAGAATAATATAAGAACAAATTTATTTTTTTATTATTATTAGGTTATGTTTATTTAATTATCATAATTTAATATTATAATAAGCAAACAGTTGTATTTTCATATGCAACTGTTACTCGACATTATTTAACTTGAAAGAAATGAAAAGAAATACATTCTTAATGATTACATACCTTATTATTTAGTACTTATTTGGTTTAACCGTTAAGGTCATACTAACAAGTAGTTAGCTATCCTACGCCTATATTATTATAACGCCCAATGGCAATATTTTTATAGAATTATTTTTCAATTATATCTTAGATTTTTGGTTCTCTTTCATTCTATTTTTGTTTAATAAATGTTTTTATAAATTATCTACATATTTATTATATTAGATTATGCGGTTAAACAACATATTTTTTCGCATAATATTTAGAAACAAGACCGTTTCTTATTTAATTTTTCTATTAATTTACACACTTATTACATATAATATAGGAATGACTATCACAAGTATTCCTGTTACAATGTATACAATATTGGAACACTTTCCATTCACTTTCACATAAATGACATTGCATGCGCCGTTTCTTTTCTGGAGGAGATGCTGAAGAATGAGCAGGATTTTCTTACACAGAATAAATACTTTCCTTCAAACCCTTACTTCGCAAATTTTGATTCTGTCGTCGCACAGTGGGATAAAATCCGAAAAAACCGGCCATAAATAAAAGGTTTCATTCTATCCACACCAAATTTGGTATGGAAGGATTTTTTGGGTCGCTGATTACGAATTAGAATTCCGTTTTTCCAAAAACAAAATGGCGGATGCAATACGGCGAACATTTTCCTTAGAAAATGTTTCCATATTGCGAGAATTTGACAGGAACGAGATTTTTGGGGCACTGATTACAAATCTAAGTTTTATTTTTCCAAAAACAAAATGGCGGATCCAATATGGCTTTTTTTTCCTGAGAAAATGTTTTCATATCTTGACAATTCATATCTTTGATAGGTTCCAATAGCGAATCGTCAGTGAAGATGAAAAACTTGTCCAGCCAGTCCTTAAATTTATTTAGGAATTTGTCTTCTATTCGAGAAACTTTCTGCCACTTCACGTGCATTTTTCTCACATTTATGCGTAAAATAGTTTTTTTCAGTCAACTCAAAATTGTATTTCAATTTATTACTCAATTCTCTTTCCACGGTAATATATATTTTACTTATTTTGTCACCAAAACGTACTTTCAATAAGTAAAAAATATCCCTCCTCGAGTTAATACATTTGTCGCTTGAAATAAAAATAAAGTTAATATATTAAAATAAAAAAACGACTTTCAAAAATAAAAACATTCGTGCCCAAAAAAATTTCATCCCCTATTTTTACTATTAGGGGTGGTACTTTTTTCTTGAAATTTAAATGGTGAATATCGTGAATAAACCAATCGTGAAGTATACCTTCCGAAACAAAAAAGAATTTCCGATATCTGTTCATAAATCCGTTAATCATAAATATCGTTACTACGTTACGAGGTAACAAACATTAAAAAAAAACATATACTGAAGACAAAGTAGCAGCTAGTAGCAGCCAATTATTGATTTTCTAAAACAATAAATGTCTAACAAAGCAAACCTGAGCAAATTTAGAGCACTCATTTGCCCTCATTTTTTGTATCTTTCCATAAACTTGAATCTTTCAGTTCAAAACGTTGTAGTTTTTGCTATGAATTATTCTTAAATACTTGCTACACAATAACAATCTATTTACAGCCAATGATGTATTTAAATTCTACTTTCCTTTCTGTGACTCAGCCATTTTTCAAAATTAAATTCGAAGTTTTTGTCGCCGTTTAATACACAATCAAAGGTTCACTTATTTTCACTAACTGTTGCGCTCACAATTCTACAAACTCAACTGCTTCGTTTGATATGAAAGTTTGGGTTGATTTTCAATACCTGGTTCTTTTAGTTTCCGGAATCCGATGGTCCCAAGGGTTCTCTAATGAGATGCATACTTGGAATCGGATTAAAAAATTATTATTTTTCGGGTTTTTTGCCAGTTTTTTGTGATTTTGATTATCACGTGAAATTTTTTGTAAATCCAAAAAATTGTTTTCGAGAATATTTCGCCTGAAAATTTTGGGGGATAAATACCTTATTTTTTCGTACCGTTCCCGACCAAAACCAGAACTCTTCAAATTCAGAGCCAATTGTTTTGTAGTGAAAAAATTTCCGCAGGTTATGTTTCTATTTGTACCTAAATATGGAGTGCATAAATCTTTTCGACGATATTTCCACCCAGTTTTGTGGCACAATGATTTTCCTTTTTTCCTAAATATAGCATACCTTTTAGTGGGTATCTTGTTTCAGATTTGTTTAGCCAACATATTTTTATCACATATTTTTCTGGTTTTGACAGCATGTATTGCTTTACATTTTCCGTCAAACCCAAAGAATTGCTCATCTGCAGTTAGATTACATGATAGTATGTAGAATTTTCCAAATGATTATTTATTCGATCCCACAGTTCTCTAATAGGTGCAAGTTTATACTTTGCACGCCGTTATGTTTATAATCTAATAAATTTACAAATTTCGTGGTATCTGTTCTTAGAAAATGTTGCTCAAAAAAATGGCGATCCATATTTTTGCACCATAGACGGCCAATACTCACATTTGCAGATTTCATATGCCCAGCAGTAAACAATAAACCAATAAATGCATAGATCTCGATCATATCTACTAGGTTTCCATGGTTTTTGTTTTGTTTCTCTCTGTGTACTCTAACAGACTCTTTATTGGTCATCTCTGTAATCGTCGATACTATATTGTCTGGAAAAAAAAAACCGAAAAGCATCAACATGATCAGCAATTCTAGTGCCTGGCTGTAAAATCACTTTTTTGATAGAATCTCTAATAATATTATGTCCTGGAGTTCTTCCAGAAGTTTGAGGAGAGGAGTACCATACACTATGATCTTTTGCTAGGGATGTGTGGTTTCATCTGATTTACCTGTTATTTATTCATTACTTATCAGTAATTCCTCTTCACTCTCACTATATTTATGGAAAGAGTTTGTACTGACATGATCAGAAACTTCCGATTCGTCACTACTGTAATTCAACTCTTCGTATGAATCTTGGATTTCTGCTAGCAGACGATTCCTTTCATCATTAAATCGTTTATACATATTTTTATAAATACCTGAAAAATTAAATATGGGAAAACACTGTAAGTATATAAAACCTAATCCGAGTTCTGATGATACGCTGTCGCTCCAGGCCGCTGCGGCCGGTAAAATGAGTCTAGCGGAGTTTTTTGTAAAAACGTAAAAATTGTGAAATTTTTAAAATATAATAATTTTTTAAAAACTATTTTCATATCTTTTCTTAGCAATAGGAGATTACCAAAAGGCGTTTCGTTGAAATATTATTCTAGCCATATATAATAATTAGTTAAAAGTGCGCTCGGCCGCTCCGACCGGTAGAATGACCTTAACGGTTAAACTGGAATAGGTTTGCTCATAGATATAAGCAACACAATGTACGCAATGTCAATTTTCGTTAGTTTGAATTGTGGCACGGGGGGCGCTGAACGTATGAGCACGTAGTAGCAGCTCTCAACCAATCAACGAATCGTAAACCAAACGCACATGTGTGTTATCAATCATAAAATAACATTAATCGCGGACTGTTACATACGTGTGTGTTATGATGTATTTACATAGTCCACGAACGGTACAATAATGGGCATTTACAATAGTGGTCGTAGATAAATATCTTTATTAATAAAAAATTATACCACACCCTTACAAGTTTAACATATTTTAATAATCAGTGTGAAGGTTGGTATTGTTTTGCATTCACAAGTCTTTTTATGTAAGGTTTAGTTTCACTTAATGCGCATCTCATGCATAACGTTATAAAGCGCAAGCATGTTCCACATTAAGACGGTTTCTGTCCTTTGTTTTTAATGTAACTAAAGTTGAAAAAACACTCACATATACAGGTGGTAGCAAAGGATATTAACATTTATAAAGCTCTATTAGCTATAACAGGATATTGGGCACTTTATTTACGCCAAAATGTGTCGAGATCATAATTTTAAAATTCTACTTTTAAAGTACTACTCTCGCGCACAACAATTTTGCATATCTCATTCCTGATGGATTTGTGATAAACTAGCTATTCACTGTGTCGATGTTCTAAAATTTGCTGCAGATAGATCTTGCTTGGCGGTTTAAAGCTTTGAACGCCATTGTTGCTGTTTGCACGTTGGGAATTATAATGAAAAAGGCTTTGCGAATTCAGGAGTTGCGAATTTTTAGCGCGGTTAAATTGGTCGAGATGGTTGAAAACAGTGTGACGGATTTGTAGATTGCGAAGATTGTTTGAAAAACAATTACATATTAGCATGGCCGAACTTGGTCCATGTTTCTACATCATTTATCAACATCGTCAATTTCTTGTAAACAATTTTCTTGGA
Organism: Phosphuga atrata; assembly: GCA_944588485.1. Taxonomy (NCBI): domain Eukaryota; kingdom Metazoa; phylum Arthropoda; class Insecta; order Coleoptera; family Silphidae; genus Phosphuga; species Phosphuga atrata. Next base: position 49,346,683 of record OX155900.1, on the reverse strand, counting down.
ATTGACCAATTAGTATAATTACAGTTATGTTTATAAAAGTCTGTATTGACCACCAAATTTAGTTGTTTCATATTACACATTAATTTTATTCAAGCGATTAGAATAGCTGAAAATATCTTGATCAATAAGCCAGTCATTTAATAGAAACTTTTACATTCTCATATCTAGACCTACATTCAAGCTTGTGAATTCGATCTTGACGGTATGTCGCTGTTTGGAAATAGCCACAAAATGGTGAAATGGAACAGCTTCTTTGGCACATTGCCTAAATAAAATCAAAACTCTGCAAAATTTCAATGCAACGAGCCATAATAGTGATATTTTTTATCTTGTTGAATTTGTTTTCAAATTCTGGACGTTGGACACCTGAAACCCTTTCCATCAAAGATTTATTCTTAACGACCGGACGATTTGCAGCAATTGCTTTAATTATTATATTACGATACCATTATGTATTTCCATTATGTATTACGATACCGTAATTAAAAATTAAAGTAAAAATTGTAATTATTTATAGTTTCTTCTTTATTTGTTTCACACAACTTCTATTTCTATCTCACACAAAATCAATTTTCATCGTTCATCATTTTTTTATTGTTTTTAGCTTTCCTTTTAACCCAGTTTTATTTATAGTTCATTTATTGGCTATTCAATTATTCAAACTAGTTGTAATAAAACAAGTAAGTAGTTTTTCTAAATGTTTCCCCGTTTAGTAACTAAATTGTTTATTAGTCAGTAAAATGTCTTTGGGAGTAGAACTATCTCCTCTGTTAAATTGGTGCGGTTTCTTGGGTTTAATTCCAAAGTTTGACAAATTGTCCAATAGATTTAGAGCGAGCAAAATAACGGCTTCCGTGGTAATTTTAATAAATCTGTGCACTTTGGCCGCATGGACTTATGGACGATATAGCGATATGATAATAAATTCGCCGAAAATTGTAATGACAGTCGGTAATATTGTCAGTACATATTTAATTTTGTACACGATTTTGAAATCATTGGGAAGCAATTTGCAAAGATTTCAACTGATGTTCGACACTTTTAACACGATTGATATGTGTTTGTTGAGAAAAGCAGTCAAGATTCCTGTTTTGAAGCACGTTATACTTAAATATTCGTTTTTACATTTGCTCGTCATTATATTATACCTCTGGGATTCGTTTTTAAGGCATCGTTTAATGTCGAATTATTACATTTACCAAATTATTATCTACATGCAATTGTATTTAATCTCACTAATTATCGCTTTGAAGTGTTTTATACTACATTCGATCAAGTCGCGACTAGCTTTAGTTAACGGAATGTTTGAAGATTTAGTATCGCCTAAAAAGTTGGTGTTTAGCAAACCGGAGATTGATGCCGATATTTTGATTATTTTTCAATTACACCACACAATTTGCAATTTGGTCGACTGTTTCAACAAGATTTTCCAATGGGAAATGTTCCTTTCTTTTGTTTACATAATTTTGAAAACCTTAATTCTAATAAACTTGTTGGTAATTGGAGACAAATTGCGATTAGAAACAATTGCATCAGTAACAACTTGGGCAGGATGGTTATGTGTAAGTTTCTTTCATTTCTAGATTAAATAAGATTAGGCATGAGTATATAGACAGAATCAGGTAAGGTTTGAGACTAAATAAGACCATACAAAACCAGACAAGATAAGATAAGACCAGAGACGACCACCAGGCAAGACCAGACAAGACCAGATAATTGCAGACAAGTCCGCACAAGACCAAGCAAGGCAGGCAATATCAGACAAGATCAAACAAGTTCAAACAAAAAAAGTTCGGACGGAAATAGACAAGTGTGTTATCATTTTATTAGTTATTCTAATTTATTTAATGTTTAACTAATTATCCTAATTGTGTAACCATGTATGTACTCAAGGTAATTGCAAGTTTAATTTTCTAAATTATCTGTAAATATCCTCTATTAGTCTATTGCTTTAATCGATGTTGCCTTGTAACAATAAACAAATTTGAGTAATTCCCATTTCCCAATTAGCCTATAACCAGCATTTGTTTTAAACTATGTTGGTTGTGGAAAATTTGCATTTTTTATTGAAATTTTTGCAATTGGTTTGGTTTGGCGCCGAAATACATCCAGGAAGAAGGAAATTCGAGAGCAGTTACGTAAGGTCTTATGTTATGGTTGCAATTTTCTTCTTGACGGTTTCCAATTCAGTTTATGGTAAGTGGACCGACGAGGAATATAGCAACAGACTGAAAATTCTGTTTCTGGTCAAATTCTAGGTTCTGTTCACGTTGTCGACTATTTTCGTGACGATGGCAAAGGTCCTAAATTTCCTGGGATCGTGCCATTGGAACTTCCACCGCTACCAACAAGTCCTCTCCAGCTTTAAGGGAATCGACGAGAAACAGAGGTTTCAACAAAGCACCCGATTCCCCATATGCCATTAGTATTCAAAAACAGTTCTCTGATTCATCATCATCATCATCGTCAACCAGCCTTCGACGCCCACTGTTGGACATAGGCCTCCCTCATGGCATTCCTTGATGTCTGTCTATACCCGCCTGAATTCAGTTGGCTTCAATATTTTTAGGTCGTCGGTCCAGCGTGTAGGTGGTCTTCTCCTGTTTCGCTTATCAGGGCCGTGGTCTACATTCCAACAATCTTTTCGTTCACCTGTCGTCTTTCATTATGGCCACGTTACCGGCAAACTCCATTTTGATGTCTCTATTCTTTCGAAATTGTCAATCACCACGCACAGTGGTCTGGATTTAAAAAACGTTCAGATTTAAATGTGAATTGGTATATAGGGGTTTTCCAGGCCGCTGATTACGAATTTCATAGTATAATTGTGAAATTCAAAATACCTGATCCAATATGGCCGAGTACTTCATTAAAATGTAATCTGAGTTTCATATAATTTGGTACATAATGATCTTCTAGGTCACTGACTACGAATTTCATAATATAATATTAAAATTTAAAATGGCGGATCCAATATGGCCGACCACTTCATTTAAATTTAATCAAAATTTTTTATAAATTGGTACATATGGGTTTTTTAGATCAGTGAATTTGAATTTCATAGTATAATATTCAAATTCAAAACGGATCCAATATGGGTGGTCCGCCATGTGAAGGTTTATTAAAAATGGAACCAATTTTCATATAAATTGGAATATAAGTGTTTTTGAGTTCACTGATTCATTTGTTCATTGTTTAAAAAATTCAAAATGGCGGATCCAATATGGCCGAGCACTTTATTAAAATTTTATAGAAATTCTATATAAATTGGTATATGAAGTTTTTGGAGCTCACTGATTACGAATTTAATAATGCAATTTCAAAATTCAATATGGCAGATCTAATATGACCGAGCACTTCTTTAAAACTTGTTCGGAATTTCATATAAATAGGTATGTAAGGGTATTCAATATTGGTAATAACAATTCGAATATTACAATTGCGAAAGTATAAACAGTTTATGTAACAGTTATTATGGAAAATAACCATAAATGACAAAATTGCTAAGAATAACTAAAGAGATTTCTTTGGAACCTTCAAGCAGACACTTGGAGAGGACTGAGATATTTTAGTATCTCGGCGAATGGATGAACCCAACTTATCCGAAAGAGCTACATTATCCAAGAGAGTCTACAAGTTAGAGCTAGCCTATCGACTGACTAAGAACACTTACAACAAGAAATCCCTGTCACGCAACCTTAAACTTAAGCACTACACATCAGTCTTACGACTAGAAGTCCTATATGCAATGGAGTGTCTTTCCTTGAATCGAAGAGGTCTGGTACAGAAATTGAAAATCAGGATTCCAATCACAATCCTCTGGAAGATCCTAGGCCCGGTAAAGGAAGATGGGGAATTCAGAAGGCTGCATAACTCTGAGCTCTACGAACATATTGAGATGCTCTCTGACTGTGCAAGGAAAAGAAGGGTAGCTTTCTATGGCCACGCAGCAAGACTGCATCCAAACCGACTAATCAACCTTCTGACAAAACAAGAAGGTTCGTACCACTTGGTTGACAGAAACCGAGAAGGATATTAAAGAACTGGGAATAACAGATCTCTAAAACGGACTGCCTGTGAGACGCACCCTGAAGGAAGTCCGTGGATTGTAGAGAAACCTCGAAGGAAAGGTACCTGAGATACCTAAGGTAAGGTTTCCTGAACAGAGAGAAAGGAATTACAACGGCAGAAGATGCGACAATACTGGGCAAAGGTTAAATCCCAACAGTTGAACAAAGTAGGCCCATTCGAAACAAGAAGAAGAAAAAATAGGGACAAAATTGTACATTGTAACAGTCGCTATTACTCTCCGGATAATTATCATGTTCGAAATCAAAGTCGATGTCAATATTTATCAGAAATATCTAGGAAACTTTCAGACTCATCATCTTCAGGGAAAAGCAAAAGCTTTTAAGGGCCTCTGATGACAAAGAGCTGTTAAGGGTCTCTGATTTATGCGTGTTTTTTTTTCTGGAAAATCTTTCACGATATTTTTTTATATCCTTATTTCTGGCTTCCCGATAAAACATTCCTACAAACACTTACATTGAGCTTCCAAGTCTAAGTTCAAATCGTTCCTTATGATCTCGAACAGTTCTCGACGAGAACAGATTATTTTATCAATACGCGAATATAATATGCAGACATAAAGCGATGCCCCTCACAATGATATTTTCGCCAGCATACCTACCATATGTTCATGGATCAACTGACAAAATCGCCAGAATACTTAAAAGACACAACATCGACACTATTTTCAAACCTAACCAGAAAATATCCTCCATGCTACGCATCGTTTAAGGCACCATCCCGTTAGAATCCCATGGAATTTACGAAATACCTTGCGGAACATGTGAACGAACCTACATTGGACGTACCAATAGAAAAATATCTGCTAGGATTCAAGAACATGTAGTTTCAATCAGTCACAGAGACAAAGTTTCATCGGCACTTGTCCAACACACAAACACCGGTCACTGGATGGACTTTAGAAATTCAAGGACTGTTGCACAGATTAGGCACGAAATGTCACGAGTATACAGAGAAGCCATAGAGATAGAAAAACGAGACTACTGCATGAACACGAGAGATGATTCCTTGAGACTGCCCCCAGCATGGCGACCGATCATATCCACCCTCAAAATGCAATCCCAGACACCCCAGACTCATATACGACCAACAAGACAAACAAACAACCGAACCGAAGCACCGCACACAACACGCATGACCCGAAGCCAGACAGCTATAAGTAGTCGCATCGCACGAACGAGCTCTCAGTATGCGTCTAACGGTTGACCGGTACGGACGCATATATCTCTTGAGAATGGCGAATGTTAGTTCGCCGAAACGTCGAGAATCCGGTTCTTTTCAGAGCCAACCCTCAGCATCAACGCGGAATCCCCGAGAAAACAATACAACACAGGTATCTATCCGCGAAAACCTCAAATACAACATATATATATATATATATATATATATATATATATATATATATATATATATATTTATATATATATATATATATATATATATATATATATATATATATATATATATAGTGTATAGTGCCGCACCCCAACTGTGTCTGCGTAGATGCTAAACTAACAAACAATTCAGTTTTTTCTGGATGGCGCGCCGCCATCCATGTCGGCTATTCATATTTCTAATCTTGTGTACTCTCTTGTACAAAGGCAGACATAGGCAAGATTTTCTTCAAGATTCTATTACAAAACATCGTAATCTATATGTTCCATATCTCAACTTCTTAAGCCCCGCTGGGGTGATAACATTTTTGCTAATTTACGGATTTTTTTTTAACTAGGAAAACCGTTATGTAGACACATCATTGACATGATTTATAACACATGCGAGTATAAATTAATGAAAACGTTATTTATGTAAAAATTCTACAAACCTTCTTTAACACCCTCCATCAGACAGAAATAAAAAAGGACACTCTAGTAAAAAGTTACACGCACTTGAATTAACAATTATATTTAGGAGCCGGTACACGTGCTCGCGCTATGCCGACAAGGGTAACTTTGAAGGAGCGTAGCATCTCGGGGAAAAAGATATCCCACTTTTCTTTTAGAATAACACACACCAAAGTATTCGTTACAAGATTCTTTAGAAATAAATTTGGTGACTATCATTTTTTCGATTTTTGACCAACTTTTTTCAGATTCAGACCACTGTGGCGCGGTCCTCTGTTGTAGGTCCTGATTCGTAACGTGGTCTCTTAAACTCAAACCTAGCATTGATCTCTTCATGACTTCTTCGCTGATTATATCGTTAGGGTTAAGGTCTCCGCTCTATACGTGAGTACTTGCAGAGTACACTGGTCGAACACTTTTCTATTTAGGCAGTTGGGAAGATTGCTTTTAAAGACATTGCTTTTAAAGACATTTTCCGTAGGCTGCCCATCCAAGGTTGATTCTTCTATGTAATTCGCATGTCTGGTTGTCCTTTGATGTTTATATTTCATGGCCCAGGTATATATATTTCTCAACCATTTGAAGATTTCCATCTGTATGCCCTCACTCAAAGCAAGATTTGTCAAGATCTTAGTCTTGGAAAAGTTCATTTTCAGTCCAATACCAGAGCATGCTTCTTACAATTCATGGAGCATTTGTTTGGCCTATCCTAGATTGTCGATCTCTGTACATAATCATCTGCAAAGAGAAGATTGAGTTTACGACCATCTATGTTTATACCCCTAGTCTCCCAATCTCCCTCTTCCGACTTTAATGCGGTTGCTGTTGTCATGTAATTTGACATACATGGTATTCTTGTATATGTTATAGATCAGTTTTGAGTATCTATAGTCCACTCGACATTCTCTTAGGGGTTCCATTATTGCTTTCAATTCGATCGTATCAAATGCCTTATGGAAGTCTATAAACACGAAGACTAGTGGTCTATTGTATTCGACAGTTTTGTCGATGGGCGACTTAATATTCTGGAGGTGATCATTAGTTCCGGAACCCGATCGGAATCTGACTTGCTCTCTTGGTTGGTAAAGCTCAAGTTTGTTCTCCAGTCTGGGTGTTAGGATTCTGGTAAACAGTTTATATAGATGGCTCAGAAGAGTTATAGGGCGATAATTTTCCAGGTTTGCCTTGTCTCCATTTTGATGGAGCAAGATGGTGGTTGCTTCATGCCACTTCTCCGGAATACTGCTCTCCTGCAGGCAAAGGTTAAAGAGTGCTTATTTCTCCAGGTGCTATGTTGTTTTTCATTTTCGACAAGGTTCTTTAATTTCCTCGATTGTGATTTCTGGCAATTCTTCGGATCCCTGCTTTACGACACCTTGTTCCCATCTAAGTGTGATAGGATTCAGAGGTTCCTGTTACCGGCGGTTGTATAATTCGTAATAGAAATTTTCGACAATGTTTAGAATTTCCGCCTGATGTTACCCTGCTTGTTTTTTAGTTTGGTTATTTCAGTTTTGCCTTCAGTTAGATGGGTACGCAGTATTTTCATGTTTTATTATTTCCTATTGTTTCTTTATTTTTCTTAGTGCGGTAGGTTCTGAAGTCCCGTCTGATTGCTTTGGAGATTTCCTTGTATTTCGCTTTTAACTCTGCGCTGGGAATATTTCTATTGCTTCTCCTCTGGTTGCGTTCGAGTATCAGATTTTTTGTGGTCTAGCTGATTCTATCTTCTCCTTTAGTTTTGGCACGAAATGTCCGTTGGATTTCCTGCGGGGTCTCGGTTATGGCGCTGTCAGCTGTTAATATTAGTTTGAGTAATCAAATTAGTCTGAGTAATCAATGTTCTGTAGTCTGTTGGTAATATGGGTTTCAAATCTCTGGATATCTCGTGGTGTTGTCCATGATTGTTTCGGCGTTTTCTTAAACTTAACTTAACTTTGAAATTCATTGCGCGATAATTATCTTGTTGGTCGCTACCGTACTTGATGCAATGACGTGGTATTATGACTATGATTTCCATAAGTATCTACTCGTAGATACTTATAAGTAAACATTTTGCGCCATCTAAATTTGAGGATTAGCGCAGTAAACAACTTGATTGCAAGATTTTACAATTCGACGAATTAATCAGGTTAAACGACCTCATTGGGGATTTGACCGACTTCGTTGTTGAATATTTTGGATGGTATACATACGCGACAATGTTTAGTTTCGTCGTCAACATTTTACTCGTACTAGTTCTAAATCCTTTCATAGTATATCGTACTCAAAGACCAGAGACAGAATCATACAACGCGTTTGCATCTTGGTCCAATTGTTCGACTCAATATTCGGCTGGCACACGTTTCTGAACTCGGTCCAAGTCGTCATAAATCTACTGTTCTTCATTCCGATGATGATGGACCGGGAATTTATTTGGAATTTCAACACCCTATGTACAAAAACAAATTTTGTCTCGGTCTCAATTTTGCTGATAGTACCTTAGCTAATGGATGGTATATCTGGATGATGTTCTCGAAATAACTAAGCAACCTCAAGCTGACTTCGTCTTCTGTTTCCATAATTCATCATCATTAGAATCTTGACACGGAGATTTTCGGTTAAATACAACATTTTAGAAACTACTTTAACAACTTGACAAGCGTATGTGACTGTAAATAGTGTGTTGCATTCCTTGCGAAGAGATCTTTCAAGCGTGGTGTCACTTGATATACCTTTCCGTTTGAAAAAAAAGGTTGGAGGTGGCTGGGAAGCTCTGGGAACAGAAACAGAATAGAGGGCACGAAAAAAAATTCGTAAAGTGTTTTGGAAGTTTTACCAAAAATCGCCTATATCGAAGTTATGAATTTTATTCCAGTTAAAGTTTCCACATTGTATAATTTATATATAAAATGTTTGATATGGAACTGGATAGTAGAAGAAAACCGAGGAAAAATCCAGGAAACATGTTGATGAGATAAATGTTTCATTTTTGTCTAAATTACATTTTACTGTTTTAGGCTGAGGGTGTTTTAATGGCGACGATGTGCGAGCAGGTGAGCAACGAGGGCAAGAAAACCATCACGATCGTCTGCAAGGCCCTCAACCGGTACTGGAACGTCGCGTCCCTTCGCGAGAAACTTTTCATCCTGGCGCAACAGGCGACGGCCAGGTGTCCCAAATTCACCGCCGCCGGCTTCTTCAACGTCGACTTCTCCATGCTATTCACTTTCAGCAATATCATCACCACCTATGTCATCGTCATTATTCAATTTGCAAATACAAAATAACTATTTTGATCGAATTCTTTCAAATAAATTTGTTTCTTCGATGTTTAAGATGATAACGAATTGCTCTCATTACTAATTTGATATATTCCAAAATTCGTCTAATCGGACATTATAATTTGTATAATGATCAAGACCTTATTTAATGACTTATTCATGTTTTGTATTTTTGATGCTTGAGACGCAACGAAGATCAAACTAATTACTATGCGATTGCAAGTTGTTCATCCAAAATTAGCACCAGGTTTTCAAAAAATCAAGAGGTACTATATACTATATACAAATAATTAAAGGTACTTGTAGCAATCTAACAAACTTAAAATTATGAATTTTAGTTACCGTTTAGCCTATACCGGAAGGAAAAAATCAAAAATTCCGAAATTTCAATATCCATTTATTGAAAAATAATAATTATTAAAAATTTCTTAATTTTGTCACCGATCATCAAAACTCTAAGGTACTTCTAGCAATCTTACAAACTCCAAATTCTGAATTTTTGTTAGCCTTTAGCCTATAAAGGAAGAAAAAAACAAACATCCCGAAATTTCAGTATACATTAAATGAAAAATAAGGATTACTTAAAATAATATTTAACGAACGCATCGCGCTTGTACGTGTGGTTGCTAACTTTAAAATATAGACTAAAATAGAGAATAGTGGGCTTTAAGATAATCAGTAGCTGATGGACACGGAATATTACCCGAGAAAAAAAAAGGAACATGACCTACAAAAAATGAGATCCCATCAAAAACATGCCTCGTAACGCCTCGCAACGCAGTTCTTTCGCTACAAAAAGTTGTGGGATTCAGCGCCGTCGTTTGGATTTTCAGGCCCCGGGCATATATATCGAGTTGGGCCCCCAGTAAATAAGAAAAGTGAATAAACAAATAAATTCTTTAATTTTTAATACATGCTAGAAAGGCACGTGTATAGAAGAAATATAATATATTAATATAATAGAAAAACAAAAATAATTGAACTTTATTTTCCTAGCTTTAATTTCAGCAAATTTATCCATTATCTCACTTAAAATTAAGTCCTCTACTAATTTATTTTCTATTGAAAGCAACACTAGGTTGGATGATATACACAATATTCTAAATAAAATAGTCTTTCTTGTGTCAGTCAACTTTTTTTAGTTTTGAAAAACTACGTTCGGACTTCATTTCCTATTTGGTGATTTTTTTTCAGCATTCTAATGGTGATCAATCACATATGCCTTCACAGAAAATGTTACAGAATACTTTTATTTCTCCATAGAGATCATTTCCGTTAATGTCTACATTGTTGTCATCATCATATTTTAATGCTAGATGCAAATCCATACAAAACTTTTAATTTTTCATTTTCTTATTATTTAAAATTTGGTATATTATATAAGAAGCCATTGTAAGCCATTGTAAGTCATTGTTTCTCTAGCTGTTTAAATCTCTCCTGAATTGAAATTATACCTTGGTCTACTATTTATAAAAAGTATTCTCGATTAAAGTTAATTTCAGAATCGTTATCTCGAGAATCTTCTCCTTCGTAATAAAAATGGCGCCTTCTTTTTCTAATTCCTATTTTAATTCTTAAATTCTGCAGGAATATTACATTTTTCACATAATTTTTCAAATTCGACTTTTAATTCTGCAAAGTCGACATTTCTAAACTGTTTCAAAAAGTTTTCCAAAACCCTAAAAAGAGAAACTGTGGACCCCCCCCCCTAGCCCGTGGGCCACGGGCATTCGACCGATTGACCGACGCTAGCGACGCTACTGGTGGGATTGCATGTAAGACCGAGACAGTTATTTTAGTTAGTGTGAATCTAGCAGCACCTATTATTACTTTATTATAAATTGTTTTCTAATCAATTACCTATCAACATTTATAGTGACCGTATCAATATTAGACACCTTTATTTTTATTATAATTATAATGACTCGGAAATTGCAAGGCCACGTAATTATGAAAAAATAATCTACTAATTCGATTACTAAGTAAATCTAAACAGTAATAATAATAAGTTTATTTGAGTAAATACACATTTCGAAGGATCAAATACAAAATAGTTTTACATAGGTAACAGGTGGTAACAAAAAAGAGAGGAGTATCGTTAGTACCTGTACCAACGAAAAATATTATATCGCAGGCACTACTAAACCTAATAATAAAGTATCTTAATTAGTAAAATATGTTGCCGTGCAATTGCCAAATCATTATAATTATAATAGATATAAAGGTGTCTAATATTGATACGGCCACTATAAATGTTGATAGGTAATTGATTAGACAACAATTTATAACAAAGTAGTTGAATAGGTGCTTCTACATACACACTAACTAAAATAACTGACTTGTTCTTACATGAGATCCTAGAACTTGGCATTTTTTACATTTTATGTTTTTGATGGGATCTATTCTTATCCATCTAGTCTTATCTGTCTAATCGTATCTGTCTGGAAACCTGGTGCTAATATTAGATTATCAAATTGCAATCACATATTAATTGAAGAACACATAATATGAACAAGTTTGTAACCAATCATTATCTGGAAACCTCGTTTTTGTATTAGTAACTTGCAATCACATAATATTTGAAGAACGCACAATATGGGGCCGTTCAAGTATTACGTAAGCAGATTTTTCGCAATTATTAACCCCACCGTCCCCCATGACAGCCAAAGTAAGCAAGATCTTATCCCCCCGCCCATGCTTACGTAAACATTGGTACATATATTTTTCAATCTGTTCTGGTTTCTTTATTGATTCCTGCAGCTGTTAACTATAAGCTTAGAAGAAAGGAATTTAAAGCACATAATATTTATTGAAGAAAATTATTGACATGGTATTCAATTATTTTCTCCTATTATTATATTCAATCTTTACATATTAACGATTAACACGTTCATTTGTTTTGTTCTTTCAAAATTTTGGTATAGAAAGTCAAATTAGCACTTCTCAGTAATCCATGACATGACTCTCTCATTTCATGTTTGCTGCTCGATGTTTTGTGTTTGCTCACTTTCGTCTGATTTTGGAATATCGACACCGTTCTCTTCGAGCCATTCAACATTGTGGTACTCATCTAAATTTTGTATTATACGCATCAATTCGGTAGCACGACGAGCAGCTACTCTTAAAGGCCTTACTTTCGTTTCGGTGTACGTGTTTACTTTTTTATGGATCTCCTTGACGTGCCGATTTAATGACTTGACTGAAGCAAAATAAAGACCACATATTTTGCATGTTCGATTTGATAGTTTCAATTTTACCGTCGGTAAATCAACTGTCTGTTTTACTTTTACTGGTGGTAGCGAAACCTGTTGCTTAGTAATCTAAATAAACCACTTCTTGGACGACAGCATTCTGTGTTTCTACATTTTACAATTTGAAGCAAGTACTTTCACGCACATGTTCTGAAAACTGATAAACTGAAAAAAATGTAATGTCTGGAAAATGACGAAGAGCTGGTTCGCCCGACCCAACATATTTTGCAGTAACATGATAACCATCAATTTCCAATGAACTCCATACATCTGCTAATACATTTACAGCAAACTCGAAATTGAATCTCTCTAAATGTTCATTAATTGTAACGCCACGGTCATCCAAATGGGACCCAAAATGGTCATGAGGCTATATCAAACCAGCGAGTTCCCGACTAAGAGGAGCCATTGTGCGCTCTACTCGGTTATACGCACTTCTACCAGTAGCATTTGTAGCTATAAACAATGCATCGAGATCATGTCGCTTAAAATGTTGTATAGCAAACCATGTATTTTATGTAATTCTTGTGTGAGTTCATCAAGAGTTTTTACACGAATAGATTAAGTTCATCTTCTATCATCTGCTACACTACCAAATAAAGCAATATCTTTTTAGTATAATTTGGATTTGTCTATATTAAACGACATTTTGGGGTCGGTGTATCGGAAACTTTTCTAGAAAATCCGAAAAAGTATAAATATTGCTGACGTAATCACCATCCAGACCCCCCCCCCCCCATCGCCCAAGTCATCAAAAATAAGAACAAGACCCCGCCTGCCCCCTATAATGCTTACGTAATACTTGAATGGCCCCTATGCTCTGGATCATCTAGAAATCTGATGCTAATTTTGCATGAGCAACTTGCAATTACAAAGTAATTGGATTGATCTTCGTTCTGTCCCAATCATCAAAAACACAAAATATGTATAAGTTTTTAACCGAGTTAATGATTTGGAAACTCAAGTTATTACCAAAATTATAACTTACGACTAGACGAATTCTGGAATAGATCAAATTAGTTATTAGAACAGTTCCTTATCATTGATCTTAAGCATCTAAAAATAACCACGGAGAAACAAATTTATTTCAAAGAATTCACAAATCGATCACAATAGTTACTTAGGATTAGAAAATTGTATAATGACGATGACGTAGGTGGTGATGAGGTTGACGAAGGTGAAGAGCATGGAGAAGTCGACGCTGAAGAAACCGGCGGCGGTGAATTTGGGACACCTGGCCGTCGCCTGTTGCGCCAGAATGAATAGTTTCTCGCGGAGGGACGCGACGTTCGAGTACCGGTTGAGGGCTTTGTAGGCGATCGTGATGGTTTTCTTGCCCTCGTTGCTCACCTGCTCGCACATCGCCGCCACAAACACACCTTGAGCCTAAAACAAAACACGCTAATTTGTAATCTGTGAGCTTGAATAAGTTCAAGATTCTTTGGGTTTTCTAAAAGTTCCATAGACTGGAATAGGGATGTGAAAAAATAACCGATTTTCATATTATTCGAATATTTTTTCCATATAATCGATTTTGAAAAATCGATTTTTTTAATAATTATAATCGATTTTTAATAAATCGATTATGTAAATTACACGCTTTAATCGATTTTTGCGACGGATATGAAAATACGCAATTAAGTTTGGGGCATTTGTATGTATGTACAAGAGTTTCGTTTCTTTTCAACAGTTTTGTTTCTTTGGAGAGAGCCAATAATTATTTAACAATAAAAATGTCTTGTAAAACACCTAAAAGTGGCTGGCGTAATTATTATATAATGAAGAAGGATAATACTATAGCACAATGCAAAAAGTGCCCGAAAGAATTAAAAACATGTAAACTTAAGACAAACGGAACACAGCTGTTTAAGTTTGTATGATTATCTAACATGGGATGGTTACACCAATCTCAAAAACATACTACAAGTAGTAATACTACAAAAAACATATGAAACGAAAACTCCCATTGTCCTACAGGCTAACGAGGTATCACAAAGTAATATATTTAATAATGGAATTAGCATGATCCTTATGACCGCAAAATTCTGAAATCTGTAAAGTTTCATTTTCTTTCTTGAGCCATACGTTTTATAACTTCAACATTTAAAGTAAAAGCAAACGTGTCATGGTAGAATTGATATGAATACATTTCTAAAAATCAATAGACTAAGATTAATAGAATAGGAATAAGTATTGCGTTCACTTGACTAACCTAAACATCTTTTAATTCAGTGAGCAATTTTCCGGCCTGAAACCCCGCTAAACATCTTATGAATTCTTTGTCTTCGTAGGTCACACTACGAAATTCTCTTTTCATGGCTTATAAATTTCCAAAATAATTACGAGAAAAACTTTGTCAGATTTTGAATGAAACATAACAAATGCGTACAATGTTTTTGTATATGAGGAATAAAGCGTGTCAGATCAAGCATTGAAGCTTATTTTTCGAAAATTTTAGCAAACGCCTCAGATGGAGATACAAATTAGAAAATAACTCAGAACTAGGGTTTCTGGTTCGGATATATCCGAACCGCAAAACCCCGGTTTTCTGTGCAAAAACCGAAACGGCATAACCGTCATAAAAACCGCGGTTTTCGGTTTTATCTAAAGATAAATAAAAATAAAATACATTGAATTAGTGCTCTATCAAACATTGCAAACTGTTGCTCCTTTGGTACTTTGGTTCCCTACCAAATCTTGCAAAAATATTCTTCAGGTGTATGACCTTAAAGTTAAAATGAATACGAAGAAAGAAATGATTTTAAAGTATCAGGAATTAAAAGCAAATTCGACGTTTTGTTAGAGCAAAACGTCGTCGGAAAGCGAGACTGAAAACCGCGTTGAGAAACAAGTTTGACGTATTACGCTAGATGAGTGTACTAGTTTGAGATGCCGAAGATACTTAAACATTAATACTCATGGAGAAAACAATTTTTATTGCAATTGATGCTTTCTACGAATTGAAGGAACTTGTTTTGCAAAGAATATCGTAATAAGTATAGAAAAAAAACATTTGGGTTCATTTAGTATGAGTTTCAGAAATGATATTGTAGGTGACTTGGATTAGAAAGTTGTAGTTCGCGGTGACGTCGCGACGCCGTTGTCAAAAATTTGGTAATACGGTTTTTAGTCGCGCTT
Source organism: Phosphuga atrata (assembly GCA_944588485.1). Classification (NCBI taxonomy): domain Eukaryota; kingdom Metazoa; phylum Arthropoda; class Insecta; order Coleoptera; family Silphidae; genus Phosphuga; species Phosphuga atrata. Next base: position 49,331,098 of record OX155900.1, on the reverse strand, counting down.
TATCACAAGCTTTCCCTTCACCAAAACATCAATTTTTTTTCTACCGGCAAAGCTTTTTCTGCTACCTGCAAAATTGTGAAAACTACAGCGGAAAAATCATCGAGCGTTCCCGACATTTGACCTGGATTAGCAAGTTGAACTTTGCGGCGACGTCGCGATGCCACTGTCAAAGATTTTGCAACGCACTTTTCACTACCGCTTTTTGACAAGCTTTCCCTTCCACAAAACGTCAAATCCTATTATACCTTGTGCCGTAAATATGTTAGAATCATCGCTGCTTAATGTTGTTACTGCTACGCTTACTGGAGATAAAGTTTCATAACAATTGAAAATTAACATTTTCAATTAAATGCACTAAATTTAAATCTGTTAGAATCTCTGTTAGAATAGACTTTATCCCGACAACAATAAGGTTGAAGTCGAAGGTGAATGTTCGGCAAATTCAGAAGAATTAGAAGAAGTGACCAATCCAAACTATTCCTTGCAAGACGAAGTACAAAAAGCTATTCAAGAAAAATTAAACAAAAAACTTATATGCAAACAAATCGCTATCTTAATTCTATGAAAAAGGAGTTGAAAAAAATGAAAAAGGTGATAAATATAAAAGAACTTCTGAGAGAACAACGATTTATTAGAAAAAAAAAATTAAAAGAAAAGAAATATTTTGTTTTAAACACGTTCACAAACACAAAGATCATTTTCCCTAAGCGGCAACATTTGTACAATACTAAGATCTCATTTAGATATCAGACACTAATACCAAAAGTTCTTAAAAACGAAACCCGAAACCGAAACCGCGGTTTTTAATTTTCAAAAACCGAAAACCGCGGTTTTGAAAAAGTGCGGATATTCAGAAACCCTTCTCAGAACATTGCATAAATGATATGCCAGGACAGTCAACCCTACAGTATGGTAGAAGGAGTAGCTTTCAAAAAAATAATGAAGACTGTAGATTCTTTGTACAAGGTTTCGTGCTGTAAAACTATCACAGATACTAAATATGAAGAAAAAAAACCCTTTTCATACAAAAATTATGATTTATGAAAAACATCTGTCTCACAATAAATGAATGGAAAGATTTGCAGTTGAGAAGTTTTTTAGGCATGACAGTGCACTTTATAGAAAACTTTGAAATGGAGTGAAGCAACATTGCATGTGAACCACTTCACCAGCACCATACAGGAGAGTATTTGTCAGAAACGATTAATAAAATTATAAGATTACTAAAAATAATAATTATACTATGTGAATTATTATAAACAATTAAGAGCAAAGATTTATTATTACTATGTTCAAATTCACCAAAGACTTACAACTGTGTAACCACAGTTGCAAGTACGGCTGGTTTTCTGCATTTTACTGCCACGAAAAACCAAATGTGGTTAACTAAGAGAATTAATATTTGATAAATAGCAACAATTAAACTCAACCATAGACCGGTTTCTACCTTACGGCTTCATCAGTATGGATTTTTCAAATAAACTTAAAAATTGAATCAAAAACTTAATAACAAATTAAGACTTACTTGTGCAGCTGTTCCCAACGACAAAGAAGGAAACATTGCAAATCATTGCATTTATATTGAAAAGAACTTGTGGGTTGCCTAAGTTCTTTTCAATATAAATGCAATGATTTGCAATGTTTCCTTCTTTGTCGTTGGGAACAGCTGCACAAGTAAGTCTTAATTTGTTATTAAGTTTTTGATTCAATTTTTAAGTTTATTTGAAAAATCCATACTGATGAAGCCGTAAGGTAGAAACCGGTCTATGGTTGAGTTTAATTGTTGCTATTTATCAAATATTAATTCTCTTAGTTAACCACATTTGGTTTTTCGTGGCAGTAAAATGCAGAAAACCAGCCGTACTTGCAACTGTGGTTACACAGTTGTAAGTCTTTGGTGAATTTGAACATAGTAATAATAAATCTTTGCTCTTAATTAATAAAATTTGTTAAGAGTGGGGTTTATCTCACGAAAAAAATGTAAGCGTTACACTGACAATGGCAGCAACAAAGTTAAAGCTATTGAAATTTCTATTGGTCGAGCAAAACATATCCAGTGCTTAGCATATACATTGAACTTGGTCGAAAATTCTGTAAATAAAACAGATATAAAACTTTTTCTGGAACAAGTCTGCAAAATCGTGATTTGGTTCCACCAAAGTGGTTCAACGAAGCGTAAACCAATCGCACGTGTGTGTTATCAATCATAACATATCATTCATTAATCGCATTAAGTAATGTTTCTGAAGGAACTTTCCCTAATCAAACCGAATTGGCCCTAAAACCTCTTTGTGATGGCCAATTCCGCGCCAGCCGAAAGTTTATTTTCCAAAGCGGGGAATATTGTCAAGAAAACACGATACCGTATTTTAGAAAAAAAATTGCAACCGGAAGTTTGTCGATGTGAATTTTTAATACTTCATTTTCTTTGATTTTTATTGTGATAAATTGCTAATACTATACAAATCTCTTAGTTCTATTACTATATTGGAAAGTAGGCATTTTTTTTTTCGTAAAATAGAAAAAAAATCGATTATTTCTTCTAATTAAAATCGATTTTTTCTAAATCGATTAATAGTGAAAAGCAAAAAACGATTTTTAAGAAATCGATTTTTTTCACTCAATTTCACATCCCTAGACTGGAACCAAGAATTATGTAAATGTTAGCAAACGCTACCACCCAACAACAATCTTCTGGACTAAAACTTTTTCACTTCGCCCGTCCATTTTGTGTAAATCGAATAGAAACAAGCTGCAACATGCTCGAAGAAAACCAAGCACGATCTCAGAATTTTCGTTTTCTTTCGAAACTTTCCATTTATTTCTTGTAGTACGGTAGAATATCAAACCAACTGGCCTAAACTAAAGCAACCTTCATATTTTGAAGCACTAACATATTTTGTAATTTCAGTTTGAATTAGTGAGACTTTTTTCATTTGAATTCACCCACACAATTGAAATACTGTTAATAGTTTTCCTAGAGAGCGTTATTAATTAAACAAATAGACCTTTTTATAGTTGATTTTTTTTGTGCGCTTATGTCAATTTCCGCCATGTTATACCGTCAACTGGGGTAACATTGTCCCTTTGGCCCACTTTGGCCCACATGCAAAAAAAGATATTTAACATACCTGGGAAGACGTCTTTTGTAAAATTAATCCTTAAATGATTTCCGAGCGAAACCAGTTTGCAGTTCCCGAGCTGGATACTTTTGTTTAAATTGTTACCTATATATTTAAATAGTTAAGTACTTATCTAGTTATGTAATTGACTATTTAAACAATGTTTTTACCTTTACATGGTTACCTACCTTAGCTTCTGTTTTGTTTATTCATCTTACTTTTCATTATTGTTACCTACTTGCAAAGAAAAGTAGTAAATCTTAAACTTTTGACTGTTTTGTGATATTTTATGCCCTAAATCAGTGCTTCTCAAAGTGGTGGGCCGCGGCCCCCTAGGGTGGCGGGGCCTACCCGCAAGGGGGCCGCGAAGAGCCGCGAATATAACACATGAATATATCTTCGTTAAATAAGTTTAACTGTCAAATATGCACATACATCAATTAAAACTATAAACTCCGGTAAAATATTTAAATTACGACAAATGATATGATATGAATAATGACGAGCTTACGATATTTTTTCCAAAAAGGTTAATTAACTGAATCTTTCTCTTCAGGGAAAAGGTACTAATTTACAGATTCTTAACAATAAGCTACAAGCCTTTCAAAAGAAATTGTCCGTATGGACCAAGAGCTTTTCACAAGGACGCACAACCACAACTTTTTATTTCTTTGCATGATGATAATAACATGTCGTTGTCAACAGAATTTAAATCATTTAACAAAATCAATTAACTTCTCTGAAAAGTATTTCCGAATTTAAATCAAACTAAAGAACATCAAAAATCAAACTGATCATCTTCCCTGGAAATTACAAGAGGAATTAATTGTCTTGAGATCGGATTCAATACTCGCATTGGAATTTTCTGGAAGCAATATTTCACAATTTTTGATTAAGCGGCAAAAGACTTAACTGACTCAGCATTAAATAATCTGGTTCCGTTTGCAACAACGTACCTCTGCGAATCGGAATTAATGTTATTAATTAAGAACAAGCATTGGTTATGCCTATCACAATCATTAGAAAATAATCTTAGAATAACAATTTCAAATAATGGGTGATTTTTGAACCGTTTGGCTTTTGGCAATTTTGAAAAAAACACACAAACACAATTTAGAAAAGTGAAAGAAACATTTATTTGTGCCGATAAATGAATGCCTGCCATTTTCTTTTTAAAGATTTATTCATGTAAATGTTTCCCGCGGCTACGCCGTAGGTGGTCCATCCGTGGGCTCCAATTTTGGCATACTATTTCCAGAACTTTGGCCGGTATCTCACCAATGGCAGCTGTGTTGTCTTCCAGTGCTGAAATTGTGCCTGGCTTGTCCCTATACACGAGAGACTTCACGTATCACAAAAAATAGTCTAATGAGGTCAAATCGCATGATCTTGGCGACCAATGAACTGCTCCAAAACGTAAGATTAATTGCTCACCAAACTCGCCTCTCAAAAGGTTCATGGTATCGCGTGTGGCATGTGGCACCATCTTGATGAAACCACATGTCACATTAGGCAATAAAAAATCATCGCATGGTACCTTGCTCCATTGACTGTAACGTTGCGATTTTAATCGTTCTTGAAGAAGTATGGTCAAATGATACCGCCGGTCCACAAACCGCACCAAACAGTGCATCTTTCAAGGTGCATTGGCACCTCTTGAACTGCCTCTGGCTGCTCTTGACACCAAATTCGGCAATTCTGTTTGTTGACGTACGCATTGAGCCAAAAATAAGCTTCGTCGCTGAGAACAATTTTTCCTCAAATAGACCTTCATCCATGGATGGAAAAATGGATCTTCATCTAACTTTTATAAGGCCCATTCACCAAACAAACATCGTTGGGGTACGTAACCCGGCTTCAGTTCTTGCAGAAGCTGTATTTTATATGGTTTCATACCGAGGTCCTTACGTAAAATCTTCCAGCTGGTCGAATAACACAAGCCCCATTGTTAAAAACGGCGACGAATTGACATATTGCGATCTTCATTGACACTGACCGATACAGCAGCAATATTTTCCTCGGTACGCACTATTCGCATACGGGTTGATGGATTAATGTCCAATTAAGTGAAGCTGGTGCGAAATTTGGTCACAACAGCTTGAATAGCCTATTCGTTGTGTCGGTTATGACGACCAAAAAATGGACGTAATTTACGAAACATATTTCTCACACAGCACGAATTTTGATAATAAAATTCAATGATTGCAAGCATTTTTTAAATGTCCACATGCCACGAATATTTTTTTACACTGAAAAAATTCACACTGAGAAACCAAATAGCAAAAAAATCACCCTATATAACGCCATATCTAAATTTGTTGTGTAATAATATTAAAACACATCCATCACATTAAATTTAATCTTCTTCTTCTTCTTTCGAATAGGCCTACTTTGGACCACGCTTGTTCAACTGTTAGGCTTTGACCTTGGGCTCAGTATTGTCGCATCTTCTGCCGGTGTAACTCCTTTGTCTCTTCTGTCCAGGGGGTACCTTTCCTTCGAGGTTTATCCTGAAATCCACGGACTTCCTTCATGGTGCGTCTCACAGACTGTCTGTTTTTGAGATCTGTTATTCCCAGTTCTTTAATATCCTTCTCGGTCGCTGTCAACCAAGTGGTACGAAGCTTCTTGTTTTGCCATAAGGTGAACAGACGGTTGGTTAGTCGGTTTGGAGGCAATCTGGCAACGTGGCCATAGAAAGCTACCCTTATTTTCCTTGCACAGTCAGAGAGCATCTCAATATCTTCGTAAAGCTCAGAGTTATGCCGTCTTCAAAATTCCCCATTTTCCTTTACCGGGCCTAGGATCTTCCTGAGGATTCTCCTCTCTATGATTTACAATTTCTCTATTAGACCCCTTGGGTTCAAGGAAACATCCATTAAATTTAATCTATTAATATTAATGTAATTAATGCTAATTATTATTTAATTTTATGTTTGCTAATTTGTTGAGTTTATTTTTTTATTTCACTTTGCACAAAACTGTCGTTGTTTAAAACGCCCGAAACATTACTAAAGGTGCTAATGAAAATTTTTCAGCTATATTATCTAACTAATTTACTAGTAATAAGGAATACACAGAGATCATCCGTCGAAACCTGTATGCAATAAATATTAATTATACTATTTTTCATTTTATAATTAATTTTCTTTATTAACCTAACAATAGTATAATTAATTATGTATATACAAAGCTTTTTCTTTACTAAACGCAATTCCCAAAAAAACAAATTATGGGGCCGTGGTTTAACGATATAAGTTGCAGGGGAGCCGCAACATCACAAAGTTTGGAAAGCAGTGCCCTAAATGATCATTCCCAAGTAAATTCTTGTACGTAATTAGTTGTTCGGTTTTATAATTTCGGATAACATTGGCCTAAGTCATAAAATACCTCTCTTTCTATGAATTTCACTAGTCAGGACAAAGTTACCCCAATAGTGGGTGACTTTCAACAATTTATTTAAATTTATTTTTTATGTATAGCGGACAAACAAAATCAAAGTACAGAATGCAATGTTAAAGTTTTATTTAAATTAAAGCTCAAGAGATATATCATGGTCAATTTTTACTTAAAGCGTTCTCAAAACTTTGCTCATTACAACAAAAACTTGTAAAAAATGGGCCATTGTTACCCCACTCTACCTTAACTCTTTGACGTTTAACTAAATATGTGCCCGAAACTTTCATATTTCCGCCTTTCAAACTTAGCGGATGCGCATGTGCTTAACTAATCGTAAAAAGGTCTACTAAAGTTATTTATTAATTATTTCTGGTAATACAATTAATGTATGTAATGATTAAAATTTGATCATATATATTTCTTGAATTTTAGTGAACGGAACAATTTTCTACAAATTGTTTCGAGCAATCTTGTTTTATTTACTCGTATCAGCTCTTACACTGTCTGTTCTCGTCTTGTCTTGCGTAATCTAGTCTAAATTGGAATAATGAAACAACTTACAAGTAAATAGGAATTCCACAAGATCATGGCGATAATTGTTTTCCAAGACCACACGAAAGAACTTTGAATTGGTCCAATTCCGAGCAAAATGTTGATGAGCAGATGGAGCATTGACACGCATGTGTGCCATCCAAAATATTCATCAAGGCCGTCGACCAAATCCCCAATGATGACATTTAATCTGATTAATTCGTCGACTTCTAAAATCTCGCTGCTTGCGATTAAGTCGTTTACGGCGACAATCCTCCACTTCAGATGACGCAATATGTTTACTTGCAAAATAATCATAGTGAAGATGTAAAACACCTGAACCTGGTCATGTACAAGGAATTGGAATGCGTAGCAGTCAAACTCGAAACACCATGTCATTACATTAAGTGCGATAACGGTAAAAAATATGCTTAGCGTGCAAATAAATTGCAATGTTATATAGGGAACGTGGATGTTGGTTTTTGCGCTGAGGGATAGCAATTTCACATCGATGCGGTTGAAGTAATTGAAAATCAGATGAGTTTTGGTAAAGTTCCAATTACAAGAACCCGTTAATGTCAAAATGTTTGTTATCGTACCAAATATCGTGGAAAAGCACGCTAGAATTATTTGTACCTTGGTAAAATATTCCATGTACACCGTCAACTTGCCGTAAACGGAATGAGCACAAGTCAATACAAACACAAGCGAGGTAATGTAAGAACGCGTAAAAGACTTTTCGAACAATTTAGTTTGCCGGTTATAGACGGGAATTAGACTAATACAACCGGCAACTAGCAAAATTGTCTTCAAATTTTCTACCACTGTCATCTTGAAGACGGAAATTGGACTATAAACTCTTAATAATCCGTTCAGACCGACTGAAATGTTCATTTATAGAAATCGTTCGTCGTTTTTGTTGTGACACAAAAATTATTATTTCATTTTACCCAAATGAAACTACTTATTATTGTCATTCTTGTATATTGGAATTATATTTCATTGTTGCGCTCCAATAACTTCAATAACAATTTTGATAGCATTAATCTGATTAAAAAATCATTGTATTCTAATATTTTGTCTGGTCTTGTCTAGTCTCGTCTGGTATTGTCTGGTTTTGTCTGGTCGCAACGGGTATTCTCTGGTCTTGTCTGGTCTCGTCTGGTCTCGTCTGGTCTTGTCTGGTCCTGTCTGGTCTTGTCTGGTCTTGTATGGTCTTGTCTTGTCTACACTTCGGTCCGGTCTTGTTTGGTTTTTTTGGTCTTGTCTGGCATTTTCTGCCGCTGTCTGGTCTTGTTTGGCCTTGTCTCGTCTTGTCTCCTTTTGTTTGGTCTAGTCTGGTCTTGTCTAGTGTGGTCTGATCTTGGCTGGTATTGTTTGCTCTGCTTCGGTTTTCTCTAGTCTTGTATGGTCTAGTAAGATCTTGTCGGGTCTCGTCTGGTCTTATCAGGTTTTGTCTGGTCTTGTCTGGTCTTATCTAGTCTGGTATCTAGGTTGATCTTGTCTGGTCAGGTCTGGTCTTGTCTGGTCTTGTCTAGTCTTGTATCAGAATTTGAACGGTTTTATTTCTGGTGCAGAAATATCGATACCCCTGGTATACCTTGCCCGCTACGACCGCCCGATTCCGTTTTCCATATTATTCTCAGGTAGTTGCCGGCTGTTTATTTGTTGTTCTTATGTCTTTTATGCATTTTCTTTTTGTTTCGTGACTTTTTCCATGAATTTCTTCGTTACTTGCCAGTATTATTTTCTTTCTAGCATTTTTTGGATAAGGTTTTCGTTATTTATTTCTCTTAATTTTATACTGCTCTCTGTTCATGCTCTGTCGAAGCGTAGACATTTAAACAATGTCTAAGCTGTGTTTGCTTCTTTGTCGTACAAGCTTGTGTTTGTTTAATTTTATTGATTCTCTTCAGGTATGCCATGAGTCCTGTGAAGAGTTGCTTCATTTAGTATGTTACATTTCCGTGTTTTGTTCTGCTACATGCTTTTAAGATCTGAAATGTTTTCATCCATTGGGCTTTGTCTTGAAGACTATTCCAGCTAATTTGCCTTGCTTCGAGTGTATTTTTGCACTAATTTTATTTCTTAATGTGAAATAAAATTTAAAAAAAAATTGTATTTCTCTTTTAATTATTATAATGATACAAAAATACTTAGGGCTTAGGTACATGGGTTTCACAGCTTCAAAATATCGATTTTTTTTTATTGTCTTGTTAATTTCTACAACACCTCGAGAATGTAATCCTAAATTTTCAAGTCGATCCGAATAAAAGTTTTAGAGATACAACCCTGAGAAGGTGCGTGCTCAAAGTCAGGTAGGCTCAGCGCGCCGCAGGTGTATCGAAGCAGCTGCTCGTCTATTGTTTGTATGTCTTTATTGTACATTGCTTTCACTTTCTAAGGGCAACTAGTTTGAAATACTTCAGTTGGTGATTACTTCTTGAATCACAAGGTTTATTTTAGGTTATCTAAAGTGTCTGTTGTAAAATTTATTAAAAAATGCCTAAAGATTCGAGAACTCAGTTAGCGGACGGGTCTCATAGAAAAGATAGACCAAAGAAAAGTAGACAATCATTCAATCCTAAAAACCCGGAAATTGATGATAATTCCTTCACGAGCACGTCGGCAAAAAAAAATTAAAAGGTGACGATAAAGAGCACGTGCCGGAGGAAGACACGCTCCAATATTCAATTATAGACTTTGCCGTAGTTTTTCAACACTCTCGTCTTTTGTGCGGTGTTCTAACATAGTTCTAACATGATGTTTTGACTGCAATGAAACCTATCTATGAAGATCTCAGTAAAGATGACCTTCTGGAGCGGTGTGTTGGTGGTTTTACACAAAATAATAAGGAAAGCTTGAACTAGTTAATTTGGAAGGTTACTCCAAAAATACTTCCTGCTGGTTCAAAGATCGTGAATATTGGTGCATTGGTCGCTGCTTTCACTTTTAATGAAGGAACATCAGCTTTATTATTATTTATGAACGGTATGGATTTAAAACTTGGCCGAAATTCCCACGAATAGGCCGGAATTTCAGATGAAAACCGTGTGTGCGCAGCTGAAAAAAAATCAGCGAGCGAGACTCGCGAAGCCAGGATTCGTCATAGACAGGTGCAAAATGATGCCCTGAAACAGGTAGCAAACCCAGGGGACAAGCCGACGCAGACCTGTGACGCTAGCACCCAAACGATTCAGACAGTGGACAATGATGCCGAGAAGCTGAAGTATCTTCTAAGAAAAATAGAAGAGGAAACTACTTACGAGGCATTCGAGGAACTAGTCAAAGAGGACTGTCCACCGCAATCCTTCAGAAGAGCGAAGGAGGGAACATGAAATGCCATGCTGACAACAGCTGAATGGGACTTGGCGTGGTGTATTGCTGAGGATCTGCAATCCGACAGAAACGTCCCGAAATATGTAGCTGACGCCTACGCACGCGCTGCAGATATGGCAAAACAAGACTCGTCTTCGGGAAAAGTGGTGTCTCTACGGCACTCGATAGGAACACCGGAAGAACAGGGCGAATACAAAAACTCCGATCGGTACGTATACCAGCTAGTCACCCAGAAAACAATCGCTGATCCTTTAGACATCCTGTTTGCAGCTGCTGCAGGTTCTTTACTTTATGGCACAGGAATCGACGATTCAATATAAGTTACAAAAAAACAAAATCCAGTTTTATTGTTACTCAAAACTTTAAACGCGCTTTCCTCGAAACTGTGTTTTCAAGGACTGTTGTCAAAAATTCTCGAAAACTACTCAACCGATCTTGAAGAAATTTCACACAGGTCTTCGAGATACAATTCACGAGGACTTGGACGAAGGACTTTTTTTCCATCGCAACTATTAAAAAAAAATGTTGAGCAAATTTTACCAAAATTTGCATTTTTTTGTAAAAAAGTCTGCCAAAAATCCAATTTTCACTTTTTTTTTCCTTCGTCGTAGTTCTAGCTTATGGTCTTAACTAAAAGGCGAGTTTTTTTTTCACTTGAGATGATCCTGTCATGAGTTCTACTGTCAATGCGGAAGCACCTTTTTTCGGAGGGGTCACGGGAAATGAGTTACAATGGCGGAGTTTTGAATATTTTCCTTTGAAAATTTCAGAAATTCCTTTTCAAATAAAAATCTGTATGACACTAAAAACTTTAAATAAAATATTTTGTTTTTTATATAAAAAAAAAATTGTTGAAAATAGACCTTTCTTCCTCCGAGTAAACCCATGTAACTCCATGCTTATGTCTAACTAACTTGATGCCTAACAATTGTATATTACTAATTTAATTTGCATGTATATATAAACTAGCCTAACTATTATCTATGCTGAGTTTACAGTCTTTTTGTGTAATTCATAGAATAATAAATGGAAATCAACTTAATCTATTGCCGGGGTTGCAAGATCCCGCGTAGGTGGGTAGATAACACGCGTAGGTGGGCAGATAACACGCTCCACTTGCATTATTTATGCTTTTATTTTTGGTGTAACTTTTGTTTGATTCACTGTGATTCTTTTTTCTATCTTCGATCTTACGTTGATCAGGAGTTATATTGGTATAACTCCTGCTCATGCTGTTGCTGCTTCTGCCGACATCGTTCCGAATGCGCATACTACGCTTAAGAGTCAAAGAGGAATTCTTTATATTTTATAGTGGAACGCTTATAGTAGAATGGATTCTGTTGTTAGTGCCAATACTCTTCTTTTGAAGTCGCTTGGACAACCAAGGTTTGGTAGCACTTCTGAAAATGCTTTTGTAGCTGTGTCCACTTTGTCTATTGCATACTTTATATGTTTACTGAAAGTCATTTAGTAGTCCAGGACTAAACCTAGATACTTGCATTGGTTCGTTTGTTTGATTTCATAGTCTCCGAATTGGACTTTTCATTCTCTAGGTTTCTTGCAGCTGCTCGAGAATACGACGGCTGTGTTTTTTCAGTTGCGGCTTCTAGTTTTTTGCGACTTCTAGTCTTTTTGTCTGTTTTTCGGAAGTTTCGACGTTCTAAATCATTAGTATTTTGGTGACGGGGTAGTGTGTGGAGAAAAGGAAAATAACAAACCCGGAGACGATGTAACTTGTTATTGCGCGTCACGTGACGCGTGCCGGTTTTGATGCGAGTTGTGGAAGTTGTCTCTGATGTTCTGCTGGAAGTTGTGTTCACTGATGTTCTGCTGGAAGTTGTGTCTGGATGTTGTTTCGAAGTTGTCTCTCGAAGTTGTTTCTAAAAACTGTCCCTTTGTCACTCCCGTCCCGTCCTTTTATCCCTCGGTCAAACGCATCTTCTCTCTGGTAACTTTGGTGGGAGAGGTTTTCCGTTGCCCCGATTGGTTGTTCGTTCTTCCCTCCTATTGGCGCTGACGCCAAGTAAGAGGGAGGAAAAATCGGTATTGTTTGATCGGCTCCAGCCCGCTCATAAAAACGGTCTGGGCCATAAAACGATTAAGAAAAACCCGAACCTATCGGCTTTGTTTGATCGGCTCCAGCCCGCTTATAAAACGGTCTGGGCCATAAAACGGTTTAGGAAAAACCCGAACCTGTGCAACTCATCTTGTCAATAATGAGTCCCTACAGGACCCCCCTGCTAGTGATTAACGATACAAGTGCATAATTTACAAAGTTACAGGGTTTATCTCAAACCGGCCTGGTAAAATTCGGTGAATCTAACGCGGCGTCCTGATCTTGTTCGGAGGCCTGGGTCGGTGTTGGGAGTCACAGGTTGGGGTGCAAGCGATGGTGCTGGTGCTGGCGCTGGTTGCATGGGAGCTTGGGTTCCGCCCGCGTCGTCCGGAGGGTCGTCATCGGAGTCGCTCTCCAGCTCTGGTTTTTCGATGTTCTCGTCGATGATGTACGCAGGTTTGAGTCTATCGATCGTAACTGGTACGTGTCTTCCCCACATCAAGAGAATGAAAACCTTGTCAGTGCGAGAAATTACTTTGTACGGACCATCATACGGCAGTTGGAGAGGTCCGTTTGGTGCGTCGTGGCGCACAAAAACGTGGGTAGCAGTGACGAGATCCTTAAAGACGAAGATTCTGCGCTCACCGTGCCTGGACCCACTGACTGGACGGAGTGTCTCGAAGCGTTGACGAAGTTCCTTCACGAATTCAGCGGAGTTGTCGACCTCTGGGATCACCCGGGATACCAGGAATTCTCCGGGAAGGCGAAGGGGCTGACCGTAGACCATCTCGGCTGTTGTCGCCTGTAGGTCGTCCTTCCAAGCTGCACGTATGCCAAGTAGCACCGTTGGGAGCGTTTCAGTCCACCGAGTAGCCTGCAAGCACTTGATGGAGCTTTTTAGCTGCCGATGAAAACGTTCGACCATGCCATTGGCCGCTGGGTGGTACGCCGTTGTGTGCAGGTGCGTCGTCCCTAGGAGTTGGTTGAGGCAGCTGAACAGGTGGGACTCGAACTGCCTGCCTTGGTCGGTGGTGATCCGGAGAGGTGTGCCAAAACGTGCAACCCAGCTGTTGTAGAAAGCGCGGGCAACGGTTTCGGCTTCCTGGTCCTGTAGAGGGATTGCCTCCGGCCATCGCGAGAAACGATCAACGCAGGTTAGGCAGTACCTGTATCCCTGCGAGTACGGCATGATGATCAGGTCCAGATGAACGTGCTCGAACCGGCGGGAAGGTGCTGCAAATGAGCCGACTGGAGCGGATACATGCCTGGTGACCTTGGATTGCTGACACTGGATACAAGCTCGTGCCCAGGTGCGACAGTTCACGTTGATGGAGGGCCAAACGTAGCGCTGTGTCATCATTTTCGTTGTTGCCCTGATCCCAGGATGAGACAGCCCGTGGATGGCGTCGAAGGCTGCCCTGCGGAACGGCGTCGTGAGAAAAGGCCTGGCAGTGTGTGTTTTGACGTCGCAGAAGATCGCGGCGTCTGAACCCGGAATGCGGATTTGTCGCAAGTCCAGCTCGGAGCTGTCATCTTGCAAGAGTCCTTGAAGTTCCTGATCTTGTTGCTGCGATGTCGCCAGAGCCTCGAAGTCCATTGGAACAGTGATCTCGTCGACCCTGGATAGAGCGTCGGCGACGACGTTGTCTTGCCCCGCGATGTGCCTGATGTCGGTTGTAAATTGGCTAATCAAGTCCAGGTGACGGAATTGGCGTGGCGAGCATTTGTCGGACCTCTGGCGGAAGGCGAAAATTAGCGGCTTGTGGTCCGTGAGGATGGTAAACGGACGGCCCTCGACCATATGCCTGAAATGCTGAACTGCACAGTAAATCGCTAGGAGCTCTCGATCGTATGCGCTATATTTATTCTCGGAGCTACTAAGCTTCTTTGAAAAGAATCCAAGCGGCTCCCAGTGATCGTCGACTCGTTGTTGAAGGACTGCGCCTATGCTGTAGTCCGACGCGTCGCACGCCAGAGACAGGTCTGCGCCGGGTCGAGGATGCGCCAAGAGTGCTGCGGTGGCCAGCTCCTCCTTGCACTGCATGAAGGCTGCCTCGGCTCCGTTGTTCCACTGAATCGGCGTGCTCCCCTTGATGTTACCTTTGAGAAGGTCGTTGATGTTCGCCTGTGTTTTAGCAGCCCTGGGTAGAAACCTTCGATAAAAATTGAGCATCCCCAGGAACTGCCGTAGTCCTTTGGCAGTCTTCGGCTTCTCATATTCTCGGATCGCGGCGACTTTTTCGGGAAGCGGTTCTATTCCTCTTTCGGAGACGCGGTACCCTAGAAACTGTATGGTTGCCGCGCCGAAACAGCACTTGTTGGGGTTGATCACGACACCAAACTGCTGCAAGCGTTCGAACAGGGTTTGCAGATGACCACGATGCTCCTCTTCGGACGATGATGCCACCAAGATGTCGTCTATGTAAGCGTAGCAGAAATCCAAACCGCGGAGGACTTCGTCGATGAACCGCTGGAACGTTTGCACGGCGTTTCGCAACCCGAAGCTCATGGATGGAAACTCGAATAATCCAAATGGTGTGGTAATGGCCGTTTTAGGAACGTCTTCTTCCGCGACTGGAATTTGGTGATATGCCCTTACCAAATCGATCGAGGTGAAGATCTTCTTCCCATTGAGCGTCTGCGCGAAGTCTTCGATGTGGCGCACCGGGTAACGATCCGGGATGGTGCGTGCGTTGAGGGCCCGATAATCACCACAGGGACGCCATTCGTCGCCTTTCTTTGGCACCATGTGCAAAGGTGAAGCCCAACTGCTCTTAGATGGGCGGCAAATGCCCAACCGCAGCATGGACTCGAACTCCTTTCTGGCGTTCAACAGTCGGTCCGGGGCAAGTCGACGCGGTCTTGCGGCTTCAGGTGGTCCGGGCGTCGTGTGTATGTGGTGGACGGTGCTGTGTTTCACTGTTGGTGCCTTGCCTGCTCCGTCGGGTCGCGTGATTTCTGGGTAGCGCTGCAAAAGCTCGTGATATTCAGAATTTCCGATGATGATTTTGACACTTGCGATGTTACCCGAACTCGGCCTATTTCCGGTCGTCTTGACTTGCGTCAGGCTATCTACGAGATGTTTATTTTGCATGTCTACCAGCAGGCCGTAGTGAGCCAGGAAATCGGCGCCAATAATCGCGCGTGTTACGTCCGCGATCACAAGGTTCCACGTGAAGTCGCGTCTCAATCCGAAATCCAATGTCATTGTCACTGAGCCGTACGTCGCAATCGGCGTGTTCTTTGCTGCGGAAAGTTCGTAGTTCGTCTTTGTCCGGCGACCACGCACAAGTTTACGGGGAAAAATACACAGATCCGAACCAGTGTCTATCAGAAATTTCGTGCCGCTAATGCGATCTGGCACGAACAAGCGGCGTACGTTTGGGCAGTCATCGCTTGCCGCCATAAGCGATGATCCGCTTAGTTTCCCGAACGCGCGGTGAAGACGGCGTTTAACTCGCACGGAGGCTTGCATTTGCGCGCACTGTCACCGAACGTGTAATGGTACCAGCACGTTCCGTCGTACTGGACCGGAAGGCGAGAATCTGAGCGGTTGCGGTTCGACGGTGACCGATCCAAGCGGTCTCGACTGATTGAACGGCTGCGGCGCGCTTGCTGGAGCTCTGACCTAATGGCCGAGATTTCCCGTCGGTTGTCTATCTGCACCTCCGCCAATTGTCGTTGGAGGCCGGCCAATTGCTCTAAGATCTTCGACTCGAGGGAAGATGACACTGCGGATACCTGGTTTCGCGGCTGTAGGGTCCCGATCGAGTCCAAAACGTTGTCCGCGATCCTGGCCAACTCGTCGAGGGAGGTGTTTTCTTGCTGCGTCGCTAGGCAGGCCCGCACGACCGGGTTGAGGCGGTCCATCCAGAGGGCCTTGGTGATGTCCTGGGCCCCGTGTTCGCCGGCAAGTAGCTGCAGCTGTCGCAAAAATTGTGACGGAGTTCGGTCGCCGATGTCCTCGCGCTCCAACAACTGCCGTGTCCGTTGTTGCTGTGTTTTTCCGAGTCTCCTGATAAGTTCGTCCTTCAGCTTCTGATACGGGTCGTCGGCTTCCTTTGGTGGGTCGAGAAGTAGGTCGCGGATCTCCTTAGCGTACCGCGGCTCGAGCGACGTACCGACGTATTCGAACTTCTCGGTACTGGTAGTGATACCAGCGTTTTTCAATGCCCAATCAGCTAGTTGGAACCAGAGGTCCGGGTCCTCTGGTAGAAATGCGGGCAGTCTCACACGCGCCCCGTTGGAGTGGTTATTCGCCATAGCTTGTCGCGAGTGTCTTGGCGCACGTTGCTACCACCGTCACTTGTAAAATATGTAGATCACGTCGGGGTCACCACTTTGGTGACGGGGTAGTGTGTGGAGAAAAGGAAAATAACAAACCCGGAGACGATGTAACTTTTTATTGCGCGTCACGTGACGCGTGCCGGTTTTGATGCGAGTTGTGGAAGTTGTCTCTGATGTTCTGCTGGAAGTTGTGTTCACTGATGTTCTGCTGGAAGTTGTGTCTGGATGTTGTTTCGAAGTTGTCTCTCGAAGTTGTTTCTAAAAACTGTCCCTTTGTCACTCCCGTCCCGTCCTTTTATCCCTCGGTCAAACGCATCTTCTCTCTGGTAACTTTGGTGGGAGAGGTTTTCCGTTGTCCCGATTGGTTGTTCGTTCTTCCCTCCTATTGGCGCTGACGCCAAGTAAGAGGGAGGAAAAATCGGTATTGTTTGATCGGCTCCAGCCCGCTCATAAAAACGGTCTGGGCCATAAAACGATTAAGAAAAACCCGAACCTATCGGCTTTGTTTGATCGGCTCCAGCCCGCTTATAAAACGGTCTGGGCCATAAAACGGTTTAGGAAAAACCCGAACCTGTGCAACTCATCTTGTCAATAATGAGTCCCTACAGTATTAAATAATAAGAAATAAGAATGCAACCAACTCACAATTACAAAAAAATACCATGCGCTCATAGTAATGGTTGTCCTCCAAGTAAAAATAAAGTTAGGATTGATGACTATTTGCAGCAAATGTAGGATGCGAGTGATATGATCAGAGGTCGAGAAAAGCATGTGCTGTCCGAAATATTGATCAACGACATCGGCCGAGTCACAAATTGTCGTTCAACTCGATCATTCGATAGAGTCGTGAAATCTCCAAATCTGTAACAAGTTCGTTCCCTGAATCGTCCACCGAATCCTCAACTTGAGATAAATCAAGGCCATTAGCTGCAGAATGGTCACTATGAAAATATAAGCTACCAGGATTCCATAATGCATTGTGAATTGTAAAGTGGATTGGTTGGTTGAAGTGGAGAGTAATGCCGAGTCAAAACGATTGCGAAAATTGGGATAAAAGGGAGGAGAACTGCAGCTTGATTGTTAGATGAGGTTGTTGTTCACGTCGCAAATTAGCAGTTTGTCGATTACGTTGAACAAGTTGAAGATTCGTTGGGTATTGCCAAAGTTCCAATAGCTGGAATTTAGCAAGTTCAACATGTTATGGAGTATTACAAATGTTCAATAAATGCATATTTCTTATAAGCTGTAATTTGCAGCCTATAAGCAAAGTTAGTTTTCCATACGACGAATGAAGGAACGTTATCAATAGTGTTTGGGAAGTTGCGTAAGATTAGCAAATATCGTTGTTTGCTGGTTGTAGGTTGATACTTAATTAAACCAGCAACCATCAAAGGAAGTTTGAAAATTCTTTGAGATTTCTCCATAAACGTTTCATAAAAGTTCCATAAACCGGAACCAAGAATTATGTAAATGTTGGCAAACGCTACCAGCAACACATAGCTTGTTAGCAGCAAACTTCTGGACTGAAACTTGTTCACATCGCCTGTCCATTTTGTGTAAATTGAATAAAGGAACGTTATCAATAGTATTAGGGAAGTTTCGTAAGATTAGAAACTATCGTGTGTTGCTGGTTGTAGATTGATACTAAATGAAACCAGCAACCATCAAGAGGGAAAATTCCGTTAAAATTTTCTGCTAATAACATTTTGTGTCTAAATCGTTTGAATTAAGTTTCACTATTGTTTTTAGAATGTCTGCAAATAATTGTCGCAATAATGAATTAGAATCGATTTGACAAATACTGTAAGAGGGGTTAAATCATCTAATTCAAATAAGGGGGAGATTGAATTTACTTGGGTCCTCCCATAAACAATAGAAGCTTCAATTCTCTAAATACCTGAAAATGTCTGATACACTGGTTAATTTTTATAAGAAGGTTTTTATAGGCCTTCGCACGTTTTCTAAAATGTTTGGGGAGGTAGATTTTAGCGTGGTAATAAAAACCCTTAGTTTCTGGACAAACTATAACATATTTTAAATTTATTTTTTATTTAAAACTATTGCATTTATCCAAACGTGGGACTAACGGCACGTTTTGAAATGTGCGCTAATGGCACAGATGTCGACTACTGGTTTATATTACAACAATTTTCCTTCTAATTAACTGTTTTGTATTGGAATGTTAATTATTATTTTAAACTGATATATACTTACAATTAAATAAATACAGCAAATGAACATTAATATGCGGGTGTTGATATTCCAAATAAATTCCGGGTCGATCATCATTTGAACCGAGAACAGTAAGTTTATGACGACTTGGGCCGAATTCAGAAAAGTGTGCCAGCCGAACATTGAGTCTACCAATTGAACCAAGTCGTAGACGCGATCGTTCAATTTCACCAAATCGTCGATTTTCATAACTTTTAGATCTTCAATTAACCTATTCATGCTTTTGATCCTTTTCAGAAGATGCCTCAAAAGGTTTATTTCCAACATGATCACAAAGTAAATGTAATAGAGTTGTATTTGGTCTTGAATTTGAGTTTTTAATATCCATGATGCGAAGCCCCAAATAAGGAACATCGAAATTTTCTCTACCACCGAAACTCGCGAAGTTGTGATCTATGTGGTTGAATAAGTTGAAGATTCTTTGAGTTTTCTCAAAGTTCCATAAACCGAAACCAAGAATTAGGTAAATGTTGACAAACACTACCACCAACACAGAGCTTGTTAACAGCAAACTTCTGGACTGAAACTTATGCACCTCGCCCGACCATTTTGTGTAAATTGAATAAAGGCAAGTTGCAACAAGCAAGAAGGAAATCAAGCACGATCTCGCAATTTTCCTTACAAAACTTTCCGTTTTCTTGTTGTAGTGCGGAAGAAGACTAAACAATCCGCCCAAAACTAAAACCACCTTCATATTTTCAGCCACCAACATATTATGCAATTTCAGTTTGAATTAGTGAGACTTTTCTCGCTTGAATTCAACTGCAGAACTGAAATATTGTCAATAGTTTTCATCGAAAGCGTAGTTAATTAAATAAATTAGACTCATATATCAATTAATTCCGGCAATACAATTTGTGTATTTAACTATCATTATTTGATCGATTTCATTTCTTTGAAGGCCTTGAAATATCGATACATGTTTTCTTTGATATTGTTTTCTCGGAACTTACCTTGTCTGATCTCGTTTTGTCTTGTATGTCCTCGGTTGGTATGTGGTTCTTGAATATTGAAACAACTAACAAGTAAATAGGAACTCCATGAGCTCATATTGATAATGGGTTTCCAGGTCCATACCATGTAAGGATTTAGAACGTCCAAGTACGAGCAAAATGTTGATGACGTAACTGAATATTGTCGCGCATGTGTGTCATCCAAAATATTTATCCACGACGTCGGTCTAATCCCCAATGAGGTCGTTTAACCTGATTAATTCGTCGACTTGTAAAATAGGGGTAAATAGTACAGTTGTTCGTCAGTAGGTAATGATTGGTCATTAAAACTATATAACTGTAAGAGAATCTTTTGGTGACATAATTGTTTATTAACAGAAGAAAATTCTATATTCTTTTCTGTATTGGACATAACCCATAACTTTGGGTAATATACAACCCATAACTTTGTTATAACTTAAAGTTTCATGTGTGTATTTAATTAATAAAATCACCAGTCCGAGATTTACGTCATTTAAGAAGAGGTACAAACTTAAAACAAACGGAACACAGCCTGAATATATAAATATATTCAACCTTTCCGGATCTCTATAACAATTACTGAGTCTTTTTAGGGCTACCAAAACAAATCTCTCATGTGAAATTTGCCAGTTATTTACCAGTTTTATACAAAAATATACGGATACTCAAATTGAAGATGCTATTAATGCAGTTAAAAATGGAATGTCACAATGCACAGCTTCAAAAAAGTATGGTATTCCCAAACCAACAATTTATTCGAGCGCGAACAGTCGGAGTGAACATACGTACCGCGAACGATTAAAAACAAAAAAAACGCGAGTCTCTTTTTAGCACAAGCGATAAACTCACGAGTCCTTGTACGAGTAAAAACACTATAACTAAAACGAAACAACCAAAGCGACAGCCTCGGCTCGCAAATTGGGTCGAGGGCACAACGATAAAATGTCTCCTTCAAAACGGAAAGCAGATGCTGCAACACTACCGCCACCAATATTTAACGACACTATACTAATAAACGACACCAATATTGAACGACAAAAAGATACACTTGAAACCATGATGATCTATCCCAGAATAGGTACTGCCTTCCTGAAAACATCGAAAAAAGCATGAACAGCGACGAATCCGCGAGTACCTCACAAAACGCCCAACCACCAACATAACAAAGTAAGATTAAAATCCCGCCAATCTATCTAACAGAAAATATTAACTTCAAAGAAGTTATTAACGACATAAACAAATTAGTTAGCGATACTAACTATACAACTTTCTCAAATTAAAAACATTTAAGAATAAACCTCAATAACGCTTACCGTACCGTACGCTATACCGAGGATTACCGTACACTAACAAATTACTATATAGAGGCAAACATTGAATATTATACATACCAAAACCTCAACGAGAAGCTGTTTCAAGTAATTATTAGGAATGTACCTATATCACTAACTGCGGAGGACATCATGGAAGAATTAGCTAAAGAACAACTACCAATTATAAACATCTCAAGGCTATATGAAAGAAATAAACAACCAATGCCATTGTGCTCAGTGAACCTTTCAAATAACGATGGTGGTAAAAAAATATTCCAAATAGAAAAGCTGAAACTACACAACTCAAACGTAATCATCACAGTAGAAGCCCGCAGGAGAACAAAGGAAACCCCACAATGACACCGCTGTCAAAAATACGGTCATACCAAAAATTATTGCAACATGCAACCCCGATGCGTCAAATGCGCCGGACCACATTGGACTATAAACTGCGAAAAAAGACATACGGAACAGCCAAGGTGCGCCAACTGCAACGAACAACACCCTGCGAACTACCGCGGGTGCCCATATTACAAAAACTTACAAGAAGAAAAGCTCCAAAATCCAAGACGAAACATAAACCCTATGCATACCAATCTAAACCTCCCTAAATACCAACCTTCCTATGCCAACATAGCCGCAAACGGCACACCTCCAACAACAGATCCCGCTAGGGGAAATATCGTTAACAACATCATTAAATACCTAAAAGAAACTATTCTTCACTTCAACCCTCAAATCAAAACATTTATCGTTAACAATATACTACCCTCCCTTTTCAATGGACCATAAAAAACCTGTGCAAATCAAAAACATAACAATAGTAAACTGGAATGCAGACGGCATTAAACAACACCGAACACTATTCATAGCGTTCCTCGCAAGATATAAAGTAGACATAGCCTGCATAACCGAAACTCATCTTCACGTCGACGAACGCTTTAAAATACCAGGATATAAAATATACCGCAAAGACAGAACGACAATAACAGCCTCAGGAGGCGTAGCTATTCTAATTAAAAATAATCTTACCCGTTACCCCCTCGACGAAAATAATTACATCAACCTAGTAAGTAACAGGAATAAAAATATTTCTACAAATTGTGTCTACAAACAGCCAATTAGATCACTTCGGCAAGAAGACATCATAAATCTCTTCAAGAATGATGAGTCTACGTTATCAATCGGGGACTTTAACTCCAAACATACCTCATGGGGCTGTCGGGTCAATAATCCCAATGGAATCAAACTTCACAAAATACTAGCGGCACACCCCTACATAGTCAAGGCCCCCGAAGAACATACCTACCAATCGTACCGACAAGATCACCAATCCGACATCATCATCATCATTGTCCAGCCGTTTGCGTCCACTGCAGGACATAAGCCTCTTCTAACTCTTTCCAGGCATCACGATGTTGTGCTTTGTTCATCCAGTTTTGTGACACCCTCTTGATGTCATCGGTCCATCGAGTTGGTGGTCTACCTCTACTTCGTTTATCGGCACGGGGTCTCCATTCCAAAAGCCCTTTAGTCCATCGGCCATCCCTATGTCTGGCAACGTGGCCTGCCCATCTCCATTTCATGTTGGAGATGCGTGTTATAATGTCGCAGACACCCGTCCTTTCCCTGATGACCTCGTTTCGTACCCTGTCTTGTAAGGAAATGCCTAGCATGGCCCGTTCCATTGACCTCTGTGTTACCTGCAGTTTTGCTGCGAAACGCTTTGTTAGTGTTAAAGTCTCTGACCCATACGTCATTACCGGCATCACACATTGCTCGAACACTTTCCGTTTGAGACACATTGGTAGTTCGCTCTTCAAGATGTTAGTTAGTTTTCCAAACGCTGCCCATCCTAAGCCTATGCGGCGCTGTATTTTGCATGTTTGGTTTTCGCGGCCTATGCGTATCTGATGCCCCAGGTATATATAGGAAGTTACTTCTTCTATATTAGCATCATCTATTTTGATTTGATCGCTTAGCACTAGGTTGGTCATAACTTTTGTTTTTCCCGATGAGAGGCAAAACCGATGAGAGGCTCATTGAAATGGAAGAAGAGCTGAGGCGAATAAATTGGGATATAGTGGGAGTGAGTGAAGTAAAAAGGCGTGGAGAAGAATGGAGAACACTTAAGTCGGGAAATATATTCTATCATGCCGGAGAAGCTGACAAATCCATAGGCGGCGTAGGTTTCCTCATAAACAAAAAGCATGCAAAAAACATCATATGCATAAAGAGTATATCCACAAGAGTAATATATCTAATACTCAAACTAAACTCCAAATATAGTATAAAAATTATACAAGCTTACGCACCCACCATCGAGTATGAAGACGAAATAGTAGAAAGTTTCTATGAAGACATTTCCCAGGCGAAGAGTGAATCACCTACCCACTTTACAGTGGTAGGAGGTGATTTTAATGCTAACATAGGCAAGAAGCTGGATGCAGCGGAGATAGTGATCGGAAACCATGGAACAGGGGACCGGAATGATCGGGGAGAAATGCTTATGAACTTCCTAAAAATGCAAAACCTATACTTGATGAACAGCTTCTTCTACAGAAAAGAACATCGCAGATGGACCTGGGCGAGTCCAAATGGAAACACAAGAAATGAGATTGATTTTATAATAACTGACAAAAAGCTTATCGTCAACGACGTCACTGTATTAAATAGTTTCACAACAGGAAGCGACCATAGAATGGTAAGGGCAAAAATAACTCTAAACCTAAGTAAAGAAGGACGTAAGCTGGTAACAAAGAAAATACAGGCAGGTTGGACAACACCAGAACAAGTTCACAAATATGTAGAAATGATAACTACCAACTTGGAAACTACACAGTTTGAATATAGGCACAAAACAACAGACGCAATAAATAACAAAATCGTCGAAGCTATAAATGAAGCAACAAAGACATACTGTAAGCCAAATAAAGAACAAATAAGCAAAATCAGCAAACATACCAAAGAGCTTATGAAACTCAGAAAAGTGGTAAGACAAAACAGCGATAGAAACTCAAAACAACTAAGAGATTTAAGCAAGACAATTACAAAAGACATCAAAAATGACATACGTCGATACAACACAGAACAAACGAAACTAGCTATTGAGAACAACAGAAGTATGAAGGTATTAAGAAGAAATATGTCAAATGGAAGAAAAGAAATCTTCAAACTAAGAAACAGCACGGGAACACTAACCACAAATAGAGACGATATACTGAAAATAGCGGAAGAATTTTACGCAAGTCTCTACATGAGTCGGCTACAAGAACAACCAGCGGAACCGACACAAACACATACCGGGAAGGTCATAAATCAGGGGTCTGAAGATATGCCAAGTATATCGATAGCCGAAATTAAGAATGCTCTTGCAGAGATGAAGAACAACAAATCCCCGGGTGAAGATGGCATACATATCGAATCCATAAAACAAGGAGGAGACGCTCTACTACATGCCATAAAAGCACTATTCAACACCTGCTTAGAAGAATGTGCTACACCTGGCGAATGGAACAACGCCTCCACAGTTATTCTACATAAAAAGGCGATATAACACAGCTCGGAAACTACAGACCGATAAGTTTGCTACCACATCTATATAAACTTTTCACCAAAGTAATCACCAAAAGGTTAGAAAATAAACTAGACTTCTACCAACCCAAAGAACAGGCTGGGTTTAGATCGGGATACGGGACAAATGACCATCTTCAGGCTATAAAAACTCTCATTGAAAAGTGTAATGAATATAATAAGCCCCTTGTCCTGATTTTCATAGATTTCGAAAAGGCGTTCGATACAGTTGAATTACCCGCCATAAAAGCTGCTCTAGACCAAGCACGAATAGACTATCGATATACAAAGCTAATTGAACATATTTACCGAAACGCTACAGCAAGTATAAGGCTACACGACAATACCAACAAATTTAAAATTGGCAGGGGAATTCGCCAAGGGGACACTATCTCCCCAAAACTATTTACCACGGTTCTCGAATATGCTTTTTAAAAAAAAAATCCGACATACTAGACATAATAATAATGAATAAATTCAAGAAGCAAATCTTTCAACTGGTCATCTCCGAATTGGGATCTGACCATTTGCCAGTCCTCATAACTCATAGCTACTCCAACACTAATCTTACCTCCTCAAACTCTAATCAAAGGTAAAATAGACTGGAAGATCTTTCAAAAGATCCTAGACGAGAAACTAAACTCCAAAGTCAAGCTGTCCAACCCCAACGAAATAGACTCAGCAATAGCGCATCTTAACGAGACAATTGAGGAATGTATCCACAATTCAACGAAAGAAACAACACGTAAACACAATCCAACCGCCTACCAAATTCCATCACGCCACATAATCGAACTAATCAACAAAAAATCAGCAATGCGTAGAGAATGGCAGCAAACCCGAAACAAGCAAACCAAAACCACCCTTAACAAACTCACACATATAATCAAATGGGAAATGGACAAGTACTATTACCAGTCATACTCACGAACAATCGAACAACTAAGCTCCAAGGACCCTGGACTGTGGCGAACGACCAAAAAACTACTCAAACAACCAGAAATCATCTCGAATATAATAGAGAATCGAGAACGGCACTATATATCAAACCGATGGCGAAAAGTGTCAGGCATTTGCGAACCACCTAGCAAACACCTTCACAACAACAATTACCGACGAAAACAAAAGACACGCAACACAAATCAGACAACACATTGAAACGCATCGGCTAGCGACCGTAGATTCAATCGACGAAATAACCCTACCAGAAGTCAAAGCCCTAATCTCAAACTTACCTAAAAAAAAGGCACCGGGTCACGACTTAATTACGTATCAAATAATAAAAAACCTAACAAAAAATACACTAAAATACATAATAATACTACAAGCAGCAATACTTCCCCAAAATCTGGAAACACGCGCACATAGTCCTATTCCACAAACACGGCAAAAACAAAAACTCCATAGATAGCTACAGACCGATGAGCGTAAATGCCTGCTTCCAATGATGTCAAAACTCTTCGAGAAAACATTACAAACAAGACTCAACGTTCAAATCGCAGAAAAAAACTTCATTCCTCCCACGCAATGTGGATTCAGAAAAGGCCACTCAACCCTACAACAACTTCAAAGACTAACTGAAATCATCGAAAAGAGCTATGAAGATAAAAAATACACCACCAGTCTTTTCTTAGGCATCACCAAAGACATCGACAAAGTTTGGCTGTGCGGACTAAAATATGAAATACTTAAACTTGATCTATTAAACTACCTAACATCAATTATATTTTCATTCCTTGAAAACAGAACTTTCTCTGTTAGAGTAAACAATGCCACCTCCAACACGAAAACCATCAACGCTGGTGTTCCCCAGGGAAGCGTCCTCGGTCCCACCCTATATAATATCTTCACACATGATATTCCCGTTATTTCTAACGCCGATATTGGAATGTTCGCAGACGATACAGTAATCTCCACACAAGATCTAAATCTGCAGATAGCAACAGAAACGCTGCAAGCAGCGTATAACCAAATAGAAAGATGGTACAAGAAATGGTGCATCACTATCAACGAAGCCAAAACAGAAGCTAAAGTATTCACCCTCACACACAATATAGACGCAAACCAACTCAACATCAATGGCAAGAACATAACCTGGGATCCTAAAGACAGCGCAGTAAAGTATCTAGGTATATTCATGGATACCAGATTGTCATGGAATTACCATGTCAATAAAAAATTAAACCAATGTTATGCCCGACTCGCACAATTATGCCCAATTATGAACCGCAAGTCATCACTACACATAGAATGCGCGACCCTTCTGTACAAATGGGTCATACGCCCACTTATAACATATGGGTGTCCGATATGGGCAGGAAGCGCGAAGACGAATATCAAAAGAATTCAAACGTTACAAAATAAAGTCCTACGCACAATTGTCAAAGCGCCATGGTTCATCCGCAATAAACAACTCCACTATGAACTAAATATGCCAACCATCCAGGAATTCATATATAAATTAACAAAAACGTTCCACACAAATCTTGAACACTGTGACAGCGCTACATACTTTAACATAGGACAAAAGAATATCCACCAACGCCTAAGTCGCAAACTACCCCAAGATCTCATATACGAAGACCTATGAGGAAGGACTCCTGCCAGTCGGCGGCGTTAGAACCGATTGAGTAGACCACGCCAGGAATAGAATAAATAAATAAGTAAGATAAATCATCATGTATAACATTAATTTGTTGATCTGATAAATAAAGAAGTTAAAAAACTTAAAAAAAAACAACAATTTAATTTAGACTTAGTAATGCATTCATCAAAGTTACTCCAGGTCCGTCTCCTGTATTAGGATGCAATGCAGAAGAGGACTTAATACGTTGGATAATTGATTGTAAACGGAGAGAATTTCCTAGAAGAAAGATACAAGCTTTTGTCAAAAAGTTTTAGGATCAAAGTAAAATAAAACATCCTTTTTGTGACAATGTTCCAGGAAATGGGTGGTATAAAGCTTTTCTTAAAAGAAATCCGATTCTTACTGAAATATTTCCAGAAAGAGTAACTAAAGCCAGCTCTTGTGTAAGTGAGATTAAAAAATGGTTGCATGAAATATACGATTATTTTTCAAAAATTAAATATTTAGACACATTAAAAGATCCGACTCGTGTTTCCAATGATGATGACGAAATTTGAAATTGATCACGACAATTCTAAACTTAATGGAAAGACATGATCTTAGAAAGAATGTTATTTTTATGGTTTTTGTTGAGTGCCACGAAGGTGGACTGAAAGCTATAAAATAACTGACAAATTTCACATGAGATTTGTTTTGGAAGGTTTAATATATTTATATATTCAGGCTGTGTTCCGATTGTTTTAAGTTTGTATGATTATCTATAACGTATGGAAGTCTATACGTAGGATGGTTTTTCCAATTCTAAAAAAAAGAAAAATGACAAACATCAGAAAAATT
Source organism: Phosphuga atrata (assembly GCA_944588485.1). Taxonomy (NCBI): domain Eukaryota; kingdom Metazoa; phylum Arthropoda; class Insecta; order Coleoptera; family Silphidae; genus Phosphuga; species Phosphuga atrata. The sequence continues at coordinate 49,302,848 of OX155900.1, read as the reverse complement.
AAAAGAACAAAAAAAGTAGATAAAATTAAAAAAGCAACAGGAAAAATTTCAAAAAATCATACTTATAGGTATTGTTACAAATACTGTTTTTTTAGATATGGCACCCGAAAAGGTCTACCGGGTGATTTTCTGGTTTATGTGCTTATTCTTCACTGAGGACTCTAATACTGTTAATCACTTGTCGGGATTGTTTTCTTTTCCTACCAATATCTCATGCTCTTCAAGCATTGATCAACCATTAGCCCAGATCTCTATGGAATATGAGCTTCCAGGTTACTCCGAGGTATAATAACATCCAATCTTCTGTAATTTCCTTTTGGCCCTCAGCCCCAGACACCTTAGGTCTTGACCATTTCAAGTCACTTGCTTTGAAGCAGCCAAACGGCTCACACTAAGCATCTTCAGCTGAGTGTGTTAAAAGTTACAGAAGATGTTGTAATTGCTAGAGTTAGTCTTAGTTTTGGAGTAAAAGATTAGTGATTTAAATTGTAATTTATAATAATCATAACAATAATTAAAAATTTATGTTTGAATTGTTTTTTTTTTACAATAATTAAATATTTTTCTTTTATTAGATCACTGGAGTGTTCATCACTGGAGTGATCACTAGTTCATAATAGTTTTTCAAATTTTCTAGTTACTATTATTTATTATAAAGCGTTGACTAATTAATTTGTTTTTTGACGAATCAAATATTTATCTTCTTATTTTCTATACAATTTTTAATTTTTGATTCGAATTATTATCTAAATATACAAAAGTGACGTTTTTTTACAATTACTAGCACTATAATACTTCATACATTCATTTTATACAAGCATGCAATTTATTGTTTTCATTGTTCAAATTCTAAAATGACCGATCACTGTACTTTTTACCCCTATTCATGCTTGCAATGAAGTCGTTTACGGCGCGAATCCTCAATCTTAGATGGAGCAAAATGAAGAATATGCACAGTGAATATGTAAAACATCTGAACCTGGTCTTGCACTACGAATTGGTGCTTGTAGAAATCATAGCCGTAATACCAAGGTATTGCAACAAGTGCGGTAAGGAGCAGCAATATAATAACCGGGCAAGTAAATTTCAAAGTAACATAGGGTATGTGGATTTTAGTTTTAACGCCGAGGGCTGACAACTTGTTGTTGATGAGATTAAATTAATTCAAGATCAGTTGGCTTTTGGTAAAGTTCCAATTGAAAGCACCTGTTAAAGTGAAAATGTTTGTTTACGGAGCTTGTTAATACGGAGTTTGTTAATACTTACCAGATGCACAATAGAAATACGTGTAATATAGAAACATATTCCAAGTTTAGCTTACCGTATAGAGAATAAGCGCCAGTCAATAGCAACACAAATAAGGTCGTGTAAGAACACGTTAAAGACTTCTCCAACAACTACCTACACTAAATATAACTACACCAATCCCACCGGCATCGAGCAAAATTGTTCTTAAGTTTTCTGCCACTAGCATTTTGACCGCAGTTATTCGACTGTGTTAAGTTTCACAAATGTTTCCAAACTTTCTGGAAATGTTCATTTAAACGAATCGTTTATCGATTATGTAAACACGTTGATAGACTGAAGAATAATTAAAGAAAAACAATTCTCCACTGTACATAAATTGAATTATTTGAATTTAAAGTATATTTCTTTCTTCCAATAACAATACTTGAATAACGTCAATAACATTATTGATTAAAGGCCTTGTCGGCCCTTATCCAGTATTGTTCGTTCTTGTCCGGTATTGTTCGATCTAGTGCTTTCTTCCCCATCTTGTCCAGTCGGCTCCTATTTTGTTCAATCCAGTCCAGTTTTCTCCAATCTGGTCCGATCCCGGTCCCGTCTGGTTTTACCTAGTCATATGATTTTATCTGACCTTATGTTGTCTAGATTCCTCTGGTCTTGTCTATTCTTGCCTAGTTTAGTTTGATTCTTTCTAGTAATTAATTTTAAAATTTGTTGAATTAATTTCACTTACAATTAAATACAGGATCGCAAGAAGTAAGAGCGCTGCCGATTTCCAGCTCCAAGCGTAGTGCGAATTCAACAACAACGCAATCGAAAGCAGAGCGTTAATAACGAGATGTAACGTATTTAGGAACATGTGCCAACCAAACGTCTCGTTAAGAATATCGGCCAAATCGCAAACAGCTTCGTGTATCTTAACTGCTGCAAGAACACCGGACGGTCTAACTTCTTTAATTATTAGATTCAATGCGGAAAAATTCTATATTTTAAGTGTAGCAGCAACATCGCTTGCAGTAAGATGAATACGTATATGTACCAATTTTGGATGTGGTCTGCGAAGACGTACTGGTAGCTTGACAGCCTCGACTCGATGTACCACCGCTGAATGTCTAGGAGGAATAAGAGGGTGATAATCATGGAACTGCTTGTGAGTACTAGTGGTATATGGGGAATCGAATGGATTGCTTTGTTGAAACCTCTCAGTTTTTCATCGATTTTGTTAAAGCTGTTGAGGATTTTTTGAAAGCGGTGGAAGTTCCAGTGGCACGATCCCAGGAAACTTAGAACGTTTGCGATCGTCACGAAAATAGTAGACATTGTAAACAAAACCATTTGCAGTATGTTGTTGTTGTAATACACGTCGGTCCATTTACCATAAATCGAGTAGGAAACCAACACGAAGAAAACTGCAACCATCGCATAAGACCTTACGTAGTTCCTCTCGAATTTCCCTCCTTCTTGGTTGTACTTCGGCACCAAACACAACCAATTGCACAGTTTCAATAACAACCGCAAATTTTCCACAACCAACATAGTTTGAAATAAATGCTGGTTACCGACTAACTAATTGGGAATTACACAAATTTATTTATTGTTAGAAGAGAGTATCGATTAATGCAATAAAGTAATAGAGGAATATTTAGAGATAATCTCGATGATTAAACTAGCAATTACTTTGATTACATACATACATGTTTACACAAATAGAACCATTAGTGAAACATTACATAGATTAGATTAACTAATAAAATAATAGTACACATATGTACTACATATGTACTACAATAGTACACATGTCCGTTTCCATTCGATCTTAACTTGCCTTAACTTGTCTGAGTTTATCTGATTTTGTCTGATCTTGTCAGACCATGTATGGTTTTGTCTGGTCTTGTCCGGTCTTGTCTGGTCTTGTGTGGTCTTGTGTGGTCTTATATGGTTTTGTCTGGTTTTGTCTGATTGTGTTTGTTTTTTGCTAATGTAATGGTACATGGGAGGCTCTGGCGAGGTTAAGGGCGAAATGCAATGCCAAAGCCACATCGCAATACTGAGGGAGACTTAATTCCCAAAATACTATCATTCGATCTAACCTTCAAAACGCAATTACATTGGACGCAAGGCAAAAAACTAAACAACGACAAGGCGGGCTGGACCGATATATAGACGGCTTCACAGAGGGCAGTGGAACCGACGCAGTAATCTAGGAAGCATCACTGGGGTATAGTTTAACTGTGCCTCTATGGTTACGTCCACGATATTCCAAACGAAAATACATATCATCATGATCTATGCACGTGGAAATTAAAAGATACAAAAGTTATTTGAAGTTATTTCGAATGGGCCTACTTTGGACCACGCTTGTTCAACTCTTGGGCTTTGACCTTTGCCCAGTATTGCCGCATCTTCTGCGGGTGTTCCTCCTTTCTCTCTTCTGTCCAGGGGTACCTTTCCTTCGGGGTTTTTTCCTGAAATCCACGGACTTCCTTCAGGGTGCGTCTAACAGACTTTCTGTTTTGGAGATCTGTTATTCCCAGTTCTTTAATATCCTTCTCGGTTTCTGTCAACCAAGTGGTACGAACCATCTGGTTTAGCCAGAAGGTAATCAGACAGTTGGTTAGTCGGTTTCGAAGCAATCTTGCAACGTTGCCAAAGAAAGCTACCCTTCTTTTCCATGCACAGTCAAAGAGCATCTCAATATGTTCGTAGAACTCAGAGTTATACCGCCTTCGGAATTCCCCCATCTCCCTTTACCGGGCCTATAATCTTCCTGAGCAAGTATTCTTAGTCAGCATTGTTCAAGTATTCTTAGTCAGGCTAGTTCTAACTTGTTGACTCTCTTTTATAATGAAGCTCTTTCTGATAAGTTGAGTTCAATCCTTTCGCCGAGATACTTAAATTTCTCAGTCCTCTTGATGTTTCCCTGCTCTAGTAACATCTCTCTGTTTGCTTCTCTGATGTTGATGAAGAGTTCTGTTTTCTCCAGCGATATTTGAAGACCCAATTTGGCAGCCTGTTTTCTGAGGCAATTTACCTGAATTGTTGCCATCTCAAGAGAATCAGCAAACAGTGCCATGTCATCTGCAAAGGCCAGGCAATCTACAACCAGTTCATCGTTCTTACGTCCCAGGTAGATACCGCTTTGAGCACCAAAATTGATAAGTTCCTTTCGCCATTCTCTCATAACATTTTCAAGGTCACAGTTGAAGAGAAGTGGGGAAAGTCCATATCCTTGTCTCACTCGAGTTTTTATTTCGAAGCTTTCTGATCTGGCCACTAAATTTAACCATGGAATGGGTGTTGGTCATAGTTTCTAGGATGAGTCTACGGGTTTTGTTGTCTAGCTCTAGTTCCTGCAGTACGTTGTTAAGCGTTTCTCCGTCAATGGAATCGTAGGCCTTCCTAAAATCAACAAAGGTAACAACCACCGGTTTCTCATCTTGGAGTATGCAAGTACAGTTTTAAGATTGAGGATCTGTTCAACACATGATCGGGTCTTCCTGGAGCCCCCGTGGAAATATTCTAGTTGACTATCCAGCTGATTTTCTTGCCTTGTTTTTAACGCCTTGGAGAACATATTGTTTGTTACCGGGACGAGAGAAATTCCCCGGTAGTGGTTTAGATCAGTAAAATATCCCTTTTTGTGGAGCGGATGGGTCAAAGCAGATTTCGAATCGGGTGGTAATTTCTCTGTTTCCCAGATGTGTTGGATGATCTCGGTTAGCTTGCGCACGGCATTGTTTCCAGCACCTTTCCACAGTCCAGCAACGGTAGAGTCCTTGCCAGCTGCCTTATTATTCTTAAGAAGTTGAATGATCTGGCTGGGTTTGTCGTGGTTTGTTTATTATTGTGGTTTGTGCATTATAGAAGAGTAGATTTTTAGTAGTAGTAAGTACTGAGCTAAAAGGTGGCAGTTGTCTTTGTCGTTGAAAGCCACTTTGCCTTGTGAGTCTCTGAGGTGGAGGCTTGGCGGAGCGTATTTTCTGAGTGCCTGCTTGAGGGTTCCAAAGAAATCTCTGGAGGTATTCTTAGCAAAGCTCTCTTCGATTTAGTTCCTTTTGTGTGAAGTTCGGTTTTTTTCTTAAAAGTTAGCTATTAATGCTTGAATGTGCCATGACATATTTCTTCAGGACTTTATGGCTCTAGCAAAACACAAACAGGTTACACTTGCTTAGGTGCCGAGCCACACTGGACTGGTGGGAAACGAATTGACGTACAATTTAGCAAAGGATGGAGATGAAGCAAACATCATTGCTAAAAGGGACATCTAACTGTAAATGAATAGCAACTAAGCACCGTCTACGGTGAGACAAAATGAATGGACAGAGCACAGCAAACGAATGGAAGATAATTTATCGGACACTCTAACTGCTGAAATCCTGCTACAGTCAAGGAAGCATATTACAATTGTGGCAGGCCTACTCACAGTACATTGCCATCTACGAGGATAAATGCACAAATGGGTATCTAGAACCTTACCTTGCCTAATTGTATAAAAAAGAAAACTTACACATAAAAGGCTGGTCCAAGCTGTTAATTTGTCAATTTGTCTCCATTTACCAAGAAGTTAATCATAATCAAGATATTCAAAATGATGTGGGCATAGGAAAGTAAAATTTCCCATTGGAAAATCTTATTAAACCAGTCGACCAAATTGCAAACTGTGTGGTGTAATTTGCAAATGTCCAAAATGTCTGCACCAATCTCCAGTTTGGAAAGCAGCAGCGTTTTCGGCGATTCTATGTCTTCAAACATTCCGTTAACTAAGACGAGTCGTGAATTGATCGAATGTGTTATGAAATACTTCAAAACACTAATTAAGAAGATGAAATAGCTTTGCAAGTAGAAATTAAAGTAGCAGACGTAATAATTCGGCATGTACTCCCTCCACATGTACGCATCCGTGACGAAAAAAGAACAGACAAGCAAATTTAAATACGCAAATTTAACAGTAACGTGCTCAGATTTATCAAAATTGCAATGTAATAATTGATTTTACTCGCTTTAAACTTATTGGACCACGTGTCATATCTCGGAAGCAAACTTAAGAAACCGCACCAATTCAACAAAGGAGACAATTCTATTCCCACAGACATTTTACCAATGAGTGAACCATTCCATTACTAAACGACTGCTCATTTGAAACAATTACTTTACTGTTTTACTAGAATTGGTTATAATAATTAGTTAGACACTAAGTAATGATGTATGTAATAAGTATAACCAATCAATAATGATAACTTCTATTTTAAATTATATACTCTGTCCTTCCTTAGACATGTTTGGTCTTGTCTGGTCTTGTTTTGTATCCTCTGATCTTGTCTGGTCTGGTTAGTCTTGTCTGGTCTTGTCTGGTCTTGCCCGATCTTGTCTCATCTTGTCTGGTTTTCTGTGGTCTTGTCTGGTGTTGTTTCGTTTTGTCTGATCTTGTCTTCTCTTCTGTGATGTTATCTGGTCCTGTCTATCTTTTGTAGTCATCTGGTCTCTTCTGGTCTTAACCTGTCTAGTCTTGTCTTGACTGGTCTTGTCTGATGCTGTCTAAACTTGTCTAGACTTGGATGGTCTTCTGTAGTTTCATCTGGTCTTGTCTGGTCTAGACAAAGTGCAAATCGAAGTTAACATGTATCTCTAATATTTTGTAACATTTCTAGAGGATTCGTTGCTTAATGTCCTCAATTTCTCAATGTCCTCAATTTTGGTTTTGTTACATAGATCTTACTCTTGAGATATCCCCACAGAAAAAGGGACAACAATAACAACTTGACAAAGCATCAATGGTACTAAGATCTCGAGATCTCGCCGGCCATTCAATGTGACCTCTTCTTCCAATCCATCTATTAGGAAAAACTTCGTCTAAATATCTACGAACGATCGCAAAATGGGGTGGAGCTCCGTCCTGTTGATACCATATTCGTTCATCAGGTAAGGAAACAAAGTGGCTAACGCTTTCATGAGGTCGTCTTGAAGAAACGTAAGATATTCTATCCAGATTACCATCGAAGAATCCTACAATCTGATCACTTACTATTCCAACCCATACATTGACTTTTTGCGGGAACTGAGTATAAGTTTCTCGCAGCCAATGAGGGTTATGGTCAACCCAATAGCGACAATTTTGACGATTAAGTTAACTTTGTAAGGTAAAAGTACTTTCGTCGGAAAAAGAATTTATGCTAATGAAATCTGGTTATTGTCGATCAGGTTCATCATTTGTTCGCAACATTCGATTCGGCGTCCCGGGTCATTCTCCGTTAATTCTAGGAGTTCCTGCATCTTGTAACGATGCAGCTTGGCTGATCTAAGAATTCTCAGGAGAGTGTATGACTAATCTCGATGTCACAGACCCGTTACCTGGCTGGAGTAACCTGATTTTCTTGAAGAGTTAATAATTCGTTTAGCCTGGTATCTGCTTAAAGGCCTAGGCTGCACTACGGCCAAACTGCGGCGGTTTTTAATCGCGTGATTTTGTGACTCAAATAAGCTAATACAAGTGGCCCCACTGCTGGCTTTTTCCCGCGACTGATTTTTCCCATTACGTACTGCGTGTTTCTCGAGCGTTTCGTGCTTATAGCGGTTACCGCTCGCGGGAAAATGCCGTAGAGCGGCCTCGGCCTTACATTGGGATTTCGCTGTCTGGACACAACTCTGACATTACCCATGTACATGTATAGTTGTATAGTGTCTCAATTTTGCTTATACTACCTTTACTAATGGGTGGTATATCCGGATGCTCTTCTCGAAATAACTTAGCAACCTCAAGCTGACTTCGTGTTCTGTTACCACAACCGATCATCATCAGAATCTCGATACGGAGATTTTCGGTTAAATACAGCATTATAGGTGTAGGCCGCACTACGTCTAAACCGCCGCGGTTTTTATTCGCGTGATTTTGTTTGTCAAGTAAGTTAATACAAACGGTCTCACTTGCGGTTTTTTCCCGAGACTGATTTTGAAACCGCGAATTGTTATAAAATGGCTCGCGGGTAAAAACCGTGCTAAAATTTGTACTACATAGAACTTAGTTGGCTCTACGCTCTACTGCATTAACCGCGAGCGGTTTTTTAACGTTAACCGCCAGACCGCCGTGAAGAGTGGCAATTGTAACCATGTCGTCGACCGAGTCGGAGTCTATTTCAAACAAACAATATAAAAGTTTATCAAAACAATCATATTGGAAGTAGAGAAAAGACCAGCTTTATACGGCAGAGTAAAGGTTCCCTCTAGGGTAACTAACACCTCACAGAGCACAATTGACAATCTTTTTGTTAGACTAAATCGCCCAGCTCCAATGACTGTTGGGGACAACACTATCTCTGATCACAGATTCATACTGGTTGCCAATGTTGTATCTCCTAATAAAACTAAACAAGATTTGTACAGTCAACAAACTTCGCCTACAACAAGCTCTTCAAAAAGAATCCTGGGCAGATATTTTCTCAACTAAATTTTACATTTTTAAATATTGTCCATTAAAGAAAATAAAAATTACTCCCACTGCTTGGATAACCAAAGAAATTAAAATCTCAAGTAGTAAATTATAGGACCTGTATATCTTACAAAAGCAGCACCCTGACTTGAAAGAAATATATTTGGCACACAAGAAAACGCACCTAAATCTCCTTATCTCTACTAAAAGAAATGTCTTCAGAAACAAAGTTAAAAAATCCTCTAACAAACAACGTACTCTGTGGAAGACACCTCGATGAACTGCCCAACAAAGTACGGAGTAAACAAGACATTTACCTAATAGAGAATGAAAGACTTGTAGAAGCCCCAGAAGCGGTAGCTTCGCTTTTTAATGACATTTTTAGCTCAGCACCTGAAAGGATTATTCATTGTTGACATACCGTCAACCTACATAGACAATAGCCACATTCTCCGAAACAAAAAATCTATTTATATTAAAGGTTTCTCTCGTAGCGAAATGTTTTTAGTTTTAAAAAAATTAAAAATAAACAAACCCAGGGCTCAGACTCCTTGTCTGCTAGTATCATTAAGGAATTCGAAAGTGAACTGATAGAGCCTCTAACCGATATTATCAATTGCTCGTTCGCTTCTGAAAAGGTGATGCTCTAAAAATCGAAGTAGTTTCACCTATTTTCAAAAAGGAGACAGAATTGATAGGAACAATTGCAGATCGATCTCGCTCGTATCGGTTCTGGCAAAGATCCTTTCTATGGAAAGGCGATTAATACCTTTCATTACGCGACATCATTTAATTCCTCGCCAGCATAATGGATTCTGCAAACAAAAATCCACCTCCACAGCAATCAGTGAATTCTACAACAAAATCGTTAATGAGGTAGACGAAGGGAAATGTCCGGTGGGAATTTTTTGCGACCTGTCAAAAGCCTTTGACTGCGTCGCACTTGAAAACCTCCTGGACAAACTATATACTTAAAGAATGAGAGGAAAGGCTGGTCGTTGGTTCGAGTCCTACTTAAATATTAGAAGACAATACGTCAGAATAAATTCAAGAGGGGGGACAGAATACTCCAATACTAAAGTTCTGAGAATATGGTTGCCGCAAATTTCTCTCTATATAGCTGACATCATACATTTTATCGGCCCTAATCGCTGCACCCTGTATGCGGATGATTCGAGTATCCTAGTTTCGGAGAGTTCACCTGAAGCAACGGCAACACAACTGAACATTATCCTGATCAAACTATACACATGGTTTTGTGCCAATAACTTATACCTCAATATTGGAAAAGCAGCTATGTTGTTTTTCAATGCCGTCGAATAAACCCCACTGATGACATTCTTCTGAAAATTGGTAATTGCAAAGTAAAATTTCTAGGTATATACCTAGAGGAACACCTGACAGGGACTGCAACTACTGAGGCAATACAGTTACAGTCATCTGTTATGAATTCCTAAAATCCTTCCTATATCCAAATTGCTTTTCTCCAGCCTGTCCCTCGCATCTAACGTATATGCGATTGTGAACGATACGGAGAAAGACCTTGAAGACATGAGACATCAACATGTTTTTGGTAAAGTAATGGACGTCGACCTCAGCCAGTCCGTTGGTATTTTCCCAGATTCATATAATGAGTTGAACAAGGATGTAAGAAGTTTTAGGCGTCTCTCATCTGTATTGACAATCAATGACGAAGAGTTTGGAATGAGCGTCAGTAATGTCTCTTATTTATATGTCTGAAGCGAATAACTTATAACGAATGACTTAAGAACAAAAATACTACTATTTGGGACTATTTAGGAATTATGTAAATGCTATTATTGATGCATTTGAGATACAAATAGAAAAACTGAGTGAGGCAGAGTACCAATATTTAACTTCAGAGTAGGTCGAAGTATAAAAAGTGTAATACTCTAAAGTTTTAATATCTTGTACACCAGATAGTTTTATTAATTTTATTTATCAATTCGCAATTACTGAAAATTTAGAGTAAAAATAAACCAACCAATGTGTTGTGACCTTTTACCAAATAGAGCTTGTAACAGATGAACGATCGATATCAGCACATCAAAATTGTTTTACATCTGAATTAGATCGTGTTGGGCTTCACCTTCCATTCAGTTAACGCTAGTTTTATGAAATTCAAAAACCCGCATTGTGTGTAAAAATATTGTATGTTGTTTTAACCCTTTCGCTGCGAATTACTTTTTTGAACTGATGTGATTGTGTGCTCAATATTTTGAACATTACACTATAACCCGTGCGGAAAACTTTTATAACTTTGTATTATTTGCAATAATTTGCAAATATTGCCAAATTTTCAAAAACCAAAATATCTATTCGAAGCAAATATTGTTTTTTTGTTGATTTGAGTGGACAAACTTTGCAAAATTCTTTTGTTTTATGTCAAGATTTGACGAAAATGCCAAAATGATTGGCTAATTAAAAAAAAATCTATTCGAAGCAAATTTTGTTTTTTGCTGATTTGAGTGCACACTTTTCAAAAGTCTTTTGTTTCATGTCAAAATTGAACGAAAACGACAAAATAAATTACAAGTCAAGCCTTGTCTGTCTAGTCTCGTCCGTCTAACCTTGTCTGTCTAATCTTATCTGTCTAGTATTATCTGTTATATATTTATAGACTCATTTGTCCTAATCTTATTTGTCCTAGTCTTATATGTCCTAGTTTTGAATGTCCTAGTCTTGTCTGTTCCAGTCATGACTGTCCTTGTCTTGTATGTACTAGTCTTGCATGTCCCAGTCCTACTCTTGTCTGTCCTAGTCCTGTCTGTCTTAGTTTGTCTGTCCTAGTCTTGTATATCCTAGTCTTGTACGTAATAATCTAGTCTTGTGAGTCTTAGTCTTGTATGTCCCAGTTTTGTTTCTCCTAGTCTTGTATGTTCTAGTTTTGCATGTCCCAGTCTTGTCCCTCCTTGCCTTGTCTGCTCTAGTCTTTTCTCTCCCAGTCTTATCTGTCTTAGTCTTGTGGGTCCTAGTATTGTATGTCCCAGTCTTGTCTGTCCTAGTTTTGTATGTCCTAGTCTTGCCTGTCCCAGTCTTGTATGTCTTAGTCTTGTCTGCCCTAGTCTTATCTGTCCTAGTCTTGTATGTCCAAGTCTTGTCTATCCTAGTCTTGTCTCTCATAGTCTTGTATATCATTGCCTTATCTGTCCTAGTCTTGTATGTCCTAGTCTTGTTTGTCCCAGTCTAGTTTGTCCTAACCTTGTCTGCCCTAGTCTTGTCCGTCCTAGTCTTGTCTGTCATAGTCTTGTCTGTCCTAATATTGTCTGTCCTAGTCTTGTATTTCTTAGTTTTGTCTGTCCTAGTCTTGCATTTCTTAGTTTTGTCTGTCCTAATCTTGTATATCCCAGTTCTGTCTGTCCTAGTATTGTCTGTCCTAGTCTTGTCCGTCTAGTCTTGTCCGTCTAGTCTGTCTTGTCTGTCTAGTGTCCTGTCCATCTAGTCTTGTCCGTCTAAACTTGTCTATCTGGTCTTGTCTTGTCTGAAATAAATTCAAGTTGAAACCTCGAATTGCGACCACTTTATGTTGAACCGACTAGATCGAAACAATCTACCTTGCTTCAACTACGACAAGAGATTTTTACACCTCGAATTCTCATTTCATCTTCAAATTCATGTTGAAACAACTTGATGTTGCGACAACTTCACGTTGAAACAACTTCTTGTTGCGACAACTCCACGTTAAAACAACTTCAACTTGCAACAACTTCATATTGAAATTGAATTAGACTACTAACTTATAACAATTAAGTGGACCATGGAAAGCACAATCTAATTCATCTAGTCAAATTCAACTAGCATGGTAGAGAATTAAATAAATTAAGTACATTTGAATGTAGTAGGCTACATAGACAAGACTAGATAGAGACAAGACTAGACAAGACTGAGCAAGCCTAGATAAGACTATACAAGTCTAGACAAGACTAGACAAGATTAGACAAGACTAGACATGACTGGACAAGACTGCACAATACTGGACAATACTACACAAGTCTTTACAAGACTGGACAAGACTGAACAAGACTGGATAAGACTGGACAAGATTGGACAAGACTGTACAAGACTGAAGAAGACTAGACAAGACTAGACAAGATTAGACAAGACTAGACATGACTGGACAAGACTGCACAATACTGGACAATACTACACAAGTCTTTACAAGACTGGACAAGACTGAACAAGACTGGATAAGAGTGGACAAGATTGGACAAGACTGTACAAGACTGAAGAAGACTAGACAAGACTAGACAGAAAAAAATTAAAAAAAATAAAATATATGGCTATCCGCAAGGTATCGCAAATTACTCCCATTTTTTAAAAATTGACAAAACCGGTATGAACAACTACAGGCTAATGCCTACAATCGCCTTTTGCAAAAACATTGGAGAAATTGATCTCTAAAAGGCTATTGTCTTTTATAAATAAATACCAAATTATTAGCCCGCATCAACACGGGTTCATCAAAAGCAAGAATATCGACATGACCTGGTCACAGTCATCTGTTAAGAAAAGTAAAACAAACGGTGGGTGAAGATGTTCTTCGCAGCGTATACCATGCCAAAATTCATTCGGTTCTGGCTTATGGCATTTTATTCTGGGGAGTTGCTTCACTTAGTCAAGGAGTCTTTCTTGCACAAAAAAAGGTAATACGAACAATCCATGTATTATACGTTCCATGTATTTATATATGGGAGTTAGCATGTCATATTTTTTTAAATAGGAATGTAATTGGAGTAAGAGTTGACCACCATGGATATGATATCAGAAATTATTTGAACCTAAGACCGGTGAAAAGTAATCTCACCATTTGCAAGGGTGCTCCTAATCGTATAGGTATTTAAATCTATAAGTAGTTACCGTTGGCTATTAAGGAGTTAGCTAGTTATAGAAGTTTCCGAATACGCCTTAAAACTTACCTCCTAGATAAATGCTATTATACTGTCAGTGATTTTTTTAATGATGTCTAATATTTATTTTGTTAATTTTTTTATTTTTTTTATATGCTTATGTATTCTACCTCTGACTTGTCTGATATGTATAATTAATACATCAATGTATAATTAATACAATTTGAATTTGACACTTGTGGAGGCACAATTTGAAAAATTTTATCGAAGCTGTCTACTGACATGCGATACTTTTTCATAGACATGCGATAAAAATTTCTCTGGTTTTCGTCTTAAATCTTGATATTTATAATGGAAGAAAAAAACCCTTCTTAAATCTAAGACTAGTGAGTGGATGGACCCAATATTTGCGAAATATTCGTTGACATCTTCTTTTTCTATTTCTTAGTATTAGAGCAACCATGCATACTGTTCTCTTGAAATCCATCTTCAACTGTGAAAATTTTAGGCAGTTTCGTGGTTTTTAATCGTAGTGAGTGTGCTCCTCATGCGGTTTCGCGGTTATAAAATATTCAAGGCTTTGAAAATATATATAACAACAGATTTCTACGGCTGTCGCCGCCTCTCTGTTCCCAGTTTCCAATGTTGTCTATCGTAACAAGATTCCTCTTCTAAATTTCTAGCGTCCATTGCTTATTTTATGTAGTCTTGCCAGCTTCTTCTCAATCGTCCTCTCTTCCTTCGTTCCGCTGGTATCCATTCCAGAACTTTTTGGGCTTTGAACAGATCATTGACGAAATTAGGGAACGGACTACCAAAGGTAGGAAAGCCATTGGAGCATTAAACTCACTCCTTTGGGAGAAAGAAATCAGAAGGGAAACAAAAAGGATAATATACAAAAGCATAGTAGAGAGCGTGATGATTTATGGGACAGAAGTGTGGGATTTGACCAAAAAGAATTAACAAAAATTACTAGCAACTGAAATGGATTTCTTAAGAAGGAGTTGCCGAAAATCCAGACTGGAGAGGGTACGGAATACTAGTGTAAGTGAAATGACGTGCAAGGGACAGACTGTAGCAGACGAAATCGAAAGAAGACAACTTTTGTCTAACCAAAGCATACTTTTGGACATACCAAAAGAATGAAGAACAGAATTTTTCTGTCTGGATTTTCGGCAACTCCTTCTATATATTGAAAACGAATATATAGAAAACTACTTGAATTAGTTGTAAACAAGCAATTTCAGAAATATTTAAAAACCAACAGTGTAATAACGGATCATCAATAAAACTTGAAACGTAGGCAACAATTCCACTCTCACAGACATTTTACTGATTAACAAGCAATCTAGTTAGTCAACAGCGGAACATTTAGAGCAATTACTTATTGGTTTTAAGAGAATTATTTTAAATAATTAGTAAGACAACAAAAAATGTTTATCTACATTATAACCTACTATTAATTAAAATTTTATTTTAATGCACTAATTTCTAATCTTGTCTGGTCTTCTTTAGTATTTTCTGGTCTTATCTGGTCCTGCATGGTCTGGTCTGGTCTTCTCTGGTTTTGTCTCGACTTGCCTGGTCTTGTCTGGTCTTGTCTGGTCCTGTCTAGTCTGGTTTCGTCCTCTCTTGTCTTGTCTGATCTTGTCTGGTCTTTTCTGGTCTTGTCTTATTATAATTCCACCTTCCATACGGTAACGAACGAAAAGAACGAACGACGAAAGCGCACATATTAATAACCGCGAAGGAAGTTTTGATTTTGTTCGCTTTAAACTCGACAATCTGTCCAACTCCGGAAATAATACCAAGAAAGCGCACCACTTCAGCAGAAAAGACACTTGTACTCTCACAAACATTTTACTAACTAATGAATAATTTAGTTGCATAGCAGGTGAACATTTAGATCAATTACTTACTGGTTTTAATAGAATTAATTTTAATAAAGTACATTTTAGATTTTAGTTAGCTACACAATAAAATTATAGGTCTTGTCTAGTAAGGTATATTCATATTTGGTCTTGTTTGGTTTTGCCTAATACTAATCTTATCTGGATTTATTTGTTTTTATATGGTCTTGTCTGTTTTTGTCTGGTCTTGTCTGGTATTATCTGGTTTGTCTAGAGTTGTCTGGTCTTGTCTAAACAAATCAAATCAAATATATTTTATTTCATTATTTAAGGATATTTACAATATTCTAAATGAAATGTGTCACACAGAAAAGAAAAGCAAAATAAAAAATATAATAAGCATAACAAATAACAAATAAATATTGCATTCACATGTAGAACATTTTAGAAATTATTTATTTTTGAGTAAAATTCCACCGTATTGTATGCTTCAATCTTGTTAATTATGTTATATACTTCTTTTTTAAATTCTTTTAATTGTTTAATGTGTTTAATATCTGTTGTTAGCATGTTGTAGAGCTTAATATTACTATAAGGTGGGTTTCTTTCGGCCATTGTTAGGTTGTGTTTCGGCAAATCTTGTTATAACGTGTTCGTCGTTCCGAGGGCTTATGGAAGCCTACGAATAATTTCTTATGTCTGTAAATGAACAGAATACTTTCATAAATGTAGAATCCTGTGGTTGTAAGTATATTTGCTCTTCTAAAAACACCCCGACATGTTTCACGGTACTGCAAATTGTGTAAAATCCTGATAGCTTGTTTTTGTACCATAAAGACATTCCTGATATTTGTACTTATTACCCCAGAATATAGTTCCGTATCTTAAATGCGAATGGAAATTAGAAAAATACACCAGTCGTAAGAGGTCAGTTCGCTCTCAGCAGTCAGCGAGTGTAGACGTGCGAGCCGCCGGCAGTTGGTCTTTAAATTTGTATAGTATTTTATATATAAATTAAACATGTCTAGAGAACTCAGATCTAACACCCCTTCAGAAAAGCAGTTTGATAATTTCACTACTTTTCTGCAAAGTACTGTTTTTGAAAATTTCATGTCGAAAATTTTAAAAAAAGCATGTGGAGCCACTGCAAGTAAACGATGAGCTAACTGAGCAAATCAAATATTTTAAATTAAGTAATGAGAAGTTATCAACGTGTTTAAATTCGTGTATCAATGTGCAAATAAATAAACACATGGAACCGCTGAAAGTATTAATTACTGAATTATCCGTACAAATAAAGGAACTAAATATTAATAATGTGAAGCTAGTTTATTCGAATTTTAATTCTGGGAATTCTTGTGCTGATATCGTGAAAACTCCTCCAAAGCCTGCAAATAAAGTGAACATCGTACCCACTAACGGTGATAACGAGTCTAATCCGCGACGCGATAAACCAGAAAAAGTAATCTCCGCCAGGAATGTTCCGTCCACTACAAAAACCTTAAATAGACTTTCCGAATTCGAATCCGAAGACATAAACACTCAAAGTATTGTAAACAGCGGCAATTGGGAGACTCAGCGTCATAAGAAACGGATACTTAGGAAATCATTGCACAGATTAAGGCGGCAATAAGATATTACCACCTACATGTATTTCGTCTAGACCCCAATTTGTCAGCGGAGGAGTTAGTACGTTATCTGAATACTCTTCATTTAAAGTATCGTTAGCATCAGAGGATTATGAAGTCGCAATGAAACCGGAAACATGGCCGACTAATACATGCATTAACCGTTTTTTAGAGAGACTAACGAAAAATAGATTGAGAAAACAGGAATCCGTGTAAGCGCCAACCTCGCTACACCAGCCAAAGCCGCGCCAACCGCGAATTATTGAGTTACATTGATAAACCAAAATACTGGTGTATCGATAACTCAATAGAAAGATTTGAATATATGTTAGAGTCTTACAAACAGTGAAATTTTCTAGTTCTTACGGAGCACTGGTAGAGTCAAGAATTACTTCGGCAATACAAAATCAACAATTTTATCCTGATGTCCTCCTTTTGCCGTGAAGCTGGCTGGAGCTCACGGAGGCTCGGCAATTTATCGCAAGAACGGGATTAACTGTAAGCCCAGACAAGACTTAAACGGATTGGCAGAAATACATGTGTTTGAATGCTCTGCAATTGAATCAGTCATAAACGGCAAAGTAATAATAATTATTGGCATCTATAGGGTTTCATTGGCGTGTTTTAAATAATTCCTACGGAAGATGCATGCTCTCTTGGTAGTACTTTGCAATGGCAATAACCAATATATTATAGCTGGCGATTTCAATATCAATAGCCTTAAGGACTCTAACACAGGTCAACAATATATATCCTTGTTGGAATCGTTCAATACGACCATCTCCGCAACAGAAGTAAGCCACCCTGAGTCCGGTACGTGTATTGACAACATAATAGTTAATGTCACTATGGAATACACTATCGACACCTCAAATTACCACATGTTTGATCACTGTGCTCAAATCATTACAGTAGAGTACAAAAACGGGGCCTCGGTCCGCACTAGAAAAATAGCTTAACTGTTCAACCGAAATAATATGGAACAACAGGAAATTAATGGCAAATGCAACGTGGAACCTAATTTTTGAAGTGAAACCGGAGGATGTCGACATGCAATGGAATGCTTTCATGGACATATTTCTGCGTAATTTCAACGAAGCCTTTCCTGGAGTCCTCGTACACAGCACTAAAAAATCTCAACGCTTTTTTAGTAACCCATGTTTAAGGAAAATGGAAATGGACTTACAGCTGTTCCAGACGATCTTCTTCTTTCATGTGCCTTGTCCGATCTCCCTGACGTTGGCGACCACCATGGCAAAAGCTGTACGGTCCTCCGCCAGACGAAAAAGTTCATCAGCACTTCTTTTGCCGGTCCAGTCCCGTTTATTTCTGAGCCACGACTGTTGCTTTCTTCCAACTCCACGGCGCCCCTCAATCTTGCCATTTAGTATGATCTGTAATAGACGATATTTATCACCTCTCAAAATATGTCCAAGATATGATGTCTTTCGGAATTTTACGGTCATCAAAAGTTGCCTTTGGATGTTTGCTCTTCGTAGTACATTCTCGTTTGTAACATGTTGAGTCCACGAAATACGAAGCATTCTTCTGTGAAGCCACATTTCGAATGCATCCAGTTGGTTCATTGTCCTGACCTTCAAAGTCCACGTCTCTACTCCGTACAGTAATACCGACAATACATAGCATTCAATCATGCGTTGTCTTAGCTTCAGATTCAGGTTGTCATTGCAAAGAAAGGATCTCATATTATTAAAAGTTGCCCGAGGAATCTCTATTCGGCACTTTATCTCGCAGTCCGGATTTAGATCCTCTGTAATAATACTACCAAGGTATTTGAACTTAGAGACACGTTCAATTTGGCTTCCATTAAGTTCTAGGGTAGTGCCATTGTGTGGTTGCCTGCTGAATATCATAAATTTGATCTTTCCTATATTGATTTTTAGACCTTGTGTCTCTCCCACGTCACCGATTTTGTTTATTAGCAACTATAGTCCCTCGATTCTGTTTGCTAAAATCACTGTATCGTCAGCATACCTGATTGTTGTTATTGGCTCTCCATTTATTTTGATGCCGAGGTGTGATATTCCTTCCAATGCTTCCTTAAATATTCTATCAGAGTATAGGTTGAAGAGTAATGGCGACAGTATGCAACCCTGCCTTACTCCACGTTGTATCTTAATACGGTCTGTTTTAATATTGCCTATTTTTACCTGTGCTGTTTGATTCCAGTATAGATTTTTAATTATGTGGATATCTCTATCATCTGCCAACCACCTGTAGTATATATGTAAGTTTATCGTGCAGTATGCGGTCAAAGTCTTTTTCGATAAAGCGATAAATAATTGATACAGCATGCAAAAACATCTTTCCGCTGATCGCGACATTTTTGGAGGAGAAGGTTCATTCCGAAAAGTGCTTCACGCGTTCCGAAAGCGTTTCTGAAGCCAAATTGAGAATCATCAAGATGTTCTGAGGAACATCTTGATGATTCTCTACGTCGGATGCGTTCGTGAATGATCCGTAGGAATGCTTTGAGCATGTGGGACATGAGGCTGAATAAGCGATAATCACCACATTTTTTTGGCTTATGTTTTTCAGGTAGAGCAATACAGGTTGATGATAACCAGTCAGATGGAATTTCACCTGTCTCATAGATGCTATTAAACAGTTTAACTACCAAGACAATATTTTCCTCTGTAATGAGTTTTAGAGCTTCGGTCGGAATGTCGTCAGGGCCAGATGCTTTACTATTTTTTGCTATAGAGAATGCGTGTATCACCTCTGATTTAAGAATAGTTGGTCCCATGCCCTCATGCACGTATACCGCATCAGCTCTATGATCTTTGAAGTTGGCCTCTATATAACTGGTCCATGTATTTTTTAGTTCTTGTTCCTCCAAAAATAGTTGGTTACTATCATTTGTAAGTGACATAGTCGTTCTCTTCCTGTGGATTCCAGCTACTTCCTTAACTTTTCTGTACATATTAAAAGTATCATGTTTGGAGCAGATCTCTTCTATTTCTGCACATTCTCGTTCCATCCATTTCTGCTTGGCTTCTTTTATCTCCCATCTTATTACCTTTTGTATTTTTTTATATTTGTCAAGTTTGTTCTTTGCCAGTCTTCGCTGCTCCATAAGGGTTACAATTTGATCTGTCATCCACTTGTTTTTGGGTTTAAAAATCACGCGGAGATGTAATTTACACGTGTCTACAATGATATTCTTGATGTTATTCCAAAGAGTCTCTATATCTTGGAGCTGGTTCTCCTGCAAACTTGTTAACCTGTTATTTATTTCTTCGGCAACAATATGTCTGACTTCAGGGTTATTTAGCCTCGTTACATCAACTGCTCTAGCTGGGTGTGTTTGCTTTTTAGCTTTTAAGTTTAACGACAGTTCAGCCACAAGGAGATTATGGTCCGAGCCAATGTCAGCCCTAGGGTGAGTTTTGGCATTTTTTATTATATTTTTGAAACGCCTATTTATCAGTAGGTAGTCGATCTGATTTCTAATTGGTGTTGAGTTATTTAGTTCACTGCGTGGGGCTTGCCACGTATAAAGTCTTCGTTTGGGTAGATCGAAAAACGTGTTAGCAACTATCATCCGTGAGTCCTGACAAAACTCGTAGAGTCTGTCACCTCTCTCGTTGGAGATACCAAGCCCAAAACTACCAACTATATTGGTGCGTTGTCCTTGCCCAATTTTGGAATTAAAATCTCCCAATATAATAATAACACTATCGCTCTTTAAAGTCTTCATTGTGGAATCAATTAGCTCATATAAATTTTCCACTTCTATGTCATACCTCTTCTCAGCAGTTGGAGCATAAACCTGAATAAGATTGATACTGAATGGTTTGCAGGCCATTTGCAGTAAGCATATCCGGTTGGATATTGCTACAAAATTCTTGACATATTTTGTGTATTCTGATGCAACGCCGCCTCGATGATTTTGGTCATTGTCATCACTACCTGAGTAATATAGTCTGCCGTGCTCATGTTGGCATGATCCGCAGCCTGGCCAACGGTGTTCGCTTATACCCATTATGTGTATGTTCATTCTCTTCATCTCCCGAACCAAATTATCGAGCTTCCCAGCTTAAAACAGGGTTCTCACGTTCCATGTACACTACTTTGAGCCGGGGGATTTTTAGCACCCCTTGCCCATTTAAGGCCTGCCCGGGACTAGGGACCGTCATATTTATGTTTCTCGCCATAGTGGTTTCCTGGGAAAAGATGATCATGGTGGTTTCCCGTTGCCTTCTTTGATTTAATTTCAGCCGCCCAATCTGGGAACAGACGCTGTTTGTAGCCGCCCATTCTGGGTCAGACGCTACTCGGTTCGTCATAACTGACTATCCTCACTTGGTTTAGCCTGCAGGTCGATGCAGTTGCCCGGGGTGTGGCACGGGGAGCCACAAGTGAGAATTGGTAGGCTTGTGAGGTCCAGTCACCGCTTTATAACTTCCGTCATAGACGTTAGTTACGACCGTATTTGGTGCAAGGTACTACCTCTACAACACTAAACCTTACACCCCTTCCATTCCAGATGATATCACGTTATAATCCCAGATTTAAGAACCTGTATAATAATCTACTTAAAAATTATACCAGGCTGTTAAGATACAAAAAGAGGCAACAGTTTACAATGGAAATAGAAACATTCTCAAATCGGCAAAAAACAACCTGGGATATAGTAAGACGAATTTCCGAAATTAATATGAAAATTGATACATTTGTTACCCGTGATGACGATCCTCTAGTGAGTGCAACAAGAATTTACTTCAAAGAACAAAGAAGTTACTTCACAAACAGAGCAAAAAAACTTAGCAGACTCTCAAACTGTGGTGTGCTACAAGGATAATATCGTTTTCAACAATAATAGAACATTTTTAATGCCAATCAGCCGGAAAGAGCTTTATAATATTATTACAAACTTAAAAAATACAAAAAGTGCGAGCATAGACGATATTTCTTCCATCGTTTTAAAAAATTTGCTACCTTCGATATTAATTCCTCTACAATATATCATTAACAATGTCTTAGAGACAGGAAAATTTCCAGAAAACTTAAAAGTGGCGATTATAACACCCATACAGAAGGCTGGCGATAAATGTACGATAGAAAACTACAGGCCCATAAGTGTC
Source organism: Phosphuga atrata (assembly GCA_944588485.1). Taxonomy (NCBI): domain Eukaryota; kingdom Metazoa; phylum Arthropoda; class Insecta; order Coleoptera; family Silphidae; genus Phosphuga; species Phosphuga atrata. The sequence continues at coordinate 49,280,723 of OX155900.1, read as the reverse complement.
CTACCGGTGTTTTCTAAGATCTTTGAGAGAATCATTTACTCATGAATAGTATCATTCTTAGATAAATATAAAATAATATGTCCTCAACAACATGGCTTTGTAAAAGGCAGTGGTATTGAAACTGCGTGTTATCAGTTCACAAAAGGAGTAATTGATAATCTTGAATCAAGAAGGATCCCGGTAGGACTTCTTATGGACTTATCTAAGGCCTATGATGTGGTTGACCATAATATATTGTTAATAAAACTTTCAAAATATGGCATAAGGGGGGTCGCAATTAAGTTGATCAAATCCTTCCTAACAAATAGGACACAAGTCACTAGTTTTTATACTTCGCACGGATTGGTGCAATCCCCCCCATGTACGATCAACATAGGAATCTCACGGGTGAGCACGATTGGACCCCTGCTATTTTCACTATTTATAAATGATTTACATTCGACATCTATTAATTCACCCCACATAATGATTAATTATGCGGACGACACATTAGTATTAATACTAAATAAGACAATGGATGATATTACTACGAATTTAAATAATGTCATCGAATCTTTGACGTCATGGTTTGGGTCTAATAGACTGGTATTAAACAAAGAGAAAACACAGTCAATATTTTTTAACACAAAGCGTAATTCATTATTGTAATTCATTATCATCTGTATATTGTCGCAGGGTTCTCAAAGCAAAAACTGCTTTGTTGAGCCTCTTGCTGACATGCCTGATGAGATGTCCAACCTAGTTTATTTTCGATGTGCAGTCCCAGCAGCCTTACTGATTTCTGCACTTTTATCATCTCGTCTTCAAATTCAATTTCTTCCGGGTAACTAGAAGGGCATCTACTAGTTTTAAATATAATCGTCTGAGTTTTATCCTCGTTTACTAACAATTTGACATAGCTAACTTAGAGTTTTGACTAATATCATCCACACACTTATTGATTACTAGAACAGTCGTGTCGTTCGCTTAGTTAATCATGGTATGTTGCGGAATGATAGGCGTTTGAGGTAAGTCATTTAAGAGAATTGTGAAAAGTAAAGGTCCTATCGTGCTACCTTGTGGTATTCCCAAAGTTACGGTCCTTAAATTGAAATTAACGAATCCATGTGGAATATTCAATTTAGTACTTTGGGTTCTATTTTTTAAGTAGCAAGTAATCCAATTTAATGCCATATGCATACCCCTGATACCATACTTTGACAGTTTATCCAGCAATATACCATGATCAACTAGGTCATATGCCTTAGAGAAATCCATTAGCATCCCAACGAACTGACAGCAGGTCGTGTCCGTGTTCCTTCGTTTTATAAATCCGTGTTGTTGGCGGTTTATTATTTGTTGATTCTCGAAGAAGAGTAAACTTTCACACATAAGTCTTTTGAAAACTTTCGAAAAAACATCGACAAAACATTTATCGGTCTATACTGCCCTCCTAAGCCAAAAAGGCGTATCTCAACATATTATGCTTTTGAGAAATAACACATTTTGAGAATTGTAAAACAGCACCTAATAATATTCTGAAATTTTATGTCTTTTATCGGTAAGTACAATAAGAATTGCGGCAAGAAATTACGTGTAGTTGAATTTTTTTGAATACACTGTTATTTTGTTTTTAAACTGAGATGCGGCTAATTGGCTAAGGATTTTTTTTTTAAATTGAGTTACGTCACTTTTACTAATGTTATCAAATCCTTAAAATGTTATCTTTAAGAGATCTTTATGACATGTTTTGCCGAATGGGATCACATTCAATTTTTTTTTTAAGATATTTCGTTGGAGTAGGGAGCATTGATTGATAAAAAAATTGAAACTATTCAAAACATATTTATTAACATATAGGAACTAAGAGCAAAATACAATTATTCATAACCAGCGGATTTGCAACCAAAGAAAATTACAAATTAATACATTCAATTTTTCAGTTTTCGTCGGAAACTGGAATATTTTCTCAGAATTGTAACCGATTTTTCATAATTCCAGACAAGTTTTTGAGTATATTAGCTTTCTTCTGCAAGGAGATACCAATACATTTTGTTTGTTTTTTGGGCGGCGACAAATATAGATTTTTTTGTTACTTTAGCGCTTAAAAAATTAAGGTCAAATGATGGACCATCAAAATCGTTTTTATATGTGATATTATAAGATCCCCTGCGGAAAGTCACGTGTAGCATTTCATGTAGATATGGTCTTGGCTGTGTACGGGTTAATTTGTATTATGAAGAGTAGTCTTCCCAAATGTAAAAATGATGCAGCTCCATTGGCAAAACTTCTGTTTTGTAAGCAGCACCTTTTACGGCTTGGACAAAGTCTGCAAAATCATAGAGTTTATTGCCCATTTTTTTCATGGACATTTCGACTCTATGATGAAAGCAATCAGCTGCCATGAAAGTATGGCCGGGCTCAAAGTATTTTATATCAATTTCGTTAGCACGTATTTCATCAGAATTGATAATATAAATTAAAAATGAAAAAAATGTCCAATTCTTATTTTGAGCCGTACAGTTGTCGTAAAATGTTATTTTCAAAATGTCTCTCTTAGAAATAAAAAACTGATAGAAAGTACTGATCAGCTCTTCTTTGTTCCGTTTGAACAAACCTTCATGCCAGAGAGCTGCAAATGGCTTATCTGCTTTTTTGTTCCGAACTGGCACAAAACTTTCATTGTACACAGTTAAGCGAGTAGTGAAAATGGCACTCTTAAACATGTCAAGCCTTGGCAGCAAAATCACTTTTTCCAAATCTGCACAATAAATTATCTCCCCAATGTGTACCTCCCTTTCAGCATCTTCCCGATATCTTTCCCGATATCGAGATTTCTTGGCTCTCGCATTATGTTTGTTCCATTTAATACAGATATCACAATTTTCAGCCTGATTGTCTTTTGTATGACTTTCGTCATGTAAGTTGAACTGCTCGTAACTCTCGCATTCCTCATGGCCAAGGTTAGCAAGTAAAATATTCATTTTCTTTGCTACCGTTCTGTATTTTTCAGAAGAACATTTGAAAGTTGGATTCTTGGCTACAAAATCTTTATACATTGCAGTAAATGTGAGATCACTTGGCAGATAGAGACGACGTGGGGCATGCTCTCTTCGATAATGTGAAATGGTGGGATTGAATGAGGTAATGTGTTAACGAATTATTTCATCATTTATTTTATTGTGAGGTGTTTTAGTGCATCTCATATCCGCTACAGGCACCACAGAATTTTTTGCGTTGCATAACACTGTACAAATCACCTTGTCGTTATTCGTATTAAAACCAAGGGTCGTCAAAAAAAAATATTTCACATACAGTTTGTGAGGTTTCATTTTCATCCTTAAGCATATAATTAAATGAATTATTTCTCCGAAAATTTTCTTTGCCTGCATCAACATGCAACGTTGTCCTTTGCTTTACAGGAGCTGATGATGTGATGCAATATAAAAGACTTTCTGTCTTTTCCATTTGCCATTTTCCAAAACTCACTATTAATAAATTGTCTTCTTGCCCCAGATATTTTTTGAATACATTTCTTTTGACACTGTTCCCCACAACCATCCTTCACATCATGTTTGTCTACAAATGAATCATATTTCCTCCTTTTTTTTCGCTTGCTGATATTTCATACTTGTTTCTTTTCCGCACTGTACCTTTTTTAGTAAATTGTACATTTATATCGTTCTCGCTACTTTCCACTTCCGTTACTCGAGTTTTCAATGCATGTTTAGCTTCCGCTTCTACCGGTTAATTTGCTTCCGAGTTATTTGGCACAACATCGCTTTGAATAGCATGGGCTTGATCACATGTACTATTAGAACTAGAATAAGATGTGACCACTTTAGTAAGTTCATTGTTACATGAAGATGACCCCTAGGTTATATTTATATCCGACTTGCTTACAAAACAAACACAAAACCCCCAGCACTTTAATGAAATGTCGTCGGCATTATCGGAAATTTCGTCACTATCTTCATAATTGGAAGGTACGTATTCTTCTGTTTTCTTATTTAAAGCCAGCATAACTAACTGATGTCCCCTAAATCCTGTAGATTTGTCCATACTTCGGTCTAGAACAAAGTAAAAACTTTAAATTCTCAATAGCTTTTCTTGGGCGGAATTTGCCTGGCATACAATAGTTTTAATTAATTTAATATTAAGGTACTCACCGTATGTGCACTAACGTCTGGAATTACACACTTTCAAAGTCTCGCTAATTGCACAAAACTATCGGCTCTCACAAAACACAGATTTTTTTACCACGTTTGCACACTGTCAAAACGAGAAAGCGCTGTAATGCGGCAAGTTGAAGTATTAATGAGCTAAGCGATGTAGGTGGATCTTAGAAGGTCGGATTACAAACTGCCCGAAATTCTAAGCGAAACGGCCGCATCTCAGAAAGGCGCCCATTTTGCTTAGAAATATGAGTTTCGTCCAAATCGCTTAGGTTTTCGTTGTATTTTTGAGATGCGTCTTATGCTGAAACTAAAATTGTGCACTATATGATAGATATACGTCCATTTCGCTAAGGAAATCTGTTGAATATAAGCCACTAGTTCCCAATGTGCTGAAATAAGCAATTCATTAAAATTATGAGATACGCCTTTTTGGCTTAGGAGGGGCAGTATAGTTCCCTATAACAGCTTTATGTCTCAATTTATATAACGGGGTGATCAGTCTAATTTTTAACTTCTCCGGAAATTTACCCGTCTTGCAAGAGTTATTTATGTATGTTTAAGTGGGTGGAGGATATATGTGAGCACACTTTTCAAAATTTTGGAGGAAATTTCGTCATGGCCCGCACTTTTAGTTTTATATTTTATTTTATTTTATAAATTCATGATGACCCGCGAAGCTGGGAGCGCATAATTCCGCGAGTACGTAATTGCCTTACAACTCGAATTATGTACTATACTTTATCTACGACCACACTAATTTGTTTCTATTTAATAAGAAAAATATGTTTGATGTAACTGATATAGTAATTCATCGATATAGGCAATACAATGTACGCAATGTCAATGTCAAATGAAATAAAGTTGGACGGATTTGTTATCTATATAAAAGTTAACATGTTCAGAATTTAATCTTAATTAATCTTATCTTATATTTTTTATGTTTAATTTCATTAATAACTTGTAAATAGATATAAGCCCAAAAGAAGGTCAAAATAAAAAAGACCGAAACGTTGGCAAAATATCGACACATTCGTTGATTGAACAATTGTTGAATATTAATGTTGGATTATTATCGACATCATTTGAGATTTAATTGGTTGAATTATGAGTACTTGAAGTCGTATTCGCATGATGCTAGTCGCATGATGTACTTGCAATTGTAGAAGTGAAATTACTGTTTACCGCAGTAGAAAGTTTTGTAGCAATATCATTTTGATTTTTCATGGGGCAGTCTATATAGCCTTCTGCTACTGCAGACGAACGCCAGCCACCATGCATTTTTAGTGACAAAACCATCACCACCGGAATCCACTAGAATGGTGGCTGACGAACGTCTGAAATAATGTCCTGTACAAAGATTTGCTTCAGGCAAATGAAGATAATTAGCGATTTGTTTAGGAATAGAGCCAATTTTATTTATTCCAACACATTACTTAGTGCATTTCTCAATTTGATAATTTAGAAAAAAAGGCTGATCATTGTTAAAATTCTTTAGGTACCACAAAAGATCTTTGAGTTTTTGTTTTAGAAACAGGAATTTTAATGATCAGAGATTTTCTGGTGTCTTCTATATGGCAGGGTTTGATATTTCGTAGTTCTTGTTTTCTGCAAGCACCACTAATGCCAATGATAAGAATAATAAATAAGAATAATACTAAAATTATGTAAAAAATATGCCATTATGCCCATTAGAGTCGTTATGCCAAAAAAAGTAATGAATACATTTATCAATAAATATTTGTTAACCGGCGAATTATTGAGGAAACTGTTAATTTCTTGATTGATGAAAATTTTCTTGCTTTTAAATCCGTCAGATTTTCTCTTTAGTAAAGCTTTTAACTTTGAATGTTTTGAAATGTCGATGTCGTGCTTTATATTAATTGATGTCCGAACCATTGAATAATGTGAAGATGGTTTGCCCAATGTGAAGATGGTTTCATTGTTTGAGAAAATTCATCAATGTATGATAATACATTTTCTGAAAACGATTTAAACGCTTCATTCTCCAGTCCATAAATTTTCTATATGCATCCTCGTATCGATCCCGAGATTTAATCGGGAGCAAATTATAGGCAGCTTGTTTCGCGTTTTCAACAATTTCAGGCGGAGTACTACTTTCTTTTTCGCTGTCACTGGACATTATTTTAATTGTTTTAATTGAAACAATATATAGTGTCTATGTATTAGTTTGACGTTTAATGTCTTTTTTGGCAATTAACGGAATGCAATGGGTTGCCTATATTAATCGCTAATAGCAGCTCTCAACCAATCAACGAATCGAAAACCAAACGCACTAGTGTGTTATTGAATCATTAAATAATATTAATCGTGGACTGTTACATAAGTGTGTTGTATGATGTATTAACATAATCCACGAACTATACAATATTGGGCAATTACAATAGTGGTCGTAGATAAAATTATTTATGTTGTTGGCACTTGTCCATGGGTTCTCATTGTAGTTAACGTAGGGTTCACTACACTTTTTCATGGCCATTATTTTTCTAATTATGTTCCATGTAGTTTTTTGGCGATCAGGTAACACATAAATTTGTTTTTTTTTTAAGTATTTTATATCTTTTCTAAGTAACTTATCTATCTATATATATATATATATATATATATATATATATATATATATATATATATATATATATATATATATATATATATATATATCTATCTAACTATATATATATATGTGTGTGTGTGTGTATGCTGATTGAGGTGTTCGTTTGGAGTGGATAGGAATTCTGAGGAAAGCTTCCTCGAAGTTCTCTCGGAGGATATCCATAAAGAAGTTCCACTGGCTATCGATGTCATTATCGTCGTTTTCTAGTAAATCGTCCCAACTGGCTGCCTCCATTAGTCTCTTATAAAAGTTCTTTTCTTCAGTCTTCATTTTCTTCATTGAATAATATTATGTATTTAGTAATCGCGGCTACTTCTTCATCGCGGAATCCATCTTGTCTTGTCTTGCCTGGTCTTGCCTTGTCTTGTCTTATCTGGTCTTATTTTGTCGTTTCTTGTCTGGTCTCATCTGGTTTTGTCTGGTCTTGTATGGTTTTGTCTGGTCTTACTTGGTCTTGTCTGGTCTTGTTTGGTCTGGTGTGGTTTTGTCTGGTTTCGTCTGGTCTTGTTGGGTTTTGTCTTGTCTAATCTTGCATGGTCTTATCTATTTTTGTCTAGTCTTGTCTGGTCTTGTTGGGTGTTATTTGGTGTTGTCTGGTCTTATCTGGTCTTATCTGATTTCGCCTGGTCTTGTCTTGTCTAGTCATGTCTGGTCTTATCTGGTCTTGTCTGGTCTTGTCTCGTCTTGTCTAATCATGTCTGGTCTTGTATGGTGTTGTCTGGTATTGTCTGATATTATCTGATCTTCTTTGATTTTGTCCGGAATTGCCGTCTTTCGTCTGTTCTTTCATAGTTTCATTTGATCCACACAGAACTAGCTTCGACATTTCTTATATGTATCTGTCTATCGAGTCGAGTCTAATTGTATCAAATATAGTAATAAAAAACATTTATGCAACTCCCATTCAAAGCTATTAGTGATCCAACAGTTTCTGGCCTGAATTTATCTGCATTTAAAACAAGATTCAATGACAAAACAATATTAAAAATAATGTGAACATAGAACAACAACATTTCCCATTGGATAGTCCGATTAAAACAGTCGACCAAATTGAAAATTGCGTGGTGTAACTTGCAAATGCCCAAAATTTTTGCACCAATCTTCAGCTTGCAAAACACCAACGTTTTTGGTGATTCTACATCTTCAAACATTCTGTTTAATACCATGAGTCGGGACTTGATCGAATGTATTATGCAACACTTTAAAATGCTAACTAGGCAAACGAAATACATTTGCAGGTACGTATTGACGGTGCAAATATAAGAATACGGTATAAGAATGTTCCATAGGTATATCCGTGAGGTAATATAAAAAGAAGAGTAAATTAAAAACCGAAAATTTAACTGTAAAGTGTTTCCAAACAGGAACCCTGATTGCGTTCCGAAACAAAGACTTATCTATAGAGTCGAACGACTTATGAATCGAATTCCAACAGCAGTTGGAATACTTTCAATTTTTTGCCGGAAGACTTTAAAGCGAGGTGCAATGTTGCAGTTGTACTGACAATGTTAGAGTGTCAATAGAATTGGGTTGTTGAATAAAAAAAAAATAGCGATTTTTTTAATGTATTTTAAAACCTTATTATAAATAATTCGGATGTTCAATTAATTATAAACAATTTAAAAGTGATAAAAATTTTAAAATAATCACGTGACTCCAAACGCGCAATAATTTGTTTGTGAAGTCTAAAGGGCGAAACTTCATTCTAACATTCAAACACAAACATTCTTTTTAAAATCGTCGTTTTAGAATTTTTTCGGCGTACTGTTTAAAACCATCGGTTTCGACGTTTAACAATGTGGGACATTTAAAAACATTTTTTGAGGAGTTCTTTTTGTAGTACTCCTACACGATGGTACGAAACAAGCACAATAACTTTTAATATATGACTTTTAATATTTGACATGTCTACTACAACTACTGTATCCACAAAATCAGGAGCGGATAGAAATTACACATTTTACGTCAAAACGCGACCGACCGCGTTTTCGATACCGAGTTTAATACTTATTTACATTAGAGTGCGGAAACATTGATTTTACAATGGAACAGCTCATTTGCTGGAGCATTGTAAAATCATTTCCGCACGAAATTTGTATAAGATTTTTTGGCCGACAATTATTATTTAAAAAACAAATAGATTTAGATTAGTTACAATATTTGAGATTATTGATACAATATATTGATCGTATATATTGGAAATAATTTTTTAATGTTGGTACTCACAAACTTTGACAATTTGACTAATTCAAATTTATTAGTTTGGTTATGTCATTTTTCCAAATGTCAGACGCACAGTAAAATTTAAAATCACTCTTAGTTTCTACATTATCGTGACAAATGTGGTGTAAAGTAGCGTTTTTTTTAATTAGTGTCCCTGAAAGGTTAAAATTTACTGGTCAGTTTTCCGCATCGTAGCCGTACTTTGCAACATTGTACATAAAAATCATAATAGTTTCGCTGGACGTATACACGATGTCAAAGCTAGCTTTACAATTCAGGAGGCCAAAAAAATATATTTTCAATTTGTTATAACTTTTTAATTACAACGAAAAAAGAAAACAAAAAAGAGATTTGTTATAAAACTTACGTTATATAGTTAGCTTTTATAATTAGTTTGAAAATAACAAATTACTATCTGCATATTAAAATATTCATAATTGCAATTTTTATTTTAATATTCTAATGTCTGTCCTGTTTTGGTCCTGGTCATGTCTGGTGTTTTATGGTCTTGCCGGATTTTGTCTTGTCTTGCCTTGTTTAGTCTTGTCTGATCTTGTCTAATCTTGTCTGATCTTGTCTGGTTTTGTCTAGCTTTGTTTGGTGTATATATCAGATATAACCTGACACTGTTTAGTCTAGTCTGGACTTGTCTGGTCCTCTCTCGTAGTTTTTGGTCTTGCATGGTCTTGCCTTGTCTGCTTGGTTTAAGTAATCCGGATCAGTGCGAAAGCGGGAGCCGGGTATGTAAATTTACTTTTAAAAATATTTGTGTTTGTTGTCTGGCGTAGGGTTTTGTCTGACCTTGCCTGTTCCTACCTGATCTTTTCCGATTCTGTCTGGTCTTGTCTGGTTTTGTCTGGTCTTGTCTGCTCTTGTCAGCACTTGTCCACCCTTGTCTGGTTTTATCAGGTCTTGCCTGGTCTTGTCTGGTCTGGTCTAGTCTTGTGTTATGCCTACACATAATATGAACATGTTTTTAACCAAGTTCTTGATCATATGGAAATCTTGTGTTAATTTTAGATTAGCAACTGCTATCACATAGTATTTGAATCATCTAGAAACAGGGTGCCAGTTTTGGATGAGCAACTTGCAATCACTTAGTAATTCGATTGATCTCCGTTCTGTATCAAGCATCAAAAACGCAAAACATGAATAAGTTTCTAGCCAGGGTCTTGATCATTTGGAAACTCAAGTTATAGATCAAATTAGTGATGAGATCAATTCCTTATCATTGATCTTAAGCATCTAACAATAACCACGAAAAAACAAATTTATTTAAAAGAATTCTATGACAATAATTATAATTTGGGATTAGAAAATTGTATAATGACGATTACGTAGGTGGTGATGAGGTTGACGAAGGTGAAGAGCATGGAGAAGTCGACGCTAAAGAAGCCAGCGGCGGTGAATTTGGGACACCTTGCAGTAGCCTGTTGCGCCAGAATGAAGAGTTTCTCACGGAGGGACGGGACGTTCGAGTACCGGTTGAGTGCCTTGTAGGCGATCGTGATGGTTTTCTTGCCTTCGTTGCTCACTTGCTCACACATCGTCGCCACAAACACACCCTGAGCCTAAAACAGAATAATGTAATTTAACATGTTTTCAGGGATTTCTCCTTGGTTTTCTTCTACTCTTTTTATATCCTTATATTTTTAGTTGTACAGTATGGTGGAAAATAAGATATTATGAAGGAGAATTTAACTTTACAAAATGAATTATAAAGTTACAACACTGTATAGACCGAAAGTAAACACTAACCCCATAAATGCAGAGGCCTAAAATTAATTATTATTCAATTAATAGTGACTATTGTCACCTCTACTTTTCAAAACAGCCTGCATTCTCCTTGGAAGTGACTCTAAAAGAATTCTGATATAGTCTTGGTCTATTGCGTTCCATTCTTCAACAACTGCGTTTCGTAAATCATTTAGGCTAGTTAATGGTACGCGATTGGTTCGTAGATTCCAACCGATGCGATCCAAGACATGTTCAATGATGTTTAAGTCAGGACTTCTAGCAGTCCAATTCAAAATTCGCAAACCTACCTCATTCGTGTACTCTTGCTAGCTCTGTACTTGCACGAAATAGTGACCGATGAATGGACCATATGGTACTACATGTGCTTCTAGGACATCCCGATTATACCGATCAGCAGTCATTGTCACCAATTATGTGCAAGCCTCTGAAGAAATGCCACCCCAGAACATAAAGGATGCTCCACCAAAATTTGTGATGTTTCAAAATTGACGGCGTTCACCGTCTCTTCTATACACGGGTATACGTACGTCTAACTGAAGAGTACAAACAGAATCTGGATTCATCCGTAAACGAAACGCTTGACCAGTCATTGAAATTCCATTCTGCATGTGTTCTAGTAAATGCGAGTCTTAGCCCTCGGTGTTCGCTAGTTAGTATGAGGCCTTTTTCTGGCACTCTAGCACGTACTCCTACATCTCGGAATCGATTCCTCATTGTGTGACTACTAACTCGCACATTTCGAGCATGATACAGTTCAGCTTATAACTGCCTTGAGGTACAATGTCTGAGACGCATTGCATTTAAACTAATAAATCGGTCTTCTCTTGCTGTTGACGCCCTCATACGACCTTGTCCTGCTCTTCGTGTGTATTCCCCAGTATCTCTGAATCTTTTTATTATTCTTGAAACCGTGGACTGCTGAATTCCCAATGCTGCAGCAACATATCTTTCATCTCGACCATCGTCAACTAACGACACAACACGAACGATTTCGTCTCTTGTTAAATTTCTAGAATTGCGAGCAGGAGCTTCAATGTTCATTTTGAAATCAAAACTACTAGAAATTTGACATAAATAACCATTTGAATGTTTTTTAAAAATTATATAAAATCACTCTTACCATAAATTCAAGAAAATCGAAGGAATATTCGTTGTGTTGTATAGTCATGTTTATTATTCATAGAATATTCATTGATCATTCATATTCATAGATATGTCATCACAATAAACAAATGCTCTAACACGCAGAACGTAAGCGATAATTTTTTTGCGGAGTGTATTATATCGACTAGAGTTAGTCTAATAAGTAAATAATGTTCGCATGTTATTTAATAGTCGTTAACATTAATTAATCAGAAAAACATGTGTAAGTCTTGTCTCTCTAGTCTTGTCTGTCTGGTCTTGACTGTCTAATCTTGTCTGTCTATTCTTGTCGGTCTAGTCATGTCTGTCTAGTCTTGTCTGTCTAGTCTTGTCTGTCTAGTCTTGTCTGTTTAGACTTGTCTGTCTAGTCTTGTCTGTTTAGTCTTGCCTGCCTAGTCTTGTCTGTCAAGTCATGTTCTGTCTAGTCTTGTCTGTCTAGTCTTGTCTGTCTAGTCTTGTCTGTCTAGTCTTGTCTGTCTAGTCTTGTCTGTCTAGTCTGTCTAGTCTTGTCTGTCTAGTCTTGTCTGTCTAGTCTTGTCTGTCTAGTCTTGTCTGTCTAGTCTTGTCTGTCTAGTCTTGTCTGTCTAGTCTTGTCTGTCTAGTCTTGTCTGTCTAGTCTTGTCTGTCTAGTCTTGTCTGTCTAGTCTTGTCTGTCTAGTCTTGTCTGTCTAGTCTTGTCTGTCTAGTCTTGTCTGTCTAGTCTTGTCTGTCTAGTCTTGTCTGTCTAGTCTTGTCTGTCTAGTCTTGTCTGTCTAGTCTTGTCTGTCTAGTCTTGTCTGTCTAGTCTTGTCTGTCTAGTCTTGTCTGTCTGATCTTGTCTGTCTAGTCTTGTCTGTCTAGTCTTGTCTGTCTAGTCTTGTCTGTCTAGTCTTGTCTGTCTAGTCTTGTCTGTCTAGTCTTGTCTGTCTAGTCTTGTCTGTCTAGTCTTGTCAGTCTAGTCTTGTCAGTCTAGTCTTGTCTGTCTAGTCTTGTCTGTCTAGTCTTGTCTGTCTAGTCTTGTCTGTCTAGTCTTGTCTGTCTAGTCTTATCTGTCTAATCTTGTCTGTCTAGTCTTGTCTGTCTAGTCTTGTCTGTCTAGTCTTGTCTGTCTAGTCTTGTCTGTCTAGTCTTGTCTGTCTAGTCTTGTCTGTCTAGTCTTGTCTGTCTAGTCTTGTCTGTCTAGTCTTGTCTGTCTAGTCTTGTCTGTCTAGTCTTGTCTGTCTAGTCTTGTCTGTCTAGTCTTGTCTGTCTAGTCTTGTCTGTCTAGTCTTGTCTGTCTAGTCTTGTCTGTCTAGTCTTGTCTGTCTAGTCTTGTCTGTCTAGTCTTGTCTGTCTAGTCTTGTCTGTCTAGTCTTGTCTGTCTAGTCTTGTCTGTCTAGTCTTGTCTGTCTAGTCTTGTCTGTCTAGTCTTGTCTGTCTAGTCTTGTCTGTCTAGTCTTGTCTGTCTAGTCTTGTCTGTCTAGTCTTGTCTGTCTAGTCTTGTCTGTCTAGTCTTGTCTGTCTAGTCTTGTCTGTCTTGTCTTGTCTGTCTAGTCTTGTCTGTCTAGTCTTGTCTGTCTAGTCTTGTCTGTCTAGTCTTGTCTGTCTAGTCTTGTCTGTCTAGTCTTGTCTGTCTAGTCTTGTCTGTCTAGTCTTGTCTGTCTAGTCTTGTCTGTCTAGTCTTATAATCGCCTTCCATTCTCTCTCCATTTGTTCTTTTCCCAACATGATTTCGGTTATGTAAGCTTGTACTGCATCCCAGTTATGCTCACTCTCTAACATAACTTCCATGATGTTCTGTTCTTCTAGTTTTGTACCGCCTAGTGTCTCCGCGAGTCGAGTTCTTTCGTTCTCTGATTCTGTACACATGAAGATAGTGTGTTGTGCGTCGTCTGGGATATGACCGCAATAAAAACACTCCGCCGTGTCTCTTTTTTTAAACCGTTCGAGGTATGCGTTGAAGCATCCATGACCAGTGAGTGCTTGTGTAAGATGGTAACTCATATGTCCGTGTGACCTTTCATACCATGCTGTTACGTATGAAAGGTCACACGGACATATGAGTTACCATATGTCTGTCTAGTCTGTCTAGTCTTGTCTGTCTAGTCTTGTCTGTCTAGTCTTGTCTCTCTAGTCTTGTCTGTCTAGTCTTGTCTGTCTAGTCTTGTCTGTCTAGTCTTGTCTGTCTAGTCTTGTCTGTCTAGTCTTGCCTGTCTAGTCTTGTCTGTCTAGTCTTGTCTGTCTAGTCTTGTCTGTCTAGTCTTGTCTGTCTAGTCTTGTCTGTCTAGTCTTGTCTGTCTAGTCTTGTCTGTCTAGTCTTGTCTGTCTAGTCTTGTCTGTCTAGTCTTGTCTGTCTAGTCTTGTCTGTCTAGTCTTGTCTGTCTAGTCTTGTCTGTCTAGTCTTGTCTGTCTAGTCTTGTCTGTCTAGTCTTGTCTGTCTAGTCTTGTCTGTCTAGTCTTGTCTGTCTAGTCTTGTCTGTCTAGTCTTGTCTGTCTAGTCTTGTCTGTCTAGTCTTGTCTGTCTAGTCTTGTCTGTCTAGTCTTGTCTGTCTAGTCTTGTCTGTCTAGTCTTGTCTGTCTAGTCTTGTCTGTCTAGTCTTGTCTGTCTAGTCTTGTCTGTCTAGTCTTGTCTGTCTAGTCTTGTCTGTCTAGTCTTGTCTGTCTAGTCTTGTCTGTCTAGTCTTGTCTGTCTAGTCTTGTCTGTCTAGTCTTGTCTGTCTAGTCTTGTCTGTCTAGTCTTGTCTGTCTAGTCTTGTCTGTCTAGTCTTGTCTGTCTAGTCTTGTCTGTCTAGTCTTGTCTGTCTAGTCTTGTCTGTCTAGTCTTGTCTGTCTAGTCTTGTCTGTCTAGTCTTGTCTGTCTAGTCTTGTCTGTCTAGTCTTGTCTGTCTAGTCTTGTCTGTCTAGTCTTGTCTGTCTAGTCTTGTCTGTCTAGTCTTGTCTGTCTAGTCTTGTCTGTCTAGTCTTGTCTGTCTAGTCTTGTCTGTCTAGTCTTGTCTGTCTAGTCTTGTCTGTCTAGTCTTGTCTGTCTAGTCTTGTCTGTCTAGTCTTGTCTGTCTAGTCTTGTCTGTCTAGTCTTGTCTGTCTAGTCTTGTCTGTCTAGTCTTGTCTGTCTAGTCTTGTCTGTCTAGTCTTGTCTGTCTAGTCTTGTCTGTCTAGTCTTGTCTGTCTAGTCTTGTCTGTCTAGTCTTGTCTGTCTAGTCTTGTCTGTCTAGTCTTGTCTGTCTAGTCTTGTCTGTCTAGTCTTGTCTGTCTAGTCTTGTCTGTCTAGTCTTGTCTGTCTAGTCTTGTCTGTCTAGTCTTGTCTGTCTAGTCTTGTCTGTCTAGTCTTGTCTGTCTAGTCTTGTCTGTCTAGTCTTGTCTGTCTAGTCTTGTCTGTCTAGTCTTGTCTGTCTAGTCTGTCTAGTCTTGTCTGTCTAGTCTTGTCTGTCTAGTCTTGTCTGTCTAGTCTTGTCTGTCTAGTCTTGTCTGTCTAGTCTTGTCTGTCTAGTCTTGTCTGTCTAGTCTTGTCTGTCTAGTCTTGTCTGTCTAGTCTTGTCTGTCTAGTCTGTCTAGTCTTGTCTGTCTAGTCTTGTCTGTCTAGTCTTGTCTGTCTAGTCTTGTCTGTCTAGTCTTGTCTGTCTAGTCTTGTCTGTCTAGTCTTGTCTGTCTAGTCTTGTCTGTCTAGTCTTGTCTGTCTAGTCTTGTCTGTCTAGTCTTGTCTGTCTAGTCTTGTCTGTCTAGTCTTGTCTGTCTAGTCTTGTCTGTCTAGTCTTGTCTGTCTAGTATTGTCTGTCTAGTCTTGTCTGTCTAGTCTTGTCTGTCTAGTCTTGTCTGTCTAGTCTTGTCTGTCTAGTCTTGTCTGTCTAGTCTTGTCAGTCTAGTCTTGTCTGTCTAGTCTTGTCTGTCTAGTCTTGTCTGTCTAGTCTTGTCTGTCTAGTCTTGTCTGTCTAGTCTTGTCTGTCTAGTCTTGTCTGTCTAGTCTTGTCTGTCTAGTATTGTCTGTCTAGTCTTGTCTGTCTAGTCTTGTCTGTCTAGGCTTGTCTGTCTAGTATTGTCTGTCTAGTCTTGTCTGTCTAGTCTTGTCTATCTAGTCTTGTCTGTCTAGTCTTGTCTGTCTAGTCTTGTCTCTCTGGTCTTGTCTGTCTTGTCTTGTCTGTCTAGTCTTGTCTGTCTAGTCTTGTCTGTCTAGTCTTGCCTGTCTAGTCTTGTCTGTCTAATCTTGTCTGTCTAGTCTTGTCAGTCTAGTCATGTCTTTCTAGTCTTGTCAGTCTAGTCTTGTCTGTATTGTCGTTTCTGTCTAGTCCTGTCCGTGTGGTCTTGTCTGTCTAGTCTTGTCTGTCTAGTCTTGTCTGTCTAGTCTTGTCTGTCTAGTCTTGTCTGTCTAGTCTTGTCTGTCTAGTCTTGTCTGTCTAGTCTTGTCTGTCTAGTCTTGTCTGTCTAGTCTTGTCTGTCTAGTCTTGTCTGTCTAGTCTTGTCTGTCTAGTCTTGTCTGTCTAGTCTTGTCTGTCTAGTCTTGTCTGTCTAGTCTTGTCTGTCTAGTCTTGTCTGTCTAGTCTTGTCTGTCTAGTCTTGTCTGTCTAGTCTTGTCTGTCTAGTCTTGTCTGTCTAGTCTTGTCTGTCTAGTCTTGTCTGTCTAGTCTTGTCTGTCTAGTCTTGTCTGTCTAGTCTTGTCTGTCTAGTCTTGTCTGTCTAGTCTTGTCTGTCTAGTCTTGTCTGTCTAGTCTTGTCTGTCTAGTCTTGTCTGTCTAGTCTTGTCTGTCTAGTCTTGTCTGTCTAGTCTTGTCTGTCTAGTCTTGTCTGTCTAGTCTTGTCTGTCTAGTCTTGTCTGTCTAGTCTTGTCTGTCTAGTCTTGTCTGTCTAGTCTTGTCTGTCTAGTCTTGTCTGTCTAGTCTTGTCTGTCTAGTCTTGTCTGTCTAGTCTTGTCTGTCTAGTCTTGTCTGTCTAGTCTTGTCTGTCTAGTCTTGTCTGTCTAGTCTTGTCTGTCTAGTCTTGTCTGTCTAGTCTTGTCTGTCTAGTCTTGTCTGTCTAGTCTTGTCTGTCTAGTCTTGTCTGTCTAGTCTTGTCTGTCTAGTCTTGTCTGTCTAGTCTTGTCTGTCTAGTCTTGTCTGTCTAGTCTTGTCTGTCTAGTCTTGTCTGTCTAGTCTTGTCTGTCTAGTCTTGTCTGTCTAGTCTTGTCTGTCTAGTCTTGTCTGTCTAGTCTTGTCTGTCTAGTCTTGTCTGTCTAGTCTTGTCTGTCTAGTCTTGTCTGTCTAGTCTTGTCTGTCTAGTCTTGTCTGTCTAGTCTTGTCTGTCTAGTCTTGTCTGTCTAGTCTTGTTATATAGCAGGAAAGAAAAATAACTCGCCAGAGAAGAACTCATTCAGAAATGGCAAAGAAGCTGGCTGCTACATGAAAAAGAAGAGTGAACTCAATTGCTAAAACCGGACATATTCTCCCGCATAAATAGAAAATATTGTGAAACTAGTTACCATCTTACCCAGGTACTAACCGACAATGATTGCTTTAGGAATTACCTGCACAACATCGGCAGAGCAACAAACGATTTATGTGTATACGATTTATGTGACAGCGTCAGTCACATCATCTTCCACTGCTGGAGATGGCAAACGGAAAGAGAGGAAACTGAAAGGATCATGGAAGAACCTATTGACCCCAGAACAATAATTCCATATATGCTACAGGTAAAAGCAAAGTGGAACACTATTCAGGGGCTAATTCATACAATAATGACAGAAAAGGAAAATAACTAATTCTCTAAGTCATCCGTTACTCCATGTTTATGTGACAAGGGGTTCAGAGAGGACGGATGGTCTTGGTACTGTCTGGTCTTGTCTTATCTGGTCTTGGCTGGTCTGGTCTTGTCTGGTCTTGTTTAGTCTTGTCTGGCCTTGTGTGGTCTTATTCGAGGTTTTCTGGTCTTGCCTGTTCTTTTCTGGTCTTGCCTGGTCTTGTCTAATCTTGTCTGGTCTTTTCTGGTCTTGTCTGGTCTTGTCTGGTCTTGTCTGGTCTTGTCTGGTCTTGTCTGGTCTTGTCTGGTCTTGTCTGGTCTTGTCTGGTCTTGTCTGGTCTTGTCTGGTCTTGCCTGGTCTTGCCTAGTCTTGTCTGATACTGCCTGATCTTAATCTTTACTGTCTATATACTCATGTCTAATATTATCTAATTTAGAAATGAAAGAAACTTACAATTAAACACCATTGCCAAGCTGTTAGTGATGAAATTACTCCTAATCTTATTGTTTTTCCATTTACCAGTAAGTTAATTAGAATTAAGATTTTCAAAATGATGTGGACAAAGGAAAGCAACATTTTCCATTGAAAAATCTTGTTAAAACAGTCGACCAAATTGCAAATTGCGTGGTGCAATTGAAAAATGTTCAGAATATCTGCATCAATCTCCAGTTTGCAAAACACCAACTTGTTAGGCGATACTAAATCTTCAAACATTCCGTTAACTAAGACTAGTCGCGAGTTGATCGATTGTAGTATAAAACATTTCAAAGCACTAATTAGAAATATTAAATACAAATGCAAGTAGATAATAAATTGGTAAATATAATAATTCGGCCTTAACGGCCCCCGTAAATAGGCATTCCAGAAGTATATTGAAATGACGAGCAAATTTAAAAACGCAAGTTTAACTGTTACGTGCTTCAAAACAGGAATCTTGATTGCGTTTCTCAACAAACCCATATCAATCGTGTTAAACGTGTCGAACATTAGTTGATATCCTTGCAAATTTCCGCCGGAAGATTTCCAAATTGTGTACAAAATTAAAGTTGTGCCGACAATGTTAGCGAATGTCATTGCAATTTTCGACAAATTTATTGCCATATCGCTATATCTTCCATAAGCCCATGCGACCAAACTGCACAGATTTAGCAAAATTGTGACTGAAGCCGTGATTTTGCTCGCTCTAAATCTATTCGACAATTTGTCAAACTTTGGATTTAATCCCAAGAAACCGCACCAATTCAACAAAGGAGATAGTTCTGCTCCCACAGACATTTTACTGACTAATAAACTATCATTTAGAAAAATTACCTACTTATTTTACTAGAATTAGTATGAATAATTAGACAGGCAATAACAAATTACAATCTACATAATAAACTAGGAATAATTACAATTTTTGTTTTATTATACTAATGGTATCTAGTCTTGTCTGGCCTTGTATTGCCTTGTCAGAACATGTTCGTCTTGTCTGGTTTTGTATGGTGTTGTCTGGTCTTGTTTGGTCTTGTGATATATTAAATATATCAGTGAAAGAGGATTTTTGTGCGGTTGGTGATTCAAACAAGAAAAGCGGTCCAATGATTAAATTAATTAACGGTCCAATTAAAAGAGGTCCGATGCTATTAGAGAAAAAATAATAAATTGATCGCTTGCAAAGTGTGAAATAACCCAACATATAAGCTATTGCAAAAGCAAGTAATAACATGCTGCCAATATATAGAAAACTACTTGAATTAATTACTAGTAAAGAAGCAATCTGAGAAATATTTGGAAACCAATGGTATTATAAGGGATCATCAATCAGGCCTTAGACCACTGCTTCCCAAAAGTTTTGATGGCGCGGCTCCCCTGCAACTCATATCGATAATCCACGGCCCCCTAATATTTTTTTTAGAATTGGGTTAAGTAAAATTGGGTTGTAGTTTGACGTTTTAAATCTCTAGCTTTCCTTTCAAAGAACTCAATTGGTTTATTTTTAAATTCACTATGCATGGTATTTTAATGTCTAAAAAGTTTTCCTGGTCTCATAGCATCATTTGCCAATGTCCTTAAACAAATTATACACAGCGGTTTTTCTTCATTTTCGCTCGAGGACACAAAACCAAATTTTAAATACGCAGTATATTATATTAAGTGATTTATTATTTAGTGGAAAAATTGGCGTTTCGCGCCAACTGCAACGGTTTAAAATACTTGAGTTTCTAAATTATAATCATTTTAAAATTTCAATATTTTAACGGAGCTTATAATTTTGATTTTGTGACGTATGTGCATATTTGACAGTTAAACTTATTTAACGAAGATATATTTATTTGTTATATTCGCGGCTCTTTGCGGCCCCCTTGCGGGTAGGCCCCGGCACACCACTTTGGGAAGCACTGCCTTAGACGACGATATCCAAGTGAAACGGCAACATTCATCGACGAATGGAAACAGGAAATAAGTGAAAAGAAAAATGATAGAGGAATTATTTATGGATCTGAAGCGTTTGCAACAGTCTACCGCCTGTTGCAAAATTTTTATCAGAGGAATTTGTAGGGGTTTTAAAATGTCGTATCTAGTCTCGTCAGGTTTTGTCTAGTCTTAAGTGGCTTTGTCTGGTCTTGTATGGGTGCGACTGTTCTTATCTGTTCCAATCTGTTACATACAGTCCAGTCAAGTCAGACTTTATCTGTTTTTGTCTATACAGTGTGGAAACTTAAACTGGAATCAAAATTCATAACTTCGATATAGGAGATTTTTACAAAAAAATCCCGAAAAACGTTACGTACTGTTTTTTCTTGCCCTCATTTCTATGTATACGCTGTTTGTTTATCTGTTCCCGAACGTGCCCAGCCACCTCTGACCTTTCTCTTTCAATTGGAAAACCAATTTTAACTTGAATACTATATAATGCAACAAATGATCACCGTTTCTTTCTTGGCAAAGTGCAAATCGAAAATAACATACATATCTAATGTTTTGTAACATTTCTGGCGTGACTTGTCGTATTTCATGCCTAATACGTTGTTCAAGGTCCTCGATGTCGTTCGGTTTTGTTACACAGATTACAAAAAAAGGTCAAGGGGACTAGGATCTGGACATCTCGCCGGCCATTTAATGTGACCTCTTCTTCCAATCCATCCATTGGAGAAAACTTCGTCTAAATATCTACGAACGATCATAGCATAATGGGGTGGAGCTCCTAAATATGTGCTATACGAAATTCTGATCAATGGTTTGCCAAGTCGCAAACTGTCGATTAACTCGATCGTTCGATCGAGTAAAAAAAATCTCATAAATTATTAAATCTCATAATTTATAATTTTAATTAATAATTTTAACTTTAATAATTATTAAATCTCATAATTTGCCATAGGTTCCGTATAGTCCTTATAGTTCGTTTCATACGCTTCCGACGAATCAAGATCTTTAGCTGGAGAATAATCACAATGAAAATGTAAACAAGCAGGATTTCATCATGCATTGAGAATTGTAAAATGTAGAGACCGAGTTAAAACGGCTGTGTAAATATTGATCAAAAGGAGGTGTATTGCTGCGAGCTTGAATGTTAGGTGAGGAACTTGGGTTTTGTCAAGTTCCAGTTGCAGGAACTTGGCTGGATCAAAATCTTGTGGACTATTACGAATGTGAGAATATTAGGAAATGCCTATTAGTGTTAGCAGTAAATTATTGCCTATATGCTAAGATAGTTTTCATACTACTTCTTCTTTCGAATAGGCCTACTTTGGCCCACGCTTGTTCAACTGTTGGGCTTTGATCTTTGCCCCGTATTGTCGCGTTTTCTGCCGGTGTAACTCGTTTCTCTCTTCTGTCCAGGGGGTACCTTTCCTTCGGGGTTTTTCCTGAAACCCACGGACTTCCTTCAGGGTGCGTCTCACAGACTGCCTTCTCCGCAATTCCCCATCTTCCTTTAGCGGGCCTAGGTCTTCCTCAGGATTCTCCTCTCTCTGATTTCCAATTTCTCTACCAGACCTCTTCGGTTCAAGGAAAGACACTCCATGGCATACAGGGCTTCTGGACTGACGTGTAGTGCTTAAGTTTAAAGTTGCGTGACAGGCATTTCTTGTTGTAAGTGTTCTTAGTCAGTCGATAGGCTAGTTCTAACTTGTTGACTCTCATGGCCAAATCTCGCCTCTAAATTTAACCTTGGAATGGGTGTTGGTCAAAGTTTCTAGGATGAATATGCGGTTTTTGTTTTCTAGCCCTAGTTCCCAGAGTACTTTGTTAAGCGTTTCTCTATCAATGGAATCGTAGGCCTTCCTATAATCAACAAAGGTGACGACCATTGTGTCCTTGCGGTTTCTCATCTTGGAGTATGCCAGTACATGCTAGTTTTCATACATTGAATGAAGGAACGTTATCGATAGTATTAGCGAAGTTTCTCACCCAGATCCTGAAATTCCTAAAGGAACCAGGACTAGATGAGGCGCTCTAAATGTGTAAGTATACCAACGTTTAGTGGAAGAGGGTGGGGTACAATAGATCTATGAAGATCGCAGTACAAATCGTCACCATCAAAACTACAATCTACAATTACAGAAGTTGCGTAAGATCGATTGTTTGCAATTTTGCAAACAGCTTCGTTTGTTGGTTGTGGCTTGATAATAAGCAATCGCCACTAAGCAAATTTCCTTTTAAATTTTCTGCGAGTAACTTTGTGGCTAGATCGTTTAAATTAAGTTTCACCATTGTTTCAGAACGCCTGGAAATATATGTCTCAATGATGAATTAGGATCGATTTGACAAAAACAAATTAGTTTAAATGATGTTTCAGTCAAATTAAGTATGATGTAGACATTACACTACATTACTACTAGAGATGGGCATAATCGAGTGACGATTATCGACTATTCGATTATTCTAAATCATTCGAGTTCTCGATTACTACACATGCGGACGAGTGATGAATGATCACTCGGACTAGAGCTGAATCATTCGAATTATTCTGGATCATTCGAATAGTCGATTATCACTCATACGCATGAGTTACGAATGATCACTCGGGAGTTGAGAATCGAAATCAGCCGTTAGTATTCGTCGGCTGTGCCGAGATGCGCATAATCGAAATATTTTAGTATTCGGCAGGAGTTCGTGCATTCGTATCTAGTTATGAATGATCATTCGGACTGGGAATTCGGAGTTGAGCGTTAGTAGTCGTCGGCAGTGCCGAGATGCGCATAGTCGAATTATTTCGTATCGAGTTACTAATGTTCATTCGGACTGGGAAAGCGGAATCTGGCGTTAGTAGTCGTAGGCAGTGTCGAGATGCGCAATCGAATGACTTTAGTATTCGGAATCTGCTGGCGCCACCACTAATACCTTTGTTACAGGTTTTTTGTTTGAGAATGAGGAAACAAATTCTAGTTTTTGAAGTAGAATCTTTTAAGCAGGGATGGGTCACACTATTTTAAAACTTTCTAACAAGTTTTAGTTTGAATTTTTTAACAAAAGCTAGGTTGGTGATAAAGTATCAAAATTGAATTAAACAACAAAATATGAGTATTATGGATCATATTTAGAATCCAATATTATTTAAATTTATTTATTTTGCTGCCATAAAATATGCTAAAGATGGAATACGATTATCAAAGATTTCTTTACGTTTTTCTTCATCTCACGTTTGTTTATAAAATGCCCAAATGTTTGTTTAGGAGAAAGAGCCGCTGGAAATGTTGAAACCTCTCTATAGAGGCACATGCATTTATAATATTTTTATATTACAATTATAAATTACTAGGATTGTAATAGAGTGTTGCAAATATGCAATATTCTCTCTATACGCGTTAACTTCCGCGAAAACTGTCCGAAAATGCGTCAAATTTTTAACGAAACTGGCTTAATTTACATAAATTGCATTCTACAGGTAATATTACAGGTACATGCAATAATAACTGATAAAAATATTTTTTAGGGTAAATCGAGAGATCATTCGATTATGAAATCATTCGATTATTGAAATCACTCGATTTCTAATCATTCGATTATCGAAATCATTCGATTATGCCCATCACTAATTACTACTATTACATTTATAACCACAAAATACATTGAAAAACGTTCATTGACTCTAATTATCTCTTTTGGTTTGGAATGCTAATTTTTATTTTTAACGCAATCTACTTACAACTAAATAAACACTCCGCAGGTATTGTAGTGACGGAGATTAAGGAAATTGCAGATGTTTTACTGGCGAGATTACTGTCGTTCATTATTTCCTAGCAGAAGATCTGCTCTCAATATACTTAATCCTACTACCTTAGACGCAGAAATAGGGAATCTCCCATTTTAAAAGATGAGGTAAGAACCACTATAAATCATCTCAAAAACGGCAAAGCAATGGGCACTGACGAGATACCAACAGAGGTTATCAACGCTATGGGAGACTTCGGAGTAGATATAATGCACTGCATCTACTCCAAGATCTGGGAGTCTGAAGAAAGGCCGAAGTAATGGGCAAAGTCACTATTTATACCTCTCCATAAAAAGGGATCAACCAAAAATTATCGTCTGATTTCCCTGATATCACATAGCAGCAAAATTCTTCTACATATATTGAATACCAGACTTCAAACTTACTAGAACAGCGAAATTGCACCAGAACAGGCAGGTTTTGTCAAAGGACGAGCAACTTGTGAGCAAATACTCATCTTGAGAATTTAATTAAAAACTGTACATCTGTCTTATCGACTTTAGCAAAGCCTTCGACACCGTTGTCTGATCAAAATTTTGGGAAGTAATGCTGGAGTTTGGCGTTCCGCGCCATTCAGTACATCTGATCGAGAGGCTCTATAATGACGGCACAGAATGTGTGCAATTGGAAGGAGTAGACTCTGAATCCCTTAAAACCCAAGCCGGTGTCAGACAAGGATGTATATTATCACCGTTACTTTTTAACATCTACACCTAATACATTATGCGTATTGTTCTAGAGAAATGGGATAAAAGTGTATCGATCGGAGGTATGAATATACCTAATTTGAGGTATGCTGACGATACAACGCTTCTGGCTTCATCCAAGGACGATATCAGTAATATGCTGGGGATACTCGAAACCACTAGCCTGGAGTTTGGACTCGCCTTGAACCGCGAAAAAACATAGCCAATGAAAGCAATCCAGATGATACCTCATCAATTGTGAGGTTGTCGGCAGCTACATTTACTTGGGCTCCACTATCATCAATAGCGGGGGATGTGACCTCGAGATTAAACGACGTTGCGCCATGACACGGTCCGCTGCGCAAAGGCTAGACAAGATATGGAGAGACCGCCGAATCACGAAAAATACCAAAATACGCCTTATGAGCAGCCTGGTTTTTCCGATATTTTTGTATGTAGCGGAAACTTGAACCTTGCGGATGGATCGACGCAAGACCGACGCCCTTAGAAATGTGGTGTTCGAGGTGCATGCTGGAAAACAGCTGGACCGCTCACCAGACTAATGTGTCCATACTTAAGGAATTAAAAATTTACCAGCGTATCTCGTCGCTTGCTCAGTTACAAATCCTCAGATTCTTTGGACACGTTACTCGCAAAAGTGACTCAATGAAGCGGCTGGTGATTCGGGGCAGAATGGAAGGTAGCAGACCTCGTAGCCGATTACCAACTCGATGGACAGACACCATCAAATATGTCACTGAGTCTCCTGTGGCAGAATGCGCGTGCCGTGCGACCAACAGGAATCTATGGAAAGATTAGTGAAGGCAGCAGTGAAAAAATCAGACGACTCCCCATGACCACGACCACTCTGTCAAGAGTGTACGACTCAGAAGAAGAAACACACCAAATGAACATTGATACGCGGCTGTTGGAATTACAAATAAACTCCAGGCCGATCATTATCTGAATGGAGAACAGTACGTTTATGACGACTTGGACCGAGTTCAGAAACGTGTGCCAGCCGAACATTGAGTCGACCATTTCGGCTAAGTCGCAAACGCGTTCCTTCAGATTCACCAAATCGTCGATTTTCAAAACTTGCAGATCTTCAATTAACTTATTCATGCTCCTGATCCTTTTTCGGGATTAAAATTATCACAAAGAAAATGCAGTAGAGTTGTATTTGGTCTTGCATTTCAGCGAAGAGAGAGTTTAAGGTGAAGGATTGATACCAATAGGTTAGATATAAGATGGACATGGTGACTAGGGCAACCCATAGAAAAAATATTCCCAATAATAGTCCCAAATAAGATACTTAGAAATTTTCTCTACCACCGAACTCACCGAATTTGTTATCTAAGGTTGAA
This sequence comes from Phosphuga atrata, assembly GCA_944588485.1. Classification (NCBI taxonomy): domain Eukaryota; kingdom Metazoa; phylum Arthropoda; class Insecta; order Coleoptera; family Silphidae; genus Phosphuga; species Phosphuga atrata. Next base: position 49,254,896 of record OX155900.1, on the reverse strand, counting down.
TAAGTCAAAGATTCCTTTGGTTTACTCAAAGTTCCAAACACCTTGAACCAAGAATTATGTAAATGGTACCACATGCTACCACTAATTCATAGATTGTCAACAGCAAACTTCTGGACTGAAACCTGTTCACTTCTCTCGCCAATTTTGTGTAAATCGATAACAAACATGTTGCAATAAGTATGAAAAAAAATCAAGCATGATCTTGCGATTTGCCTTTCAAAACTCTCCGTTTCTTTGTTGTACAGCAGAAGACCAAACTAACCGCCCAAAACTAAATCCATCTTCAAATTATCAGCCACCAACATAGTATGTAATTTCAGTTTGAATTAGTGAGGCTTTTTTCGTTTGAATTTACCCGCACAACAGAAATATTTTCAATAGTTTTCATCGATAGCGTAATTAATAAAGCAAATTAAAGTCATTTATCAATTAGTTCTGGAAACACAATTTGTGTACCTATTTAACGATCACAAATTAATGGATTTTATTTCTGGCTTCGAAATATCGATCAAGTCTTGCTTGGTATGATCTCGTCGGAACTTACCTTGTCTGATCTCGTCTTTTCTTGTATGATCTTGTTTGGTCTCTAGTCTTTGAATACTGAAACAACTTACAAGTAAATAGGATCTCCACGAGATCGCAGGGATAATGGTTTTCCAAGTCCATACGATATAAGGATTCAGAACTAGTACAAGTGCGAGCAAAATGTTGATGACGAAAAAGGACATTGTGCCATCGAAAATATTCATCCACGACGTCAGTCAAATTGTTAAATTCCCAATGAGGCCCTTTAACCTGATTAATTCGTGGACTTTATGCTTGCAATCAAGTCGTTTATGGCGCGAATCCTTAACCTCGCAAAATGTTCACATTGAAGTTGTAAAAGACATGGACCTAGTCTTGCACTACGAGTTGGTACGTGTGGAAATCATAGTCGTAATACCACGTCATTGCATATAGTGCGACAACGCCCAGCAATATACCTACTACGTAAATTAATTTCAAAGTTACATAGGGTATGAGGATTTTAGTTTTAACGCCGAGGTCTAACAACTTGTTGTCGATGGGATTAAAGTAGTTAAAGATCAGTTGTCTTCTGGCAAAATTAAAATTGCAAGCATCCGTTTAAGTGAAAATGTTTGTTAATGTAGCTAAAATCGACGAAATGCACAATAGAAATACGTGTATTATAGAAAAATATTCCAAGTTTATCTTGCCGTATAGAGAATAAATGCGAGTCAAAAATAGTCACAATAGAAACACAAACGACGTTGTGTAAGAATGTTATGTAAGTTGTGTGTCAAGTTTTCTGCCATTAGCATTATGACCGCAGTTATTCCACTGGGTTAAGTTTCTCTAATGCTTCCAGACATTCTGGAAATGTTCATTTATAGAAAACGTTCATCGTTTATGAAAACACGTTAACGGACTGAAAAATGATTAAAAAAAAAACAATTCTCCGCTTTAATTAAATTGAATTATTTTCAATTGAAATTATATTATTACTAACCTAACCTTATTGATAGAATTAATTCAATAACCATTTTAATATAAATAATTTGAGAACGAATCATGGTCATGCTTTTCTAAAAATAGAATCCTAGTCTTTTTCCCTGTTCTGTCATATCCGGTCTTGTCCGCCTTGTGCGGTCTTGTCCAGTTTTGTTCGGTATTGTCCGATATTCTTCGATATAGTGCTTACTTCCCTAATCCTGTCCTGTCGACTCCTATTTTGTTCAATGCAGTCCAGTTTTGTTCAATCTGGTCCGATCATGTCCGGTCCTGTCTGGTTTTGCCCCGTCACTCCTGCTCTTATATGGGTTTATCTGGCCATGGATTCCTCTGGTATTGTCTATTCTTATCTAGTTTCGTCTACTTCCTATAGTAGTCCTATAATATTTGCTTTCTGGTAATTAATTTAAAAATTTGTTGAATTAATTTCACTTACAATTTAATACGAGATCGCAAGAAGTACTGCGTAGTGGGAATTCAACAACAAATCAATCAAAAGCAGAGCGTTAATAACAAGATGGAACGTATTTAGAAACGCGTGCCAGCCGAACGTCTCCTTAGGAATATCGGCCAAATTGCAAACAGCTTCGTGGATCTTAACTGTTGCAAGAACACCGGACGGTCTAACTTCTTTAATTATTAAATTCAATGCGGAAATTCTATATTTTAAATGTAGCAGCAACAACGCTTGCAGTACGATGAATACGTATATGTACCAGACTTGGATGTGGTCTGCAAGGATGTATTGATAGCTTGAGAGTCTGGAATCGCTATACCAGCTTTGAATGTCAAGGAGCACTAAGGCGATCATAATCAGGGAACTGGTTGTGAATACTACTGGTATATGGGGAATCGGGTTGATTGCTTTGATTGCAAACTTTGGATTTGCGATTCTGTTAAAGCTGGTGAAGATTTGATGAAAACAGGGTAAGTTCCAGTGGCACGATCCCAGGAAGGTCAGGATGTTTGCGATGGTCACGAAAATGGTCGACATAGTAAACAAAACCACTTGAAGTCTGTTGTTGTTATAATACTCGTCGGTCCACTTACCATAAACCGAATAGGAAACCGACACGAGCAAAACTGCAACCATCGCATAAGACCTTGCGTAAAACCTTTCGAATTTCCATACTTCTTGGTTGTACTTCGGCATCAAACCCAACCAATTGCACAACTTCAATAAAAATTGCAAATTTTCCACAACTAACATGGTTTGAAACAAATGATCATTGGCGACCAACTTATTACGAATTACACAAATTTATTTATTGTTAAAAGACAATATCGATTAACGCAATCGAAGACTAATAGAGGAATATTTACAGATAAATACGATGATTAAACAAGCAATTATTTTGAACACTTACATAGTTACACAAATAGGACCATTAGTCAAACATAAAATAGATTAGAATAACTAATAAAATAATAGTAATCCTGATTATTTCCGTTCGATCTTTCCTTTATCGAACTTGTCCTAGATTATCTGATTTTGTCTAAACCTTGACAATATTTTTAAATTGTCTTGTCTGATCTTGTCTGCTCTTTTCTGGTCTTGTCTGTTCTTGTCTGGTCTTGTATACACTTGTCTGGTCCTGTCTGGTCTTGTCTGATACTATATGTTCTTGTCTGGTCCTTTGTGGTCTTGTCTGGTCCTTTCTGGTCTTGTCTGGTCTTGCATGGTTTTTTGAATCCAGAAATGAAAGAAACTTACAGACAAACAGCCTGCCCAAGCTATTAATGATGCAGTTATTCCAAATCTCTTCCAAATTGACATATGCGCAATATCGGAAACTAAACGGAAGTACAAGGCAAATGTCAGATACAATAACTACATATTATTCTACAGAGACAAGAAGAAGGACCAAAGGGCGTTCGCGGGAGTAGGCGTACTGGTACACAAAAGGTACGAAACACTTATTGCCGACGTAAAGAACATAGATGAAACCATAATGCAAATATCTATCAAAACAAAATATACCACGCTGAACATTATAAGCGTGTACGCGAGGGATATGGGTAAACCAATGGAAGAGAGAGAACATTTTTTCGAAAAACTAGAAGGCACAATAAGCCGAATATCAAAAAGTGAGAAGCTACTAATGATGGGTGACTTTAACTCAAGAATTGGCAACACAGCAATCCCGGGCGTAATGCAGCGGTTCAACAAAAATGTCCTGAACAGCAATGGAGAAATGCTGCTAATAACATGCACCCAACACGAGCTTACCATTAACTACACCTATTTCGACCACAAACCCTAGTATAAATACACATTTATCAACTCAGGAGGACAGAAATCGATGATAGACCTAATTATAACCAATAGGAATATACACACTCTAAGGAGATACTAGACTTAAGAGTATTAACATCAGCCAACGCAACAACAGAACATGGTTTGGTATTATGCTGTATTATGCCAAATACCGTCAGAAAATTTACCCTACGCAGAAAAAAGATGCCAGTACACATATCAAAATATAACGTTGAATCATTTTTAAATGAAAGCACCAAAACATTATACCAGGAATGTTTAAAACAGAAAATACTCAACAATCCAATCACAGCACAGTGCAATGTAAATCAAGCCTGCGAAAAAATCAAATCCAACATTATATCCAGCGCAAATGAAGCGATAGGAGTAAGAACAATTAAGGTAAATGGCACAAGAGCCAACAAGCCATGGTTCACAGAAGAAGTAAAAGATTTAGGCCAGCAGAAGCGGAAAGCATACATAACATATAGAAACAATAAATCTGAGGAAGAATACCACAAATACAAAGAAGTACGAAACCGAGTAAATCAAGCAATCAAATAACTTAAGGAGCGATACAGGAAAAACTTCTCTAACGAAATGCAGAACGATCTATATGGAGGTCAGAAGAAGATCTGGAAAATACTCAGAAACAGAAAAGAAACCAATAACAGAGGACATCCAAGCTACTAACATCCGCCACGATCAGTGGATACAATATTCTAAAGAAATCTATAGAGACCAGGCAGAAGCAGAAACTGAAGAAGCAGAATACATAACACAGGCACCCACAGGCACAACCGTTGAACAACCAATTACAACCGATGATATCCTCAGGACAGTGAAAAATCTAAAAAATTGAAAAGCACCAGGCATTGATAATATCAGCAATGAAATGATAAAAAATGGGGGATATACAATCATTAAAGATATAATGCAGTTCTTTCGAATAATCCTCCAAGAAGAACGAATTTGGAAACCTCCAAAAAGAAGAAAGTAATTGGCTAGTGGAGATTATATTAATTTTGAAATTTGTCAACGATATTGTATTACAGTTTGAATAATCCAATATAAACTTCCTACGTTAAAACTTCGTCTAGATTGTCAATTTTGTTTGTAAACTAGAGTCTAACACTGTGGGCATATTTGGTTTTGTTTGATTTTATATTATCTAGTTATATAGGTAGAAGTACTTACCAGAATATATATTACCCAAATTATTTCACTAATAATTGAGTATGTATCTCTAGCATAGTCCTCGTAGACTGACATGCTGAATTCGCTCAAAACATTGAAAAACATATGAAATAACATGGCGATAATGTTCCAAGCAAAAATATGATTGACCAGTTCGGTCGCATCACAAATCAACTCTTGAATTCGTAATGCCCTTTCCGCTTCGATTTCCGTCGCGCAAGTATCAACAATCCCGTTCAAGATTTTATATCTTCCAGCCAGATCCATCAACAGCAAATAAAGAAATAATTGCACCATCGATATGTAATAAATTTCGATATTATCAGTCAGGAAATAAACGATATTGTTATATTTCTTCTTTTCTAAAATGATGAAAATATCCCAAGAATGAAATGCAAGTAAAAACGCGTTAATAAAGACGAATTTTGCAACAAAATATTTCACTCTAACTATATTACACTGGTGTATGGAATTGATTTCGGCCAAAATTTTAAATAGGTTGTTTAAATTGTTGGCATTTAGTCTAGTAAGTCCAGCAACTGTTAATATATTTATTAAACCAATTGCTAGAAATGATGCAATCATTAAGAATAAATCTTTGATGGAAATATTTTCTGTTGTCCAACGTGCGGAAATTGAAAAACAATTCAACAATATCAATAATATCGTTATTGTGGCTCGTTGCAAAATGCTGTAGTGAAATTTTTTAGAATTCTTATTATATTTAGGCAGAGTGCCAAAGAAACTGTTCCATTTTATCATTTTGTGAATATTGCCACACAGCGACATACCGTTAAGTCGAAATTGTTAAACTGGAATGAAGCTACTACATATTTTAGAAGTATGGGTTTCTATTTAATAACTGACTTATTGATCAAGATATTTTCAAAAGTTCATTAGAACTATTGAAAATATCAAACAATTATGTTTGAATAAAATTAATGATTAGTAGAATAATAATGAATGAAACATTATTAGAGAAATGAATTTAAAATAGACTGTAAAGTTATATAAATATCAGCGTAGTAATACCTATTGGACAATTATAAACAAAATTGTTTGCATACAAGGAAGTTTCAGCTTTATTTTTCTGGTTTTATTTGATATTTCTACTTTCTATAAATTAAGTTTAATCTATAGATTTATCTAAATTCAAACGTCCATTTAGCTAAATTAAATTAGCAAATAATTATTATCAACCAATACATAGACCAGAACAGAATGTGAAATGGAATTCCGCTATTAATCGTAAATTGATCCAAACAAATGATGTTGAAATGTGAGAAGAAATTGACCACAATGTGGAAAACCAGGACCAATTCTGCCGTCCCAAAATGTAATTGGTCAAGTCGACGAAATCACAGAGGAAACCGTGAATACGAGTCGGCTACACAAACCACAAATCCGTAACACTGTTTTCGACTAACTCGTCCAAAATTTTGAGTCTCGTCTTAAGATTCATAAAGATTAAATAGGGGCCATCCATTAAACAAGCAACGTCACAAGCATTTTAGCAACGTTTTAAACGGCAAATTGCTTTCCAACGGCAAATTTCTTCATTTCATCTCTTAAATAGTTTCTAAAATAAAACGCAGGATATTGAATTATATAACAGGCATTTGGATGCTATTACCAGCTCAAGTATATTTTTATGTCAATAAACGAGTACTAGATAAATAGCATTGTTTTTAAGGTCATTTTTTTCTATTTAACGTAAGTGAATAGCCATCTGCAGACGCGACATGAAAATGTACTGGGGGTGGTAATAACATGCAAATGCCTGTTGTATTATTCAATATTCTGTCTGGCATTACCTACGGAAGTAGTTGTTTCAACATGGGATTTGTTTTGTAGTCTTAATAAGACTTAATATTATAGAACTACGAACAGGTTGACTATATTTATATATTCAAGCTACTATTTCACCCTTAATAAGTTTATATGATTGTAGCCATAACTAGTATGATTTCACCAATATGAAACAACAAGGTTTGCTGAAGAGGACAATCATTAAATATAGGTTAAATAAATACGAAATAGACTAATATCATTGTTAATAAACCAATTAGACAACTTTAAACAATATTGTTTGCATAGACGGAATTTTCAGCTTTCTTTTGTTTTATTTAGGTATTTTTTCCATTTTCAATTCTAGTTTAAACTAAATATAATTCTCTAGACTCAAACGTAGATTGATGTACGATAAAATGAGCAAATAATTCTTAATCAGTTCTTATAACAAATATGTAGACCAGAACAGAATGGAAAATGGAAGTCCGCTTTTAATTGTGAATTGATCGAAAAAAACGATGTTGAAAAATGGCATGAAAGTGGAACACAATGTGGAAAACCATAACCAAGTTGTGTCATCAAAAAATGTAATTAGTCAAATCGACGACATCGCAGAGAAAACCGTGAATATAAGTCGCCTTCACAATCTCCAAATACATTACACAGGTTTCGACAAACTTGTTCAATCTTTTGAGTCTCGTCTTGATATTCATCAAGATTAAATATTCGAAGACGAATAAATCCGTCGCTCGCCATGAAAATGTATTGTTTGCATCCCATAAACACGTGCCAAGGCACAAAATACATTACGATTAAAGTTCGATTCCCATATGCGCGACACTCAGCTACGCGACGTCGTGCGACATCGCATGTCAAATAATGATTACATTGTTTTAAATGGGCACGGCGCGTAGCTGTCGCGTAGCCATAGTAAGAATGTGCCCATGTAAAACAATCTAATCATTATTTGACAGGCGATATCGCGTGACGTCGCGTAGCTGAGTGTCGCGTATATGAGAATCGGCCTTAAGACGAAATTTACGAAACTTAGTAATCCAAATAGTTAGCAGATTTTGCAAAACGATTGCTGCCACTCAGCAGTTATTAATACTCCTTAAAAGTGCTTTGGAGTAAACCTCTGTGTTAATAGCCTTCCTATTAAAGACGCTGCCCAAAATTGTACGCGAAATCATTTGTAGAAAGTTATAAACGAACGTTCTAGTGTTTCTGTTGTAAACCGGCAAAACACCAAAATAATTGCTACATTTTATGATTACTGCGATGTTTGACGGAAGCGAGATGTTCACTGAATTATACAAAGATGACTTTAGTAGTCCACGTAAGGATAGTAATTAGTAAATGGAAATAATATTAGTACATGGAAATAAAAATTCTAATTGTTTATTTAATTATGTCTTCAAAGCCTTTTTTTGTTTCACCATCACTGTTTATATTTGCTAGTGTATTGTCTAAATAAATTGATAGATTTACTTATCAAAATATATATTCCCCAAATGATTACCGAAATATCAACCGCCCAGGAACTTGGAGACGATGTGAAATCTGAAGACGAAATTGTGCCAACCGAAAATATAATCGACGAATTTAGCCGCGTCAAAAATTAACTCGTGAAGTCGCAAAGCCTTTCCCACTTCAATTTCCAACGTGCAAGAAGCAACAAACCCGTTCAATGTTTTAAATCTCCCTGCAAAATGCATCAGCTGCAATTTTTGAAATACCTTCAAAATGAATAAGCAATATGTCATAAATCCAGCGAGCTGTTGCTCAAAAACTGAATATGACACGCGCCTCCGTTCGAAGAGTATTCCAACGTTATGGGGAGACTGGCTCCTTTCATAGACGACCTGGTACAGGAAGAAGGAGATTCACAATGGCTGGAAATAACCGCTTTATTGTGCCAACATCATTAAGAAATCGTCACCTTAATGCTCTTTAACTGCCACAACAGCTACGTGAAGTACGAATAGTGCTTATTAGTCAGTGGACAGTAAGACGAAGACTGCAGGAAAGCAACTTGACCTCGGAAACAACTGCAGTTTGTCAAAAACTTACCAGCTCATCGTCAAGCACGCCTGCGTTTTGCAACGGATAATTTAAATTACAAGTTTGAACAATAGGGGTCTGTTATATTCTCAGATGAGACCAGAATATGCCTATATATAAGTGTACCGGAGACCTATATACCGGAGACCAATATAAGTGTACCGGTGTACCTGGGGGTGGTACCTGCTTCATCGGGGGTGCAATTTCATCATCAGGGTCGCCCGTGGTCACGGGAGAGGAGGTTTAACGGGTGCTAGGTACATCGAAGAGATTTTAGCAGTTCATGTGGTAAAGGTTACGTGGTAACAGTCCAATGTAAATCAAATAGTTTCATTATTAAACGATTTATGTTTGTTTTTACTATGGCAACAACTCGCGTAGGTAAACAAAAAACATAATCTTAGTAAATAGTATAATTATTACATTAAATAATAATTACATTATAGTGCGGAAACTTTGATTTTACAACGCAACAGCTCACTTCCCCATTTGCTGGAGTGTTAATATCATTTTGTAAAATCATTTCTGCACGAATTTGTATAAGATATTATGGCCGACAATTATTATTTAAGAAACAAATAGATTTAGATTATTTATAATATTGAAAATTATTTAATTTTTTAATGTTGGTAACTTTGACAGACTTTTTGTCTGGTCTTGTTTAGTCTTGTCTTCTCCTATCTAGTCTTTTCAGGTCTTGTCTTGTCTTGTCTGGTCTTGTCTAGTCTTGTCGGGTTTTGCCTGATCTGGACTACTTTTGATTTGTTTTTGTCTTGTGTTATTTCGTCTGTTCTTGTGTGGTCTTCTCTGATAGGCATAGGTCTATCCTTTCAGACCTTATCTGTCTATACAGTCTTGTCTACTTTTATCAAATATAGCAGCAAAAGAAACTTACACATATAAATCCTATCCAAGCTGTCATATATCCAATCATTTGTAAACTTAATTTGTCAACATTTACAAAATATTTCAATATAATCAAGTTCTTCAAAATGATGTGAGCAAATGAGCACAACATTTCCCATTTGAATATCTAATGAAAAGTTGCAAATTATATGGTGTAATTTGTAAACGACCAAAATTTCTTCATAAATCTCCAGTTTGTACACCACTAATGCTTTTGGCGATTCTAAAACTTCTAACATTCCGTTAACTAAAACGTGCCGCGATTTAATCGAATGTAGTATGAAACACTTCAAAACGCAAATTCTTCTTCTTCTTCGTGGCGCTACAGTACTATCCGGATCTGGGCCTCCCGTATTTTCTGCCTCCAGTCGTCTCGTTGCCTTGCTGTTTTTTTTCCAATTATGAACTATTAATATTTGTTTGGCGTCCTCTTCTTTAATGTTGTTTATACATCTCTGTCTTGGTCGTCCTCTTCCCCTTGCACCCTCCAACCGCCCATTATATACTTTCTTTTGTAATCGGTTCTCACCCATTCTCTCCAAGTGTCCTGCCCATTTTAATCTTTTTTATAAATTCTTTTATAAATTCGATAATATCTGGCTGGTTATATTTCTGTTTTAATTCGAAATTATATTGGATTCTCCATTCCCCATTCTCTACTTATGGTCCATATATTTTCCTTAGGATTCGTCGTTCCCATCTTGCTAATATTTCCTCCGAGCGATTTGGTGATTGTCTATGTCTCACTTCCATATGTCACCGCTGGCCTTATAATGGCTTTGCAAATTATATATTTTTGTTTTTCTTGAGACTGATTTGGACTTAAATATATGTGAAAGTGAAAAGTAGGCTCTGTTTCCAGCTAGTATGCGTTGTTGTATTTCCTGTTTGATATCATTTTCACTGTTGATTTGGGATCCTAGATATTTGAATTGTTGCACTACTTCGAAGTTGTTATCTCCTATTGTGTAATTATGGCCAAGTCTTCTTCTTGGTTTCATCGGCAGTAGTTTGGTCTTTGTTTCGTTGACCTTCAGTCCAATTTTACTGGCCTCTGTTTCCAGTCTGCTGAATATTTCATTGATTTCCCGTTCTGTTCTGGCCACTAGATTAATATCATCTGCGTAGGTAATTATTTGATGTGACTTGTGTATTATTGTGCTGTTGAGGTTATCACTGGTGTTTCTTATTGCCTTCTCTAACGCAATATTGAATAGCATGGACTTGCACATCTCCCTGCCGCACTCCTTTAGTGGTTGAGAGTCTGTCTGTCATTTGGTCTTGTATTCTCACTACAGCCTTTGAGTCTATCATTGTTGTTCTGGTTAATCTCACTAACTTGATTGGTATGCAAAAAGCTTTCATTATATCATATAGCCTGTTCCTGTCTATACTATCGTAGGCTTCCTTGAAGTCAATGAATAGCTCATATATTGGTACATTATACTCCCATGATTTTTCTAGTATATGTCGGGTGGTAAAGATTTGGTCAATAGTTGATCGTCCTTCTCTGAAACCTGCCTGATGCTCCCCTATGATTTCCTTTCCATACTCTGCTATTCTTTGGAGAAGTATACTATTGAATATTTTATTTGTTATAAAGAGCAGCGATATTTCTCTGTAGTTGTTAAAGTTAAGTTTGTCACCTTTTTTGTAAACTGGGCATATGATCGCCTTGTTCCATTCTTCAGGGATTCTTTCCATATCTCGGTGATCAGTTTGTGTATTTGTTTGGCTAGTGTTTCCCCTCCGTTCCTTATTAGTTCTGCCGGGATATTATCTATACCAGATGCCTTGTCGTTGTTTAGCTCTCGTATGGTTTTAACGACTTCTTCGTAAGTGGGGTCTGTTATTAGAGGTTGTGCCTCTGTCTGTTTGATTCAATAGGTTCACAAAATGTTGACGCCATATTTCCATAACTTCTTTTGTTTCTACTATGCATTTTCCTTCTTTGTTTTTACAAATAGATGGTGTTGGGTAAAAATCTTGTCTGGTGTTTCTTAATATATTATATGGTCTCTTCACTTCTTTCCTTCTATGTGATTCTTCCAGTTCTTGTATTTGGGAATCCAGCAGTGCTCTCTTCTTCCTTCTCATCAATTTCTTGGTGTTCCTTCTTAGTTCCTCGTATTCTTCTATTCTATTTCTTGTTGGCCTTTGGATAAGTTTACTTCTGGATCCATTTCTTTTCTCTACTGCTTTTCTGCATTTCTCATCCCATCATGCTACCTTGGACTTTTTCGTTCTATATCAAACTTCTGTTTCTGCTGTTTTTGTGATACCTTCTCTTATTGTTTCTCCCCTTTGTTCTACTGTTATATTGGTTTCAGCCGTCTCTAGCTCTGTCACACATTCCTTAATTCTTTGTTGGTATCTCTCTTTCACTTTCTCGTCTTTTAGTTTATCTGTGTTGAAACGTCTTGTTCTTTTCATTTGTATTGATCTTGCCTTGTCGATTTTTTCCCTCAGTATTGCCTTGACTAGCATGTGATCGGACTCTGACATTCCTCTCATTGTTCTACAGTCTATTATATTTGAGCTATGTCTGGCTGTCACTAGAATGTGGTCGATTTCATTTATGGTTCGCCCATCCGGCGATATCCATGTTCCTTTATGGATTTGTTTGTGGGGGAACATCGTGCTTTTAATTATCATTCCTTTTGAAGTGGCAAACTCGATAAGTCTCTACCCCATTGTCGGAGGTTCGTTCATGGAGACTATGTTGTCCTATGATTGGAGTGTATGTTGTTTCCTTGGCTATTTTAGCGTTTAGGTCTCCCATTATTATTTTGGTATCGTTGCCGGGTGTTCCATACAATTCACTTTCTAGTTTTGTGTAGAATTCTTCTTTAGTTAGGTCATCCTTTTCTTCGGTTGGTGCGTGTACCGAGAATACTGATAGGTTAAAGAATTTCATTTTGACTCTGATGTAGAACATTCTTTCGTTAATTGGCTTGTATTCTATAATTTTGTCCGTTGTTAACCGCTTCCCTATTATGAATCCTGTTCCAAATTCATGCCTGTCATTGTTTGTTCCACTGTAGTATATGTGGTGTTCTTTCCTAGTAAGTCTTCCACTTCCAGGCCATCTCATTTCTTGTACTGCGATCATGTCCACCTTGTATTTTTCTATTTGGTGAGTTAATTCGTCTAGGGACCCTGGTTGGTATAAGGTTCTTATGTTCCAAGTTCCAATAATCATGTGCTTTTCTCGCCGTTTTAATATCCGTCCTGGTTCTGTCCGAGGCTTCGGTAGGGTTTTCGTAATGGCACGGTTTTTACGAGGTGGAGTTGTTAGCCCCATGCTCAACCCTCCTCCTTTACCCGGGCTAGGGACCGGCAACAGCATCTACTGAGCTACTCGATTCACCCAATGACCACTGCAGGCGGAGTTCAAAACGCAAATTAAGATGTTGAAATTCCATTGCAAATAGAAATTGAAGTTATAAAACACATAATTCAGTTTTAAATCTTTCCACATGTACAAATTTATGATGTAAAATGTAAGGGTGAGCAAATTGAAAAATATCAATTTAACTGTAACGTGCTTTAAAATAGGAACCTTAATTCCGTTCCTAAACAAACAATTAGCAATCGCGTTAAACGTGTTGAATAGCAATTGATATCCTTGCAAATTTCCACCAGAAGATTTTATAATCATAAGCAAAGTTGAAGTTGTACTGACAACGTTAGTGAATAGTTAGATGTAACGACAATTCTAATTCGAAATTACTATATCTTCCGTAAACCCACACTGTACAATAAATTGAAAATATTGCGATGAAAAATTTGATTTTGCTCGCTGTAAATGCATAGGACATTTCTCAAACTTCGGAAGCAAACCGAAGAAACAGCACCAATTCAACAAAGGACACAGTTCAAATCCCACCGACATTTTACCGACGAATAAAGGTTTTACTTACTCAACAGCTACATGTTTTAAACAGTTATTCACTCGTTTTACCGAAATTATTAGATTATTTCATTAATTTTTCATAATTAAACAAACAAAGTAAGGACTACCTACATAATAACGATTCAATAATTACAATATTTTTTTCAAATATTTACTGTCTAGTCTTGTCTGCCCTTGTATACTCGTTTCTGCTCGTGTGTGGTTTAATACGCTATTGTTTGAACTTTTCCGGCGTTGATTGGTCGTGTCAGGTCTTGTCTGGCCTTATCTGGTCTTGTACGGTTTTATCCGATGCTGTCCGGTATTGTACGGCCTTTCCTAGTTTTTTTCCGTTCTTGTCCGGTCTTATCTCGTCGGGTCTTGTATGATCTTGTCTGGTCTTGTCTGACATTCTCTGTTTTTATCTGGTCTGGCCTGGTCTTGTCTGGATTTGTCTGGTTTTATATGGTCTTTTCTGGTCTTGTAAGGTCTTGTCTAGTCTGGTCTGGTCTTTTCAGGGCTTCTCTAGTTTGTTTGGCCTTGTCTGGTCTTGTCTGGTCTTGTATGGGCTTGTCTGGTCTCATCTGATATTGTCTGATCTTATCTGGTCTTGTCTTATCTCCTATGGTCTTTTTTGGTCTTGCCAGGTTTTGTCTGGTCTTATAGGGTGTTGTCTGGCCTTGTCTGGAATTCTTTGGTCTTTTCCGGTCTTGTCTGGTCTAGCCTGGTTTTATCTGGTCTTGTCTGGTCTTGTCTAATCTTATCTCGTCTTATCTGGTCTTGTCTGGTCTTTTCTAGGCTTATCTGGACTCGTCTGGTCTTGTCTGGTTTTGTCCGGTCTTGTCTTGTTTTTCTTGTCTTCTGGTGTTGTCTGCTCTGCTTTGGTATTGCCTGGTTTAGTCTGGTCCTGTCTTGTCTTGTCTGGTCTTGTCTGGTCTTCTCTGGTCTTGTCTGCTTGTTTAGGCTTGTCTGGTCTCGTCTGGTGTTGTCTGGTTTTGTCCGGTCTTGGTTGGTCTTGACTGGGCTTGTCTGGTCTTTTCTCGTCTTCAATGGTATTGTCTGACCTTGTCTGCTTGTTTGGTCTTTTCTGGTCCTGTCTGGTCTTGTCTGGTCGTGTCTCATCTTGTCTGGACTTTTCTGGTTTTGGTTAATACAAAACTTTTAATATTTTGCTGCTAGTGTCTGTATAGTATCTGGGGGCACGGCAATGCCCCCGCCAAGTCGAGAACAACCGAAGTTATAGTGTGTTCCGCAGGGAAGTGTACTTGCCCCCAGACTATTCCTCTTATATATTGCGGACCTTGTAACATTTATGACAGAAACCAATTGCATACTATACGCAGATGATGCCAGAAACTCTTGGATTGAAAATGAACTTGAAGCAAACAATGTTTTACTTAAAATGGCGGAGTGGTGCTCGGCAAATAACCTATTTCTAAACAAGGAGAAGACGGAATATGTAATTTTTCAAACGCAAAGAAGCCAATACGCCGATAATTTAAATTTAAAAATCACCAATTTCAACCTGCATTGGGCGAAGAAAACATAATTCCTGGGGCTTTATATAGAGGAATGCCTAACCTGGGATAGGTAAGTAGGTAGGTTTAAGTGGCCGGTAATGCTCACATAGGCCTCAGATGGGCCCGTTGTGTTACCACGGTACTTGGAGTACAACCCTCCTCAGGGGATTTTGTCAAACCATTTCGAGCCGTGGATGAACCTCATGAGAGTCTGCGCATCTAGTGATGCGAGGTCAGAGAGATCATCCAAGAAAGGTCGGCCTAAGAAGAGCAATCGTGTTGCGGTCAGAGAGGGGCACTGGCATAGGTAATGCTGAACACTCTCCTCTTCCTCCTCGTTCAGGCAGCCTCTGCAGTAGTCCCGCTTCGCTATGCCCAGTCTCTCAGCGTGCTTGCCAATGGGACAGTGTCGCGTGATGACTTCCACTGCCAGTCTGATATCGTTTCTTTTTAGAGAGACGATGTTGGTGCTTCTTTTCCTGTTTCGGTAAGGCCATATTTGCCTGGTTACCTCGCAGGTGTCTTAATCCCTCCACCTTCGCTCCGCTAGGTTCGAGGTTATTTCGGCTATGGTCTCCTTGCACGAGGCAAATAAAATATCAATATCCTGTAATACTTCGGTTGCGTGCAGGCTTGTGCCGTTCTTTGTAAGCTCATCCGCTTTTGTGTTACCTGGGATCCAGCTGTGGCTTGGTACCCACATGAGTCTCACGTTTGTGTGTGCTGCGAGCTCATTCAGCTTTCTCCGACAGTCAGAGACCACAGTTGAGTTGGTGCACACGCTAGTAATTGCCCGGAGAGCAGCTTGGCTATCGGTGTAAATGTGGATCTGTTTACCAGGGTCCCCATTTACCATCAGCCACTCTGCTGCCTCTTTTATGGCGGTTACCTCCGCCTGTAGAACGCTGCAGTAGTCTGGCAGGCGTAAGCTAATTCTAAAGTTGAGGTCTTTGGAGAAAACTCCACTGCCCACTTTGTCCTCCCTCCGTGAGCCGTCTGTAGAGACCTGCGTGTGTCCTGCTGGTACCTTTTTCTATTGAATCCACTCCTCTTTAGAGGGTATGTGGTATGAGAAGTTGTTGCCAACAGCAGTTGTTGCTAGACATCGCTCTATGTTTTTGGGCACCCCTTTAAATTCATTGATTATTCCGGCGTGTCCACGATAGTCCGATGTCAACATTCGCACTGACTTTAGTCTAAGTGCTGTGGTAATGGCAAGTTGCTTGCCCATTAAATCGACCGGGGCTATGTCCAGGATTGTCTCCAAGGCTTTCGTAGGCGTCGTTCTTATGGCTCCCGTTATCCTGAGCGCCGCCATTCTCTGCACTTTTGTAAGCGCCATTTGATGGACTCTTTTATTAAGTGCCGGCCACCATATGAAAACGCCGTATTAGAGTATTGGTGTAACTACGGCTCTGTATAGCCAGAAGGTAATCTTGGGGTTGAGGCCCCAAGATTTCCCCACCGCTCTCTTGCAAGAGTACAGCGCCACCGTTGCTTTCCGTACTCTTTCGTTTATGTTGAGCTTCCATGATAACTTTCGGTCTAGTATGAGACCTAAGTACTTGGCGCTCTCCTTGGTCGTCAGTTCAGTGCCCTTTAGCATTGGGAGCCTGAATTCTGGGATGTTGTGTTTCCTTGTGAAAACGACTAGCTCGGTTTTCGCCGGGTTGACATCTACGCCACACCTTTTGCACCATTGCGCTAGTTTCGATAGGGCCCCTTCAACAAGTTGCGACATTGTATTGAGGTGTTTCCCTGAGGCCGCTATTGCTACGTCATCCGCATAGGCGACGACCCTGCAGCCGGATTTCCTAAGTTGGAGGAGCAGCTCATTTAGCGTGATGTTCCAAAGCAATGGTGAGAGGACGCCTCCTTGTGGGGTTCCCCTACTCACCTTCCTTCTTATGTGGGATTCTCCCATTGTGGCCCTAATGTTCCTTTCACGGAGCATTTTTCCGATCAGGTGACATAGAGCGTTGTCCATAGCTAGTCCAGTTAAGGCTGATTCTATGGCTTCAGGCTTCACGTTGTTAAATGCCCCTTCTATATCGAGGAAGACAACCATCGTGAAATCCCGAGCTCTCTATCTGGTTTACCAAGGCGTGGAGTGCTGTTTCCACGGATTTCCCCTTTGTGTATGCGTGCTGAGACATTGGCAGCATTTCAGGGTGTAATGCCTCCTTCATGTGCAAGTCAATCAGTCTTTCAAGAGTCTTTAGCAGGAACGATGATAAGGTCTCAGGTCTTTGGGGGAGGTGTGTGAGGCCTTTCCTACTTTTGGGATGAAGATCGCTTCGACCTCTCTACATATTTTTGGGATGTATGAGAGGTTTATACATGCCTTAAACATAGTCTCCAACCAAGGTGTAACTATATCTATGGCCTATTGCAGCTCAACTGGACTGATCCCATCAGGTCCAGGTGACTTAAAGGGTTTGAAGCTTTTCATGCTTCAGGTTAACTTATCTCCACCTACAATTCTGTCAGCCAGATGCCGAGGTGGAGCAGTTATGGTGGAGTCCACTACACTTATTCCATTGTTTGGAAAGTGTGTATCCATGAGTAGCTCCAGCGCTTCTGTACATGAGGTTGTCTAGTTTCCATCTTGCTTCTGTATGAAGCTTTGGACTGCCGGATCCTTAGATAAAATTTTTCGCAGTCGGCAGGCTTCTGAGGTTTCCTCTATTTGCTCCCAGAGCCGAGCAAAGGATGACCTTTTGGCCTTCCTAACCTCCGTTTTGAAATTCCGTAGGCTGTTTTTATAGGCAGTCCACTCATAGGTGCTTTTTGCCTCGTTGAACAGCCTCCTGCAATCCTTTCTTAGGGAGCTTATTAACGGCGTCCACCACCGTGGTTTGCTCTTACCTATCCTGCTCACGACTTTGCATGATGTGCGCATGGCCTTGTTACATGCACCTAACCTGGGATAAGACAACTGAAACTTTCTTTTCACGAAGAGATAAACGGCACTTTGACCCCCCCTGTAACTTCGTTGTATAAAGCAGGAAGTTCGACTTTTCAGATATCAAGAGACATACTATAACTGGCTATATTGCCAATATACCTAATAATTATACCTTATAGTTTACGAATTATTGCCAGTCAAATTTCTTTATTTTGTAAGTGACACACTCACCTACGATCAAAATTCTAAAGTACTTCTAGCAATCTTTCAAACTTCAAATTTTGAATTTTAGTTAGCCTTTAGCCTATAAGGGAAGGAAAAAATAGAAAATCCCGAAATTGAATTATGCATTAAATGAAAAATGATTATTTAAAAAATTCTTAATTTTGTCACCGATCATCAAAACTCTAAGGTACTTCTAGTAATCTTACAAACCCCAAATTTTGAATTTTAGTTAGCCTTTAGTCTATAACGGAAGGAAAAAATCGAAAATCCCGAAATTACATTTTCCATTAAAACAATTTAGAACAAAGTAGTTCAATAGGTGCTTCTACATACACACTAACTAAAATAACTGACTTGGTCTTACATGAGATCCCACAACTTCTTGTAGCGAGAGAACTGCGTTACGAGACTTGGCATTTTTTACATTTTATGTTTTTGATGGGATAATATATTTTGCATATTATAAACTTTATTAATAGATGTCTAGACATCATAATCAATACATTGTCCGGTACGTAGTTTTATCACAGACAAAGAGAACATACGTCACTTATCCCAACCCTATAAATACAATGTACATATGTTAAATAGTTGGATTGACATTATAAGTTATTAGAAGCATACTTTGTTTAAGTACAGTTCCCTAATAAAGTATTAAAATCAACTAGTCTATTTGCTTCAAGACACCGTGTCTTTAAATATCTACCAACAACACAAGAAAGGAAATTAGCCCTCTCAGCCTAGAATCTTAACAATGGTAACAGCGGTGGTTCTAAAAACATTCTATCTTTAACATCCTGGTATTGCATGTCTAGTCTTGTCTGTCTAGTCTTGTATGTCTAGTCTTGTCTCTATAGACTTGTCTGTATAGGCTTGTCTGTCTAGCCTTGTATGTCCACTCTTGTCTGTCTAGTCGTGTTTGTCTAGTCTTGTCTGTCTAGTCTTATTTGTCTAGTCTTCTCTATCAAGTCTAGTCTTGTCCGACTAGCCTTGCCTGTCTAGTCTTGTCTGTCTAGTCGTGTCTGTCTAGTCTTGTCTGTATAGGCTTGTCTGTATAGTCTTGTCTGTCTAGCATTGTATGTCCAGTCTTGTCTGTCTAGTCGTGTTTGTCTAGTCTTACCTGTCTAGTCTGTCTAGTCTTATCTTTCTAGTCTTCTCTATCTAGTCTTGTCTGTCTAGTATTGTCTGTCTAGTATTGTCTGTCTAGTATTGTCTGTCTAGTATTGTCTGTCTAGTATTGTCTGTCTAGTATTGTCTGTCTAGTGTTGTCTGTCCAGTCTTATCTCTCTAGTATTGTCTGTCAGGTCTAGTCTGTATAGCCTTGTGTGTCTAGTGTCTCTAGTTTTGTCTGTCTAGTACTGTCTGTATCGTCTTGTCTTGTTCCCGCAATAGTTAGGAGACTTAGCAAAGTCATTGGTGTTTTTTACAATTATTAATACCAAAATCCGTTAGAATCAAAAACATATATTGATAATCTTTCTAGTAATTGTTCAAGCACATCGGTCCGCAGTGGCTTCGGCGAGGACAAAGAGCTGGACCCATTTTATCGCGTAATCCTGGGCGATCAAAATCCATTTCTCGTCTCGACTGTACAGGGGTAGTGGACCGAATAGGTCAATGGACAATACTTCCATTCGTTGCTGTAACATGGAATCTGTAGTAAGTCGGTACTTTGTATCGCTGGCATTCGAGGCATATCCGAAGGTAATCGGTAAAACATCAAAATCATCAGTAGTGCTACAGCGCTACAGGGCCTCGACTTTGTCCAGCCTCTTCCGCCATCCTTTCCGGTCTCTGGCACCTTCCAGTCAGCTGCACTAATTTGTCTGCCATCCTCGGAAACGCCGTCTTTCCATCTCAGGATTGGTCTCCCTCTGCCTCTACTGCCGGTTGGTATGGCCTCAAAGTGTCTTCGCGTTGGCACGTTGTTGTCATAGCGTGCTACATGTCCTGTTCATCTTAAGCTGCCAATCTTCATTGTTGTTATTATGTCTCTGTTTCCTGACCCTCTGTATAAGTTACAAACCTCAAAATTATATCTTCTTCTACAGACGTTATCCTCTTGGACAGCACCATAAATCTTTCTTGGGATTTCTCGTTCAAATGTTGATAGTGACGTCTAATCTGCTTTTGTTAGGGTCCAGGTTTCCAAACCATAGATAAAAACTGGTACAATTAACGTCTTATAGATTCTGATCTTAGTGCTTCTCGAAAGGCTTGATTTACGTAAGTATTTTGACATCCCAAAATAACAGCGATTGGCAAGCATTATGCGCCTTTTTATTTCTTTGCTTGATCATTACTCGGGTATATCAAGGCTCCTAGATATACAAACTCATCCACTGCTTCCATGTTATATTCTCCAATTGTGATATTTTGACCAGCATCTGTCGCCCAGCGTTCTTTTGTGGCAGCCATAAACTTTTTCTTATTTGCATTTATTTGTAGTCCCATATTTCTTGCGGCAT
Organism: Phosphuga atrata; assembly: GCA_944588485.1. Lineage (NCBI taxonomy): Eukaryota > Metazoa > Arthropoda > Insecta > Coleoptera > Silphidae > Phosphuga > Phosphuga atrata. The sequence continues at coordinate 49,234,153 of OX155900.1, read as the reverse complement.
TCTCAAAATTTTCAAAGATTTCTGTTGCTTTTCGAGGAGTTCTAGAGGTCAGGTCCATGTCGTTTGCGCATGCCTGTGCCTTTAATGACTTATTAAAGATAGTACCTCTAGTATACAGTTCCGCATCTCGAACTACTTTTTCTAGTGCTATGTTAAACAGGAGACACGCCAGCGCGTCACCCTGCCTCACGCCTACAGTTGTTTCGAATTAATCTGAGGTTTCATTCTGTATTTTTACGTGGGACACAACTTTTGACATTGTCGTTTTTGTCAATTCAATCAAGGTTTTTGGAATGTGTAGCTTATTCATAGCTTGGTATAACTTTGGTCTTAGAACGCTATCATAAGCTGCTTTAAAATCAATGAAAAGGTGGAACGTGTCGATATTGTATTCGTAGCACTTCTCGAGCATCTGGCGTACGAAAATCTGGTCTGTTGTCGATCGACCAGTGCGGAATCCGCATTGGTATTGTCCGATTCTACTTCTCCACCAGCTTTGATGAGTTCTGCTGTGATAGTATCTTTTCCAGGAGCTTTGTGGTTTTTCAGCTTCTTTATGGCATCCTGGATTTCCTGCAAGTTGGCCGATTCGACCAGGTCATCATCTAATTTTTCTAGCTCTTCTGCTTCTTGGTTATCTGAGTCTAGGAGTTCGGAGAAATGCTACACCCACCTGTTGAGTATTTCCTCCTTAGTGGCAAGAACCTGTCCGTTCTTGTTCTTACAAATATTTACTTTTGGTCGGTAAAACATACCGAGCCAAATATATCTATGTGCGATGCGCCGGAGGGTCTTCTCAACACCAGAGTGTCCGGCGTCGGGACTGTCGTGATACTCGTTCAGTATTCGGGGCCGATCGTGCGTGGGTACTACCAACTGGGCTCCATCGACATCCAAATCCTGAGAATCTCGGTGGAGAACTCTATGCTTGATTAGGTATCCGCGGGAGGTCCACGGGTGTGCTGTTTCAGGGTCCCTGGTGGACAGTTGTTCCGTTATGTATTTTAACTCTGGGTCCCGTAACTGTCCGTCCTGTAGGTCCTGGGGTTTGTGGACGAGTATGTCAACCAGTGCCGTGTAGACCAAACACTGGGCCGTGGATAGGTCGGTACAGGGGGGCCGCGATAGTAAATCGGCCAGGGCGTTGGCGCGTCCTGGCGAGTGACGGATTTTTAAGTTGTACGGCTGCAATTACAACGACCATCGTGCAAACCGTCCGGTGGGTGATGTTATGGACATCAACCACTGCAGCGGTTGATGGTTTGTGATCACTACTGCGGTCGTTTCCTCGATGTAACCGCAGAATTTATTCACGGCGTACCTACACGATAGCTAGAGTTTCGCGCTCTGTAGTGGAATAATTCCTCTTGGGGGGCGGTTAGCAAGAGGCTAGCATATTCTATCGGGCGTTCGTCGGCTCGCTCCCCCTGTAGGAGAGCAGCTCCGATAGCGTGAGCGCTCTCATCCGTGCGCAGGACGAAGGGATGCGTCTGGTCGGCCTGGCGTAATATAGGTGCCGTTATTAGGCAATGTTTCAATTTCTCGAAGGAGTCTTGTTGGGCGGGTCCTCATTTCCATTTCGAAATATCTGCGAAACCGGAAATGAAGCGGCGAAACCAGGAGCATGTTTGCAAAAACGAGTGGGCGTGTTTTATATTTGAGGGTGGCGGCATTTGGGCGATTGCTTTCACCTTGTCCGAGTTCGAGGTGTTGCCGGCGGCGGAGAGTCGGTGGCAGAGGTAACGGACCTCAGGGCGTCCGAAGTAGCATTTCTCCCTCTTCATCCTCAGCTTGAAGTGCCTCAGGCATTCGAACACGTGCCGCTTCTTTAATTTAACAATTTCACAATAACTTTTTCGACTTGAGTGATTTTTGACCTTTTCATAAAAAATGACCTATTTTACAAACAACGATTCAATTTGAATCTGGTTTTCTACGCCAAATTTCCAATTGTTTATATCTTAACCTTCTTAACTTACGAAATTACGATATAGTTAAAAATAATTCCTTTTTCTTTAAAAAAAATCCCACTTTTGGTACAGTTTTGTCCATCCAATCCAGTTGTTACAAGTTTAATAAATAAAACATCTTTTAATTTTACTTTCGAATTATTAATAACATTTGAATAAAATGGGAGTTTTTTAAGGAAAAACATGTGTTTGGGAATTTTTATTAAATGTAGTAAGGAAACTTTATAGTTATTTAATTATTTAATATTTTTTGAAATTATAGGATTTGGCAAATCTATTTTCTTGATTTTTAACTTTTTTTTAACAAATGGCAAAATGTTGTTTGATGTTGGTTATATTGGTGATGTTAGTGTTTCCTATTTGTTTTGGTTAAAAATATCTTTCATAAGTTTTTATTACATAATGAATAGATAAAATTTTGCTTTTGCAAGGACGAATTTTGTCGCTACGACAGTTGGTTATTATAAATAAAGTAATTTTAGAAATTAATATATATATATACACTTAACCGCAACATTAACGCGCCAGTTATACTTTCTGATTTATTTAAAAAAATAGTACTACTATGTGTTTTCCGATCATCAATTACAAGTATAATAATAATGTTTATTGTTACGCTTTTTGTAACTCTTTTTGTCCTCTTTATTTATTCTCGAAGTCATAGCAGGTTTCATAATTAGTATGTTTTTCCAATAATTGAAACCTCGCTTCTAAAATAAAAGTAGGGCATTGGTTTTCACTTGTTTTATCAATAGATACGATAATTGTCATTTGTTCAATATATCTGGTCGCAATGCAACGTGCTACACAAAATTTAAATCGTGATGAATGTGTTGAAATTGTAACTTTATCCAATGAAGTAATAACAAATCGCGAACTCGGTAGAAGATATATCGTGTCTCATACAACGTTCGGTAGGATTCGGCAGAGGTTTATAGAGACCAATGATCACACTATGGCGATCTGGTCAAGGCAGACTACGAGCTACTAATCGTAGAGGACCGATTTTTAATGCCTCGAACACTGAGGGAGCGGTTCACTACTGCACGGAGTCTCTAAATACAACTTTCTGATGTTCATGGCACTGCTGTTAGTCAAGATACCATAAGCAGAAGACTTCGTGCTTCAAATTTACGACATCTGGTAGCAACTACTGGTCCCAGATTGTCGGTAGACCACCGCAGAAACAGAATGGCTTTTGCAAAGAAGGCATGTGGATTGGGAAATCCATGATTGGGAGCAGTTCTTATTTACACATGAGTCAAGGTTTTGCCTTGTAAGTTCGAATCGCCGCTCACGTGTGCACACAAGGCCAAACAAAAATATTCCGCTTGTAATATTCGAGAAACCACTTTTATATGGAGGTGGCTCAGTTATGGTATGGGGTGGATTATCTTTAACAGCTCGCACAGAGCTTTTTATTATTGATGGTGGACTTCTGCATTCTGAATGATACATAACAGACATTTTAGAACCTTCTGTGGTACCCATTGCATCTTACATTTAGGGATGAATTCGTTCTTATGCATGATAATGCTAGGCCACTTATGGCAAATATTGTTATTGAATATTTAAATTTTGTTAATATTCAAGTCGCGGAGTGGCTAGCCTGCAGTCCAAACCAGAACCCAATAGAGCATCTTTGGGACATAATGGGACGCCGGGTTGGAAGTCAACCTCCACCATCTAACAGCTTAGACGATCTGCGAAAAAGTCTTATCCACGTATGGTAAGATATCCCTCAACAAACGATTATATGTATTATATATATATATATATATATATATATATATATATATATATATATATATATACATATATATTATATATATATATATATATATATATATATATATATATATATATATATATATATATATATATATAAATATATATAAGTTTAATGAGGGTGTAGTCAAAACTTAGGTTTGGTAAAAAGAAACTCTTTGTTATATAATCGAGCTTTCGGGAATGTGTATTCCCTTTCTCAATACATCTAAAAAGATAATTTATTTGTTAGTTACACCTACATGTTTATAAGATAGGTTTTAAAAATCCTTACTAACGTGAGGTTGACCGTAAACAACAACTTCATAACACACTGGACAAATTTCAACCACATTAAAAACCACATTTTATAATAAGAGAGTTAAGCCCTCATGTTTTATAATAAAACAGATTTAAAAACAAAATTGAAATATGCAAAGTTAATTACTTAACAAAAAGACAAAAATGAAAATGTGCGTTCCAACATGGTGCTACGATGATGAAAACGGAAATAGACTAGCTTTTTTTAATTATATTGAAATCTTTTAAGTGGATTGTGCGCAATCCCGGTAACTAAACTGATTTATAATGCGCATGTACCCGCAGACGGGTGTTTGAGAAAAGAATATACAAGTTGATTCTTTCCACCAAAATTGATTGCATTCAAATGAATTTAAATGATTTGAGAAAATCTACAGAAAATCTTTTTTTTAACAAAACAGCAGTCAATAGTATGATCATGAAAACACACGATTACGTCTCATGAACGAGATAGAAAATGATGCTATTAAGATGCGCTGGGCAAACTTGACCTCCTCTCTTTTAAAAATGTTTATCAGTTTCGGTGTTAAAGACTCTATGTATGGTAGTAAACAGAAAAACGAGGGGTTGTTACTTAGTGGGTTTTCCACATTGTTTTCTTGACTTCTATTCGGTGGTCGAAATTCCAACATGTTTTCATTTAAATTATAGCATGTGTTTTCAACATGCAAGGGAGAACTAAACAAAAGTTTGTTGACTAATTTATTCGGATATGAATTTTCCCGCAGGATGTCTCTCACCATCCCTAGGCATTCAATAACAAAATCAGGGTGTGACAATTTAATTACCCTGCTTCTCATCAGCGAGACTAAATTCATTTTCATTTTCCTCGGATGATAAGAATGAAAATTAAACCATCTGTTACTCGTGCAGGTTTTTCTGTAAAATTTCGTTTTTAATAGGTTGTTGTTTGTTCTGAAGACTTTCATGTCCAAAAACGGAATCGAGTTGTTTGAGTCTTCTTCTTCTGCTGTAAATTGTAGGTTGATATTATAACCATTAAAAACATTTAGTGCCTCACCCATTGTATCCTTAGGAACAGATAATATCAAATCGTCCACATATCTTTAACAAAAGGTATATTGAAAGGTACTTTTTTCAAACTATCTGAGATGAGATCATCCAGAAAAAAATTTACTAAAATAGGGGAAATTGTTGACCCCATTGGTGTACCAAACATTTCTTTGTAATAAGTGCCATTATGAACAAAAACATTTGAGTCAAAAATGAATTCTAAACTTTGTTTAAAGGTTTCGAAGTCAAGAGAGCAATGTGGTGTAACCTTTTCCCAATGTTTTCTTAAACTCGTTACAATAACAGATAACGGTAAATTGGTGAAAAGTGAGATGACTTCAAAACTGACCAAAACGTAATCATCAGGTAATTTTAAATTGTTTATGAATTCACTGAAAGTTAGTGAGTCCTTTACATAATAATCATTGTCTGAATCATAAGAATTAGCAAGTATGGTCGCCAGCCATTTTGCCAATTTGCTATTCGGAGAGTCTACCGACGACACAATAGGTCTAACAGAGAGATTGGGTTTATGCATTTTAGGCAACGTATAGGGTCGAGGAGTAACCGCATTATAAATAGTAAGTTTACATGTGATTGCATCAACTGACTTGCGTTTCTTTATATTAGACACAATTCTGTTTGCTTTTTATTGCAAAGTGCAAACAGGGTTATTTTTTAATTGCCTGTAATATTTAGTGTCATTAAGGAACTCACAACTTTTGTTGATGTAATCATCTTTTGCCATTATTAGAGGAAAGTAGCTAAATATGGAATAGTATCCCTAATGTGGAATATAGGCATTTCACGGAAACAAATACCGCTAGACCCAAAAATATGTGGTCATTCGTCTCTTTCTATCACTATACGCGCGTATAGGGTTCAATTCGTCAGCAGACGGAATGCTATAGCCGCGGTGAGACTGTTTTGTTTTGCCGCTGTCACAAAACTTTTCATGGTTCTTAAAAATTAAGTATTTTTTTAAATCTAATTGGAAATAGTATTGTATTTATTGCATCTATGCATTGTCTAAATGTTTGTTTGAAAGTATTATAGGTGTTTTATTGCTTTGTGTTGTTCAGTTTAAAAATATGGATATAAACATAAATTCGTTAGAAATGCCAAATATGGACAGTTTGCAGTATCCAAATATGGACCATTCCATATTTGGATCCCAAAATATCAGCTGACTAGATGACTATATAAATTTATTTAGTGAGATACCCTAAGTCGTCGGCCGCAAAGGGAAACGGCAAATAGCTTCATTTACCCCAGCTGAAAGAGGCTCATTAGTGACAATCGTTGTTGCAATGAACGCCATTGATTATTTTGTGCCTTCCTTATTTTGTGCCATTATTTTCCCTATGAAAAACATGAGTGAACAGCTAATGAGAGGCAGTCCCCCAAGTGCTGTTGTCGTTGCACATCCATCAGAGTAGATACAAATGAACATATTTACTGTTTGGTTCAAACATTTTATCAAACACACAAACCCCACCGCAGAATCGAAAGTCTTATTGATTTAGATGGTCACTTTACTCACACTGATAGAACTTGCGGAAGAAAACTATGAAGAATTTGTGTCTATACCTCCACACACAAGCCACAAGCTCCAGCCACTTGACAAAACTTTTATGGGACCACTGAAGTCTTATTACAGTGAAGAAATACGAACGTAAATTAGAAATGTTAACAGGCTACTAACTCCTTATGACATCGTGGAGCTATTTGGCAAGGCTTACCTTAAAGTGCAAACAGGTGAGATTACAGCGAATGGGTTTCGTGTCAAGACTATGGCTACTGAATAAAAACATATTTATCGGGTTCGACTATCTATCTGCACAACAGGATTTAGTTATAGATGGCTGCATAGTCAATGTTACTCCAGCGAATTCTTCTGGGCTCTCTCGCAGCTGTCTAAATCTGGTGTCTCCCTATGATATCAACCCAGTGCCAGATTAACAAAGAAAACATCGAAAAGCGGAAGGAAGACATCTGTTGCAACAAACATCTTGTCTTTACCTTACAAAAACGACCTCATTGACAAAAGAAAGAAGAAAGAATAAAAATAAAATAGATTGGGTAATGCTAAGTGATACTAGATACACCGCCATTAGACATCTTTCTAAAAGGAGAAGCAAGAATGGCGGCATACCGACTACAATGCGCGGGTCAATGGATCGCAGCCAGTAGGATCGGGCATACGAAAATCATGACGGCAGTCAGAATACCGTTGATGGAAATGAGAACCGACAGTACCAACAAGTCATTCCATTTCGAAAAATCATTCACCGTACACATAGATCCAAGCTGGAAACCGGACCAGCTTCCCACCCCTACGAACAAGAACATAATCTTTTACACGGATGGTTCAATGTTTGAAGGAAGGGCCGGATCGGGCCTGTACAGCAAAAATCCCAAAATTAGGGAATCAGCCAGCCTAGGCGAACACTGCACGATATTCCAAGCAGAAGTACACGCATTACTATTGGGTGCTACTGAATGCCACAGACAAAAATATCGGAACAGAAACATTTATTTTATATCTGATAGTCAAGCAGCGCTAAAAGCACTAGAGGCCTGCAGTACAAAATCAAGAATCATAAAAGAATGCAAAGAAATACTACATACACTAGGCCAACAGAACACAGTTAAAATCATCTGGGTTCGCGGGCATAGTGGTATAGAGGGAAACGAACATGCAGACGACCTAGCAAAACAAGGTGCCCGCAAGAAACTAGTTGGTCCCGAACCGAGCATAGGTATAGAAAAAGCCTGCGCCAGAACATCCATCAATGATTGGATGAAAAATAAACACAAACTCAGATGGAACTCCTATGATAAAGCAACCCATTGCAGAAAACTAATAGACTCACCTAATCCCAATATAGCAAAGGACCTGTTAAAACTAAACAAAGCTCACACGAAGCAGATAGTTAGTTTACTAACAGGCACTGGCGGATTTAGAGAATTCATGCATAAAGTAAAAATCTACCGAGACGAACCTTTATGTAGACTCTGCGGAGAGGAAGATGAAACAGCAAACCACGTACTCTTCGAATGCCCTGCCCTAGAACGAATGCGACACCAGCTCGACTGGAACCAACAAACCACATGGGAACCCAAACTTGTAGGAAAACTAAGGAAACTAGTCAGTGACACAGACGTCGGACTGCAAGTTTGATACCAACCGACAGCACAATAAGCCTTAAGGTTGACGTGCGCCAAACCCTTAGAGGAAGTCGGGAATCTAATCTAATCTAATCTAATGCTAAGAATTAAAAACAGAACGAAAAGAAAACGAAAGGTAAATAACAAAAACAGAAAACCAACGCTAAGAATAACCCAGCGGATTCAGATGATCATGAGATATTACTGTTTGACACATACAGTGATCCGGATGCCTTGATAGGAAATGAAGGTGCTGCCGCGGAAGATGCATAATGTATGTTCTGTCATATGATGTTTTCTGAAGATACTCTAGGAGAAACCTGGATCAAATGCCCCATCTGCGAACTCTGGGCACCAAATGATTGCGCAGAATTAGATTTGACCTGGATTTGCGATTATTGCACGTAATTTAAGTTATATTTTGTATTTGATCAAACGTCCTAAAAAATCTCATACAAATTAAGGTTGATTTTGGATAGTTTTTCTAGTGTTCCATATGTGGGGTACCTATTCCATAATTAGATAGCTTTATTTTAATTTAGTTTTAGATAAGTTATAGTACTTATTATTAATAAATATAATACAAGACTATTACTATCTAAAGCGCAAATGTCTGTCTGTTGTTAATTGCGAATTAAAAGTTTTTGATTTAAAAAAAAAATTATGCGCAAACCTGGCGACCATACTTGCTAATTCTTATGATTCAGACAATGATTATTATGTAAAGGACTCACTAACTTTCAGTAAATTCATAAACAATTTAAAATTAACTGAAGATTACGTGTTGGTCAGTTTTGATGTCATCTCACTTTTCAACAATTTACCGTTATCTGTTAGAGTAACGAGTTTAAAATAACATTGGGAAAAGGTTACACCACATTGCTCTCTTGACTTCGAAACCTTTAAACAAACTTTAGAATTCATTTTTTAATCAAATGTTTTTGTTCATAATGGCACTTATTACAAACAAATTTTTGGTACACCAATGGGGTCAACAATCTCCCCTATTTTAGTAAATTTTGTTCTGGATGATCTCATCTCAGATAGTTTGAAAAAAGTACCTTTCAATATACCTTTTGTTAAAAGATTTGTTGACGATTTGATATTATCGTTCCTAAGGATAAAATGGGTGAGGCTCTAAATGTTTTCAATGGTTATAACATCAACCTACAATTTACAGCAGAAGAGGAAGACTCTAACAACTCGATTTCGTTTTTGGACATGAAAGTCTTCAGAACTAGCAATAACTTACTAAAAACTAAATGGTACAGAAAACCCTGCACGAGCAACAGATGGCTTAATTTTCATTCTTATCATCCGATGAAAATGAAGATTAATCTAGTCTCGGTGATGAAAAGCAGGGTAATGAAATTGTCACACCCTGATTTTGTAATTGAATGCCTAGGGATGGTGAGAGATATCCTGCGGGAAAATTCATATCCGAATAAGTTAGTCAACAAACGTTTGTTTAGTTCTCCCTTGAATCCTGGAACGGATAATGTTGAAAATACGCGCTATATTTCAAATGTAAACATATTAGGAGTTCCACCAATAAATAGAAGTCAAGAGAACAATGCGGAAAACCCACATAGTAACAACCCCACGTTTTTCTGTTCACTACCATACATAGAGTTTTTAACACCGAAACTCATAAACATTTTTAAAAGTGAGGATGTTAAGATTGCCCAGCGCATCTTAATAACCAATACCAATTTATAAACAAAAACAATAACCAGGTTAGATACATCAGAAAAATCAAATGTGGTATACAATATTCCTTGTCTGAATTGTAATAAAATGTATATAGCACAAACTTCTAGGTGTTTGTCGGGACGCATTACGTCTCACAAAAGTGATTGCAGACTAGATAAAGTATCATGTGCCCCGTCAGAACATGTAATTATGAACCAACATTGAATGGATTTTGGCAAGTTGAGAGTGTTATGCACAAAAAGAAATTACCATAAAAGAATTTTTAAGGAAATGTTTTATATCAAGGGAGAGGTCTATAGTATGAACAAGAAAACTGATGTTAACAATCTTAGCATTATTTATGATTTAAACTTAAGACTAAAACTAGAACATCAATTTCTATCTCGTTCATAAGACGTAATCGTGTGTTTTCTTGATCATGCTGTTGACTGTTGTTTTGATAGGAAAAAAAGGCTTTTCTGTATATTTTCTCAAATTCATTTTAACGCAATCAATCTGTTGGTGGAAAGAATCAGCTTGTATATTCTTTTCTCAAACACCCGTGTGCGGGTACTTGCGCATTATAAATTAGTTTTAGTTACCGGGATTGCGCACAATCCACTTAAAATATGTCAATACAATTTATTAAAAAAAAAGCTAGTCTATTTCAGTTTTCATCACGGTGGCACAATGTTGGAGCACACGTTTTTATTTTATTCAGAGCATAGTAGCTTTTGGTTGCTGCCTATATTCTGTTGTTAATTTCGTGTTCTAAGTTTCCTTTGTTATTTAATGTTTCATAGATATGTGAATGTTTCTACCTGTTCAATGTTTCTGCCATTTATTTTTATCTTCATTACTACTTCTTCCTTCGCTATCACCATTATTTTTGTCTTGGCTTCGTTTATAGTCATATTATGATTATTTAGTTCTTCATTCCACAGGTTGATGTTGTATTGCAGCTTTTCATCATTGTCAGCTAATAATGCAAGGTCGTCTGCAAATGCGCACTCAGATATTGTTATTCTTCTTAGGTTGTGGTGACCTATTTCCATTTTCTTGGTTTTATCCTCGATTTTCTTCATGATATTATCTAGGAAAATCATAAATAATTGTGGGCTTAATGTTCCACCTTGTCTTAGTCCCTGTGTGGTAATGAATTCGCCTGATATTTCGTTTCTTGTTCTTATATAGTTGGATGTGTTATGGTATATACTTTGTATAGCCTCACTTAGATGTTTCTTAATCTGTCTTTTCTGTAGTATTTCCCACATCTTGTTCCGCGGTACTCTATCAAAAGCTTTTTCCAGGTCTAAAAATGCTATGTGTAGTTTCCTTCCTTGCTTTAGAATGCTATCTGTAATTTTTTTATTGTGAAGATATGGTCTTGGGTTGAGTGTCTCTTCTAAATCCACTTTGTGAATTCTCCATTGTTGCTGTTCTTAATTTGTTGTCTATATTGCTTCATATATTTTAGCTGTTGTGCATAGCAATGATATCCCCCTATAGTTACTGCAGATTCTATTATCTCCCTTCTTGTGAATGGGAAAAATCACAGCCTTTTCCCAGTCTTTTGGTATTTGTCTCTTTTCCCATATTATATTTAAAATTATTAACAATATTTGCTCTCCTTCGTTGCCCATTATTTTTAATTGTTCTCATCTTATTCCATCGTCCCCTAGTGCTTTACCGTTTCTTGAGTGCTGTCTTCATTTCTTCTTCCGTAATATTTTCCTTATCTTCTGTTCTTGCGCTACCAATTTCCGTATTTACCTCTTCTCTGTTTCCCTTGTTGTTTCCAGTTCCTTCTAATAGTTCCTGGTAATGCTCTTTCCACCTTTCTATTACTTCTTTTTCTTCCTTTATTATGTTTTCTTTTTTATCAAAGAGCTGCTTCAGTATTACTTGTTTTCCTTTCTTACATGTGTTCTGTAGAATAATTTTTGATTTTCCTTGAAGTTTCCTTCAAGAGTATTTCCAAACTCTTCCCATGACCTGTGCTTTGCTATTTTTATTTCTTCTTATGTTATTTTTCTTTGTCTTTTGTAGTCTTCAAAATCTTCCTCATTTTTGGAGTTGAGATATTTTTTCCATTTTAGTTTCTTTTTCTGAACTTCGTCTTTCATTTTATCGTTCCACCAATGTATTTGCTTCTTGTTGTGCGTATTTCTGGTTGTTCCACATGCTCTTTTTGCTGCTTCTATTAGTACATATTTGAAGGTGCTCCATACTTCTTCCACATCATCAAAATTTGGTTTGTGTCTTTCTTTTATTAGATTTTTAATCTGGTTTTGATAACATTCCCTTGTCCGTTTTTCTTTAAGTTTCTCTATTCTAATTTTTACTATTTCTCTTTCTTTGTTGCTTGTTTCTTGTTTCTTTCTATTACTATATTCTTTTACTTTTAGTTACACGATTACCAGGTAGTGATCGCTTCCTATTTCGCTGCCTCTTTTCACTCGCACATCCCTTACATTTGATCTCTTTGCTTTGGTAGTTAGAAAGTAATTTATTATTGATTTTTCGGCTCTGCTTCTTTCTACCCTGGTGTATTTGTGGATTTCTTTGTGTTCGAAGTATGTGTTTAATATTAATAAGTCTTTTTCCGTTGTTGTTCCTAGCTGGCTCTCCATGTCTACTCGTGTTAGCTGTTTTTTTTATTCCCCACTCTGGCATTAAAATCCCCCATTATAAAGATTGGTATAATACAAGATACAAATATACTTACAAAAAGAAGAAAAACTAAGAATAAAAAAAAATACATACAATAGAGAAACAGATATATAAATACAAGTGTGATTACAATATACAAGTTTAAGATACAAGCGTGTGAAGAAGGGCTTTTGTGCGTGAGTAGCGAAGTTTGAAGGACAAGCTGAAGGCGAGTGGTTTATTCCCATTGATTGCGTTTAATCGCTCACGTGTCATACGTTATTTCATCTACGAAACATGTTAAAACACTATTGAATCTTAAAAAACAATTATTTCTTACGGATAATAATGTTAAAATTGTAATTTTGACAGACAAAATACTTCAAAGCACTGACACAATTAGGTGAGAACGTTCAGCGCCTCCGTGAGAAAAATTGCTAACTAGTCGCCACTTGGACTTTGTCAATGTAATCTAGGTTAATCTAGATTAGGTTATGGTTAGATTAAGTTATATTAGAGCCAGACTAGTACATGTGGATCGAATTTTTCGGAATAGAATAGTTTTTGTGGAGGGAAGAGTTGAAAAGAATGGAATAGTTGCTAAAGGGGGAATAATTGATGAGGGTGAAATTGTATAATGAGTATTCAGGTGCGCGACACTGCGCGCATGATATGTGGAACGTGAAGTTGTATATGAAAGAGTAAGCAGAATGGCAAGATGCGTGATTCTTGCGGCGCTTTCAGCATCAGCTTAAGTTCAGTGTGTGTGTGCACAATAAGGGGTGTTTTGCTAATAATTCATTCGTTTAAAATGATTTTAATGCTGTCACGTTTGTAATAGTTTAATAAAGGACCAGTTCTGTCAGCGCGATTTTAGAGCACGCGTCCAAGTTTGGAAAACGACGAGCGTAGCGAGGAGTTTTCTAATGGACAAGTGATGAAAAACGCCTGACGAACGCGTTTTTTATAGTATTTTTTCTATTTTGCGCCCTTTTATGCCATTTTATGCCATTTCTAAATATAAAAATCGCGCATACATGTTCATAAAATTTTATGGTGGTTGGTTACACTGATAATTGACACATGAAAAAAATTTAAAGGTTATAATTAAAATGGGTGAAAAAACATCTTGCATTGCTTATACTGGCGCACATTCAGTCTATTGCATAATATTCATATATTATTATATTACTTTTTTTAAGTCCCATAAAGAAAGAAAAAGAATATTTGACACTAAAATAATTTGACATTTCGAACGATAATTTTCTTGAAACGAAATTCACTTTGTTTTTAACACTAACATCAATCTAAAGTTAACTTTTTGTTTTTTCACTATAAATCTCTCTCTATATAAATTTTATACCATTCAAAAAATACATTTATTTCAACGAGCAAATTTTTGTTGTGATTGCACACATCAAATAACCTCAAAACTATCTCGCCGAAAATTTGACATCACTGACAGTTCTGAATTTCTGTGCCAACTTTGAATAAATTAACAAACTAAAAATTACAGCACTCGGCGAGCCATTACCGCACGCATTTGAGTGCTGTAATGAGTCCATTACAGACGCAAAATAGAACAAATAATATAATCAAACACTATTGAAATGAACTTAATCATATAGTGGTGCCATTTGTCTGAAATCAAAGTTAATATAATTAAAGGAGTGATATTAAAAATGAAAAGCTCCCAACGTTCATAAAAAAAGGTACTATACCTAATGATCTGATGTTAGTTACAAAGGCTTACATGGACGGAAAAAAATAGCTGTGGCGTAAAAGTTACTAAAATGTCACTAAAAATGTCATAATCTTTAAATTAAATAAGTGACATTTTTGTTGTCAACTTTGACGTTCAACATAACTAACATATATTGTTTTTTATTAAGTTGGTAACTTGTGTTGTTGAGTTACCAACATGCCAAGACATAATCTCACCAATTGTGGAATTGACGTTGTTGTTGTCTAGTTTGACAAATACCATAACTTGGTCAAAAAAAGCTGTTTCGACAAAGTTTTTTTCATCAAAGTTGTTAGCCTTAGATACTAACGTCACTTCATCATATATTTTAACTTCCTTTCATGAAGGTTGGCAACTCTTGATTTGCAATATCACTCCTCCAAGTACAGTAAATTTGATTTTAGACAATTAGCAATACTTCTTAGCAAAATTATGTTACTAAAAGTCTCACCAAAAAAGTCATAACCAATAAATTACTTAGCTGACGTTGATGTCAACTTTGATTTTCAATATACTTCTTTATTTAAAAAAATCCAATGTTAAGGTTATCGACCATGAAAATTCCAAAATGGTCAAATTGCTTCAAAAGAAATATCTATAGAAATAATCTTAATAGATCAATAGATCTGGAAGAGTTTTTATTATATCTATTACAGTTTTCAAGTTGTTGCTATTTGAATCTATTAGTATAAGTTCCGGTTTGACTTCGAGGGATGCGTATGTGGTCTGGATTTGTATGTTTATATAGGTTTAACAACACCCCATGCTACTTTATTTTATTATGGATCGAGAGGTCACGCGGCGACAAGGTTTTTGGGAAGGATCAAAATACACAAGGATCTGGAAGGATCAAAATACACACATAAAAATTACACACTCTAGAAAAAAATCTGCTTTATCGAGCTGTGTTATACGCAAATTTGGTAGTAATCAGAAAAAGCTTTGAAGAATTTCAATATATAGTTTTTTAATTAAATCATGTGGCAAGGCTATCGGTCTCAAAGATACCAAAACGAAAATAGAAAATGTATAATCTATTTAAAACTGAAAGAATTTTTAATGCACCACTTAAACTTTTCAAGCTATAGTTATTTGATAAAAAGTATGGCATGCGACTGTTACTGCATAGTATCTATACTTACTCTGAATTGAAAAATTAACTACTAATTGTATATAATTAGTGGTAAAAACATAGTAATGTTTTCAATTCAAAGTATCGTTATTAGAATTTATTACTCTCTGTAATGGTATGAATTGGAGGGCAGAAGTCTGAGGCCAGAATCGCGAAGATGTCAAAATATCAATTTCTATAGAAAAATGTATGGTCTATATAGAACTGAAAGAATTTTATAAAAATCTGTTACAGCTATCAATCTATAGATATTTGAATGTATTGTTTTCTCTTCCGGTTTGGCCTTAAGAGAGAACGGCAGCCGCCAGATAAAATATTTTGCATAGAACGACGCCTTGTTTACAAATATGTACAATTTCATTGTTCTGCGTGGGGCGGAACTCATAAAGGCTATTTTTTAAGGAAATAAAACCTGTCAATCACGAATTTTATCCAAAAACGAACGCCGAAATTTCAAAATACTCAAAAATGGCGAAAAAAATGCATTAAACATCAAAGGATTCCAACGAAATTTTTATTGTACATGGATACCCATAAAAAGTACACTCAGACGAAAATTCAACATTCCGCTGCCATTGGGGACGACTCGCGTAATTTTTTTAATTTTGGAGGATTTTAGCAAATATCTCTGCAGAGTCTCGAAACAGAAAATAGGGATTTGGTGCACCGTATGTGGAATTCTGGTATCTACAAATAAGTATTCCTTGCAAGTGTTATAAAGTCTTTTGATTTTGTCACAAATGTGAAAAATTTGGTAAAAAAACCTTCATACTAGAATGTACGTACCACCTTCTCTGAATTTGGTGAATGGAGAATGAATTCGGAGTTGAACGAAAAGCAATCCCATGACCAAACAATTAACAGTGGAGCGATGAAATTAATGCGTTTTATAGATCTGTGTTAAAATTATTTCTTGCAAATCCAAGGCAATGAGGCATATGATTTTTCGAAGATGAAGCAGAGAAGTAGACAACATTTTTAAACGATCATGCGGCAAGATCAGCCGCAAAAAGTTCATGTAGCACATTTCAATGGGCCTCAATGAGCACTATTTTAAACGCATTTATAAACGATTTTAAACGATTTTAAAAACAAAATCCGGATAAATTTCGAGATGGCTGTTCCTTCAGCCGTGAAGTGGTAGAACTGACCGTTTTTCAACAATAACTGTTTTGTTATACACACTAAACAGTCACGGAATACACCTTTAGATTCCAAATTAAATGTGTCATTTTTAACTATACTTGTAGAAAACTCATAATTCTCATCTTTTAGAAAATGGATTTTAAGTTACCAGATGACCCGAAAATTTACATCGTCCCCCATGTAAAATTAGCCGAATTTAAAGAATCTCAGATCAGAAATTTGTAAAACAATAGTTTTCTTTTATAAAATCGGTAAAAACTCTAATCAAATATGGCCGAGCTTTCTTTTACTCACGTAAAAGTGTGAATTTGCAAGAATATTCAATTGTTTCTAAAGTAGAATTTACCAACTTTAACAAATCTGAGAATTAAATTTTTCCGGACACCATTCACCACGGAAAATGGAAGGAAACTTCGGGGGTGGAGTTGATTATTAACCGTTGCTAGCCACCCCGAATAATGGCAAATGAAGTGCATTTGAAAAACATCCAGGTAAAACGGCTTGCAATTGAATGATAACATTTACTCCACGGGTAGAGGAAAGTTTACTCTATCGATTCATGAAAACGCAAATGTTTGAAAATCAATTAAACAGTTGGAAGGAGATTTCAAACGTCGGCCACGTCTGGACCGTCAGCCGCAGAAAATTCATGCATCATATTTTAATAGAACTTGATGAGTTGTATTCGAAATTGAATCGAAAATGCCGATAAATATTGAAATGGCTGTTCGTTCCGCAGTGAAATGGTAAAACTGACAGTTTTTCGCCAATAACTTTGTTGCTATATATGCTGCTATATGTTGCTATACTGTTGCTTCCGAAGAAGACGCATGTTGTACCGTTGGAATCTAAATTCAATTTAAAAGCTCCAATTACTCTTAAAAAAAACTCGTAAATATTTCCGTTTATGAAAGAAAATTTATTTTCACTTTGTGCATGTTTTGTCCATTTGCTTTACATTGAACTTTTACGCACGATTTGGATACTTTTACTCACGATTATAATAATGGCATCCTTCACAATAATGTATTTATTAATCTGTTCATTTTTGTGTGTGAATACGTAAACTACTATATTAATCAATTTTGCCTTATAAAATCATGTTTAATTCTTTGGATAAGGATCAATAAAAGAGTGGTTTATTCGCTAGTGCAATAAAAATGTTATTTCATTATTAATGAAATAATTAATATTATTAATTTATTATTGTGTACAACAGACTATATATTTCTTGAATATTTTCAAACCCCACGTAATAACGAAAACCACTCTTAAGTTGAACACGTTTCCGCGTAAAGTTGTATGTTCTTGACATGTGTTTTGATACTTTGGAACCAATTCGCTTAGATGTTAAATGTTGGGTATTATCATCCCTATTACCCATCGTTTGTTTTATTGGGAATGGGATAGTTACTTACGGGATAGTTATAGGAATGGGATAGTCACTTGGCTTAGTTACTTGTAATAATAATAAGCAGTCACATACGCTCGTCAAGTTGTTAAAGTAGATTGATTGAGTTTGGGTGATGCGTTTGAGCGAGCGCTCTGTTGTCCAGGGAGTGAGAAATCACCCCCAAAGGCGGAAGAATTCACTAGAATCAACGGCATCGGGATGGAGAACGCAAGGGGAAACCACTCCATTAAGGACCCCACGGTATCCTTCTACAAAATGCCTGGAAAAGAAATATGAAGATTCTTCGAATAACAAATTATCCGGAGGTAAATAATAATTCGGAAAATATTCACTAACTAAGATCTTCGGGGTGTCCGAAGAATGTATTTAAGAAGAAAGAATTTAAGCCCTGTACCCACTCATCCGCCATCCAGGGATGCCGTTGGCACTTGGTATAGGGGTGACTTCTTATCCCGGTAGTTTATCGGTCGATATGTCAAAATTACATTTTGACATTCTCAGAAAATTTCAACGACTTGCAATTAACACAAAATTTGGTCTTACCGCACAATATTCTCTTTTCAAAACACTAATCACTAAAAAGGGTCACTATTGGCACAATTTTTAACTTAAATTTCCCTTTATATCTCTCGCAAATTTAATATTTTCCGGAGCAAAGATAAATTACCAAAGATTAATAAAACACAGATTAATTATACACAATATTCTAAACAAAATTTTGACGTACGAATCAACAATTGCATCCTTGTCAAAAAATGACAAAATAATGGCCCGAAGACATGATTCTCGTAAAAAACATACAAGAAAAATCAAACTTTTCTTTGAATTTTTCTTGATAAATAAAAAGCAAAATTGAATAGCAAAATTGAAATTATACAGATAAAATTATTGTTAAATTCGCGATTTTAAATCGTCGAGCGCGTCAACCATCCGCTCGATAAACCTTGATATTATGCGCATCTATTATTTGCCCAGTCTTGTTCATCTAGTTTTGTCTGTCTAGCCTTATCCATCTAGTCTTATCTATATTGTTTTGTGTTTCTAGTCTTGTTTGCTCCACCTTGTTTGTGTAGTATTGTCTGTCTAGTTTTGTCTGTCTAATCTGTGGGCACGGCAGTGCCCCCGCCAAGTCGAGCACAACCGATCTTTTCTCTATCTATCAAACTATCTTTTCTCGAAGCGACAAACGGCACTTTTGACCCCCCTGTAACTTCGTTGTGTATAAAGCCGGATGTTTGAATTTTTAGATTTCAAGAGACATACTATAACTGGCTATATTGCCAATATACCTAATAATTATACCTTATAGTTTACGACTTATCGCCAGTCAAATTTCTTAATTTTGTAAGTGACACAATCACCTACGATCAAAATTCTAAGGTACTTGTAGCAATCTTACAAACTTCAAATTATGAACTTTAGTTAACGAAATTTCAATCCCGAAATTTCAATATCCATTAAGGGGCCGTTCAAGTATTACGTAAGCAGATTTTTTGCAATTATTAACCTCCCCCAGTTCTACGTTCATTTGTTTTGTTCATTTAAAATTTTGGTATATAAAGTCAAATTACCAGTCCTGAGTCCATGACACATGAATCCATGACTCTAAGTCTTCGATGATATTTGATGTTTGCTGCTCGATGATCAATTCGGTAGCACGACGAGCAGCCACTCTTAAAGTCCTTGCTATCATCTTATTGCAAAATATATTGGGTCGGACGGACCAGAAAAATCTTTGAGTGAAGAATTCAAATGTAGAGCTAAATGGACTGGTCATTGGACTAATCATCCAAACCCAAGTCATCAAATGTCTATTTTACTTTTACTGGTGGTAGGAGAAACCTGTTCTTTAGTAATCTAAATAACAAATTCTTGGACGACAGCATTCCGTGTTTCGAAATTTTATAATTTGAAGCAAGTATTGGCATTCACGCACATGTTCTGAAAACCATATAATGTCTGGAAAATCAGGAAGATCTGTTTCATCCAATCCAATAAATTTTGCAGTAACATGATAACCATCAATTTCCATTATTAATTATACCTCTTTATATAACTCCATAACTCCATACCTCTGCTAATACATTTGCAGCAAACTCGAAACTGGATATTTCTTTGGAAATTGGATTTTTAATTAATTAAAACGCCACGGTCATCCAAATAGGACCCAAAATGGTCATGAGGCAATATAAAAACCGACCAGTTCCGGACTAAGAGGAGCATTTGTAGCTATAAACAATGCACCGAGATCATGTCGCTTAAAGTGTTAGTATAGCAAACCCTATAACTTTGTGATAACGCGGAGTTTCATCTGGCCCTCCATCAAGCGTCATGATCATTTGTAAAACCAAATCCATGGTCAGTTTTGGATAATGCTTGAAACTCTTCAAGGGCGCAAAGTGTCTCGAAATCTTGAGCATGAGTATTAGCGGTGGATGAACTATACTTTCCACTTCGAATAGCGATGTATGTTGGCCCAGAATATCCAATGGCTTGCGGTTGTCCTAGCATACTGGAAGTTATTTTATGCCGCTCAGCGATTACCCAGTCGTGATCAGACAATTTGACTCTATATTCTATATTCATTAGAAGAGGTGCTTGCTTATTTGCCGCAGTTACACCAATAGGGACCCGAGCTTTATTATCTTGAGATACAAAAATACTTAATCTGGTCCAAGTATTGATGCTATGGTATATAATAATGGATCGATGTTTCAGCGAAACTATTATCTAAGTGGCTTTTGTGCTGATCAGTCTGTGCCCGACTGAGCTTAACAGGAACTGTCGATGCATGTCTTCGTCCCTCTGCGGAATTTGATTTTCTTGGAAGCAAACGAAGATATGTCCCACTTCAGTTAATGTCAAATCCTATTTTATGTAATTCTTGTGTTCATCAAGAGTTTTTACACTACGAATAGATTCCGTTTTCGTATCATCTGATGCACTTCCAAATAAAGCAATATCCTTGGTATAACTTGGATTTGTCTATATTAAACGACATTTTTAACCATTGAACTTTGACGAAGGTGTATCAGATGGTAAAACAAAAACTATACAATTTTATTCGCTTTCGAGCATACACAACTAGAGTTATATATACGTTTAGATCAAAAAAAGTAAATTTTGTAGAAAATCCGAAAAAGTAAAAAAAAATATTGCTGACGTTATCACCATCCAGACCCCTCCAACCCCCATGTCACCAAAAATAAGAAAAGTTAAGACCCCCCACCCCCTGCAATGCTTACGTAATACTTGAATTACCCCTAAATGACAAATAATGATTATTCAAAATTTCTTTAATTTGTCACCGATCATCAAAATTCTAAGGTACTTCTAGCAATCTTACAAACTCCAAATTTTGAATTTTAGTTAGCCTTTAGCCTATAAAGGAAGAAAAAAATAAAAAAACTCGAAATTTCATTATACATTAAATGAAAAATAAGGATTATTTAAAATAATATTCAACAAACCCATCGCACTTGTACGTATGGTTGCTAACTTTAAAATAGAGACAGGGAGTGGGCTTTAAGAAAATCAGTAGCTGATGGACACGGTATATTACCCGAGAAAAAAGGAACATGACCTACAAAAAGAAATGAGATCCCATCAAAAACATAAAATCTAAAAAATGCCTCGTAACGCCTTGTAACGCAGTTCTTTCGCTACAAAAAGTTGTGGGATCTCATGTAAGACCAAGTCAGTTATTTTAGTTAGTATGTATGTAGAAGCACCTATTACTACTTTATTATAAATTGTTATCTAATCAATTACCTATTAATATTTATAGGGACCGTATCAATATTAGACACTTTTATTTCTATTATAATTATAATGGCTTGGCAATTGCACGGACACGTAATAATAAAAGAATAATCTACTAATTCGATTACTAAGTAAATCTAAACAGTAATAATAATAATAAGTTTATTTCAGTAAATACACATTTCTAAGGATCAAATACAAAATAGTTTTACTTAGGTAACAGGTGGTAACAAACAAGAGAGTATCATTGCATCACAGGCACTAATAAACCTAAGAATAAAGTATTTTAATTTGTAGAATATGTTGCCGTGCAATTGCCAAATCATTATAATTATAATAGAAGTAAAGGTGTCTCTTATTGATACGGTCATTATAAATGTTGATAGGTAATTGATTAGATAACAATTTATAACAAAGTAGTTGAATAGGTGCTTCTACATACACACTAACTAAAATAACTGACTTGGTCTTACATGAGATCCCACAACTTTTTGTAGCGATAGAACTACGTTACGAGACTTGTCCTTTTTTACATTTTATGTTTTTGATGGGATCTATTCTTATCCGTCTAGTCTAGCTAATATTAGATTATCAAATAGCAATCACATATTAATTGAAGAACACATAATATGAATAAGTTTGTAACCAAGCATTATCTGGAAACCTCGTGCTAATTTTGTATTAGCAACTTGCTATCACATAATATTTGAAGAACGCACAATAAGCTCTGGATCATCTAGAAATCTGATGCTAGAGCAATCTTTTGCATGAGCAACTTGCAATTACATAGTAATTGGATTGATCTTCGTTCTGTCACAATCATCAAAAACACAAAATATTTATAAGTTTCTAACCGAGTTATTGATGATTTAGAAACTCAAGTTATTACCAAAATTAAAACTTACGATTAGACTAAAGTGACCACACGTCCCGATTTTGGCGGGACAGTCCCGAATTTTAGAGGACAGGCCCGCGTCCCGCCGATTTTTTAAACTGTCCCGCTTGTTAGAAAACAGCTGCATTTCTTATTTTAAATGTACTGTTATATAATAAAAAAAAAAATTCACATTCTCAAAAAATCTCATTTTTTAATGTCAAAAAATGAAAATTTTCCTCGAATTAAACTGTCCTTTCTTCAAGATATTCCAAGCAGTTATTATAAAAATTTCTGACTTCTATCAGAAAATCCGGTCGTTTAACCCTTTCGCTCCGAATGGTACACATACATTTCATCCCACTGAAATTTCATCTTCTGAAGATTGTAAGTTGTGAATTTGAAGTTGTACTCGGATGGAAAATTTACCAGGCATTTGTGTCGTGTATGTTATATGTAAGACAAATATTGTTGTTGTGAATTATAACAGAGAATACCAGAAAATGCAAGACAGGCTGGACCACAATAGATCACAACCAAATAATTCTAGACAAGGCGAAACCTGATCGAAACATATATGATTGATAATTGATTGATAATATGATCACTGATTGATACAGAATCATTGAACAAAATACAGAACACTGATCAATATTGAACAACCATGTAGAAGACAATAATAGACTGGACAAGTCTAGTCTATATTCAACGAAAAACTGGACTGCAACATTGACAATGTTGAATAAAATTTTGGACAAAAAAAATGGGCAAGAGTGAAGAAAATTGAATACTAGATAATATCAAAACTTGTAAAGTCTCCACAAAATTAAACAAGAAAAGTAGAAAAGATATGTGTACCACTCATCTCTTAGGACAATTCAATCCATTTATTTTTGATATATTGTGTTTATTTAGCAACAAATTAACAAAACATGAGGTTTATTCTATTTCTGCAATATTTATTCGTTCAGGGATGAAAGGGTTAACGGCACCGTGTTCTGAAGTTTTCATAGGGTGGCATTAAAAAAGAAGATTTTATGAGAATATGTGGAAAAATCTTTTGAATATATTAGTAAGCTACTTAACCATTTTCCGAAAAATTATCTTAGCGAAAATAATCTTTTTTGATGAGGAATTGTTCGTAAAAGATACGTTACTGATGAAATTAAATCTTGGTTGTCTGCAAATGTGGAAACAACAAAAAATGGACGGAATTATTGCTTCATTTTAAACAGAATAATATTCCTTATCAAAATATTTTGAAAATTGTAGAATGTAGAATAGAAGGGAGAGCGTGTCCCTTCCAGGAACAAATGCAACAGAAAGTATTTTCTCAAGTATCAATAAAATATGGACAACTGAAAAACGCAGTTGAACATTAAACTTTAAAATCTATATTAAGCGTAAAAAGTAATTTGACCAATTCATGTTCATTGAATGAAATTTCACGACATTTTAATAAATGATCCGAATCTATTGCAAAGTATTCACTCGAATTTAAATTAATAAAAAATTATAAAGTTCAAATTATTGTTTTTTAAAATATTTTTATAGTTACCAATAATTAATAATAAATACATTTTTGTATATCTATAGACAAGTATAAGAATGTATAAAATAAAATATATTTTTATTACTCATGCATTAAAAGAACTATCTTGGCGCACGTTTTTTAGTGAGACAAATGCCATTTTTGGTTGTATTACCACAAAATTTGGGTAACGCACGCAAATATTTAATATCGCTAAGTTACATTAAAAAAACAATAAAATAAACAAAATCAAGACCTCAATATTAAAATAGAGACGTCAAAGTGACAGAAATATTGTTTCGTTACAAAATTAAAATTAAAGAAAACGTTTTGAAATGAGTGTAAATTCTATGGTGATACCGGAAACTGATGAGAGTTCTTTTGACGAATCCACACCAGCGCACACTGGGACGGATTACGAATTTACGGCGACAAAAATAAAATCCAGTTCATTTCAATTTTTTGTCTCACATATAATCTTATGATGACATTCTATTGATTCTAATATAAAATTAGTCTATAATAGATGTACACGATTAATTAAAAATGCAAATTTAAGTGGAAAAAATATTTTAAATGTAATTTTTTTTATGACAAAATTGCATTTTACAAATTCACAACAATATTTCTTTACAAATTCACAACCGTTGTTGACACAAAACTTATCCAACACGTATTGTACTGATCGTTCATTACACTTTAACGAAGAAAACTTATAAAACCTTTCATCTCTCAATACAAAAAATTGTTCATTTCTATTCAACGTTCTCTCTTGCAAGTGGTGGTCATCACGACTACCTGGAAAAAAGTGTGAAATTCTCTTCCTGGAAAAAAGTGTTAAATGTGACTTTCTCATAAGGTGGAACGATGTGGATGGGATTTTTGCTTTTCTAGAATTGTCAATGTTAGGTTTGTTGTAAAAAATATTAAATTTAATGGAACTATGCGGAACTTTTTTTAAAAATCAATTTTTTGCAGTTTATTACAAAAAAAAATTAATATAAGATAGTCGTTAACAAAACTTTTTTTTAACTGAATTGATTAAAACTTTCTACAATTTTAATATTATTACATGTAAATACATACTTGAAGCTATATTCTCCATATTTAAAAAGTTCACAATTTTTTAACACAAACACAAAACAGACGTAGTTACTTTGTTAAAAATCCAGCGCAACTAATTCCTTTTTGGTACCTAAGGGACAAGTGCCATGTTAAACACATTCCCACAACCAATGGAATTGGTTTTTCGCATTTATTTGTTTATAATATTATAAATGGGTTATCTAACAATACATTTTCAGTAGTATTGCTTAATTGTGAGACATTGTAAAATTCTATTTTTGTCGCCGTAAATTCCTAATCCGTCACAGTATGCACCGGCGACAATTTAAAGAGCAATTTCTTCATTTTCGATTCCATTTTTTTTTCGGATGGCAAATGGATCCTAAACTTATAAGATACGTCCCCTCGCATGAGTAATAAAAAATATTATTTGCAATACGGGCGATATTGTCCAGCGAACATGCGCTAGCCCAATTTCGATCTCGTGACCAATTGACAATTTACCGCCCTAGTTGCAAAATATACTAATTTTGAATTATTGGTCTGCTTTCATAACTAAATTATAATTCTCATTTCATCCCATTTGTCCCGCTTTTTATCAATGAAAATGTGGTCACTTTAGATTGGACGAATTTTGGAATAGAACAAATTAGTAATTAGAACAGTTCTTTATCATTGATCTTAAGCATCTAAAAATAGCCACGGAGAAACAAATTTATTTAAAATAATTCACAATTCGATCAAAATAGTTACTTAGGATTAGAAAATTGTATAATGACGATGACGTAGGTGGTGATGAGGTTGACGAAGGTAAAGAGCATGGAGAAGTCGACGCTGAAGAAACCGGCGGCGGTGAATTTGGGACACCTGGCCGTCGCCTGTTGCGCCAGAATGAAGAGTTTCTCGCGGAGGGACGCGATGTTCGAGTACCGGTTGAGGGCTTTGTAGGCGATCGTGATGGTTTTCTTGCCCTCGTTGCTCACCTGTTCGCACATCGCCGCCACAAACACACCTTGAGCCTAAAACAAGACACGCCAATTTGTAAGCTGTGAGCTTGAATAAGTTCAAGATTCTTTGGGTTTTCTGGAACTTAGGGTGGACTGGAATAGGGATGTGAACAAAATAATCGATTATCATATTAATCGAATATTTTTTCCATATAATCGATTTTGAAAAATCGATTTTTTAATAATAATAATCGATTTTTAATAAATCGATTATGTAAATTACACGCTTTAATCGATTTTTGCGACGGATATGATAATACGCAATTAAGTTCGGTGCGGCATTTGTATGTATGTACAAGAGTTTCGTTTCTTTCAACAGTTTTGTTTCTTTGGAGAGTACCAATAATTATTTAACAATAAAAATGTCTTGTAAAACACCTAAAAGTGGCTGGCGTAATTATTTTATAATGAAGAAGGATAATACCATATTACAATGCAACAACTGCCCGAAAGAATTAAAAACATGTAAGCTTAAAACAAACGGAACACAGCCGTTTAAGTTTGTATGATTATCTATACCATGGGATGGTTACACCAATCTCAAAAACATACTACTAGTAGTAATACTACCGAAACATATGAAACGAAAACTCCCATTGTCCTACAGGCTAACGAGGTATCACAAAGTAATATTTTTAATAATGGAATTAGCATGATCCTTATGACCGCAAAATTCTGAAATCTGTAAAGTTTTATTTTCTTGCTTGAGCCATACGTTTTATAACTTCAACATTTAAAGTAAAAGCAAACGTGTCATGGTAGAATTGATATGAATACGTTTTAAAAATCAATAGACTAAGATTAATAGAATAGGAATAAGTATTGCGTTCACTTGACTAACCTAAACATCTTTTAATTCAGTGAGCAATTTGCCGGCCTGAAACCCCGCTAAACATCTTATGAATACTTTGTCTTCGTAGGTCACACTACGAAGTTCTCTTTTCGTGGCTTATACATTTCCAAAATAATTACGAGAAAAACTTTGTCAGATTTTGAATGAAACATAACAAAGGCGTACAATGTTTTTGTATATGAGGGATAAAGCGTGTCAGATCAAGCATTGGAGCTTATTTTTCGAAAATTTTAGCAAACGCCTCAGATTGAGATAAACATTAGGAAATAACTCAGAACATTGCAGAAATGATATGCCAGGACAGTCTACCCTGCAGTATAGTAGGAGTAGCTTTCAAAAAAAGTAATGAAGACTGTAGCTTCTTTGTACAAGGTTTCGTGCTGTAAAACTATCACAGATACTAAATATGAAGAAAAAAAAACCCTTCTCATACAAAAATTACGATTAGTGAAAAACGTCTGTCTCACAATAGATGAATGGAAAGATGTGCAGTTGAGAAGTTTTTTAGGCGTGACAGTGCACTTTATAGAAAACTTTGAAATGAAGTGAAGCAACATTGCATGTGAACCACTTCACCAGCACCATACAGGAGAGTATTTGTCAGAAACGATTAATAAGGTTTGTTAAGATTGGGGTTTATCTCACGAAAAAATGTAAGCGTTACGCTGACAATGGCAACAACAAAGTTAAAGCTATTGAAATTTATATTGGTCGAGCAAAACATATTCAGTGCTTAGCATATACATTGAACTTGGTTGAAAATTCTGTAAATACAACAGATATAAAACTTTTTCTGGAGTACGCAAAATCAATTTCAACGAATCGTAAACCAATCGCACGTGTGTGTTATGAATCATAACATATCATTAATCGCGGTTCATTAATCATTAAGTAATGTTTCTGAAGGAACTTTCCCTAATCAAACCGAATTGGCCCTAAAACCTCTTTGTGAAGGCCAATTGCGCGCCAGCCGAAAGTTTATTTTCCAAAGCGGGGAATATTGTCAAGAAAACACGATACCATATTTTCGAAAAAAAAAAAATTGCAACCGGTCGATGGTCAAAGTTAGTCGATGTGGTTATTTTTTAAACTTCATTTTCTTTGATTTTTATTCTGATAAATTGCTAATACTATACAAATCTCTTAGTTCTATTACTATATAGGAAAGTCGGCATTTTTTTCGAAAAATAGAAAAAAAATCGATTATTTCTTCTAATTAAAATCGATTTTTCTTAAATCGATTAATTGTGAAAAGCAAAAAAACGATTTTTAATAAATTGATTTTTTTGATCCCTAGACTGGAACCAAGAATTATGTAAATGTTAGCAAAGGCTACCACCAACACATAGCTAGTCAACAGCAATCTTTTGGACTAAATTTTTTTCAATTCGCCCGTCCATTTTGTGTAAATCGAATACAAACAAGCTGCAACGTGCTCGAAGAAAACCAAGCACGATCTCAGAATTTTCGTTTTCTTTCGAAACTTTCCATTTCTTTCTTGTAGTACGATAGAATACCAAACCAACTGGCCTGAACTAAAGCAACCTTCATATTTTGAAGCACTAACATATTCTGTAATTTCAGTTTGAATTAGTGAGACTTTTTTCATTTGAATTCACCCACACAAATGAAATACTGTTAATAGTTTTCCTAGAGAGCGTAATTTATTAAACAAATAGACCCTTTTATAGTTGAAATTTTTTTGTGCGCTTATGTCAATTTCCGCCATGTTATACCGTCAACTGGGGTAACATTATCCCTTCGGCGCACTTTGGCCCACAAGCAAAAAAAGATATTTAACATACCTTTAATTTAACAAGACGTCTTATGTTTTTTTTTTTTTTTATTGAAATTTGTTCAACAATCAGAATATATAATTTTTTTTTCTAGGTCAGTGGGTCAGTTGGCCAGCGTCTCTTGAGTCTTCTGAGGACTTGGTGTTGGGGAAGCGTGTTTATTAGTGAATTTGTGTGTGACTCTATTTTGTCATGATGCTTTTTTCGTCTTACCTTAATTTCTTTCGTCACAGGGGTAATTTGCAAGTCTTCTTGGATCATGTGGTTTGTTACGTACCATGGAGCGTTAGCAATTGATCTTAATATTTTAGCTTGGCATCTTTCCATGATTGCAATATTCGATTTGCTAGCACATCCCCAGAGTTCGATGCCATAAGTCCAGATAGGTTTGATGATAGTTTTATATAAAAGTATTTTGTTGCTTAGCGTTAAACTCGAGTTTTTGCCGATGAGCCAGTTGAGTTCTCTATGTCTGAGATCATTCTGTTTTCTCTTTTTGGTAATGTGGTTCTTCCAATTGAGTTTGCTGTCTAGATGTAATCCTAAGTACTTGACTGTCGATTATTGGGGATTTCTATGTTATTTAAATAAATTGGAGGAGAGAGGCCTTTTCGTAACGTGAATGTTGCATGGCAGGACTTAGTTTCATTGATTTTAACTTTCCACTTCTTTAACCACTTTTCCAGTAGATGTATGTAGTCTTGGAGATGTTTTATGGCGATGTTGGGGTCTTAGTGATTAGTTAGTATTGCTGTGTCGTCTGCAAATGTTGCTATCGTTGTGTCTGGTGGACACAAGTTCAGCTGGAATTACCTTTTTTATTTTGTATAATAGCTCCTCGTGCCACACTCTGTCGAATGCCTGTCTAACGTCTAGGAATAGTGAAGTGCAGGTTTCTTTTTCTTCAAATGCGGTATTTATTTTATGGGCGATTCTGTGGAATTGTTAAACAATTGAATGGTGCCGACGAAATCCGAACTGGTGGCTTGGGATCCAGTCTGCTGAGTTAAAGTCTGGGTTTTTTGTTACGGAGCTTGGATCTTTTCCTGGATTTGGTATTAGTATTATCTCAGTAAGCTTGAAGATTTTACGCCAGTACTGGAGTCTGAGGATTGCATTTAAGATGTATGTGAGCAGCACAATGCCTTTTCTTGGCAACTCTTTCAGCATTTTGTGTGTTATTAGGTCGGTTCCTGGTGCCTTCTTTGCACTTAAATGTAGGATCGCGCCTTTGATTTGCTTGGGTGTGACTGGAGTCAGTGGCGGTTGGGGTTGTGTGTCGGAAGCAAGGTATTCTGAAATTTCGCAAAGTATTGTGCAAGTAGGTTGACTTTTTCATGATCGCTTTTAGCCCATTGTCCTTGCGTTAGTGGAAGCATGCGTATAGGTGATGACAGTGATGAAGGTTTTTTGAGTGATTTGATGGGTTTCCAGATGGAGTTATCAAATCTATTCAGCCTGCCCAAGTAGTCCTTGAATGATTCCGTTCTGTACTCTGAGTTTGGTCTTTAGTCTGTTACTGACCCGGTTCAAGCAGGTTTTATCGTGAGGGTTTCGGCTTCTCTGCCACTTGGCTCGAGCTTTTCTTTTTTGTGCCAATAATATCTTAATTTCAAGTGGGATGTTGATTTCGAGATGTCTATACTCTACTTTAGTAGTAGCTTGTTGTGCTGCAGCTTGCATAACTTCTTGTAGTTTGATAACAGTTTCGTTGAGTCTATCGGGATCTTTCAGGTTTATTTTTAGGTCTATATTTTCGTTTAGGGCACT
This sequence comes from Phosphuga atrata, assembly GCA_944588485.1. NCBI lineage: Eukaryota > Metazoa > Arthropoda > Insecta > Coleoptera > Silphidae > Phosphuga > Phosphuga atrata. Next base: position 49,203,472 of record OX155900.1, on the reverse strand, counting down.
GCGGTAGCTGTCCCAATTGGTGTTTGCGTTGTGTAGCCTGGGGGTGGTTTCCGGTGAATAGCTATTGTGCTTATTGTCGCTATTACTGGAGAGTGGTCAGAAGTTGAATCGTAGCTTGATGTTATGTCCGTGTAGGTTGATGATATTCCACTACTAATGAAGAAGTCCAGGAGGTCAGGAGTTTTGTTGGGATCTGACGGCCAATATGTAGGAGTTCCTGTTGACATGTACGAGTACTTCTTTTCATTTATGAAGTTGTATAGTTCTTTCCCCTTTGTAGTTGTTAGCCTGGAACCCCATGCAGTATGTTTGCTGTTACAGTCGCCTCCGGCAATGAATTTTGGTCCTAGCGTTTCGAATAACCGCTTGAAGTCATCTTTTTTTAGGTTGTGTTTTGTTGGACAGTATGCTGCTGTTATGACTAGGTTGTATGGTAGTGAGTATATTTTTATTGATGTGGCTTGGATTCTGTCAGATGCGAATTTTGATAGAACGTCGTGCCGTATGTTTTGTTTTATTAAAATGGCTCTTCCCGCATGTGCGGTTTGGTCAGGATGGTTAGTGTAGTATGTGTTATAGTAAGGAATTTTAAAGTAGTATTTTTCTGTAAAATGGGTTTCACTTACTCGAAGAATGTCTATAAGCTTTTGTTTTAAGAACAGTATAACCATCTTTTCTTCGCGCCAGGCCGTTGATGTTCCATACTGCTATGCGAATGAATTTAGACATTACCCAGTTTGTTTACTAGCATTTTCAGCATGTTGAGCACCATGATATTTTGTTGGATAATTTGGTTGAACATGGCTTTGAATTCATCTAGGAATTTCTTGAGCACTACACTGGTAGATTCTTCGTTGTTGGTGGTCTTTCGTCTGTTGGGGTGGCTGGATGTCGGGTTGTTATAAATGATGTTTGGTTTATTTTTCTGTATACTGGGTCCAGTGTTGTTGTGGCTTTTGCGATTAAGTAGATTGTGATAATATTCACAACCTTTATAGTTGGCCGGGTGGTTTCCTCCACAAAGGGCGCATGTAGCTGGTGTATCCTTACTTTTCTTGCAGCTAGCTGTGCTGTAAGGACCTCCGAATTTTACGCACACAAAAGGGTTTATTGCAGTATGATTTTGAATGTCCATACATTTGGCATCTCGTACATTGTACGATATTTCTATCTTTTTTTGGGGGTTCAATCTGGATATTGCTATTTTGTAGTTTTTGTATTTTGTAGATGTCTTTGTTGTTGTCAGAAGGTTCGATGTCGACGAAAAAAAGTAAGTAAGTACTCTGTGTTTGGCGTTTATGATATTTCGTACTTTGTGTCCGTGGTTGGATATTTCTTCTCTTATGTCGTCTGAGTTGAATTAGTGGTGTAAATGCTTGATGACCACTCTAGGCTATAAGCACTATAGGCTCGTTCCTCTTTTGGTTGGTATCTGTGATGTATAATATTATTCTCTCTCATATATTTCGCTAGTTTTCTGTAAGTTTCTGGGCTACAGCAGTTTATTTTTACTGTGTTATCTGCTTGACATTTGGTGGTGCATTCGTTCTCTTCTAGTATGTCTGACAGTTTTAATTTCATTTCTGGAAAATTGAGGACGCCGTACACAAATATTGGTGGTGGCTTAGGTTGTTTTTCCTGTTTGTTATCATCATTTGTTTTATTGTTATCGTGAGAGGCTGTTAGGACACTAAATTTGTTGGACAGTGGTAAATTAGTATTTTTGTTGTTTGGGTTTTCTCGACTTGTTCTTATTTTTCTGCGTTTTGTGCTTCTCGTAGAAGCTTCTTGCCAGGGGTTTTCCTTGGATGGAGCCATTTCTACGACTTCGTCGTTGGTCTAAACATCATTCTAATAAGTGGTTGTTTTATCGGGTTATTCGGCTGTGGGGCGCGAACTACTGTTTGTATGTTTGTAAATTGATTGTTAAATCCAGGTCCGTTTCCAATAGGAAACATTTTGCATCGCTAAATTAGATACTTTTTATCTTGTTGTATAGTTTTTTATCGTTAAACTGCGTTTATCTGTTCGAGAACCGGTCGTTCGCTGATAGTAAGCACTATAAATACGTCCGTACGGTTCGAAGTCTCGAACGTGAATTAGACGTCTTATGTAAAATTAATCCTTAAATGATTTCCGAGCGAAACCAGTTTGCAGTTCCCGAGCGGGTCACTTGTTTAAATTGTTATGTATATATTTAACTAGTTACGCACTTATCTAGTTATATAATTAACTATTTAGTCAATGTTTATTTTACCTTTACATGATTACCTACCTTAGCATCTGTTTTGTTTATTCATCTTACTTTTCATTATTGTTACCTACTTGCAAAGAAAAGTAGTAAATTTTTAACTTTGGACTGTCGTGTCATATTTTATGCCCTAAATAATCATTCCCAGGTAAAATGTTGTCCGTAATTAGTTGTTCGGTTTTATAATTTTTGGATAATAAGTGGTCTAAGTCATAAAATACCTCTCTTTCTATGAATTTCACTAGTCAGGACAAAGTAAGTAAGTACTCCAATAGTGGGTAACTTTAACCTATTTTTAAATTTTTTTAGGTATAGCGGACTAACAAAATCAAAGTACAGAATGCAATGTTAAAGTTTTATTTAAATCAAAGCTCAAGAGATATATCATGGTCAATTTTTACTTTTAGTGTTCTCAAAACTTTGCTCATTATAGCAAAAACTTATAAAAAAGTGCCCGAACTCTTTGACGTTTAACTAAATATGTGCCCGATACTTTCATATTTCCTCCTTTAAAACTTGGCGGATGCGCATGCGCTTAACTAATCGTAAAAAGGTCTATTAAAGTTATATATTAATTATTTGTGGTAACACAATTTATGTATGTAATGATTATAATTTGATCGTTCTTGAATTTTATTGAACGAAACAATTTCCAAGAAATTGTTTCGAACAATCTTGTTTAATCTACTCGTGTCGGATCTTACACTGTCTGATCTCGTCTTGTATTGGCTAGTCTGAATTGGAATAATGAAACAACTTACAAGTAAATAGCAATTCCACAAGATCATGAAGATAATGGTTTTCCAAGACCACACGAAATTACTTTGAATTGGTCCAATTCCTAGCAAAATGTTGATGAGTAGATGGAGCATTGACACGCATGTGTGCCATCCAAAATATTCATCAAGGCAGTCGACCAAATCTCCAATGATGACATTTAATCTGATTAATTCATCAACTTCTAAAATCTCGCTGCTTGCGATTAAATCGTTTACGGCGACAATCCTCCACTTCAGATGACGCAATATGTTTACTTGCAAAATAATCATAGTGAAGATGTAAAACACCTGAACCTGGTCATGTACAAGGAATTGGAATGCGTAGCAGTCAAACTCGAAACACCATGTCATTACATTAAGTGCGATAACGGTAAAATATATGCTTAGCGTGCAAATAAATTGCAGTGTTATATAGGGAACGTCGATGTTGGTTTTTGCGCCGAGGGCTAGCAATTTCATATCGATGTGGTTGAAGTAATTGAAAATCAGATGAGTTTTAGTAAAGTTCCAATTACAAGAACCCATTAATGTCAAAATGTTTGCTACTGTACCAAATATCGCGGAAAAGCACGCTAGAGTTATTTGTACTTTGGAAAAATATTCCATGTACACCGTCAACTTGCCGTAAACGGAATGAGCACAAGTCAATACGAACACAATCGAGGTAATGTAAGAACGCGTAAAAGACTTTTCGAACAATTTAGTTTGCCGGTTATAGACGGGAATTAGACCAATACATCCGGAAACCATCAAAATTGTCTTCAAATTTTCTGCCACTGTCATCTTGAAGACGGAAATTCGACTATAAAGTCTTAATAATGCTTTCAGACCGACTGAAATGCTCATTTATAGAAATCGTTCGTCGTTTTTGTTGTGACACAAAAATTAATATTTCATTTTACCCAAATGAAACTACTTATTATTGTCATTCTTGTATATTGGAATTATATTTCATTGTTGCACTCCAATAACTTCAATAACAATTTTGATAGCATTAATCTGATTAAAAAAACATTGGATTCTAATGTTTTGTCTGGTCTTGTCTAGTCTCGTCTGGTATTGTCTGGTTTTGTTAGATCGCGACGGGTATTCTGTGGTCTTGTCTGGTCCTGTCTGGTCTTGTCTAGTCTTGCCTGGTCTTGTCTTGTCTGCACTTATCCGGTCTTGTTTGTTTTTTCTGGTCTTGTCTGGCCTTTACAGCTGTTGTCTGATCTTGTTTCTTCTTGTCTCGTCTCGTCTCGTTGTGTTTGGTCTGGTCTGGTATTGTCTAGCGTGGTCTGATCTTGTGTGATCTTGTCTTGTATTGTTTGCTCTGCTTTGGTCTTCTCTGGTCTTGTATATTCTAGTCAGGTCTTGTCGCGTCTCGTTTGGTCTCATCAGGTCTTGTCTGGTCTTGTCTCGTCTTGTCTGGTCTTGTCTGGTCTTGTCTGGTCTTGTATGGTCTTGTCTGGTCTTGTCGAGTCTTGTATGGTCTTGTCTGGTCTTGTCTGGTTTGTCTGGTCTTGTCTGGTCTTGTCTGGTTTGTCTGGTATTGTCTGGCTTTGTCTGGTTTTGTCTGATCTTGTCTGGTCTTCTATGGTCTTACCTGCCCTTGTTTGGTTTTGTTTGGTTTTGTTTTGTCTTGTCTGGTCGTTTCTAGTCTGGTCTGATATTGTCTAGTCTTGTCTGATATTGTTTGATCTTGTGTGGTCTTCTCTCCTATTTTGGTCTTGTCTGATCTTGCCAGCCATTCTCTGGTTTTGTCTGCTCTTGTCTGGCCTTTTATAGCCCTGCGTGGCCTTGTCTGGTATTGTCTGATATTGTTTGGTCTTGTCTAGCCCTGCCTGGTCTTGTCTAGGCTTGTCTGATGTTGTCTAGTCTTGTTTGGTTTTGTTTGGCCTTGTCTGGGCCTGTCGGGTTTTTTCTGATCTTCTGTGGCATGGTCTGGTCTTGTCTGGTCTTGTCTAATCTTGCATGGTCTTATCTGGTCTTGTCTGATCTTCTGAGTCATGGTTTGATCTTGTCTGGTCGTGTGTAGCCTTGACTGCTCTTCTGTGGAATGGTCTAGTCATGTCTGGTCTTGTCTTTTCTTGTATGATCTTGTCTTGAGTAGTCTTGTCTTGTCTAGTCTTGTATCAAAATTTTATCGGTTTTATTTCTGATGCAGAAATATTGATACCCCTGGCATCCTTGCCTGCTACGACCGCCCGGTTCCGTTTTCCACATTATTCTCAGGTAGTCGCCGGCTGTTTCTTTGTTATTCTTTTATGTTTTTATCGTTTTTCTTTTTATTTCATGACTTTTTCCATGAGTGTCTTCGTTGCTTGCCAATATTCTTTTCTTTCTAATATTTTTTTGAAAAGGTTTTCGCTATTTATTTTTATACTGAGCTCCGGTCTTTTTCTGTCGAAGCGTGGACATTTAAACAATGTATGGTCAACTGTGTTTGCTTCTCTACCGTATACGCACTTGTCTGTTTGTCTCTTATTGATTCTCTTCAGGTATGCCATGAAGCAACCGTGTCATGTGAAGGGTTGCGTCATTTAGTTTGTTAAATTTGCGTGTAATCATCTGCTTCATGCTTTTAAGATCTGTATAAATGTTTTGATCCATTGAGGTTTGTCTTGGACACTATTCCAGCTAATTTGCCATGCTTCGAGTGCGATTTCGCGCTCCTTTTACGTAACGACTTCTTCTTCTTCTCGTTTAGAATAGGCCTACTTTGGACCAAGCTTGTTCAACTGTTGGCCTTTGATCTTTGAGCAGTATTGTCGCATCTTCTGCCGCTGTAACTCCTTTCTCTCTTCTGTCCAGGGGGAACCATTCCTTCGGGTTTTTTCCGAAATCCACGGACTTCCTTCAGGATGCGTCTCACAGACTGTCTGTTTTTGAGATCTGATATTCTCAGTTCTTTAATATCCTTCTCGAACCTTCTTTTTTGCCAGAAGTTGAAAAGAAGGTTGGTTAGGCGGTTTGGAAAGAATCTTGCAACGTGGCTATAGAAAGCTACCCTTCTTTGTCTTGCACAGTCAGAGAGTTTCTCAATATGTTCATAGTGCCCAGAGTTATGTCGCCTTCGGAATTCCCCATCTTCCTGTACCGGGCCTACGATCTTCTTGAGGATTCTCCTCTCTGAGTTCCAATTTCTCTACCAGACCTCTTCGGTTCAAGGAAAGACACTCCATGGCATACAGGGCTTCTGGTCGTAAGACTGATGTGTAGTGCTTAAGTTTCAGGTTGCGTGACAGGCATTTCTTGTTGTAGGTGTTCTTGGTCAGTCGATAGGCTAGTTCTAACTTGTTTACTCTCATGGAAAATGATACTCTGCTGATACGTTGGATTCATTCCGTTCACCGAGATACTTAATTTTTTCAGTCCTCTTGATGTTTTTCTGCTGGTAACATCTCTCTGTATGTTTTTTTGATGTTGGTGAAGTATTCTGTTTTCTCCAGCGGCACTTGAAGAGCCACTTTGGCAGCCTATTCTCTGAGGCAATTTACCTGCATTGATGCCATCTCAAGAGAAACAGCAATTAGTGCCATGCCATCTGCAAAGGCCAGGCAATCTACAACCAGTCCATCGTTTTTAGGCAGATACCACTCTGAACAACAAAGTTGAGCAGTTCCTTGCGCCATTCTCTCATAACCTTTTCAAGCACACATTTGAATAGAAGTGGGGAAAGTCCTTCTCCCTATTTCACTCCAGTTTTTATTTCGAAGCTTTCTGAGATCTCGCAGAGCTTGAGTAGGGAAAGATAGTATGTTCTAGATCCACCGCCACCACTGACCTTGACCCTTGACCTTGATCTTGCCACTTCCGGTTTCGATTTCCGGTTTCGACTTCCGGTTTCCGGTTAGATTTCCGGTCTCCACTTCTGGTTTCGACTTCCGGTTTCCGGTTTCGACTGCCTGTTTTGACTCCATTTCCGGAACTTCCAGATGCGCGGTAAAATTTAAAAAATTGACGCGAGGCGGGAAAATTAGTTGTCGGCGGGGCAAATGAGGTGTGTAGTTGGTTGCATATATCAACGAGTCTAAATCAGCGCGGTCGTTTGGATTTTGAGACCCCGGGCATATACATATATATATATATATATATATATATATATATATATATATATATATATATATATATATATATATATTGAAGCGGGGCCCCCAGTAAATAAAAAAAGGGAATAAACAAATAAATTCTTTAATTTTTTATTCATACAAGAAATGGGTACCCATAATGGGGGGGGGGGGGGGGCACAGCCTCTGTGGGGCCCCCCCCTAGCCCGTGGGCTCCGGGTCTTCGCCAGATTGACCGACGCCAGCGACGCTACTGGTCTAAATACAGGAGACTATATAGATGGGGCTAGATACATGAGACTAGATAGACGGGGCTAGATACATGAGACTAGATAGACTGGGCTAGATACATGAGACTAGACAGACGAAGCAAAATACATGAAACTAGATAAAACTGAACTAATATATATAAGGGATTGTTTAATTTTTTCTTTTAACTTAATAAACATAACAAGATTTGAATTTATCAGTAGTCAGTTAAGCATAGCAGGATATTTGTGTATGTCAGTGTAATCAATTTCTTAGATTTGTTTTTCGTATTTGTTTTTCGTTTTTATTTCGATCTACTGCCCTGGCTTGGCGATTAGACGCAACCGGATGTTTTGTCAGTCATAACAACTCATGCTATCTTATCAGCGGTGCGCGAGCGAAGAAAATAATAAATTATGAAGCGCGGTCTAATCAATTTCTTAGGATTGTTTTTCCGTTTAATTTAATAAACATTCCAGTGGGTATATAAGACCGAGCTGAGAGTTCTAAATCAGTTGTTATTCGTTAGGATAATTCCATTCAATAAACGGATTAAACAACTTCCCGCTTGCAATTTTCTCATTGAGGTAAGGTATGCTCCCTTCAAAATCATAGTCTGTGGAAATCTTGCAGGGGTATTCTGTTTGGGTGTTTGAGAATTACTAATATCAAATCGATGTTCCAATAAATCCAGGTAATTTAACAACTCTTTAAAAGAGGCAGCTAACATTGAGACGTTTTCTTTTATTCCCACCATTAAGTTGTTGTATATATCATGATCTTTGGGTAAACCTGCTTCAATATCTTCAGCTACACTTTTATCTAAACTGCTTTCTTCAATTAAGTCATACTTGCATCCACTTCAATCCACTTTTCATCTACTTGCATCCACTTTTCATCACACTAAACAGGGTGTGAGGTCTATGTAACCCCACGCTAAACAGGGTGTGAGGTCTATGTAACCCCACGCTAAACTGGGTGTGAGGTCTATGTAACCCCACGCTAAACAGGGTGTGAGGTCTATACAACCCCACGCTAAACAGGGTGTGAGGTCTATGTAGCCCCACGCTAAACAGGGTGTGAGGTCTATATAACCCCACGCTAAACAGGGTGTGAGGTCTATGTAGCCCCACGCTAAACAGGGTGTGAGGTCTATGTAACCCCACACTAAACTCCGTCCACTTCCGTCCGCTTTCCGTTCACTCCGTCCGCTTTCCGTCCACTTTTTATTCTTCTCTTCAGCTTTAATCTCATTGGGTTAGTTTGGTTAGAATTAAGTTAGGTTAGCATTAGGTTAGGTTACGGGATGTTAGGAATAAAGCGCGCTTCATTCCAAACATCCCGTAACCTAACCTAATGCTGGAAAAACCGGAAGTGGAAACCGGAAACCGGAAGTCGAAACCGGAAGTGGGGTACAAAAGTCGAAACCGGAAATCGGAAGTCGAAACCGGAAGTTGAAACCGAAAGTGCCAAGGTCAATGTCCGGGGTCAAGGTCAAGGTCGGTGGTGGCGGTGGATCTAGAACATACTATATTTCTCTACTAACTTGGAATCGGTTTCGGTAAAGGTTTCTTGGATTAGTCTGCGGGTTTTGTTGTCTAGCCCTAGTTCCTAAAGTACTTTGTAAAGCGTTTTTCTATCAATGGAATAAATGAACCGTTTATTTTGAAAGCGCATAAAATTTATTCATCCAATATTCCATTAGAAGTATTCAAAACTCAACATACAATAAATGGATGAAGTTCTACAATAAATAGCTGGATAAATACAAAAATAAATTAATCAATCCAAAATTCGGTTACTTCGTACAAAATAAATTACTTCGTCCAAAAAAATGTGAATTCATCCAAAATAAAATGTAATCATCCAATAATTGATTTTTTCTTACAAACTATGATTTTTTCTTACAATAATCGATTGAATCATTGAACATATTCGAAATTCACCCAAGAAAGGTTTTTTATTTAACTTAATAAGTGTAAAATGCAAATTTACGAGTGTATTTAATAATCTTCACACTTTTATTATATGCATAAAAATACTGAAAGGAAAAAACTGTTTACCTTATTGATGAGTGGATTAGCTCGGAAATAAATTGAATTATTCTATCTGCTTATATATAGTATATATAGTGCTTCTTATATATAGTGCATCTATCTTCTTCTTCTTGTTTCCAATAGCCCTACTTTGAACCACGCTTGTTCAACTATTGGGCTTTGATCTTTGCCCAGTATTGTCGCATCTTCTGCCGGTGTAGCTTCTTTCCCTCTTCTGTCCAGGGGGTAACTTTCCTTCGGGGTTTTTCCTGAAATCCACTGACTTTCCTCAGTGTTTTTCCTGAAATTCACGGACTTCCTTCAGGATGCATCTCACAGAAGACTGTCTGTTTTGGAGATCTTTTATGCCCACTTCTTTAATATCCTTCTCGGTTTCTGTCAACCAAGTGGTACGAACCTTCTTGTTTCACCAGAATGTGAACAGACTGTTGGTTAGTCGGTTTGGAGTCAACTGCATTTGGGAAAGTGGCCCAAGTCCATTAATAGCCATCAAAAATGTTAATTTCTTAAATAACGTTAATTATGCTAATAAGGAAGAAAAATTTGATACCTTTAGAAACTCTAAAACATTATTCTACCATGATATCTATTTCCCATATTTCTAAATTTTATCCAACGCAAACCCTTCAATATCTCGAATAGAACATAAATGGACTTAGGCCACTTTCAAAATAAACGGCTCAAATATCCTAAAATCAACAAATATGAACCTTGCGGTTTCTCATCTTGGAGTATGCAAGTACAGTTTTAAGATTTGAGGATCTGTTCAACACAGGATCGTGTCTTCCTAAAGCCTCCCTGGTATTCTCCCAGATGACTATCCAGCTGATTTTCTGCCCTTGTTTGTAACGCCTTGGAGAAAATCTTGTATGTTACCGGGACGAGAGAAATTTCACAGTAGTTGTTTAGATCAGTAAAATTTCCCTTTTTGTGAAGCGGATGGATCGTAACCGATTTACTATCGGGTGGTAATTTCTCTGTTTCCCAGATGTCCTGGATGATCTCGGTTATTTTGCCCACGGCATTGCTTCCAGCACGTTTCCACAGTTCAGCAACTATAGAGTCCTCCCCAGCTGCCTTATTCTTCTTAAGAAGTTGAGTGATCTGGCCAGCTTTTTCCAATGAAGGGGACAACGAGTCCCCTTCAGGGGACTCGTCTACAGTTGAGTAGGTTTTAAAAGTACTGAGCTTAAAGGTGGTAGTTGTCCTTGTTGTTAATAGCCAGTTTGCCTTCTGAATCTCTGAAGTGGAGGTTTGTCGGAGCGTATTTTCTGAGTGTTTGCTTGAAAGTACAAAAAAATCTCTGGAGCTATTCTTAGCCAAGCTCTCTTCGATTTGGGTTAGTTGATTTTGTGTAAAGGGCTTTCTTCGTTCCAAAAATTTATGCCAATTTTCCTTGGTCTTTTTAGAATTCTATTTCATCCAAGCTGTCTGTCTTTGGGCTATTGTATTGTCACAGTCTTCAGTCCACCACGCATGCTTCCTTCTTCTTGCGGGCGGGAAGAGTTCATTGGTCGCATGGACAGGAGTCTACTTCAGTTGGTTCCAGCTGTTTAGATCTGTATTGTTCAGTCTCTGACCTTCTTGACTGTTCTTAAGTCGCTCTACGTCAAATCTTACAATTTCGGAGGTTCTGTATAATCTAGTGTTTCTACTACGGCTGGAGTCTTATTTTAATCTTTGATAGGTAGTCCAGAATGGCGCTTCGTAGTTCATTCACGTTTTGTATTTCCTTTTGAGATTTTCGTGAAATGGCCACATGGTCTATCTGGAATTCACCCAGGTTGGTATTAGGAGAAATCCAAGTCTTCTGCTTCCTTGGTAAGTGTTTAAAGGCTGTAGATTTCATGAGCAACCAAAAAGTCCTACAAAGATCCACCAATCGTTCTCCTTTGCCGTTGGTTCGCTTATGCGCCGGATACTAACCCACTATGTTTCCGTATTTTCTCTCTTCTCTATTGAGCATTGAAGTCACCAAGCAGTATGACGGTGTGCCTCTCTGGAAGTTTAGAGATAATATCCCAGAATTTATCAGTTCTGTCTGGATTGCGTCTGTTTTCCGTCTACATTATCACTATTGTTTGTGCTTTTATGTTTAGTGTAACTTGTGTTTGGATCACTGTGATTCTTTTTTCTATGTGCGATCTTTCGGTAATCAAGAGTTCTATTGGTATAACTCCCGCTCATGCTGTTGCTGCTTCGGCCGATATCGTTCCGAAGGCGCATACTACTATTAAGAGCGCACTTCCTCTTTGGCACAATTTGATTGTTTCTCTATATTTTAATTTTTGTAAGTCTTCTTCCCATATAGTTGTCGCTTATAGTAGAATGGATTGTGTTGTCAGTGCCAGAGTACTCTTCTTTTGAAGTAGCTTGGACCACCAAGGTTTGGTAGCACTGCTGAAAGCTTTTTGTAGCTGTGTCCGCTTTGTCTATTGCATACTTTATATGTTTGCCGAAAGTCATTCCGTAATCGAGGACTAAACCTAGATATTTGCATTGATTCATTGGTTTGATTTCATGGTCTCCGAATTGGACGTTTGTTTCTCTACGTTTCTTGCAGCTGCTCGAGAAAACGACTGCTGTATTTTTTCAGTTGCGGCTTCTAGTTTGTTTGCGATTTCTAGTCTTTTTGTCTGTTTTTCGTAAGTTTCGACGTTCTTATTCATTAATATGAAATAATATGAAATAAGAATGCAAACAACTCATAATTACAAAAAATACCATGAGCTCATAGTAATGGTTGTCTTTCAAGTAAAAATAAAGTTAGGATTGATCACTATTTGCAGTAAAAGTAGGATGCTAGTGATATGATGAGACGTCGAAAAAACTATGCGCTATCGGAAATACTGATCAACCGCATCGGCCGATACACAAATTCTCGTTCAACTCGATCATTCGAGAGAGTCTTAAAATCTCTAAATCTGTAACAAGCTCGTTCCCTGAATCGTCCACTGAATCCTCCACTTCAAATGAATCAAGGTCTTTAGCTGCAGAATGGTCACTACTAAAATGTAAGCTACCAGGATTTCATCAAACATTGTGATTTGTAAAGTGTAGAGATAATACCGAGTCAAAAAGATTGCGTTAATGGAGATCAAAGCGAGGAGTACTGCACTGAGCTTGAATGTTAGGTTAGGAACTGTTCACGCCGCAAATTAGCAGTTTGTTGTCGACTAAGTTGAACAAGTTTTAGATTTGTTAGGTTTTGCCAAAGTTCCAATTGCAGGAACTTAGCAAGATAAAAATGTGGTGGAGTGTTACAAATCTGTGGTCGGCGTTTAAAAAGGCTTAAGTGCAGTTTAGACATTTATGGGGAATGGCGCATGAAATTTTAGAAATATTATTTTCGGTCTGCGCAGAGAATCCAAATTTATGAATCGAAAATTGTTATGTAAATTAAGACAAAGGCCCTAGGGGTATAAGCATGGTGATTCGACTCCGGAAAGATATTTATATGATACTCGGAATATATGTTGGTACAAATTAAATAATAAGATCCTGAAAGTTTCAGATCGCTAACTCAATTGGTTTTCGAGAAAAAGTGAAATGTGTCAAAATCGAAAAAACATTTTTTTCTCAGTAACGGCTGAATCGATTTATCCAAAAATTAAATATATTTTGGGGGCCAGAAGGATCTCTTACGAAAAAAATTAACAGCTATATAGCTTCATAAGATTCTTCAAAAAAAAAATTAAAAAAAAAAAAAAAATTTTAACCATGGTATAGTTTTGGTACAATTATGAAACTTTCTTTTTTTCAAGCCTTATATATTACCCTTTAACTTTATGAGTATTTCGTATTTTTAAAAATGGTAGGCCATAGCAGAAAAAAATAAAAAACATTTTTGCTCAAATAATGCATTTATTTAATGTTTCAAGTTTTAATTTCCTTGTTTTTATGCATATTTAGATTATTTCTAATTATTAGAAATAACACTTTATATTTAAAATAACAATAATTTTTTCATCAAAATAAAAAATTAAAACAGTTAAAAATAAATACTCATTATATATTAATTTCAATAAATATTTTGAGAACTTTTTTTTTATTACAAAGCTCGATTATTATTATATTCTACTAAATTAATTTCTTTGATATATCCACAGTTAAATATATTAATGACAAAAGAACATATTTTTTTAATTTATTAAGTTAATTTTCAATAAATAAACAAAAGAGAAAAGAATAACAAATACGATATATACAGCAAAAATATAGATGAATAGAATTATATTAATCTTCATCACTGTCTACTTCAATCTCAACTGAAGTATCGTCTTTATCAAATTGTTTATTTAATATTGCAGCAGGTCTAGGAATTTTTTATAAGTATTTCCCATGCGACAAAAATCAACAATCGCGGCAACAATCGTTCTAAGATCATTTGCAAACTCCCAGCTGCGTCTCGTAAAACTTTTGTATCCGATAGTATTTGGCTTGTAATCAATAAAGCATCTATAAACTTTCCTGCTGATGTGTCTTTTACATACTGAATGGTGATATCACCCGATTCATCCATCATTTCTGATAAATAGGATATCGCTTGTTTAAATTGGTAAGAACCAGTGCAAAATATTCTTAGATCTTTTTCCGTCATTTCTGGAAAATCTTCTAAATCATCTGTCTGAAACGGTAGTTTTCTAAGTTGTCAGCCATTTTCCGTCACTACATCAGCTAACGTATTTTCAACATCATTTTGGCATTTCATCATTTCTACAATATCATCCAGGCACTCGGCTTCAGAAGTTAGGCGTTTGCTGTATTTATTATGGAGAAACGACGCGATTCTAAAAAAAGTACCTATTCTAGGAAGCATTTTGTTGTCAATTTTCTGATCCAGCAGATATTTCTGTTTTAACATCGCGTGACTGCTTCCACTATCCAACGTAATTTCGTTAAGTTTTTTCGTTACGTTTCTTGACGCATTCGACTCAGCTGTTAGTTGATTGCGTTTTCCTTTTAGTGCTGGCATTAATACTTCAAAACTCTTACTTTCTAGGTGCTATTCAACATCACGCAATCCGCGATCAACCACAAATTCATTCACTTTTAATTCATTCATTTTTATTGAAACTTTGTTTCAATAAAAATGAATATCATTTGGATTATCTATAATATCTCTCATAATATTAGCATCATTTTGGGTAGCATAATACGGTTCTAGCATATAGATAATGTATCCATCAGTTGTACAAATCGTAAATGGTTTACACGACGGCACTTTTTTTGCCAAAAATTTTCTCTGACTTTCTCTGGTACTGACTGTTTGAACTTTTCTCATGACGAGCATACGTCCCATTACAAATAATAATGAGTTTGCCATTGAGATTATTATGTTAAGTTTTTTAGCAACCGCAGATGTATGATTTTGAATGAGATCATTTCTGGACATTGCAAGTAATCCAAAATGAAGAGCTTATACGCCTTGTTGGAAAGATTGAGTCACTTGTTCACAATATTTTGTCATTAACTGCTCTTCTTCGATCTCTAAATTTGTAGATATCAACTTATTTGAATTGCCTGTGCGAAGCTTGACTAAAAATCCAATGAGTGCTTCAGTTATACTTCGACCGCCAGTGTTTCTCAATGATGATGACAAATTCCGCAGTTCAATGATTTCCCATTTTCCAAGTTTTCCCATTTCAAGCCAGTCAGGACGTGAAGTTTCAACACAAAAATTAAAAGAAATATTCTTGTATCGTTAATATATTAAACAATAATCGAGCTTTGTATTAAAAAAAAGTTCTCAAAATATTTATTGAAATTAATAATAATTAGTTATTTTTAACTTTTTAAATTTTTTATTTTGATGAAAAAATTATTGTTGTTATTTTAAATATAAAGTGTTATTTATAATAATTAGAAATAAGCTAAATATGCATAAAAACTAGGAAGTTAAAACTTTAAGAAAAATTAAATAAATGCATTATTTGAGCCAACAATGGTTTTCATATTTTTCTACTGTGGCCTACCCTTTTTAAAAATCTGAAAAACTCATAAAGTTAAAGGGTAATATATAAGACTTGAAAAAAAGAATGTTTCATAATTGTACCAAAACTGTACCATGGTTAAAAAGTTAAATTAAAAAAAAAATCAAGATTTTTTTCAAGAATCCTGTGAAGCTATATATAGCTGTTAATTTTTTTTCGTAAGAGCTCCTATTGGCCCCTAAAACATATTAAATTTTTAGATAAATCGATTCAGCCCTTACTGAGAAAAAAATGTTTGTTCGTTTTTAACACATTTCACTTTTCCTCGAAAACCAGAGTTAGTGATCTGAAACTTTCAGGATCTTATTACTTAATTAGTACCAACATATCTTCCGAGTATCATATAAATATCTTTCCGGGGCCGAATCACCATGCTTATACCCCTAGGGCCTTTAGTAGTATTTTTTATTCAACTGATCACACAATATTATTAATTATTTGTCTTTTAAACCATCGTATTTCCTTGTATTTGGTATCTTATCTTTTTCAGCACCCTTATTGTAACATTTTTCAGCATAAATAGACTCATACCGTTTTATCAACACACATACCGTTTTATCAGCTCGAAAGAAGGCTATTTTTAACATATCTTACCAAAAACCCTATTTTTTTTAAATACGACTTATGACCTTTTAAGCGTCAACCACAGAAATGTTCAAGAAATGCATATAAGTGTTAATTAAGCTATAATTTGCTGAATATATATGCCAAGTTAGTTTTCCATACAGCGAATAAAGGAACGTTATCAATAGTATTAAGGAAGTGGCGTAAGATTTGTAAATATGGTGGTTTGTTTTTCGTAGATTGATACTAAATTTAACAAAAAACAATGAACAAGGAAATTTCCGTTTAAATTTTCTGCAACTAACATTTTGTGTCTAAATCGCTTGAATTAAGTTTCACTTGTATTTTCATAACGCCTGGAAATATTTGTTGCAATAATGAAATTTGTTGCAATAATTGGTATCGATTTGACAAATACAAATTAGTTTAAATGATATTTCAGTAAAATTAAGTATAAAGACATCACATTTATAACCACAACATACATTGGAAAACATTCATCGACATCCCTCTAAATATCTTTTTTTTTGCTGGAATGGTAATTATTATTTTTAACGGAAATCTACTTACAATTAAATAAATACACCAAATGAACATGAATATGCAGGTGTTGAAATTCCAAATAAATTCCGGGTCTATCATCATCTGAATGGTGAACAGTAAGTTTATGACTACTTGGGCCGAATTCAGAATCGTGTGCCAGCCAAATATTGAATCGACAACTTCGACCAAGTCGTAGACGCGTTCATTCAGTTTCACCAAATCGTCGATTTTCAAAACTTGTAGATCTTCAATTAACCTATTCATGCTTTTGATCCTTTTCAGAAGATGCCTCAAAAGGTTTATTTCCAAAATGACCACAAAGTAAATGTAATAGAGTTGTATTTGGTCTTGAATTTCAGCGAGGAGAGTGTATATGGTGAGCGATTGACACCAATAAGTTAGATATAAGATATCCATGATGAGTAGGGCAACCCATATAGAGAATATTCTATGTCCCACATAAGGAACATCGAAATTTTCTCTACCACCGAAACTCGCGAAGTTGTGATCTATGAGGTTGAATAAGTCGAAGATTCTTTGAGTTTTCTCAAGGTTCCATAAACCGGAACCAAGAATTAGGTAAATGTTGACAAACGCTACCACCAACACAGAGCTTGTTAACAGCAAACTTCTGGACTGAAACTTATTCACCTCGCCCGACCATTTTGTGTAAATTGAATAAAGGCAAGTTGCAACAAGCACGAAGGAAATCAAGCACGATCTCGCAATTTTTCTTTTAAAACTGTCCGTTTTCTTGTTGTAGTGCGGCAGAAGACCAAACAAATCGCCCAAAACTAAAACCACCTTCATATTTTCAGCCACCAACATATTATGCAATTTCAGTTTGAATTAGTGCGACTTTTCTTGCTTGAATTCAGCTGCACAACTGAAATATTGTCAATAGTTTTCATCGAAAGCGTAGTTAATTAAACAAATTAGACTCATTTATCAATTAATTCCGGTAATACAATATGTGTATTTAACTATCATTATTTGATCGATTTCATTTCTTTGAAGGCCTTGAAATGTCGATATAAGTTTTCTTTGATATTGTCTTCTCGGAACTTACCTTGTCTGATCTCGTCTTGTCTTGTATGTTCTCGGTTGGTATGTGGTCCTTGAATATTGAAACAACTAACAATTTAAAAGGAACTCCATGAGATCGTATTGATAATGGTTTTCCAAGTTCATACGATGTAAGAATTTAGAACGTCCAAGTACGAGCACAATGTTGATGATGTAAATGAATATTGTAGCGCATGTCTGCCCTCCAAAATATTCATCCACGACGTCGGTCAAATCCCCAATGAGGTCGTTTTACCTGATTATTTCGTCGACTTGTAAAATAAGGGTAAATAGTACAGTTGTTCGTCAGTAGGTATATTGAAAACTATTTAACTATAAGAGAATCTTTTGGTGACAAAATTGCTTATTAACAGAAGAAAATTCTATATTCTTTTCTGTATTGGATACAACCCCTAAATTTGTTATAACTTAAAGTTTCATGTGTGTATTTATTTAATAAAATGACCAGTCCGAGATTTACGTCATTTTAGACGGAAGTACAAAAAGTAACTTACTATTACTAGTACCTTACTATTTCTAGATATTTTCATGATTTAAAAATTATTTTTGTGCTGACTTTTGACATTTGTAAATCAATACAGGTTTAAATTATAGCAAAAAAATTTGGTTGGTAAAAATAAAGTACTGATTGTTTCATAGTGATTGATCATCCGACCAATTACTATTTTGACGTTAGAGTAACTATGTGACAGTTATTCCTAGTTTGTTTAACCTACAAATAATAGGAGAAGAAAAATA
Organism: Phosphuga atrata; assembly: GCA_944588485.1. Classification (NCBI taxonomy): domain Eukaryota; kingdom Metazoa; phylum Arthropoda; class Insecta; order Coleoptera; family Silphidae; genus Phosphuga; species Phosphuga atrata. The sequence goes on along the minus strand of OX155900.1, from coordinate 49,185,163 downwards.
TTCAATACCCAATTTTAAAGCAATTGAAAATGAAAAATTTAATTTACTTTAATTTATTTATTTATTTGTTATTGTAGTTAATGAAAATACTAATTTATTTATATTAGCTTGCCATTTATATTTATATTAGCATGATTACATTAGCTCAGTCGCTTGTCGCCGACCGAGATGACCCCACGCAGACCACTCGATTTCGATCGGCGTGGCATCGCTTGTGGGTGAAGTAACGCGTTGACTCGCTCCGCTCTAGTATAATCACCACGTGGCTACGCGCATTTCGGCGCAGTATGTCGACGAGCAAGTAAGCAGACGTCCACCGCATTTCAGTACCCGCGCAAGATGTCCGCCGACGAACTTATTGAGCTAGTAAGAGAATATAAATTGCTCTTGTCTGGTCTTATCTACTCTTGTCTGGAACTCTCTTGTTGTAGATGGTAACTACGCTCCGGAATAATCATTAAACCATCTATTTGTAAAATACTTGTATCTTTTTTGTTGTATAAACTTTGTTGAAATAGTGAAAAGCCGCAATAAGTATGCCCTTAAACTCGGAAATGATATGCCCTGAAGCCCTAATCTCTGGACTTTGTAGCAATGACATTAATATTTTCTGTATGCAAATATTTCATGAAGAAAATTGAGGAAATAAGAGCTTTACGCGCAATTGGCAAGTAATTATTGCAAATATTTTAATTCAAAATAGAGAAAAAAAAGAGGCTAAGATATTTTAAACAATTATTTTAACGAATTTATAAAATTTGCTATAAAACATTGTAAATAGGTTTACGCGGTCGCCACTGAATTGATACAAAAAATTAATCAGCACGCGCGGCGATGCGACACTGTAGTATAATCACCAGCCCCCGTTGCGTCAGGCAGCGCTGCGATACGCGGCGCGGCTCTAATATAACCCCGTCTTTAGTAATGCATTTATCAATGCTACTCCAGGTCCGTCTCATGTATTAGGATGCAATGCAGAAGAGGACTTAGTACGTTGGATAATTGATTGTCAACGTAGAGGATTTCCTAGAAGAAAGATCCAATATACAAGCTTTTGTCAAAGAGTTTTAGGATCAAAGTAAAATTAAAAATCCTTTTTGTGACAATGTTCCAGGAAATGGGTGGTATAAAGCCTTTCTTAAAAGGAATCCAATTCTTACTGAAATATTTCCAGAAAGAGTAACTAAAGCCTCCTGCTCTTGTGTAAGTGAGAGTGATATTAAAAAATGGTTGCGTGAAATATACGATTATTTATCAAAAATTAAATATTTAGACATATTAAAAGATCCGACTCGTGTTTCCAATGATGACGAAATTTATTTTATGGTATTTCCAAAAATGAAAAACGTATAAGCCCCTCTTGGGGCACAAATTGTTTATAAAATTGATCACGGCAATTCTAAACTTAATGGAAAGACATGATCTTAGAAAGAATGTTATTTTTATGGTTTTTGTTGAGTGCCACGAAGGTGGACTGAAAGCTATAAAATAACTGACAAATTTCACATGAGATTTGTTTTGGTAGTCCTAAAAAGACTCAGTAATTATTATAGAGCTCCAAAAAGGTTGAATATATTTATATATTCAGGCTGTGTTCCGATTGTTTAAAGTTTGTATGATTATCTATAACGTAGGATGGTTTTACCAATTCGAAAAAAAAAGAAAAAGATAAACAAAAAGAAAAATTGAAAACAGTAGAAAAAAAAGTGGTGGACAAATTAAAAGTACAAAAAAAGTAGATAAAATTAAAAAAGGAACAGGAAAAATTTCAAAAAATCATAGGGGTGATTGAGGATCAAGAAAATATTGGTGGCAATTAAAAAAAAATGAATAATCATAACATTATATTGCATATATGTGTGTTGAAAATTGAAGTTATTAATCATTATAAGTTACAATTTAAATCACTGATCTTTTACTCCAAAACTAAGACTAACTCTAGCAATTACAACATCTTCTGTCACTTTTAGCACACTCAGCTGAAGATGCTTTGTGTGAGCCGTTTCGCTACTTCAACGGAAGTGACTTGAAACGGTCTAGACCTAAGGTGTCAGGGGCTGAGGGCCAAAAGGAAATTACAGGAGATTGGATGTTATTATACCTCGGAGTAACCTGGATGCTCAGATTCCATAGAGATCTGGGCTAATGATTGATCTATGTTTGAAGAGAAGGATATATTGATAGGAAAAGAAGACAATCCCGACAAGTGATTTTTAGTATTAGAGTCCTCAGTGGTGAATAAGCAATCCACATAAATCAGAAAATCACCCGGTAGACGTTTTTGGGTGCAATATCTAAACAAAACAGTATCTACTTCCAGTCAGTGGCACATCTTCAAGACTGACCGGGAAGGAACCAATTCGCTAAAATTATATGGCCATTGACATCACGCCAACAGGTGAAGTCCCAAGCTGAAATTGATAGTGTTTTTTTAGATATTGCACCCGAAAAGGTGTATATTTGGTGATTTTCAGGTTTATGTGGATAGCTTATTCTCCACTGAGGACTCTAATACTGTTAATCGCTTGTCGGGATTGTTTTATTTTCCTACCAATATCTCATGCTCTTCAAGCATAGATCAATCATTAGCCCAGATCTCTATGGAATCTGAGCTCCCGGGTTACTCCGAGGTATAATAACATACAATCTTCTGTATTTTCCTTTTGGGCCTCAGCCCCTGACAGCTTTGGTCTTGACCATTTCAAGTCACTTGATTTGACGCAGCGAAACGGCTCACACTAAGCATCTTCAGCTGATTGTGTTAAAAGTGACAGAAGATGTTGTAATTGCTAGAGTTAGTCTTAGTTTTGGAGTAAAAGATTAGTGATTTAAATTGTAATTTATAATAATCATAACATTAATTAAAAATTATGTTTGAATTGTTTTTTTTAACAATAATTAAATATTTTTCTTTTATCAGATCACTGGAGTGTTCATCACTGGAGTGATGACTAGTTCATAATAGTTTTTCAAATTTTCTAATAACTTTTATTTATTATAAAGCGTTGACTAATTACTGTAAATTCACTAAACAATCACTACATTTTTATGATCGATAACTATGTTTTTTGACGAATCAAATATTTATCTTCTTATTTTCTATACAATTTTTAATTTTTGATACGAATTATTATCTAAATATAGAAAAGTGACGTTTTTTACAATTACTAGCACTATAATAATTCGTACATTCATTTTATACAAGCATGCAATTTATTGTTTTCATTGTTCAAATTGTAAAATGACCGATCACTGTACTGTTTACCCCTATTCATGCTTGTAATCAAGTCGTTTACGGCGCAAATCCACAATCTCAGAATGAGCAAAATGAAGAATATCCACAGTGAATATGTAACACATCTGGAGTCTCCACCTAATCTAACCCTTATCCAATATTTTTTCTATTTCGGATAGAGAGGTCGCGCTACCGCGCGATATGTGGTCTAGATTTATCTGCTCCGTTATAACCTAACCTAACCATCCATTTCGTTCAAATCTGTAGCTGCGGTGGCGTTAAGTACGTAAGTAACGAAAAACTAGATAGACAAGACTAGAAACAAAATTAGACACAAAAGCCTAGGCAAACAAGGCTAGACAAACATGACTAGATAGACAAGACTAGACAGGAAAAAACTAGGTAGAGGAGACCAGACAGACAGGACTAGACAGATAAGACTAGACAAACAAGACTAAAAACAAGACTTAACAAGCAAGATTAGGTTAGGACTAAATAGGCGAGATAAGACTAAATGGAAAAAACTTGACAGAGAAGTCTAGATAGACAAGAATATAAAGATACGATTAGACAGACTAATTTAGATGGACCGGACTGGACAAACATGATTCGATAAACCATTCTAGATAGACAAGACTAGACAGATATGACTAGAGTCACAAGACTAGATAGGCAAGATTGGATAGACACGACAGGACAGGCAATACTAGGCTACTAGCCACATAAGACTAGACATATTAGATTAACTAAAGAGAAAAGACTAGACAGACGGAGGTGCTTATGATGGTAGCTCAGGTGGTGATGGAGGAGTATACTGAGGACGTAATCATGGAGGTGGAGGAGATTACACTATCTCTGTAGTGGAGATCGTCGCGGGGATGGCGGAGGCTATGGAGGTGGCGGAAGGGGTGCTTATAATGACGGTTCCACTGAAATGGTTGTTCAATAAGATACAGTGTTTGTTTCCGGAATGGATCGTGATATAAACGAGTCCGACGTTGAGAATCATTTTGGCGCTATTGGTATTATTACGACTGATAAGACAATAATGAAGAAGAAGGTTTGGTTGTATAAAGACAAGCAAACTAGAGCATCCAAGGGTAAAGAAGCCGCGGAGGTTCTGGCGTTGTCGGTGGTAGAACAGGCGGTGGAGGACATGACGGAGGTGGTGGCGGAGGTAGTGGTTGTGATAGGAGATAGGAAGCCAAGAGATGGGGATTGGAGTAAATAGGGTATGCGGATTTTAGTTTTAACGCCGAGGGCTGCCATCTCGTTGTCGATGCGATTAAATTAGTTAAAGATCAGTTGGGTTTTGGTAAAGTTCCAATGGCAAGCACCCGTTAAAGTGAAAATATTTGTTAACGTAGCTAATACTTACCAGATGCACAATAGAAATACGTGTATTATAGAAACATATTCCAAGTTTAGCTTACCGTATAGAGAATAAGCACCAGTCACTAGAACACAAATAAGGTCGTGTAAGAACGCGTTAAAGACTTCTCGAACAATTACCTACACTAAATCTAACTACACCAATCCCACCGGCAACGAGCAAAATTGTTCTCAAATTTTCTGCCACTAGCATTTTGACCGCAGTTATTCGACTGCTTTAAGTTTCACTAAGGCTTCCAGACATTCTGGAAATGTCCTTTTATACGAATCGTTTATCGATTATGTAAACAAGTTGATAGACTGAAGAATAATTAAAGAAAAACAATTCTCCACTGTACATAAATTGAATTATTTGAATTAAAATTATATTTCTTTCATCCAATAACAATACTCCAATATCGTCAATAACATTATTGATAGAATTAATTCAATAACCATGTTCTCAAAACAGAATGTCCCGTTATATCCGGTCTTGTCCGAACTTGTCGGCTCTTATCCAGTTTTGTTTGTTCTTGTCCGATATTGTTCGATCTAGTGCTTTCTTCCCCATCTTGTCCAGTGGACTCCTATTTTGTTCAATCCAGTGCAGTTTTCTCCAATCTGGTCCGATCTTGTTCGGTCCTGTCTGGTTTTGCCTGGTCTTTTCTGGTTTTATATGGTTTTATCTGGCCTTGTCTTGTCTTGTCAATATTCCTCTGGTCTGTCTTGTCTGTTCTTGCCTAGATTAGTTTGATTCTTTCTGGGAATTGATTTTAAAATTTGTTGAATTAATTTCACTTACAGTTAAATACAGGATCGCTAGAAGTAAGAGCGCTGCCGATTTCCAGGTCCAAGCGTAGTGCGAATTCAACAACAACGCAATCAAAAGCAGAGCGTTAATAACGAGATGTAACGTATTTAGGAAATTGTGCCAACCGAACGTCTCATTAAGAATATCGGCCAAATTGCAAACAGCCTCGTGTATCTTAACTGTTGCAAGAACGCCGGACGGTCTAACTTCTTTAATTATTAGATTCAATGCGGAAATTCTATATTTTAAATGTTGCAGCAACATCGCTTGCAGTAAGATGAATACGTATATGTAGCAATTTTGGATGTGATCTACGAAGACGTACTGGTAGCTTGACAGTCTCGCCTCGACGTACCACCTTTGAATGTCTAGGAGGAATAAGACGGTGATAATCAGGGAACTGCTTGTGAGTACTAGAGATATGTGGGGAATCGGGTGGATTACTTTGTTGAAACCCCTCAGTTTTTCGTCGATCTTGTTAAAGCTGGTGAGAATTTGTTGAAAGCGGTGGAAGTTCCAGTGGCACGATCCCAGGAAACTTAGAACGTTTGCGATCGTCACGAAAATAGTAGACATCATAAACAAAACCATTTGCAGTCTGTTGTTGTTGTAATACTCGTCGGTCCATTTACCATAAACCGAATATGAAACCGACACGAGGAAAACTGCAACCATGGCATAAGACCTTGCGTAACACCTCTCGAATTTCTGTTCTTCTTGATTATACTTCGGCACCAAACCCAACCAATTGCACAATTTCAATAAAAAATGCAAATTTTCCATAACCAACATGGTTTGAAACAAATGATGGTTACCGACTAACTAACCGGGAATTACTAAAATGTTTTTATTGTTAAAATATAATATCGATTAAATCAGCAGACTAATAGAGGATTATTTTCAGATAATTTCGATGATTAAACTACCAATAACTTTGATTACATACAATGTTAAACAAATAGGACCATTAGTGGAACATTGAATAGATTAGATTAACTATTAAAACAATAGTATTCTTGTCTATTTTTGCCTGAACTTATCTGAGCTTACCTGATCTTACATGATTGTTTGGTCCTGTCTGGTCTTGTCTAGTCTTTTCTGGTCTTGTCTAGTCTTGTCTGATCCTATCTTGTCTTATCTGGTCCTGTCTAGTTTTGTCTGATACTCTCTGATCTTAATCCTTACCTGATTATGTCTATATACTCATGTCTAATATTATCTAATCTAGTAATGAAAGAAACTTACAATTAAAACCCTTGCCAAGCTGTTAGTAATGCAATTCCTCCCAATCTTAATTTGTCTCCATTTACCAATGAGTTAATTAGAATTAAGATTTTCAAAATAAAGTGGACGAAGGAAAGCAACATTTTCCATCGAAATATCTTATTAAAACAGTCCACCAAATTGCAAATAGCGTGGTGTAGTTGAAAAATGTTCAAAATATCTGCATCAATCTCTAGTTTACAAAACACCAACTTATTAGGCGATACTAAATCTTCAAACATTCCATTAACTAGGACTAGTCGTGAATTGATCGAATGTAGTATAAAACACTTCAAAGCACTAATTAGTAAGATTAAATACAAATGCAAGTAGATAATAAATTGGTAAATGTAATAATTCGGCCTTGACTCCATCCGTAAATACGTATTCCACAGGTACACTGAAATGACGAGCAAATTTAAAAACGCACATTTAACTGTTACGTGCTTCAAAACAGGAATCTTGATTTCGTTTCTCAACAGGCACATATCAATCGTGTTAAACGTGTCGAACATTAATTGATTTCCTTGCAAATTTCCGCGGGAAGATTTCAAAATTGTGTACAAAATTAAAGATGTGCCGACAATGTTAGCGAATGTAATTGCAATTTTCAACAAATCTATTGTCATATCGCTATATTTTCCGTAAGCCCACACGGCCAAAACGCACAGATTTATCAAAATTGTGAAGGAAGCCGTGATTTTGCTAGCTGTAAATCTGTTCGATAATTTGTCAAACTTCGGAGTTAAACCCAAGAAACCGCACCAATTCAACAGAGGAGATAATTCTACTCCCACAGACATTTTACTGATTAATAAACTAACATTTAGAAAAATTACTTACTTATTTTACTAGAATTAGTATGAATAATTAGACAGCCAATAATAAATGACAATCTACATAATAAACTACCAATAATTACAATTTTTGTTTCAATATACTAATGGTATCTAAGTCTAAGTCTTGTCTGGCCTCGTCTGGTCTTGTCTGGTCTTTTCTCGTCTTGTCTGGTTTTGTATGGTGTTGTCTAGTCTTGTATGGTGTTTTGATAAAATAAATATATCAGTGCGAGGGGGACTTAGACTGAATAAGTGGAAAACGTCTACGGTCATTCTAATACCAAAGGTGATTAAAACGAGAAGGGAAGTGATATCATGCAATGTATAGAAAATTACTCGAATTACTATTAAAGAAGCAATCTCAGAAATAAGGTACTATAACGCAGTGGTGCGCAAACATTTTTCATTGGCGACCGCCCATTTTGTGTAAAATTTTGACGAGACCCCTAGATCGATAGTAGACATTTTTTAATGGTAAACGTAGGTAAATTGTTTTTTTTTTAGATTTGCGTTTACAAGGCGTTTTTACAGGAGTTTTGGTGACGTCTTCATAAAAATGCTTTTAAAGTTATTAAAGAAACTAAATATTTATTTTAAGAAAAATATTTTTAAAAAACATTACATGCTTACATAATAAGTATTCAATGTGAATGCGTTTGCAACGAGCTCATGATTGCTTCCATGTTCGGTTTTACATTGAAAATCGCAAGCCGTAAGTCATCCTTAGGATCGAATCGAGTTTGATATTATGTTTTAATGGCAAATAATTTTTAAAAGCTGGATTCACATAAGTAGGTAGATGTAAACTGAATTAAAATATTGTTTGCCTTTCTTTTCAAATCGGCATATTCGTTTCCAATCGATAGCCAAAATTTTTGACAAATCTGAGATTTAAATTGAATGCGCACTGTTTCGTCGCTTGAAACGTCAAGTAACTGTTCTTTTTCATCTAAAATTAATAATATCAAACGAAAATGGATAACGGATCCAACCTAATTCATTATCTGGAAATTTTTCGAACCTTTTGTTAAGTTTTCTACCAATTTTATCAAATGATGGGAAATGGTGTTTCCAGATATCTATTATTTTCTTTAGTAAATTATGAAAATACATATCTGTATTGCTTATTTTAAATTATTCTTGCCAAAGTATCAGCTTCTTTCTAAAAGCTTCCATTTTAATGCTCAATAATAAAATGTTTGTATCTCTTGTTCGCGCCAATTTTAATAAATCTGTATTTTTGATTCAACATTTGAATCGACTAACAGATGGGGAAAGGTGTATCAACCTAGGCCGAAATCGCGCGATTTACTTATCAATTTACTTCGCGAATTTATATTATTCGACAGTATGCTTCGAGTGTGAGAAGCGAAGAGACAAGAATCGAGCGCGAACGAAGCTCGACCGACACGTGCACGCATCTTTAAGTTTATCGTTTTAAGTCAAGTTAATCAGGGGTGTAATCACGAGCCCAAAGGGCTGAAGCGGCATCCAACGTCTGGAAGACAACAATTTTAAGGTAATCCCTCTACTTATTATCCCCATTCCCTCCCTTAAAAAAGGCGCAAGAAGGACGATCACACGTGGCGGAGACGCGAGCAGCCCCAACAGGTAAGTGATTAACCAGCCCTCTTTTAAAACTGGAAAATTTGATTTTCGCGAGACACGGTCCAAACACTCTATTTGAAAAATGCCAAACATGTAACTGAGTTTTCCGAGTCAATCTTCATTAGTGAATGAGCGTGGGGTAGTTTTCCTCAAAACAGGAATACAGAAATAAAAAACAGGAAAACAGGATATCGAACATGGTCTAACTGAGTCACTGGAAGAGCTGAACCACTAATACAGTAAAAACCAGCTTAAGTCAAACCCAACAAAGACCGAAGTATGTGCCTTCCACCTTCGCAACAAACAGGCTTCCAGAAAGCTACAGGAAACATGGAACATAGTGCTGCTGGAATATTGCCCAAACCCAAAATACCTCGGAGTTACGCTGGACAGGACCCTTACCAACAAACAGCACTGCAGGAATACTAAACTGAAAGTAAGCGGCAGAAACAACATTCTACGGAAAATAACAAGCAGTTCCTGGGGTGCTAAACCAAAAGTTTCTTGGGGTGCCAAACCCCTGCCTAGTGTGGTACAAGTCGGCACACGCCAGACAAGTGGATGTGGCTATGAATGAGTCCTGCAGACTGATGACGGAATGCCCGAAACCCACCACCTTAGGTAGAGTTTACCACCTGCTTGGTATCACTCCACCTGCAGCCCGAAGAGAAACAGCAGCCTATAAGGAAAGATTTGAACCTTCAACTTACGAGCGACACCTCCTCTATGGCCTACATCCTGTACATCATCGTCTAAAGTCAAGGAAAAGCTTCCTAACATCCACCATAGGCTTTCAAGAATAGACCACAAAATCTAGCGTAGATATGAGAAGAAACTTAATAATATTTAATATTTTCTCTCCGTTTGTCCTTCCTTCTTACTTTTTACAACATACAAAATCTTCCAATATGCCTTCTTCAAAAACGTATCCTACATAAACAATTAATTGCGACATTTTAGTAGTGTCAGTAGTTTCGTCAGGTTGTAGAGCAAACACAAGAAAAGTTTTGTATTAGATTTAACAGAACTGATTTTATATTACGTGATATGGTTGAAATTCGACGGTAAACGAAATCTTTTGATAATGGTATTGTTTTTAAATTGTTACCATAATTTTCTGCATTCATGATTGATGTCATTTTAATTGCTGAAGGGAGAATGCGGAAATCTCCAATTGTATGTTTCAAATTTTTCGCTATTAAATATGAAACTTCTAAGGAAGTAAATTAAAAACCTTAATAATGGATAAAAAAGTACCCACGAAAATGAAAATAATGACAATACAATTGTGAATGATGGACCATGGATGGAACATCTAATAAACTTAGAAAAACTGTGGATAGAAACCTAAACAGTGGCTCTGTTTCTACTTAAAAAAATATCGAATGAAATAAATGAGTTATTTAATAAAAAATTGAGCAAATATCAAGAAGAGTTTATTAAGTTTACGGACCACCCTTCTCAGGAATTATTGTATATGTTTTCAAAAATGCAGTTTGCAGATTTTTCATACTTCCAGCCCGTCGTTTAAAAAAGGTTTCAGATTTATTTGTAAATTATATATGTTAACCTTCCAAATGTTGTTTTAATTTGCAGGTTTCAACCTTTCATTTGCTAATTTATCCGAGCAAATAACAAAAAACGGACGCTCTTCCCATTAACAACGCAAAATGTAAATCCATATTTAATAAACTCGTTTTAATATTTTCTCATTTTTTTATTAGATAATACATTTCATTCGACATTTTTTTGGCGACCCAAAAAGGCGACTTCAGGCGACCCCGAAAAATTGTCTCGCGACCCCCCAAGGGGACTCGACCCGCGGTTTGCGCACCACTGCTATAACGAATCATCAATCGGGCCTTAGACAACCATATCCAAGTGAAACGGCAACAGTCGTCGACGAATGGAAACTTGAAATAAGTGAAAGAAAATTGATAGAGGTAATAATTGAGGATCTGAAGCGTTTGGAACGGGGTGTAGAGAGTTTTTATCAGAGGAATGTGGAGGGCTTTAAAATGTCGTGTCTAGTCTCGTCGGGTTTTCTCTAGTCTTGAATGGGTTTGCCTGGTTTTGTATGGGTGCGACTGTTCTTATCTGTTTTAGCCTGTTCCACACAGTTCCAGTCAAGTCAGACTTGATCTCTTTCTGTCTATACAGTGTGCAAACTTTAACTGCAATAAACTTCATAACTTCGATATAGGCGATTATTGAAAAATATCCCGAAACACTTTACTCATTGTTTTTTCTTGCCCTCATTTCTATGTATATGTTGTTTGTTTATACACATATTCACATATTCTGCACTTTTTTCTATTGAGGTTCGGATTGTCTGCAAGTGATCAGTCGTGCTATAGCCCTTCCTGCATCCTGCCAGCTCGACCGGTTGGTAAAAGTCTAGTTTGTTCGTTAGTGGATTCGTAATAATTTTGGTCAGTAATTTATAGCGATGCGATAGCAGGATAATAGGTCCGTAGTTTCCAATTTTTGCGTTATCGCCTTTTTTATGGATCAAAATTACTTCAGCGTTTTGCCAATTTCTTCGTATTTTCCCTTCAAATAAGCATCGATACAGCAGAATACGGATCGCCTATAACAGGTTTGAATCGGCAAGCTTCAGAATATCACTTGATATTCGGTCTTCTCCCAGCGCTCGCACATTCTTCATTTGTTTGAGAGCAGTTTTTAGTTCTTCTATACCAGGGATGGCGAACCAATGGCACGCGTGCAATTGATGGCACGCGACAGAATGTTTTGGGCACGCCACCGATCAAAACGGTTTGCATTTTAGTTCAAAATAACAAAGTTCACTATGAAGTTTTATATTACGAATGAACGCCAATGAGCCTACGCTAAGGAATGATCTGCAAAATGAGGAAAAAATTGAATACCCACATTTGTTAGATGTTATGTGGCTTTCAAAATTGATGTTTTTTACAGACATATGCCAACATTTCAATGAATTGAATGAAAAGCTTCATGGCACAAATAAATCAATTATCGTCGTGATGCTAAACTGCGTATTTTCAGCAACGACATTGTAATAAAAAAACTAAGAGTATTTCCCAAACCAGAAGATGGGTTATCTAATTATACAAAATTCAAAGTAATATCAATGATTTAGAAGAATTTATTTCTGTAATTGATTTTTCAATCAAGGAATTTTCAGCGAAATTTTCTCAATTCAAAGAATTATGGGAAACACTCAAGTTTATTATGTACCCTGATTTGATTTCATTTGCTAAACTGAACTTGTCCCATTTGGATTGGTTGGAATTAGAAGAATTTGAAATCCAGCTGATTATAGTTCAATTTCTTCTTCTTTATATGGCATCTCCTTTCATCTTGGAAGCAGTAGCTCGGAATAACTCTTGGGATGTGGTATCACACCACTCTCTCAGGTTACACAACAATGAGTATCTGCGTCTACCACTGTTCCGTTTGCCTATTACTTTGCCCTTTATTATCAGTTGAAGCAACTCATACTTTTCTCCTCTAGATATGTGGCCTAGATATTGTAACTTCCTTCTTTTTATTGTTTGTATGATTTCTCGTTGCATGTTCATGCGTTCCATTACTCTAGTGTTCGTCACTTTGTCCGTCCATGGTATTTTAAGCATTCGTCTATAACACGACATCTCAAAGGCTTCTAGCTTTTTTATTTGTTTGCTTTAAAGCCCGTGCTTCCATTCCACATAAGAAAATGGAGATCACGTAGCCTCTTAGTATTTTTGTACGTAGATCTGTTTTTAATTGTCTATCACAAAGAAACACCCGCATTTTTAGAAATGTGCTTCTGGCTATTTCAATTCTGGTTTTAATTTCTAGGGTTTGGTCTATTGTATTGGTTATCCATGTACCAAGGTATTTATATTAAATAGGTATTTATATTTAGTCGCCTTTTCTATACGCTTGTTATCAATGTATAAGTCTTGATATTGTGTTCTGCTTTTTGTTATGACCATGTACTTCGTCTTTTTCAGATTCATCTTGAGACCGTATTGTATACCGATGTGGTTTAGCTTGTTTGTTAAGCTTTGGAGATCTGCAAGATTCTCTGCTATAATAACAGTATCATCGGCTTACCTCGAGTTGTTAATCGTCTGACCATTTATTGTGATTCCAGTGTGTTCTTCACTTAACGCCTCTCTGAGTATCACTTCGGAGTATAGATTAAACAGTATTGGAGGCAGTATACAACCCTGTCGTACTACTTTTAGTATCTGTATTTCGTAAGATTCGTCGTTGTCCACTTTTATCGTGGCTGTTTGGTTCCAGTAAAGTGATTCAATAATCTGAATATCTCGCGAGTCGATGTTTCGTTTTTTCAGTAGATCTATTAGAATATCATGGCGTACATTCTCAAAGGCCTTTTCATAGTCTATGAAGCATACGTGTATATAGGTTATTATATCTTATCGTTACTATATCTAGGTTCATGTCCAAACATATTTGCGTTAATACATTAAAACTGAATAATGCCTCCCTTGTACTAAAACCATTACTGAAACCAAATTGTGTATTGCCTATGTCATTTTCTAGCTTGTTGTATAGTCTCTTGTGAATGACTTTGAGAAATGCTTTCAGTGTATGGCTCATTAGACTAATAGTCCTATAGTCACTACACTCTCTGGCATTTGGTTTTTTTGGTAAAGTTATGTTTTGGTAAAGGTAAAGGTAGATTTTATCCATTGTTTAGGTATCATTCTGGTTCTGTATATTGTATTAAATAGATCAACCATAATATCGAGCTGGCCCTCACTTATTAGTTTTAATAGTTCGCTTGGTATTTCGTCTGGTCCCACGGCTTTTCGGCTTTTTAATGTCTTTATTGCAGAGAGAACTTCTTCTTTCAATATGTTTGGTCATTCTGTCATATTCTGCTTCGTTCTAGTACTTCTTGTGTCATGAAATAGTACTTCTATATATTCTTTACACCTTATTTATTTTAGTATTGGTTCTACTATGATCTTCCTTTTTTATTTTTTATAACGATGGTTTGTCTTTTTTGCGATGTTCCTGTTAAATATAAGTATAAATGCCAGCAATATAAGTACAAATGCGAGTAACAAAATTTTGGAAACTTGAAATTCGTCTTCATACACAACTGGCTCATGCTATTTTAACCATATTTTTATCTACCTGTGCCTACAAGTCATTATTTGCAGAGACGAATAACATTACAGACTCGCTTAGAAACCGTTCGACAGGTTACTCCAGTTCAGCATGCAGTCTGCTAAAAATAACATCAACAAGTCAAAATTGTTTGACGGCACATCTATAGCCTCATTAAACATTTGTTGAAAAAAATGGCACGTTGATACATAAATGGTGAGTTCATTATGTTCATAAATGATGACAGTTCGTTCAGTGCCTGCTAACGTTTCTCTGTGGCATTTGGAATAGTAAAGTTTGGTGTAGAAATTGAACTATAAACAACTATATTTTTGGCGATTCTAAATCGGCAATTTTGACGTTTGCAAACTAAACTGAGTCGCGAATTGATCGCTTTCAAAAACATACACTTAAAGGGGGAAATTATTAGGATCAAATATATAGATGCAAATAGACATTGAAGTAATAAATATAATAAATCGGCATATAATAAATCGACATGAACGACTGCACATTTGATACAATTACTTACTAGTTTGACTGGAACTAATTTTAATACGTGGTCTGTTATAAAAGTACCCGACCTTTAGCCGGTAAAAAAACTGGCATACCTAGAGCGTTGGAAACCTAATCACTCTCAAAGTAGTCTCCTTGCGACTCCACACATTTCTCCCAGCGGTGCCGCCATTGTTGGAAGCATTCCGAAAAAGCCTCTTTCCGAATCGACTCTAGCACGGCTGTCGTTGCAGCCATAATGTCCGCTCTTGTCTGAAATCGCGTTCCTTTCAATGGCTTCTTGACTTTGGGGAATAGCCAGAAGTCGCAGGGAGCCATATCAGGAGAGTATGGAGCTTGTCGAACCAGAGGACTCTGGTTTTTCGCAAAAAAATAGTGAACCAAGTGCGAAGAATGTGCTGGAGCATTGTCGTGATGGAGTGGCCAATTTACTGGAGACCACAACTCCAGTCGCTTGAGCTCCACAGCAGCACATAGGCGACGTAGGACATCCTAGGTACTCTTTGGTGATTTTTACTTGCATTGAAAAACCGACGAGAGCACTACACACTACGTCACTCGAACACTGCTCGACAGCAACTGACGCTATCTACAGGCGGGAAAAAAATCACGCATGCGCACGAAGGTTCAAGGTCGGCTCATGCAAGCGTGCTTTATTCAAATCCATCAGGTTTTAAAAAAAAAATGAAGTCGGATACTTTTCTAATAGACAACGTATTATATAAAAAAAAATTGACAATTATTTTAACAATGTATTTTTATGGCGAATTAGGCAACCTAGTGGTCAAGTCAATAAGGTCAAAAGCTATATGGTTGCAATATATCAATTTTAAGGATACGACGGTCTTACGACGGTTTGTGGCGGTACCCCGAAAGCGTCAGTTCACATGTTAGTAGCAGCTAGGGTAGATCAATTTTTCTTTCAGAATTAAAAAGGTGCCAAATGGTGCTGTTAATTGATATGTAAAGTTTTATTACATTTTTTTTAAGTTTTATTGCCTCTGGACTATCATAAAACTTTTTAACTAAAGTAATATTTTGGCGTCACTTTACTAATACTTGTCTGGAGTAATTGATATCAGATTCCATGCGTAATAGTCTTTGGTAATGATAAATACGAAATTGTTTGGTTGAGTTCAAGCACAGAGGAGGAAGGATGGGTGGAATGCGGGGGAAGTTGAGGCCAGTGACGCGATTTATTGTTAAAACAATCAGTGTCGCTCGTTGCGCAATAGAGTGCATTAATTTGTTTTACCTCATTCGAAAAATGGAACGCACTCGAAATAGTTAGTGTCCCTTATTTGGTGATTTACGTGATTTAAAAGTCAGCATATTGCCAACTTACGTAGATGTGATAAAGTTTTATGATTGGACCCGACATAAAGAAGAGCCAACATACGTGGTCTGTTAGAAAAGTATCCGACCTTTAGCCGGTAAAAAAAACCTGGCATACCTGGAGCTTTGGAAACCTAATCACCCTCAAAGTAGTCTCCTTTGTGTGGAGTACACACTTCTCCCAGCGATGCCGCCATTTTTATAAGCATTCCGAAAAAGCCTCTTTCGGAATCGACTTTAGCTCGGCTGTCGTTGCAGCCATAATGTCCTCTCTTGTCTGAGATCGCGTTCCTTTCAATGGTCTCTTTACTCTGGGGAACAGCCAGAAATCGCAGGGGGCCATATCAGGAGAGTAAAGAGCCTGTCGAACCAGAGGAGTCAGTTTTTTCGCCAAAAAAATGTGAACCAAGTGCGAAAAATGTGCTGGAGCATTATCGTGATGGAATCACCAATTTCCTGATGACCACAACTCCAGTCGCTTGGGCCGCACAGCATCACGTAGGCGACGTAGGGCATCCCTCATTTCACCTGTCGTCATTTTATTTGAAATTGAAAAACCGACGAGAGCACTACATACTACGTCACTCGAACTCTGCTCGACAGCAACTGACGCTATCTACAGGCGGAAAACTCGAACACTGCTCGTCAGCAACTCGAACACTGCTCGACAGCAACTGACGCTATCTACAGGCGGGAAAAATTCACGCATGCGCACGGTGGTTCAAGGGCGGCTCATGCAAGCTTGATTCAAATCCACCAGGTTTTCAAAATAAAAAATAAGGTCGGATGCTTTTCTAACAGACCACGTATAAAGAAATAGAGGCCAATGTAATTGCAAAACTTATATAAATATCACCACTGTCATCAACATGGGCACTCAACATCTTCCATTCGATACAGTGGAATTGATGGCACTACGCCTGGGCCAAAAATATTTTCAGGGACAATTGATAAAGAACATGAGGACTATGAGAAAAGACCTATAAGTCACTTTCAACCTATTCCGGCGAACTTACCGGATTTTTCTGCTACAGATATTCGTACAGACCCAAAATACTTGTACAGAATGGATGAAGAAATTTCAGTAGCCATATTTCCTAGCAATTTAACTAACAAATCGCCAGGCAATATGTCCCATGCCCGATGACTAACTCGTGCCAATAGAATTCTCCGTCTGTATGTTCCTGTATAAAGTATCTCTGAATATCTAATACGCTTGCAACGTTTGCAACCCATATTGTCAAGACTCCGATATGGTTTCCTATAAAAAATCGCAAGCTATGAAGATAAATCGCGACACATTTTTAAACTCATCCAGCTAACCAGATATTTACCAACAACTTTAAAAACCGGTACCTTCCCAGTTATTCAAAGAAACAGCTATTTGGTACACCCGGAAAACTTATTGCTTGCAATGTTGACAGATCCTCAGCTGCACGTTCGTGAATTAGCTTTTCGTCGAATTTTGAAAGCTAGATCAGATACTCCATAAAAATGCGTCTGTTTCAGTTAACAAAGATAAACTTTAATGCATTAACATATTACGACCTTTTGAATTGGCCATTGGCAATTGAATCTCCGATTGTTTATTCAACCACAAGTAGAAGGAGAATTGCATTTTTACGCCTTCCTTGTAACACACAAGCAGTAGAAAGAGCAGCTAAAGCTGTGACCGGCTTCTGCCACTTTATGCAATAAAACAAAGACAGAAGGTTTCATCAAGCCCAGATAGACAAGAGAAAAGCAATGCCGAAATTAGAGATGAGCATGGGACGAGTTTCTCGTTCCAGATCCCATCCCATGGGACGGATCCCTGTCACTGTCCCATCCCATCACATTTTCGTCCCACTGTCCCTACCCACAATTCTAAAATTTTCGTCCCATCCCATCCCATTCCGGTCACACGGCCCGTCCCATTTATACCATTGCCCACAAACTTGCACTATTGATAAAATGTCATAAAAACGTAGTATTCAGTTGGCACGTGTGAGCCAACGGGCATGTAACATTTGACTTGGAGATTTGTTTGCCAAATCTTCTGGGAAATCAGCTGAAAGTACCGCGGAGACAATTTTGTGCAGGTACTGTTGATCTGTACTTAAATCTTGAGCCATTTCAGGAAGCAATTCTCCTTCAATGTGCTGATTTTTCTTAACACCCAATTGTGCATAATTCTCGAGTGCTTGCCGCAATGTCCCAGTGTAAGACTTAGGCCCCTGGTACGTAAGCAACAAGATGAAAAAACAAGTGTCTCAAAGGAAGTTCGTTTATGTGAAGTAAACAAATTAAGCACTGGAGTCGTTTTTGTAGCCTTTTTTCTAGCAGTCTTATAACACCCCCATACCTGGCATTATTTACATTGGTACCATCATAACCGATTGCCATAAGATGATGTTGAGGAATTCCTTCATGCTGAACCAACGCTAAGTGTTACACACCCTATGTAAATAGATCCTGGCTCTTGAATTAGTGAGATGTGCTCCTCAACTGTAATAGATCCGTAGCATTTACCGCCTTTTTTATTAATCTTCAACGTTTTGTCTTTCCTCCCATTAAAATATAAAGCAGACAGTTTTGGGACTGCAATCTCCTTCATTAACTTTTTGTGTAGTTTTAGTTCTCTCTTTCTACTTCATGCCGATCAATGACCTCGATATCAGACTTAATTTCTAATAAAATAGACGACGCAATCGCTGCTGCTTCTCTATCTGATACTCCATAACTGTCGCAGGTCTTCGATAACGTAGGAAAATCGACGTATACTTCGGTTGGCAAGTGTTAGCCACTAGCCAACTATGACAGTTTTTTTCGGATTGCTTTTGTTTATGGTGTTAGTGGAATTTTATGAACTACTACGACTTTCAGACGCTGACGATACCGGAGAAGCACTAACTTCTATAACAAAAAACTAAATATTTAAGGCTGTAGTTGGGCGGTTTTCTCGTTCCTGTGTCCTCTTTAGAGTCTTTTGCAACTTCTTCATCGATTTTACGTCCATTCTATCGAGAGGTTCTTTGATCAATTAAATCAAGTATGTTCTTGTTTGGGAACCTTTTTATCCTTGCGACAGATACATTTTAGGAAAATTTTTACACTTGCATGCTGCAATATCAAAAAGTACCTTACTACTTAGTCGAAAACTTTCTAACTTTTTCGGAGAGAGCCTTTTGATAGAATTGAGTAGGTTTTTGCATTTTAAACGGTATGCTTTTAACCTATGTACGACCCTTGTTCGTGTTACTATCGGAATAGATGCAGTTTGCCATATAGTTTCAATTCTGGATGTCACTATATCTGCTTTTTCTGAAAATGTTGGCTCTTTTGCAGTTTCCAACTGTAACTTTAGTTGATGTCTTGTCCATTCATAGTATTTTATAATCACCAATAATAAAACAAACTAAACGACGGAAACGACTAAATCTTACAGAAAAAAAGATATGCGCTGTAGAAAAACAAAATCTAGACATAGCTAAAAAATACAGTGATTTGTATTCTGAAGCCTACATGTTTCTTTATGTGTTTTATTGTAAAAATGTTTCCTCTTTAATAAACCTATAGTTACTATATTAAGACTTTTTATAAAATCGCATTCACATAGTAATTGAAGAACACATAATATTATCAAGTTTGTAACCAAGTTCTTGATCAACTGAAAATCTGTTGCTAATTTTGGATAAGCAACTTGCAATCACAAAGTAATTGGTTTGATCTTCGTTCTATCTCAAGCATCAAAAACACAAAACATGAACAAGTTACTAACTAAGGTCTTGATCATTTGGAAACTCATGGTATTGTAATAATATATTACGTAATGAGATTTGTAAGAAGCATATTACGTATGAGCGGAACAGTTACTCGCGACCCGCGTAATTGCGCGAGTACGTAATTGTCTTACAACTCGAGTTATGTACTATACTTTATCTACGACCACACTATTTTGTTTCTGTTTAATAAGAAAAATATGTTTGTTGTAACAAATTTATTTCTTATTAGATTATGTTTATTTAATTATCATTATTTAACATTATAATAAACAAACGGTTTCTTTTTCATAAATGACTGTTACTAGACATTATTTAACTTAAAAGAATATTATTATTTAACACTCATAAGTACTATATAAAAGAGTGGAATAAGAGTGCTCGTAGATATAGGCAACCCAATGTACGCAATGTCAATTTCCGTTAGTTTGAATTATGTCACGGGGGGCGCTGAACGTATGAACACGTGGTAGCAGCTCTCAAGCAATCAACGAATCGTTAACCAAACGCACGTGTGTATTATCAATCATAACATATCATTAATCGCGGACTGTTACATACGTGTGTGTTATGATGTAGTTACATAGTCCACGAACTGTACAATTATGGGCATTTACAATTGTAGTCGTAGATAAAAAGTATAACGTACGATAAGACGAATTTTGGAATAGATCAAATTAGTAATGAGAACAATTCCTTATCATTGATCTTAAGCATGTAAAAATAACCACGAAAAAACAAATTTGTTTGAAAGAATTCGATCACAAAAATTACTTGGGATTTGAAAATTGTATAATGACGATGACGTAGGTGGTGATGAGGTTGACGAAGGTGAAGAGCATGGAGAAGTCGACGCTGAAGAAGCCGGCGGCGGTGAATTTGGGACACCTGGCCGTCGCCTGTTGCGCCAGAATGAAGAGTTTCTCGCGGAGGGACGCGACGTTCGAGTACCGGTTGAGGGCTTTGTAGGCGATCGTGATGGTTTTCTTGCCCTCGTTGCTCACCTGCTCGCACATCGCCGCCACAAAAACACCCTGAGCCTAAAACAGTAAAATGCAATTTAGACAAAAATTGAATAATTATCTCATCAACATTTTTCTTCTACTCCCCAGTTCCATATCAACTATTTTATACAGTGTGGAAAATTTAACGGGAATAAAATTCGTAACTTCGATATTGACGATTTTTAGCAAAAATCCCGAAATAAAATCGGTCAAATCCACAATCTTCATGCTTGCAATCAAGTCGTTTTCGGCGCGAATCCTCAACCTCATATGGCGCAAAATATTCACTTGAAAAATATTCACAGTGAAGATGTAAAAGACATGGACCTGGTCTTGCACGACGAATTAGTACATATGGAAATCAAAGTCATAATACCACGTCATTGCGGCAACGCCCGGCAAGATAATTACCGCGAAAATTAATTAACAAAAATTATATAGGGTATGTGGATTTTGGTTTAAACGCGGAGGGCTAACAACTTATTGTCGATGAGATTGAAGTGGTTGATGATCAGTTGGGTTCTAGCAAAGTTCCAATTGCACGCACCCGTTAAAGCGAAAATGTTTTTTAACGAAGCTAATACCGACCAAATGCACAATAGAAATACATGTATTATAGAAACATATTCCAAGTTTAGCTTGCCGTATAGAACATAAGCGCTAGCCGATAGGAACGCAGACGAGGTCGTGTAAGAACGCGCAAAAGACTTATCGAACAATTTGATTCTGCGGCTGTAGGCTGGAACTACACCAATCCAACCGGCAACGAGCAAAATTGTTCTCAAGTTTTCTGCCACTAACATTATGACCACAGTTATTCCACTGGGCTAAGATTCACTAATGCTTCCAGACATTCTGGAAATGTTTATTTATTATCGATATTTATAATCGTTCATCGATTATGTAAACTCGTTGACCAACTGAAAACTAATTTAAAAAAAACTATTCGTCGCTTTACTTAAATTGAATTATTTTGAATTGAAATTATATTCCAATCTTCAAATAACAATACTCCAATAACTTCAATAACAGTATTAATAGAATAAATTAAATATTCATTTTGATAGAATTAATTTGACAAGAGAATCATGGTCTTGCTTTTCTCAAAACAGCCTTTTCCCTTTTTTCGTCATGTCCGATCTTGTGCGGTCTTATCCAGTTTTGTTCGGTCTTGTCCGATATTGTTCGATTTAGTGCTTTTTTTCCCCAATTTTTGTCCAGTCTACTCGAATTTTGTTCAATCCAGTCCAGTTTCGTCCAATCTGTTCCGGCCATGTCCGGTCCTCTCTGCTTTTGCCTGGTCTTTTCTGCTCTTATATGGTTTTATCTGGCTCTTGTCAAGTTTAGTTTAATTCTTTCTGGTAATTAATTTTTAAATTTGTTTAATTAATTTCACTTACAATTAAATACAGGATCGCAAGAAGGAAGATCGCTGCAGATTTCCAAGTCCAAGCGTAGTGCGAATTCAACAGCAACTCAATCATTAGCAGAGCGTTAATAACGAGATGTAACGTATTTATAAACGCGTGCCAGCCGAACGTCTGGTTAAGAATATCGGCCAAATCGCAAACAGCTTCGAGAATCTTAACTGTTGCAAGAACACCGGACGATCTAACTTCCTTAATTATTAGATTTAATGCGATAATTCTATATTTTAAATGTTGTAGCAACATCGCTTGCAGCACGATGAATACGTGAATGTACCAGATTTGGATGTGGTCGGCGAAGATGTATTGGTAGCTTGATAGTCTGGAATCGCTGTACCAGCTTTGAATGTCAAGGAGGACTAATACGATCGTAATCAGCGAACTGGTTGTGAATACTAGTGGTATATGTGGAATCGGGTCGATTACTTTGTTAAAACCTATCAGTCTTTCGTCGATTCTGTTAAAGCTGGTGTGGATTTGTTGAAAACGGCGGAAGTTCCAGTGGCACGATCCCAAGAAGCCCAGTACGTTTGCAATCGTCACGAAAATAGTCGACATCATAAACAAAACCATTTGCAGTCTGTTGTTGTTGAAATACTCGTCGGTCCACTTACCATAAACCGAAAAAGAAACCGACACGAGGAAAAATGCAACCATCGCATAAGACCTTGCGTAACACCTTTCGAATTTCCCTTCTCCTTGGTTGTACTTCGGCACCAAACCCAACCAATTACACAATTTCAATAAAAATTGCAAATTCTCCACAACCAACATGGTTTGAAGCAAATGATTGTTACCGACGAACTAATTGGGAATAACTAATAAATAAATAATAAATAAATTTATTTATTGTTAAAAGACAATATCGATTAAAGCAATAGACTAATAGAGGAATGTTTACAGATAATTTCGATGATAAAACTACCAATTACTTTGATTACATACATGGTTACACAAATAGGACCATTAGTGGAACATTAAATAGATTAGATTAACTAATAAAACAATACTACCCTTGTCTATTTCAGTTTCATATTTTTTTGCCTGAACTTGCCTGAGCTTACTTGACTTCACATTATCCTGTCTGTCCTTGTCTGGTTTTGTGTGGTCTTGCCTTGACTTGTCTGGTCCTATCTGATCTTGTCTGCTCTTGTCTGCTCTTTTCTGGTTTTCTCTGGGCCTCTTTGGTATTGTCTGGTCTTGCCTGGTCTTCTCTGGAGTTCTCTGGTCTTGTCTGGTATTACCTGGTCTTGTTTGACCTGGTCTGATCTTGCCTGACCTGATCTGGCCACGCCTGGTCTTGTTTAGTCTGGTCTTGTCCGGTTTTGTCTAGTCTTGCCAGGTTCTGTATGGTATTCTATGGTCTTGTCTGGTATTGTATAACCTTGTCTGGTCTTGTTTGGTCTTGATTGATCTTGTCTGGTCTTTTCTGGTCTTGTCAGGTTTTGTCTAATCTTGTCTGGTCTTGTATAACCTTGTCTAGTCTTGTCTGGTCTTGTCTAATCCTATCTTGTCTTGTCTGGTGATGTATGGTCTTGTCTGGTCTTCTTTGCTCTTGCCTGGTCTTTAATAAAAATTTCTAGTAAAAATCTAATCTAGAAATGAAAGAAACTTACAATTAAACACCCTTGCCAAGCTGATAGTAACGCAGTTACTCCAAATTTGAATTTGACTCCATTTACCATTAAGTTAATTTGAATTATGATTTTCAAAATGATGTGGACAAAGGAAAGCAACATTTTCCATTGAAAAGTCTTGTTAAAACAGTCGACCAAATTGCAAATTGTGTGGTGTAATTGAAAAATGTTCAAAATATCTGCATCAATCTCTAGTTTGCAAAACACCATCTTATCAGGCGATACTAAATCTTCAAACATTCCGTTAACTAGGACTAGTCGCGAGTTGATCGAATGTAGTATAAAACACATCAAAGCACTAATTTGTAAGATTAAATACAAATGCAAGAAGATAATAAATTGGTAAATATGAAAATTCGGCCTTAACTCCCTCGATAAATAAATATTCCAGAGGTATACTGAAATGCCGAGCAAATTCAAAAACGCGAATTTAACTGCAACGTGCTTCAAAACAGGAATCTTGATTGCGTTCCTCAACAAACACATATCAATCGTGTTAAACGTATCGAACATTAGTTGATATCTTTGCAAATTATCGCCGGAAGATTTCAAAATTGTGTACAATATTAAAGATGTGCCGACAATGTTAGCAAATGTCATAGCAATTTTCGACAAATTTATTGTCATATCGCTATATCTATCGTAAGCCCATAAGGCCAAACTGCAAAGATTTAGTAAAATTGTGACGGAAGCCGAGATTTTGCTTGCTCTAAAATTATTCGACAATTTGTCAAACTTCGGAGTTAAACCCAAGAAACCGCACAAATACAACAGAGGAGATAGTTCTTCTCCCACAGACATTTTACTGACTAATAAATTAACATTTAGGAAAATTACTTACTTATTTTACTAGAATTAGTATGGAAAATTAGACAGCCTATAACAAATGATAATGAACTACCAATAATTACAATTTTTGTTTTAATATACTAATGGTAGTATACTAGACTTGTCTGGCTTTGTTTGGACTTGTCTGGTCTTGTCTCGACTTGTCTGGTTTAGTATGGTGTTGCCTAGTCTTGTATGGACTTGTGATATAATAAATGTATCAGTGAGAGAGGTACTTTGACCTAATGAGTGGAAAACTTCTACGGTCATTCCAATACCAATGGTAATTAAATCGAGAAGGGCAATTGATACCACGCTGCCAAACTATATATAGGAAATAAGCCAAACTGGAAATAAGTGAAAGAAAAATGAGACGTAATATTTATGGTTCTGAAGCGTTTGGAACAGGGGATAGATAATTTTTATCGGGGGTATTTGGAGGGCTTCAAAATGTCGTGTCTAGTTTCGTAAAGTTTTGTCTTTAAACTTAGGACCCGAAAAACCCTACTTAAACCCCCTTGATTATTTCTTATGAGGTTGGTTCGGTATTTACCGATAGCTCATACACTACTCATACATACTGTGTGAACATCGACACATCGTTAATTTGCATTGGTAAAGTTCTAATTTACGCAACTTTATCCTGCGCTGTCAAAATATTCGTCATATTTCCTTGCAATGGAGATATTAAGACTGTTAATTTCACCGAAAAAATCAGCAAGAGATGCCAGCTTTTCGATAAATGTTTTATCGTGTATTTTTGAAAAATAAACTCTTTTTCATTTTCAGTTCTGTTTTCCAGAAAATCATCCTATTTCTTCACGGAATTAAAAAAATAAAAAAACTTTTCCTTGGGATAACCAGCGTACATTTGTGTAATATAAAAGAGAATTAAATTTGACACCAACTTTATCGCATAAAACTATGAATGATCTCGAGTTTGTAGCACTGCCACGAATATGATTCACAATTTTCACAACGTTGACCGTAGATCTCGAAACGCGTCCACAGATGGCTATCCACTCAAGGTATCGGAAAGACATGATCTTAAAACTCAATGTTATTTTTATGGTTTTTGTTGAGTGCCACGAAGGTGGACTGAAAGCTATAGAATAACTGACAAATTTCATAAGAGATTTGTTTTTGGTAGTCCTAAAAAGACTCATTAGTATTATAGAGTTCCGGAAAGGTTGAGTATATTTAAATATTCAAGCTTTGTTCCGTCTTTTTTAGTTACTGTTTTTATAGAATCCGTCTAGAATAACAATATTTTTAGTTTTATCATCTTTCCTAATATACAGAGTATTTAAAAAATATATTTTGTGTTAACATTATGGGAAAAATGTCGATTGGTTTTTGTGTTTAATGGCTTTGCCTGGTATTGTATGGGTGCGACTATTCTTATCTGTTCTAGTCTGATCCACACAGTTCTAGCCATGTCAGACTTTATCTGTTTCTGTCGATAGAGTGTGGAAACTTTAAATGGAATAAAATTCATAACTTCGATATAGGCGAAATTAAAGTTTCCACACTCTATAATATTTTTGCCAAATTAGAGGGAAAACAGTAATATTTTGAATGCAAAGTATAAATTACCATGTGGTATCGGTCACAACGATTCTCTTCTTTATTTCGAATCCAGTGGAACAAACTGCCAGCGAACAAATTTTATTTCGAACAACAAACTATTGAAACATTTTTCTCTTGAACATTTTTCTTTACAACATATTTCTTCCGAACAAAATTCCATCTAACTAATTACTTCCAAACAAATTGTTTTCGAGCAATTTTCGGGACAGGAATCTCGTCAGATCTTATCTGTTTCTATCTATGTCGTAGGCACGCGTGCAAAAAAGTTATTTTGGGTATCCGGTATGTTCACCGCAACCATTTCACTGCGGAATCTTCACCGCAGAAACGTTCACGGCAGGAACTTACACCGCTGAGGAGCTTCACCGTGCCGAAGTTTCACCGCTCTCGTTTCGCCATTCGGCAATTTCAACGCCTCCAAATCAAAAAACACATAAACGAAATTATAAGAAAATAAATCAGTAGCAAAGAAAGTCATTAAAAGAAAATTTATATATCAATTTTCTGAAGATCCCGATATACCAAGGGATGGAAGGGGTTGAGTGTGCAAAATATGAGGACCGCATTCTGTGAATTGTTTAAATCTCAGAAAAGCTTGCAGATTATGATTCTGGATGTTTCCGGAAAATTTGTTGGTCCATTTATTTTTTAAACCCCATTCACTTATATATCAAGTAAATCGATTGAATACATGCTTTGGAGGCATTTTAATGATTGTTTGAGTGACAAAATTCATTTCTTTTTTATGATTAAAGATACTTATAGCCAGTCAACTGAAAAACAATATAAAAAAGTTTTGTTAAAAACAAAAATTCATGCAAAAAACATTATTTAATACGAAAAAGCAAATTTTAACGTAAGAGTACAAAAAAAATTCAAATAATCAATCTTCTTTATTTTGACAGTCATTGTTAATACAAGTGCACAATAAAATACAATTTAGTTGTAATTTTTTGCAAGCACAAGCCTTTGTTTGACAATTTGATGCACATTTATAGGGCTGAATCAATAATTCTGGCAAAGATCGCTTTGTTAGTTTTCCGTGGGCACAATTTACTAATTAGTTATAATCCAAAATAACTCCGACGTTTTTCCGATGTTTTCGTCCTGAGAATTTATTTCTGGAATAAACTAGAATTCTAGAAATAAATTCCCAGGACGAAAACATCTGCAGGAGCGCTGATGATTATGATATGGGCAGTAGGGTGGAGCACGGTTGTATGCAAAAATATTTTTTTCGAGAAAATTATTTGAATTAATATATTTTTTTATATTCAATTATTAATATATTTTTGAATTAATTTTATTAATATCTTCTGCCTCCGCACTGGCCTCAAAAATTTTAATTTAATAATAAAAGTCTAGTACACTTATGGCCAAATATTAAGCTTAATTTAATGATAAATGGGTGATAAATGATACGCAATATATAATTCAGATGTATATTAATCACCTTTAATCAAAAATACAACATTTTTTGAATAAAAATATCATTACAGAAAAAACAATTAATTTGCTCGAAAATCTCTTTTTGTCTCAAATTTAGGCATTACTTTTCGTGATTCCAATTTAGCTCTTATTGCACCGAATCGTGACTTTTTTATGCATTGAGAAGTGGCAGCCATCGTCAAGTTTTTCATAATCGGTGGTTTACTTAATATTTCTTGACAATCTATTAAATCAATATATGTTGAAGCATTGAAATTTATAGGCGGCACTATAGACGACGCAATCGCTGCAACTGCTCTATCTGATACAACATACCTGTCGCAGGTCTTCGATATAGTTGGAAAATCGATGCATACTTTTTTTTCGGAATGCTTTTGTTTATGGTGTTAGTGGAATTATCTGAGCTACTACGACTTTCAGACGCTGACGATACCGGAGAAGTACTAAATTCTAAAACAGATAACGAAGTATTTACGGCTCTAGTTGGGCGGTTTTCTCATTCCTGTTTTCTCTTTAGGGTCTTTTGCAACTTCTTCGTAACACTTACGTCGATTCCACCTATTATCATACTTCGAGAGGTTCTTTGATCAATTAAAAAAGTATGTTCTTGTTTGGGAACCTTTTTATCCTTGCGACAGATACATTGAGGGAAATCTCTACACTTGCATGCAATATCAAAAATTATCTTACTACTTTGTCGAAAACTTTTCCAGAGAGAGCCTTTTGACAGACTTGAGTAGGTTTTTGCCTTTTAAATGGTATGCTTTTAAAATCTGTACGACCCTTGTTAGTGTTACTATCGGAATAGGTGCAGTTTGCCATATATTTTCGATTCTGGATGTCACTATATCTGCTATTTCTAAAAATCTGGGCTCTTTTGCAGTTCCCATTGCAACTTTAGTTGATGTCTCGTCCATTCATAGTATTTTATTACATCTTCGTAAGTAGGTAAAATATTGTTTTTATCTCACAAATATCATCAAAAATAGGACATTTAACGACACTTCGTGTTCTTTGCATATTTTTTTACGAAACAAAAACGTTAGGTTACTTGTAAAATAACTAATCATAACTAATCATAACATAACTAATAACGCAAGTGTAATTCAAGCCAAAACCAATAGTCCACTGACAACTCGACAAGTGTTCAGATTTTCCCCTCCTGCATTGCCCCACTCCCCTTATTTTATACTATAAACTAAAGATCATGCATTTTTTTGGTTTTGTATATTAAATAAACTGTAGTTATAATAATTTCTGGGAATAAAATACGTATGTTCATTAAAATTTCAATTAGTGTAAAAACCATATTTCTTGAAAAATTCAATGACGTTGACGAGGCTATTACTATAATTCAAATCAAATACTATTTTGCATACATTAATTTGAGTCTAAAAGGCACCGATTTTTCACTATTAAATCACTCACAACCCAAAAAAAATATTTCGCTCCACCCTAATGGGCAGATTAGATTTTTACTGCGTGAAATATGTGACGAAACATTCTCGAATCAGCTTTTAAATGGTTCGAATTTAAGTAAGGTACCTCAATAAATGAAGAGCCTTTTAAAGAGCCAAGGGTAAGGACGAATCTCAAATTATAGCAATTTTAATAAAAAGTTACAAGATAAACAGATATAAATAAGTCTTTTTAAAAAAACTAAAAACATTTTTTTGGATCATCAAATCCTCCACAAATACACAACTCGCAGAAAGACTGAAAGCTATAAAATAACATACAAATTTCACTGATATTTGTTTTGGTAGTCCTAATTGTTATAGAGCTCCGGAAAGGCTGAATATAATTTGACTCTAAGTATTTTATCAAAATATCATCATACCTATCAAACACAATATCTCGTTTTACATTTCACTGCAAGAAAAGATTATTGACTCTTTTTAAGAATGCAAAATCGCCAAAATGGAATTTTTTTAGATTGGATTAAATGAATAAGCGCCATATCATCAACAACATACATTTTTGTAGTATGTGAATCTAAAACGTCTTGCCGCCCGCGTGTTTGTATCCTACTTGATGATTTGGAATTTCAAGAGCGAGTTCCGATTTTGGAGATTTCCTGTAAAATCTTTTTGCATCAAAAATGTATTTGCAGTATTTCAAAATATCAAAAGATGCTTCAATTTTTTTTGTCAAATCCATGTATATTTGCCAACATAAATATTTTTAGAAAAAGACTTATATCTGTTTATCTTGTAACTTTTTATTAAGAGTGCTTATGCTTTCTTTTTGAGAAGTACTTGCCTTTACAAGACAAAATTAATTTTTTTAATGGTATTGGATAACTTTTTACTTTTCAGTACAAATCGATGATTTTGAATGCATTTGAATTCTGTTTTTAAACGGATAAAGGAGCAGTCATCTCTGCACTGTTTCTTCATTTTTAGTAATGCCAATCAAACCTCCAGTCACTGCTGAAGATCGGTTCTGAGACTGCTGTAATGCTAAGGAGCAGTATGTATGTGAGCACGCTGTAATGCTAAGGAGCCTTACCTGTTGTAATGCTCGGAGCATGCATCACTGCATTAAATTAATCTTCCTTTCGTTTGACGAACAGCATTCCTCTCTTCATATCATGTACAAGTTGCAAAGGTTGTTTTATCATATCTTGTAAATAAAATGTCACTTCGCGTACTGTGTAATTTGTCGTATGTATGGTATGTCTATATATGCATGTCTAGTAGTTAACGATGTTGATTATAAGACGTATGTCTAGTAGTTAACAAATGTAATTCATAATTATTACTTCCATCGACTATAATTGTATTTAACAAATTTCCACATACAAAATCATTCGACAGCAGTTATTAAAATATTTAAATATTTCATTTACAGTACTCATGATGTGTAAAAAAATTAGAAAAGGTTATCACAATATCTGTAATTATTCTTTTGGGTTGCTTGTATTTCTTGAACAGTTCTGCATGATCTTTAGCTATTATAATATCTCTTATCTCTTGAGGACACCTATTTACGCGCGCAGCTGGGAGAGGGCGATAAGGAAAAGGGACGAGCACAGCTTCGGGCAACATGGGTTTTTTCTTCTTGTTTGATGTCTCAAGTAAAAGAATTTGAACACAGTTGCCGGTCCTCACATTATGTATACTCAACCTCATTTGGCGCCTGCACTACGAGGTAAAATCACGGCACTGTCTTTTATGATAGACCAGTTTTCTTGATTAGTAAATTACTAGAAATCAGGTCATTAGAGACATTTTTTAACATGGTTTAACATGCAATTAGCAACATCTAGAGGAGAAAAAAGTTGTGGTTTAAATATTATTAGATTTTTCTGTTGACATCAAACATCCCTTTTTGTTTATTGAAAAAATCTTGATTAGTGACAAAATTCATTTTACACGGGTCATTTCTGATTTTATCTAATATTGGTGTAAAAGTAACTTACACATAGACTCCCTGCCCAGGCTATCGTTGACCCAATACTTCGTAAACTTAACTTGTCTACATTTATAAAAAAACACAAAATAATCAAAATATTTATAATGATGTGCGTAAGGGAAAGCAAAATTTCCTATTTGAAAATCCTATTAACACAGTCTACCAAATTGCAGATTGAATGGTGTAATTTGCAAATGCCCAAAATATCTGCTCCAACATCCACTTTGGCTAACACCAAACGCTTTTGACGATGCTAAATCTTCAAACATTCTGTTTACTAATACAAGTCGCGAATTGATCGAATGTAATATGTAAACCTTCAAAACAGAAACTAGGAAGATGAGATACATTTGCATATAGATGTTGAAGTAGTAGATATAAAAATACGGTATATAATCTTTTTATCTACAAAAAAATTTTTATCTACAAAAAATATTCTTATCTGTTTGTGATAGTTATTCGTCTTCTGCTTTTTTAGCTCGGCACTTTTGTTAATATTTAAAATATTTACTATTTACTATTTAAAACAAATCTACTAAAATAATTAATATATTTACAAATATAAATATATTACATTATGCCGGTTTGTAATGTTTGTAACCAGCCTCCCAAAAGGTCACAGCAGATAATTCAATGTACAGCTTGTTCTACTATACTGCATGTAAAGTGTGCTAATATGAAAACCGAAGATTACACTTATCTTAAAACGTTCAATAAATTAAATGAATGGAAGTGCGCCTCATGCATTAAAAATCAAAGGAAAAGTATAGTTGGATTCGATTCATCCCAATTAGATATTGAAGATATTGATCAGGATAATGGTACTGAAGCTGGTAGTCAAAGAATTTTGTCGTAAAACGATAATAAAATGATAGTGGATACCCTTAAATTAGCATTAATAGATGAAATTAAAATGACAGTTCAGTCCACTCTTAAATCGGAAATCCAGCAATTGGAAAACTCAGTGAAGGGTCTGTCAGATATATTTGATGGTTTTAAAGTGCGTCTTGATAAAAATGACGAGGATAAAAAAGAGATAAAACAAAAAATAGAAAATCTCACAACTGAAAACAGAACACTAAGAAGAGAAATACAGGATTTACAACAATATAGCAGGCGAGACAATCTAGTTATTACTGGGGTCCCAGAAACTCCAGGTGAGTCTGTAAAGGATATTGTTCTTTCACTCTCCAAGTTGATAAACAATAAAATCACAATCAATGATATCTGTGTGACTCATCGAATGCCTACCATGGACAACAACAAGGTGAAACCAATCATTGTAAAGTTCGTTCGACATATGGACAAAGTGCAGTGGTTGGAAGATTTTAAAAAACTGCCTCGTTCCGACCAAAATGGACCAGGGATCGCCTCTGTCTTACTACACAAGAATCTTATCCACGGTAGAATAAATGCCCATGAGCATTTAACTATCTTTATGGCGCGTTTATTGGACAAAACCAGGAACATTTGTCGGGAAAAAAAAAAAAACTACAAGTATACTTGGTATAAAGATGGTAAAATATTAGTCAAAAAAGAAGACCAGGACAGGAACATAATTCGAATTACAAAAGATGATGATTTAGTAAAAATAAAATAAAACTTTTAAATATATTGCTACTAATTTTTTTTTTGGACAATGATGCGAAGAATATTATTTCCAAAACTATTTCTCTTAAAAAAGTATTATATATTTCTAATTAATAACCTATTATATGCTATCACAATTTGGCTAATATTTCATTATCTTTTTTCTCACAATAATTATTGTTCATTGATTCCTTATATTGAAATGTACAGAAGAATTTATGTTTATTTTATTTTATTTGTAGTGATTAAAGTTAATTTGTTTGTTAAAATTTTGAACTTAAAAATTGTAATCACTTTTGAAATTATAAGTAACAATTTTCTTTCATGGATATATTCGAAAATGTTGATAATTTAATAATCGAAAGTCCATTGCTCACAAGTAATGAGTTTGTGGAAATGGTGGAGACCCAGGGTGGTTTTTCAAGCGGTTTTTCATGTTTCTATATTAATATCAGAAGTACAAATAAGAATTTTGATGAGCTTTCGGTTTTGTTGGCTGATCTCAAATTTTCCTTTGACATTATAATATTGGGGGAAGCCTGGTTGGGATGGGGGTACCTCTAAATCTCTTTAAGTTGCCAAATTATACACAATTCACATTCCTATCACGAGTCACTTGCGCCACTAGGATAGACGATGGACCAGCTGGGCAAGGCCGTGTCACCCAACCTTCATGTATTGACCACATAGCTTCAAATATTCAATATCAGCACTCATTAACTGCCGTGGTTATAAATACGTCACTAATCACAGAGCAGTCTGTTTCTCTATTGCTGGTGGGGTAGGAGGGAACCCTCCCTCCTCCACCTGCAATGGCCAGACCTTAAAAAAAGTAAGGTATGATGAATTCATTGATACGATTAAAAGTCACAATTGCGATGAGGTTTATTCATTCACATCTGTAGATAAAGCTACTCAATACTTGATTAACATTTTACAATCTAATCTAGAAATTTGCTCTGAAACTAAAATTACCATAAAGCCATGTAAATACAAAAGTAAGAAGGCCTGGATTACCCAAGGCTTAATGATATAATTAAGGAAGAGGGATTATTTGTATAAGAAGTTGGAAAAAGAGCCTTTCAATGGAAAATTAAGAGAATACTATATAAGGTACAGGAATAAATTTAGACAGTTAATTAGGATTGCTAAGGAGGAAGATTATAGAAAACAGATTTCAGAGGCAGGAAAAGATACTAAAAGAGTTTGGGGAACTATTTCTGAAATAATTAATGGCACAGATAGGGACTCTAACATATCAAAATTGAACGTTGATGGTGATCTTATTGAAATCCAAAATTATCCAGATAGGTGTGCTGATCATTTTAACCAATTCTTTCGAAATATTGGTGAAAAAATGGCTGCAAAAATTACATCCACAGACGAACAACCTGATTTTGAGGAAGATGGTATTCCTTTCTTTGAGTTTATCCAGGTTAATGAAAATAACATTATTAAAACAATTGATGAACTAAGAGAAGGGAAAGAACTAAGTCCTGGTTGGGACAACATTTCAGTAAAATGTCTAAAATTAATTAAAACCTACATTGCATCACCTTTGACTTACATAACTAATCTCAGTCTCAGTACAGGAAAATTTCCAGAAATTCTAAAAAAATCTATAATTGTCCCTTTGTATAAAAATAAAAATCGTTCTTTAGTTGGTAACTACCGCCCTATATCTATGTTTTCCAACATAGCGAAAATAATAGAAAAAATGGTTAAAAAACAACTTGTCGGATACCTGGAAACAAATTGCCTAATAACCCCTAGGCAGTTTGGTTTCCGGCCAGGGCAGGGTACTCATGATGCTTTAGATGCAGTCACTTCAGAAATAAATGAATCTTTAGACCAAAGCACCAAGACCATAGGAATCTTCCTTGATTTAGCAAAGGCGTTCGACACGGTGTCTCATGTCCTGTTGATTAAAAACTTAGCCGCATAGGGGTGAAAGGAGCAGCTTTAAGTTGGTTCATTAGCTACCTTGCATGTAGACCTCAGCAGGTTAGATTGGGGAATGTTCTCAGCACTACTATGTATGGTACTTGCTATGGAATCCCACAAGGTACAGTCTTGGGACCTATATTATTCCTGACATTTATTAACGACCTGCCAAAACTTGAACGAGAAATAGAAGGACACACCTACTTATTTGCAGACGATACCGTGCTTCTCTTCTCCACCCCGTCATGGCCCAGCACCTTCAATGTTGCCTCAAAGGGGATCGAAAGAGTGAAACGGTGGATGGACCTCAACCGACTCTCATTAAATCCTGACAAAACCAAATATATTACATTCTCAATCTATAAGAATTCTCAACCTAGTAATTTATTTAATATAAAATTAGGAAACAATACGACAGAAAGAGTTCAAAGTATTAAATATTTAGGTATTCAGATAGACCAGCATCTGAACTGGAAATCACATTCGGAAACTCTAACTAAACGAATAAATCAGTTGATCTATGTGTTTTCCAGACTAACAAATATTATGGACAAAAACACCTTAAAGACCGTGTACTTCGCCTTGGCCCAATCGATCCTAACTTATGGAATACTATCCTGGGGTGGGGCTTGTCCCACAACATTAAGACCTGCAATCGTTGCACAAAATAATTTGCTTAGAAGAATTTTAAAGAGAGGAAGGCTCGATTCGGCAGGGGCGTTGTACAAGGACTTATCAGTTCTAACCATAAATAATCTTTATAAATTGACAGTTTTAATGAAAGTCCATAAGAGCAGGGAGTCTTTGGGAATGGTAGATCATGGGCACGGGACCAGGGGCGTGGGCAGAGGGCTGCCCAGGGCTCCGAGGAAACTAACCACACAGGGCATGAGACACTGGTCGTACCGGAGTCCTGTCTGGTACGCTGACCTCCCTCCCAACATTCTGGTTAACTCCAAACAAATCTCCGAGGTAATATTATTAACCACTTACTGAGCCTACCACCGAAACCACTTTAAAACAAGAAAGAAACAAACGAGTTACTGTATTAAAAAAAAAAAGTTACTGTATTTAAAATAACGAACTGGGGAGTTCAGTTCCTTATTTTAAATACAGAAACTTTTTTTTTTCCGCGCTCTGGCTGTGCCTTTGCCGGGGGTAATTTCCATTGTAATGTATGAGTGAATATATATATATATATATATATATATATATATATATATATATATATATTATTATTAAGGAAATAAAGAAATTATTATTATTATTATTAATCCTTCCACACGTACGAATCCAAAAGGTAAAATGAAAGAGCAAACAAATTTATAAACATAAATATAAAGCTAACGTGCATCAATATAAGAACCTTGATTCC
Organism: Phosphuga atrata; assembly: GCA_944588485.1. Taxonomy (NCBI): domain Eukaryota; kingdom Metazoa; phylum Arthropoda; class Insecta; order Coleoptera; family Silphidae; genus Phosphuga; species Phosphuga atrata. Next base: position 49,149,048 of record OX155900.1, on the reverse strand, counting down.
GTTCATTAACAGACACGTGGATATCAATATTGTCGAAAGTGTCAAACAGCAGATGAAATTCTTGCAAATTTCTGCTAGAAGATTTCAAAACTGCGAGCAAAGTAGAAGTGCATAGTCTCGTCAAATTCATTTTGAAATAATTCCACGTTAACGCTACGAAAGCACACAAATTTATCAAAACTGATTTTCTTCGCTCTAAACTCTTTGGACAATCTGTCAAACTTTGGAAGCAAAACAAAGAAAGCGAACCACTTCAGCAGAAAAGTCACATCTATTCTCACATACATTTTACTGACTAATGAACAATTTAGTTGTATCGTAGCTAAACATTTGCATCAATTACTTACTGGTTTTAATAGAATTAATTTTTCCACGGCTAACCCTACATGAAAGTTACATTTTTTCATTCTAGACATGAAAATATTTTCACATTGAAAATGAGCATTTTAAATTTATGATTTTCTCGATGAAAACAGTAAACTAACCAAATTTGCATGGACCTTCTTATTAATTACTTCAATTTCAATGGAATATTTTATGTACAAACCTAAAACGAGCCTGAAACTATTTAAAAGACCGAAAAAACATGAGAACATTTGATTTGAAAAGTATCACCTTCTAAGAGAATGCAACAATATGTTACCATGGAAATGACCAAACCAAAAATTAAATTTGTAATGACAGTTCCGACAGTTCGTTTCGAATTGGATTTATTAAAGTCGAATTATGGATTCTGCAACCGAAATAAGTGCGAAATAAATAAAAACCAGCTACACCGCCGGGCATTATAGAAGCGACAAACTCCGCTTCTAATAATATCTTTTCCGAAAAGTCCCGAGAAAGGTTTGTATATGTTACAATTCAAGTGTAAAATTCAGTTAGTGCATACGTCCACCAGTCAATGTATACTTCTACGTATATTTTTTTTATATTGCCTTATCCTCTCAGGACGTTGGCGATCACATTAGCTCATCTCACTTTATCCACTGCAGCTCGGAACAGTTCAACTGAAGTCATATTCGTCCATTGTCGCTAGTTTTTCAGCCATGAAATCCTTCATATGCTATCGATAAGGTCTATCGATTACAAGGGAGGAAATTATTCATGCAACAAAGCAGCTAAAGAACAAGAAAGCAAACGGGGAAGACAGTATACCAGCTGAGGTTATAAAACTCTTTGCTAATCAATACATTAACGACATACAAGACTTGTTTAACACTATATACCATACAGGAGTAATACCACAGGACTGGTTAACATTTATTTTTATTCCGTTGCCAAAAAAGCCCAACTCAAAAAAATGCGAGTAATATAGAACCATCAGCTTAATGAGCCCTGGTCCCCTTTTTCCGTCTATTTTTCCTTGAATTATGAGTTGAAGCGCTCTGTATTTGTCGCTTCTCATTATGTGTCCAAAGTAGCTTGTTTTTCTCTGTTTGACAGTATTCATTATTTCTGTTTGTTTCTCCATGCGGTTTAGGACCTCGATATTGGTAGTATGGCTTGTCCAAGGAATTCTCAGCATCCTGCGGTAGCACCACCTTACTTCCACTCTCCATGGAGTTGTTTCTGTTAGTGTCCACATTTCCACACCATAAAACAGTGTGCTAAAAACATAACACCTCAGAACACGGAGCCTGGTTTTAGGTTGAGCCTGAGATTGCACAGCACATTGCGCATGTTGTTAAATACTGCTCTTGCCTTTTCCACTCTAGCCTTTATCTCAACCGAAAGATCCCAGCTATAATTGAGCACGCAGCCCAGATATGTCGATTTCCTCACTCTTTCCAGGATGTTTACTCTTTCCATCTGGGTTTTTACTGATTACCATTGTTTAGGTTTTATTTATATTAAGTTTCATGCCATATTCTTCGCAGACGGTTACTACTCGGTTCATTAGCCGCTGCAATCCTTCTTCGCTGTTGCTCATGATCACCGTATCATCCGCGTATCGCAGATTATTCAAACATTCGCCGTTGATAATAACACCATCTGTTGCGTCTTTTTGTTTTTTTAAATATTTCCTCCGTATATACATTAAACAGTAGAGGTGACAGAATGCACCCTTGTCTTACTCCTTTCTTTACATTGATACTGTCTGTTGTATTGTTATTTATTCTAACTTTGGCAGTTTGATTCCAATGTAGGTTTGAGATGATACCAAGATCAGCAGCTTCTACACCCCCTTACGGCAGCACCTCAACAAGTTTGTCGTGGTTCACGAGGTCAAACGATCTGCTAAATTCTATGAAAATAATGGGTATACATTTGTATTGACATCTCTACATCTTTTAATAAGTATTTGTACAGCGAACAGAGCTTCTTTTGTACCTAGTCCCTATTTAAAGCCGAATTGAGTATCACCTGTAAGTTCTTCTAATTGATTATATATTCGTCCATGAATTATCCGGAGGAATAGTTTTATAGCGTGGCTCATTAAGCTGATGGTTCTATATTACTCGCATTTTTTTGAGTTGGGCTTTTTTGGCAACGGAATCAAAATAGATGTTAACCAGTCCTGTGGTATTACACCTGTATTGTATATAGTGTTAAACAAGTTTTGTATGTATTGATTAGCAAAGAGTTTTATAACCCCAGCTGGTATACTGTCTTCCCCGTTTGCTTTCATGTTCTTTAGCTACTTGGTTGCATGAATAATTTCCTCCCTTGTAATCGATAGACCTTCAATATCTGATTTCCTGTTGTCGCCAAGCTGGTCCTCGTCAAACATTTCTTCCACGTATTCCTTCCATCTCGCAAGTTGAGCCCCTATGTCTGTTATTGTCTTTCCATTCACATCCTCTATGATTCCATGATGTTGCTGCTTTCGTGTTCCTGCTGCTTCTTTTATCTTTTTATGCAAGTTAAAGATGTCGTGTTTCCTCTCCAGTTCTTCGATTTCGTCACATTTGTTGATTTTCTAACGTTAAAATGTCAAAATTTTGCATATTATTTTGACATAAGGAGAAAAATAATACAACTATGGTATAGGGCGCACTACGGCTAAACCGGCGCGGTTTTTAATTGCGTGATTTTGTGACTCCAGTAACGTAATACAAGCGGCCTCACTTGCGGTTTTTTCCCCCGATTGATTTTTCCCATAGCGTGCTGTGTGTCTCTCAAGCGGTTTCGCGGTTATAGTGATTACCGCTCGCGGGAAAAAAACATAGTGCGGCCTAGGCCTAATAAATAACAAAATAAGGACTACTGACTACTTATTGCCTGACTACTTAGATATACCTATATTTTTTAAATAAAATTTAAAAAAATCCAAATATAAACATTAATTGTTGCAGAAAATGAAGGTTTTTATGCATTTTAGGCATACTAGAATCACATTTAAAATTACAAAGCAGGTTGTTTTTTACACAGGAACATTTTTTATTATTGCACTTTTTATTTTGCAATTGCATTTCTTAAAACCTTGGCCAGCCCCTTGATTATTAGCAATTGACCGTAAAGGTAATTCTCCCTCGGGAACTTCTTCTTCTTTAATTATCTTCTCTGGACAAACACTAAATTGTGATCTAGAATAAAGACCCTTGATGGCTCCACTACGTGTTCCCAACTGGAAATAACCTTTGGAAGTTTTCGACAAAATACATGCTAGAATTGATCGAGCATCTCCCCTGCCTTGGGTCAACATAAGGTACTTTTACTCTTACAGTCATTCCCACTGTAACTTCAAGGTGTGATACATCAGAAACATGCTTCAATCTTTTGGCTTGAATTTGAAGCTCTTCTTTCGCTTTTTGTCTCTCTTCATGAATATTTTTTTGTGAACATAAATACCACACATCACCTTCCAATGATTCGAGTTCCATTTCACACTCTTTACATGTATTCAATGGTATCTGTTTATTATTATTCTTATTATTTTTATTTTGTAATTCTTTGCAGACTTCAATATATTCAAAAGATAATTCTTCTCGGACTAAATTTTCACCTTCTTTATTTTCATTTGTTAATTCTTTACACTCTCTATATTTTCTTCACTATTTTCTGTAATTATTAGTTCACCATATGAAATTATATTTACACAATTTCCAATTTCATGTTCATCCAACAACATTTCAAGTTCTTCGTATTTATCAGTAGTATAATTTCACTAGATAAGTTTGATGATGCAAGTCCAACTTTTGCCATTTGTCTAAAACAGGGGTCTCCAAACTTTCCAGCCTTAGGGCCATACTGATTACTCCAGTAGTTCCGAGGGCCAAAACCATATTATCATTGTTGCCGGTGGTAAAAAGTGAAATAGTCCACTGATCCTGAAAGAAAAACTGAAAAGAAAGTCCGAAAAAGTACGCAACGTTTAAAAAAAGGCTGCAAATCGGACTAAAGTCCGCAAAACGGCAACACTGCATATTATTAATTTTCCTGTCATTATCTGTAATTACTAGATTAGTCGTAGAGTACGAGCCATGAGGAGTAACGTGACACGACATCTGGTGGACACAAGCGGAAATAGGTAGTACCTTCTATCGCTAACAGATGGCGCTAATAGCACGTACATAATAATCTCGTTGGTTCGAAAAAGTTCTGCTGTCTTCCACTCACTTCTAGATGGCAGTAATTGGAATATATAAGAAGGCTAGTGGCGCAACCACAAGTCAGTTCCTATGACACTGTTGTGAAATAAAATAGTGCGTACCTCCTTAAAACGTGTTTGTGCGTGTTTAAGTTTAAGACATCTTTGTAACAGTATTTTGATTTGAATTGTTGCTTTTGTTTGTGATTTAGTAGTATGGAAAAGAAGCGAAAAATTGATAGTGAATGCAGGAAATTCAAAGATCAGTGTTACATTCAGTGTTTCGTAATTGAGTCCAGTAACAAGGCGCTATGTTTGATTTGCAATGAATGCATAGCCGTTCTCAAGGAATATAACATTAAACGTCATTATGAAACAAAACATTTTCAAAATTACTCAAAATATACAGGAAGTTTGCGGACAGAAAAATTCGAAGCTATGAAGCGCGGATTGAAATCGCAGCAATCTTCATTTACAAAACTCAAAACTGAACAAGAGGCTGTAACTCGTGCCAGCTTTCGTGTGGCTCTTGAAATTGCTAAACATGGAAAACCATTCACCGATGGAGAAATGATCAAAGAATGCATAATTGCAGTAGCCGAAGAAATGTGCCCTGAAAAGGTAAATTTATTAAAAACTGTCAGTATGTCAGCAAACACTGTGGCTCGAAGGGTAGAAAACTTCGCTGAAAATATATCCTCTCAACTGTTCGACAAAAATGGACATGTTGAGTGGTTTTCTTTGGCCTTGGATGAGTCAACGGATGTGTCAGATACTGCTCAGGTGATGATTTATATTCGAGGAGTAGATAAAAGCTATGAAGTGCATGAAGAACTTCTTGATATGTAGAGTATTCATGGCATAACTACTGGTACAGATATTTCTAAAGGAGTTGAAATGGCCATTAATCAAAAGAACCTTCGATGGAAAAACTTGAAATGTATTACAACTGATGGAGGCAAAAACATGAGTGGGAAAGATAAAGGAGTGGTCGCTCTTGTGTCAAAGGCTGTAGAAAATGACGGTGGTTCAAAACCATTAGTCTTACATAGTATCATTCATCAACAGTCTTTGTGCGGAAAATGTTTGGATATGCTGAAGTTCTAAAACCAGTCATATCAACTGTTAATTTTAGCAGATCTTTTGGGCTAAATCATTGACAATTCCGACCATTTATTGAAGAGATTGGAGAAAATGACTTACCTTATCATACTGCCGTACGTTGGCTTAGTTGTGGGAAAGTCCTTCAGCGCTTTTTTGAACTTCGAGCAGTGATCGAAATTTTTTTGAATTAAAAGCATCTCCCTCTTACTGAATTACAAAACAACGCATGGCTGTAGAAGTTAGCATTCTATGTTGATTTGACAAAACATGTGAACGAACTGAATTTGCGATTGCAAGAAGAAAACCAGCATCTTCCTGATTTATACACTAATATCAAATCATGCCGGAAGATATTGATACTGTTTCAATCACAACTACGAAGTAAATGTTTTTCACATTTTAAAACATGTGAAATATTCAGCCACACCACTGAGACTGAGTTTCCTATCGATTTTGCAATCGAAACTTTGAGTGCTTTGAAAATAAATTTTGATACTCGTTTCTCGGACTATGATGCCATTGCGAATCAAATTAAGATTTTTCAGAATCCTTTTGATACTGACATTGAAACCCTAGCCGCGGAACTTCAAATGGAAATGATTGATCTACAGTGCAGTGATATAATTAAGAACAAATATCAAAACTCATCTTTGTTGGAATTTTATAAGAGTCTTCCACTGACACAATTTGATAATTTGCATAAATTTGCTCGTGGGCTGTTTTCTGTTTTGGGTACTACTTATTTGTGTGAGAATACCTTCTCCAAAATGAAGTACACAAAAAATGTTTACAGATCTAAATTAACTGATGAGCATCTTAAATCTCTTTTAATAATTGGTTCAAGTAAAATTAGTCCACAACTACAAACTATTGTCAGTGGAAAATCTCAATTACATAAATCTCATTAGTATTTCATATGTCATTATGCTTGTTATAAGTTATGTTTTTATTTAAAATGTATAAAATGTTAGTTGGATTCATTTCAATAATTTGTTAGTTATTATATACTGAAGTTAAATTTTCTGCATAATATAAATGTCTTTACTCATTACAATTCTGTGTTTCTTTATCCAACTTACCACAAAAACAATAACAATAAGCCTACAACAATGTTATGAGTAGTTAGCCCATGACCATATCAATGTAGATGTCATATTAATAATTATTCAACATAAAATTAGAATACTTCAGTAAACTAAATTTAATTTGCTATAAAAAATATGTTCTCTAAAAGGAGTTTTCAAGTATGCTAGCTCTCCGCGGGCCGGACAAAATCTGTCTGCGGGCCGGATGTGGCCCTCGGGCCGTAGTTTGGAGACCGCTGGTCTAAAACATTGCTTTATAGGCTGATCTTTTTATTCCTGCATGTAAGGAACGATTCTTCATATATTGTACAAAACCAAGTGCTTTACTCCAATTTCTGGATTTATTATCAACCATCCATGTAGATAAAATAGTTTCTATATATTGGTTGGCTATTTATACACTGCCTGGGGATTGACTATAGCGTGATTTTCCATGAATAAATTTTTATTCAGGCCATGTTATTTTTTCACGTCCATTGTCTGATTGTAAAATGGTTGGTGCACCAAATAATAAAAAAAATATCGAGCAACTTCTTTTGCTTTATTATTTTTTAGAGGTCTTAAAACAAAAAAATTTATTAAATGGTCTTGGTATACCATTACAAATTAATTATCAGCTTGTGTTTGACAATCAATCAAATCTACTTTACATCTGCTATTAAAGTGGGATAATACCATAGGTTTTACTACTAAGCCCTTCTTTTCAGTATTAGTTTTTTTGTAAACCCTTCACATAAATTAAGAAACATTTGTATTTCACATAATGTTATATTTTTACATCGCTGCTGTAACTCTTTTCTCATTCTATCACGACCTCCAATGCCAATGGATTTATGAGTGCTCCATAAATATCAAAAATTTGTTCAGCAGAAACATAATATAATATTTTGTCATTGATTATTGGAAAAATAAATTGTTCTTTTCCAGCCAATGGTAATACATCATAGTGCTTTAATAACCAATAGTTTCTATTGGAGTATTTTTCGCTTCTTTTACTTCCTTCAATAAATTCTCATATTTTTCTCTTGATATTTGAAAATTGTTTTTCTTTTGAAGCTTTTTTGATAAAGAGTTGTAAAACAGTTCTTTCATATTACTTTTATCCATTCTGGAATTATTTTTTCAAACTATAAATCACGTTAATTATTACAAAAAATATCACAAAAAATAATTATACCTATAATAATTATACTAATTTTTTATTTCTTTTCAAAAATTATTATTAGATGCAGAACTAACTACTATAAGACACGAACGGGCGAAGATAAGGTTGTAAAATGCGGTTCATGCGATTTAAGGAGGTTATTTCGCGATAACAAAAAAAATAATGAATATATTTCAAAGTGGATGTCGCCTACACTAAGTTGTAAATCTCATTTTTTAATGTAAAAAATAAACATCTTATTTTAAAGAAGTCCTTCTTCTTCTTATGACGCTCTCTCTCCTTTCGAACGTTGGCGATCCACATAGCAAACATTGTTCTGGACACAACAGTTCGAAAAATTTCAATGGAAGTGCATCCAAGCCATCTTCTGGAGTCTTTCAACCAAGAGTTCTGACGTCTTCCAACAAATATTTTCCCTTGAATCTTTGCTTCAATTAGTAGTTTCAGCAGATCATACTTACTGCCTCTCATAATGTGGCCTATGTATGTAGTTTTTCTTTCTTCAATGAAGGCCATTAGTTCTTTCGGCTTCTTCATTCGTCTAAGCACTTCTTCATTCGTAATTCGTTGGACCCATGAGAAGCGGAGCATACGGCGATATATGTACATTTCAAACTCCTCAATTTTCTTTTTAGTTGCAGGGTCCAGAGTCCAGCATTCACATCCGTACAGCAACACACTTGAGAGATAAGATCTAATCATGCAAACCCTGAGCTCCAAACTCAGATCAGGCCTTCTTCAAAATCTTCTCATTTTTATGAATGTTTTCCTGGCTTGTTCGATTCTGGAACAGATCTCTCGTTTCGGATCGCACCACGCGTTGACTATGGTACCCAGAAATTTAAAACACGGGACTTGTTCAATCTGATTGCCGTTAATCAAAATTGTTTCAGGAGTGGGTCTCTTGGAGAAGACTAGCAGTTTGGTCTTTGATATATTTATGTTCAATCCATGATGCTCACTATATTCAGTTTCTAAATTCAGTATTCTATTCATCATATTTTGTAGCCCTGATATGTTATCGGCAAGGACTACGGTGTCGTCTGCGTATCAGATATTGGTGATACTTACTCCATTTATTTTGATACCTCCCATGTCTTCCGCTAAAGCTTCTTTGAAAATTGCCTCTAAATGTTAAATAGGAGTTGTGACAATATATAGCCCTGAAAGTATATACATTATCTAGTGAAACTATTCATAAATTAATTCATGTACACTTTGTCTGAACGATTCAGTTAATGTACGTAATGAACGATTCAGTAGTTCATGGATTGGAGAATTGACAACCAGATATGCTCATTTTCGAAAAACGTTCTTCTGGCTTATATTGTAAAAATATATCATAATAGCAGTAGAAAAAAATTTCATTTACTACTCGAGATGAAAGCATTTTTTTGGTTCGGTGTTTTTGCTAACTAGCTGGCGCTCGTGAGGAAACTCTCATGTCACCAAAAAGAAACACCACTTGCATCTCTTGTTGTAGAATATACTATTAATAAATAACTATCTACACAATGAAGTTTAATACAATAAAGAAATATATAGGTATTCTCTGGTAAGGTATATGCTTATCTGCTTTTTTATTGGTTTAGTCTGATCTTGTTTAGTCTTGTTTGGTTTTGTCTGGTCTTGTCTAATGTACTCTAGTCTTGTATGATATTGTCTGATCTTGCCTGGATTTATTTGGTATTGTCTGGTCTTGTCTAGTCTTGTCTGGTTTTGTCTGGTCTTGTCTGGTTTTGTCTGGTCTTGCCTGGTCTTGTCTGATCTTGTCTGGTCTTGTCTGGTCTTGTCTGGTCTTGTGTGATCTAGTCTGGACTTGACTGGCCCTGTCTGGTCTTGTCTAGTCTTGTTTAGCCTTGTCTGGTCTTATCTGTCCTTGTCTGGTCTTGTCTGTTCTTTTCTGATATTGTCTGGTTTTGTCTGTGTTATCTTCTTTCGTCTGTTCTGTCATAGTTTGATATGATCCGTGCAAATCTAGTCTAATCATATCGTATCTGTATCTGTCTACAAATTCAACTCTAATTGTATCAAATATTGTAATAAAAAAGACTTACACATAAATTCGCATTCCAAACTATTAGTGATCCAACAGTTTCTGGCCTTACTTTGTCTCCATTTACCAAAAAATTCATTGAAAACACGACATTCAAAATAATGTGAGCATAGAACAACAACATTTCCCATTGGAAAGTCCGATTAAAACAGTCGACCAAATTGCAAATTGCGTGGTGTAATTTGCAAATGCCCAAAATTTTTTCACCAATCTTCAGCTCGCAAAACACTAACGCAAAACACGTTTTTGGAGATTCCACATATTCAAGCATTCTGTTTAATACCATTAGTCGGGAATTGATCGAATGTACTATGCAACACTTTAATACGCTAACTAGGCAAATGAAGTACATTTGTAGATAGGTATTGAAAGTGTAAAGATAATAATGCGGTATATAACTGTTCCATTGGTACATATCCGTCACGTAATATAAAAAGAAAAGTAAATTAAAAACCGAAAATTTAACTGTAACGTGTTCCAAAACAGGAACCTTCATTGCGTTCCGAAACAAACACTTATCAATCGAGTCGAACGTGTCGAACAGCAGTTGGAATTCTTTCAAATTTTTACTCGAACACTTTAAAGCCATGTGTAATGTTACAGTTGTACTGACAAAATTAGCAACTGTCGTCAGTATGGCCGACGGAATGCTATTTGTGCTGCTCCATCTCCTGTACAACCACCCGGAGAAAGTACATAGACTAATCAAAATTACCACAAAAACTCTGATTTTGCTTGCTAGAAATATTTTGGATAACTTGTCCATCTTCGGAATTAAACCGAAGAAACCGCACAAATTTAATAGAGAAGAGAGTTCTTTTCTCACAGACATTTTACCGACTAATACACAATTTATATAGCGACCAAATGAACATTAACAAAAATTACTTACTTTTTTTACCATAATTAGTTTTTATAATTAATTTGACAATAACAAATTACTATCTGCACATTAAAATATCTATAATTACCATTTTTATTTTAATATACTAATGTAGGTCTGTTTTTGTCTTGTCTTGTCTGATCTTGTTTGGTCTTGGTTATGTCTTGTCTTTTATGGTCTTGCCTGATTTTATCTTGTCTTGTCTTGTCTGGCCTTGTCTGATCTTGGTTGATTTTGCCTGATCTTGTCTGGTTTAGTCTAGCTTTCTTTTGTGTATATATCAGATATAGCCTGGCTTTGTTTAGTCTAGTCTGGTCCTCTCTCGTCTCTTTTGGTCTTGCATGGTCTTGCATGGTCTTGTCTGGTCTGCTCTGGTAGTTTCTAGTGAAGATTTTCTTTATTTTATTGCATGGATGAGGTTGGTCAGTAAGATTTTCAAATTAAATTTTTGAGGTAAGTTTTTCTAAGATCAAATTTTAGGATTATTATTTTGTTAAAATTTAGATGTAAATTAGTTCAAGTAACCTGGATCAGTGCAAAAGCGGGAGCCGCGAATCTAAATTCACATTTAAATATATATATATATATATATATATATATATATATATATATATGTATATATATATATATACATATATATATATATATGTATATATATATATATATATATATATATATATATATATATAAAATGTGAATTTAGATTCGCGGCTCCCGCTTTTGCACTGATCCAGGTTGCTTGAACTAATTTACATCTAAATTTGAACAAAATAATAATCCTAAAATTTGAAAATTTGAGAAGATGGGATCATTGCAGAATTTTGGAAACTGAACGATCCTACACTTACGCAGAAACTTCATAAAGTCATTTCAGACATATGGATGATGGAGAGAATACCAGGAGACTGGAAATGTGCTCTAATTCATCCGTTACACAAAAAGGGTGATAAAACAGCAATCAATAACTACAGAGGAATCTCCCTGCTTCCGATTGCTTATAAAATCCTCTCCAAGGCACTTTTAAACAGGCTAGAACCCCAGATGGATCCACTAATTGGTGAATACCGGAATAGCCGGATTCAGAAAAGGGCGATCATGTGCTGAACAGGTGTGAAGCTTAAAAACAATATTACAAATGAGAAAATGTAGAAATACAGTAATTAAATTTGTCGACTTCAGAAAAGCGTATGATTCTGTAGACCGTGAAACACTTTTATAATCATGGAAGAATTCGGGATAGACAGAAAGACCCGAAAAATCATTGAACGCACGCTTACAGGAACCATGTTCAAAGTTAAATTCATGGGTGAAATATCGGAGCACTTTGTCATTAAAACTGAAGTTCCACAGGGGGATGGATTATCCCCAATGCTCTTTAATATTGTTCTAGAAAAGATCATTAGGGAATGGGAACCTCATGTGAAAGGCATTCAAATTGGTATAAAAAAAGAGAACCGTCTTACAGTCATGTGCCTCGCTTTTGCGGACGATATTGCCATTATTACTAACACCAGACGTGAAGCCAAACACGCAGTGGAAAAATTACATGAAATTGCGCAAAGAACCGGACTACAAATTTCTTATGAAAAAAACCACTATATGGAAAGACGACCAGCAAATAGCTTAGATTTAATCACACAATACGGTAAGATAACACAAGTCCCCCATTTTAAATACCTTGGTGAAATCATACAGTCATCGGGACTAAACCGAATCGCCTATGAACAAAGAATCACCAAACTACAGAAGGCCTACAAGCTAACTACAACAAGAAGTGCATCTCGCTAGATGCAAAATTAAGGCACTATACAACGGTGATTCTTCCGAAAGCATCTTACGCAGCCGAAACAATGGTTATCAACGGTCATTCCAAAATTAATGATATAGAAAAACAGGAAACAGAAATTCTCAGAAAGATTTACGGGGCAGTTAATATTAACGGTATTTGGATGAAGAGACCTCAAAACGAACTCTACCAAAAGATCCACACGATAAGGGACGTATTCAGAAAACGCCGAGCACAGTTTTATACACACATCTACAGGACGAAAAACTCCAGAACGGCGAAGAAATTGCTCAACGTTATAACACAGAGTAAATGTGGCACTGAGTGGTTGACCGAGGTTCAGAGGGACTTACAACAGGTCAACATTCAAAATATCGAGGACCGCACTGAGTGCCGGAATAAAATCATAAAGGTTAATTTTGAGGATAGACCATGACGACAGCCTGGAAGAAAATGGACAGCTGAGCGGAAGAAGGAGCATTCTGAGGATGAAGAGATTTTGGGAAGAGAAGCGGGAAAACGCCCAAAGTTCAATCGCTCTCCTAAAGGGAAGCAATCGATTCAATAAATAAAAATATATATATATATATATATATATATATATATATATATATATATATATATATATATATATATATATATATATATATATATATATATATATATACTGTATATATAATATATATATATATATATATACATACATATATATATATATATATATATATATATATATATATATATATTTGTCGTCTGGTGTAGTGAGATGAGGACCGAAGAAGTATATGCGCTTTGTTCAGGCTATGTACCGTGAAGCAAAGACACGAATTAGAAGCAGAGTAGGATTGTCAGATCCTATACCGGTTCAAGCTGGTCTTTACCAAGGATCTGCACTAAGCCCCTAAGTTTTTGTTATTATAATGGATGTTTTATCTGAAAGCTTAAGAGAACCAGCTCCTTCGTGTATGCTATTTGCAGATGATATTGTCTTATGCAGCACAAACAGGGAAGGGCTTGAATATAAAGTGGAATGCTGGAGAAGAGGGAAGGGCTTGAATATAAAGTGGAATGCTGGAGAAGAGCAATAGAGGACAGAGGCCTTAAAATCAGTGGGAATAAAACCGAATACCTGTGCCTTAGGTACAGGGAGGTGGTGGTGGCTCAGATTGCTAAGCACTTCCCACACTAGCAAATCCCACACAGAACCAAAAGCAGCAAAAATTAAAAACTGATGGCTGCAACCCACCGCACTCGATTCCCCAATGCGGCTTAGGCAACCGTGGGGTCTCAATTGCCTAACATCTTCTCTGAAATTGAAATTTGTCGTTCGGATTCGGATTCAAATCTTAGTGCTGATGTGGCAGAGAAGAGGCCGGTGCCAAAGCAGAGGGGACATAAAGGCTGATGGCGACATGTGCTTTGGAAGAAATGGAACTGAATTTATCCAGATAGATGGTACGCTAGCTACTGGCAAGGGACAGTTTCAAGTATTTGCGACCCACTGTTTATCTCTCTCCCTCCCTCTCCCTCTTTCTCTCACTCTCTCTCTCTCTCCCACTCTCACTGTAGCTCTTACAACCCATGGTGGGTCTTGGCTGACTCAACAACTCTCCTCCATTGGACTCTGTCCATCATTAGCTGCTCCGCTTCCATGATATTCAGGGATCTAAGATCTGATGCTATGTTGTCTCTCCACCGTAATCGCGGTCTTCGTAGTGCTCTTCTACCGGTCGGGACCTGTTCCCGTACCAATCTAACAACTCGTCCATCCTCCTGTCTCTTTACATGGCCGGCCCATCTCAGTCTTTCCGCTTTTATCGTTCTTACAATGTTTGGTTGGTCATACAGTTCTTCTTTTTCCCTGTTTTTCCTACTGCGATACTGTTGTGTAGTTTCATCCCTTTTAGGCCCATGTATACACCGTAGTATTTTTCTCTCTGCAACTCTCAGTCTGTTTTCGTTCTTTTTTGTCATTGTCCAGGTGTCGCATGCGTAAGTCATAATCGGTCTTATAATGGAGTGGTATATTCTTACTTTTGTCGTCCGAGATACATTTTTTGATTTAATTATTCTCTGCAATGCAAAACAACATTGATTGGCACTTTGTATTATGTTGTTAATTTCTTTGGTCATATCATTGTTCGACGTGATAGTGACACAAAGATATTTAAATTCCTGAACTCTTTCGAAGTTGTATTGGTCCATCGTCACATTTTGTCCTATCCTATCCCTACGTTTAGTCCTTCATGCGGTCATATTCTTGGTTTTATTCTCGTTTATTTTTAGGCCCATATTTCCGCTGCTGTTTCCAATGATGTCTATGTCATCCGCAAAGGCCAATATAAGACGCGGGCCCCGATTTTTAAATAGTATTTAAATAGCATATTAAAGAGGACTGGGGAGATGGCGTCTCCCTGTTTCAGGCTATTATTTAACGTAAAAGTGGTTGCCAACTTTTCCCCAATCCGTACCGCACTTTCGGAGCCTTCCATGCTGATCTTTGTTAAGCTGACAAGTTTACTCGGAATTCCATCATAGCATTCCACAGCTCCACCCTCAAGACGTTGTTGTGCGCTTGTATGAAGCCGACGAAGAGTTGATGTATGACTTTATCGTACTCCCAGCACTTCTCCATTAGTTGACGTATTGTGAAAATCTGGTCTACTGTTGATCTTCTTTTCCTGAAACCACATTGGTAGTCGCCTAGCTGGTGTTCAACATAGGAAGTTAGTCTTTCGAGTAGTACCAGGGACCAGACATTATATCCCGTAGTTGTCAATGTTATTCCCTGATAGTTGGAGCATTGTAGTTTGTCGCCCTTTTATGTAGGGGCTCGATGACACTCTCTATCCAACTACTTGATATTTTCTCTTCCTTCCAAATCTGGAGTATGAGGGTGTGGAAGTATTTGATAAGAGTTTCTCCTCCATATTTGAGACTCTCTGCAGGTATTGTGTCCTTATCCGTCGCTTTGTTGTTCTTTATTCTCATGATCGCTTTCGTTACCTCTTCAAGGGTTGGCTCCTCAACCAGTGGATCTGCGGTGTAGTATGTGGCCGTACCTCTTCCTTGGTCATGCTGCGCGTTTAGTAATTGGCCGAAGTAACTTCTCCACGTCTCCAACACTTGGTCTTTACCTGTCACTAGTCCTCCGTTATCTGTTTTAAGAAACATGTCAGTCCTCGGTCTGAACCCTCCTTTAATGTTTCTCACTTCTTGAAAAAATTTCCTAGTTTGTTTATTTGTTCGACTTGTTTCCAGTTCTTCTAGCATTTTTTGTTCGTACGCTCTTTTTTTGACTCTAAATGTTCTCCGTGCTGCTTTTCTTATTTGTCTGTATTTATCCCTAATGTGTTCATTCTTGCGGCGCGTCCATTTTGGCCATGGCCATGTTTCTTGCGCTTATCTTCTCTTCACACTCCTTGTCGTACCACGAGTTCCTTCCTTTAGCCTTTCTTTTCCCCACTATCGTTTGTGTACTTGCGATTATTGACCTCTCTATGTTCGTCCATATTTTCGCAACATCCTCTTGTCTGGATGTTGCCTCGTTGTGCTGTTAGACTCCTCTGGTATTCTTGTTTTTTTTTTGTCGTCTTTAAATGTTTCAGTATTCCCTGTAGGGGGCTTGACTGTGTTTTTGTGACTGTGACCAATATATGGTCGATTTGGTTCCTTTTTCCTCCATCGTTGGATATCCAGGACTGCTTATGGATTGTGTTCGAACATTGCTCCTATCAATAGGTTGTTGGATGCTGCCATGTCCACAAGTCGGGTTCCGTTATTGTTGTAGTATTCATGCAGGCTATGTTTGCCAATTACTGGCCTAAAGGCCTCCTCTCTTCCTACTTTAGCGTTGAAGTCTCCCAACATTTATACCATGTCTTGTTTGGGTATTCCGTCTATAGCTCTATCTACTTCATCATAGAAGGATTCCTTTCTTAGGTCGTCTTTTTCTTCAGTTGGGGCGTGTATGGATAACATCGAATAGTTATACCACTTGTCTGCAAATCTGATTTGACAGATCCGTTCATTCACAGGTCTAAACTCGATAACAGATCCTATCAGTTCCTCTCGCACGACAAAACCAGTTCCAAATTCGTGGCGTTGGTTTCGACTTCCGCTATAAAATACAGCAGATTGTCCAATCCTCCGGTGTCCTGAGTGCGTCCATCGGATCTCCTGTACTGCGGTGATATCCCTTCTGATTTTCTCAAACTGTTCTATCGTCCTCTGCGCTGCTCCTAGCCTGTGCCAACTTAGTACATTCAGGGTCCCAATACTCATATCCTCTGTGACAGGAGTATTCTATGTGACAGGAGACTGAATATCTAAGTAAATGATAAAGCGTATAAATGTGCAGTAAGATCTACAATACTATACAGAGTAGAAACTTTACCAACAGTGCAGTAACGGTGCAAGCGACTGGAAGTAGCTGAAATGAGGATATTAAAATGGATGTGTGGTGTTAGAAGAAACGATCACATCAAAAACATGATGGTGGTGACGAGGCAGCGTAAAAGTGACTAAAATATCAAGAAAGGTGCAAGAAAGACGCTTGCTGGTATGGCCACATTAAGCGCAGGGATGAGAGTTATATAGGAAGGAGAGTGCTTGATCTGGAAGTGTAAGGCAAGAGAAAAAGAGACAGGCCTAGACGAAGATGCATGGACTGCGTGCAGGATGATCTCCGGGAGAAGCAGTTAGCAGAAAACACCATTTGGGACCGAGGAAAATGGAAACCACTTATCAGAAACGTCAACCCCGCATTAACGGGAAAAGTGGAAGAAGAAGTCCGGTGTAGCATAGTTTTGTTTGATCTTGCCTGTTCTTACCTAATTTTTTCTGATTTTGTCTGGTTTTGTCTGGTCTTGTCTGGTCTTGTCTGTTCTTGTCAGTACTTCTCCGCTCTTGTCTGGAATTGTCAGGCCTTTTCTGATCTTGTTTGTCTACATATTCTTGTCTGGTCTTGTCAGAACTGGCCTTGTCTTGGCTGGTCTTGTCTAGTATTGTATGATCTTGTCTGGTCCTTGTTTGGTCTTTACTGTATAGTAATATCAAATTCTGCCTAATTCTATAAGAAAGAATTTCTAAATTCAATTTGTCTCCATTTACCAAGAAGTTAATTATAAACAAGATTTTCAAAACAATGTGGGCAAAGGAAAGCAACATTTACCATTGGAAAACCTTATTGAACCAGTCGACCAAATTGTAAATCGTATGGTCTCGTATCGATGGCAGTCTCACATTTGCAAAACACCAACGTTTTCGGCGATGTAAAGTTAGTGATAAACTGATAAAAAGTTAGTGATAATAATTGCTACATGATTGATACGATATTCGAATAAAGCGACAGATTTACCGAAATAAACACGAAGATCCATCCGGGATGGATGTAATTGGCAAGTGGAAATTTCATTCATACTGGAATTTGTCAATGTTATTATATTCCAGTGTGAATAATCCTATACAAAATTCCTACGTTAAAACTTCGTCTGTATTGTGAATTTTGTGGGGAAAATTAGACCCTTGTGCGGTCATATTTTGGTTTTATTTGAATTTGTATTATCTACTTAAACAGGCACTTACCAGAATATATAATATCCAAATTATTTCACCAATAATTGTGAATGTGTCCGCAATATAATCATCGTTGAGCCACAAGCTGAATTCGCTCAAAACATGGATAAACATATGAAATAACATGGCTACACTGTTCCAAGCAAAAATGTGATTAACCAATTCGGTCGCATCACAAATCAACTCGTGAATTCGCAAGGCCTTTTCCGCTTCGATTTCCGTCGCGCAGGTATCAACAATCCTGTTCAAAATTTTAAATCTTCCAGCCAGATCCAGCAAGAGCATATATTGAAATAATTGCACAATGAATATGTAATAAATCCCTAAACCACTGCTCAAGTAATAAACGATAGAGTTATATTCCTTGTTTTCTATCGTAAGGAGAATAACCCAAACACTCATTGCAAATAAGAACGCGGTGATAAAGACGAATTTTGCTGCAAAATATTTTACTCCAACTATGTTACACTTGTGGATGAAATTGATTTCTCTCAAGATTTTAAAGAGGTTGTTTAAATTGTTGGGCTTTAGTCTAGTTACTCCAGCAACTGTTAATATATTAACTAAACCAATTGCTAGAAATGCTGCGACCATTAAGAATAAAGATTTGATCGAAACAGTTTCTGGTGTCCAACGTCCGGCAATTGAAAACAAATTCAGCAAGATGAATAATATCGTTGTAGTGGCTCGTTGCAAAATGTTGTAGTGAAACTTATTAGAGTTTTTATTATATTTTGGCAATGTGCCAAAGAAACTGTTCCATTTTATTGTTTTGTGAATATTGCCACAAAGCGACATACCGTTAAGTCTAAACTGTTAAACTTAAATGGAGCTTCAATATATATTAGAAATATAAGGTATCTATTTATTATAAGGTTTCTATTTAATAACTTATTGATCAAGATACTTTCAAATGGTCATTAAAACAATTGAAAATATGAAACAATTATTTTGCAATAAAATTAATGAAAACATTAAACAATAAGGTTTAGTGAAAAACAGACTGGAAGAACAACTCGACAAAGAAATTGGTGAATACAAAGCGGGCTTTAGAAAGGGAAAATCTTTTGCGGAACAAATCTTAAACTTGAAGTTAATTATTAAGCATAGGCCATTAAGAGTGAAAGACATCTTTATCACGTTTGTTGACTTTAATGAAACGTATGACTGCGTTGACAGAACAACGTTATTTAACATCCTCAGAGAGTTTGGAGCAGACAATAAAACAGTCGCAATCATCATAGAAACACTTAATGATACCTGCTCAAAAGTAAAGTTCCGTGGCGAAGTGTCGAGACCTTTAAAAATAGGAACAGGTGATTGCACTGTATTTAACAACGACAAATTTGAAAATATGGGACAAGAAGTCGGGGTTATTTTGCCACTTACCTTCTAGTTACAAAATCTCTTCCTTTCCTGCTCTGTTGAAATGATCCTCCTACCGCCAACTAATTTAAAGGAGGAAACGGGAAGGAATAAAGACAAGAAGGATATTCGGCGCAGAACCCTTGCAACGCAATTCTTCTAGAATGGGCAGAATCCCCGAAACGTTCCCTTCAACAAAAATGATCGAGGTCGCAAGCTGGCCGAGACAAAACGTGCACTGGCCGTACTCCTCTCGCTGCGACCCAAATCACGCTGCTTATTGTAAATAAATCGCGCAGCGCAGATTTTTTACCCGAATTCTAATCCTAATTGCCACGCGAATTTAATCCGATGCGCGCGATCAACACCTCTTCGTAATTAATTGAACGCGCTCTTTTGATAAGCTGTAAAACCATTGAAAAAGGGCCCGAACAACAGTATTAAGACCAGAAGAATGGTTGTCACTTCTATTCACTGTGGGTTAGAAAAAGCTATTAGAGAGTGGAGAAAGAAAACGACTGAAGAAGAAATACAAAAAATCAGATTAGGAAGAAAAAAGTACGGATTAGGTTTTCCATGATTTCCATTCGTAGATATTTGTGGTGGTCACGTTTGTGACCCATGGCCCATCCTGTATATACCCATAAATAATTAAAATCTAGTAAAATTGAATAGAATCTGTCGTTATATGAAATTGAAGCTGGGTTAATCTAATGCACTTATTGCTAGTCTACATGGACAGATATGTGGAAACATATTTATATATTCATAAATAATATTTATATATTAATTTATAAGTTATTGCATTAATTTATAATCAATATTATTTTATAAGTAACTTACACACAAACTCCCCGTCCAAGCTACTACTGATGCAATTGTTTCAAAAGAGATAGACTTCACATTCACTAAGATATTGATGGTGAAACTGTTCAAAGTGATATGGGTATAGAAAAATAACATTTCGCATTGGAAAATTGGGTTATAGCTGTTCACCAAATTGCAGATTATTTCCTGTAGTTTGGAAATGCTCAAAATTTCTTCCCCAATTTCCAGTTTTCCTTTGCAAATAATCCAAGTTGTGGACAATCGTAATTTTTCAAACTCTCTTTTAACCAGTACTTAACCGTGCATGGATCGATTTTAAAATAAAACATTTCAAAGCGCAGATTAGTACATCCGCAAATAAACGTTGAAACCGTAGAAGCAAAACTCGATGTCTCAGCTCTATTATTAGAAAACGAAAAACGATAGAAAAAATCTGAAAACAGGTTCTTAAATGGGATCGAGTGAGGACCATTTTAAGCCAAATTTACATATTTTTCCATATTTGGAAACTGGAGTAATGACGTCATCGAATTTTGTTTTCCCAGAACCCTACAACTATTTTTGCATATTTGAAAAAAGCTATTTTTTTATGAACAAATTTTGTAAAGAGAACATTTTTCTATATTTTCTCGTTAAAAAATTATAAGCAAATTTGTAAAAATAAAGTATTATCAAAAATTCTCGCATTAACCCCCTATTATCCCTAATTCCATTAGAAATACATTAGATCCTCTCAGTTACCGGTATTCCCAACTAAAACAAAAATTTTAAAACGTATTTAACCACAGATTATCAATATACGTTAGTATATATCAGGGCTGTCCAACCTTTTTGTATTGCCGATCTACTTTTTTGTATATATTGTTGCCAAAATTGACCAAAACGCGTAGCGTGCCACCGGGGGGTCTGAGGTCATGGAGTGCACCAAACCCAATATGGAATTTTTTATCTTTTAAATTCGTTTTCAACAGTATTATAAGTTGCTGAATAGCTCTTATTGAGCTTATAATGTCTAATGCATTTCTGCCTATACCCTGTAGTTCAAGATTTAAGTGAGTAATAGAAGCGTGAGAAAATTAAATCGACTCAAAATCACGCCGCCATCGACCGGTAGATCGCCATCGACTGGTTGGACAGCCCTGGTATATATAATCTTAAGTTTTCATTTGTGAAATTAGTTATCTTTTTAAGGTGCCGTACTCTCCGAGTGCTTAGGCAACCTCTCGCGCATACTTGTGGAACGCATCATCCACTAATGTGATCCACTAATACGGGACCTAGAAGTTTATCGCCGTTTCCTAACGGCTCTAGTTGAGAGGTTATTAAAATATTCACGTACAACAAAAAAGTCGACATGTTGTTAGTTTATGGGGAATCTCAAAAGATACTTAGAAGAGCAGTTCAGTTATGCGCCCTGAGATATCCCGAACGTGTTATTCCAAGCTTAAAAATATTTGATTGTTCCAAAGATTGGAACGCAATTTACGTGCAAATAACGAGGCATTTTCTTCTCGGAAGGGAAGGAAATTTGTTAATAGGGTCAATTCTGACAGTACTGTTCCCAATATTTTGCAGTATTTTGAAGACCATCCAATGAACTCGTGCAAGCCTGTCGTGAGGTAAATTTAATATAGTTCGGCACGAAACATTTTGAAAGAAAATGGTTATCACGATTATAAACTTAACAACCTAGAACACTTGTCAGATCAACATCAACCACGAAGAATAAATTATGTTACCCAAGTGATGGTAAACTTAGAGATGAATGACGATTGGTTTTTTCAGTATGTGTTGTGGACGGACGAAAGCCGTTTAGTAGCGGTAAGCCCAATAAAAAAAACATTTTTGGTCTATTGAAAATCCGCATTTTATTAATCCGATTGAAAACCAAGGACACTTCGGAATTAACGTTTGGTGTGGTATTATTAATAAGGATTGGTCCATAATTTTACCATATCTTCTTAAGGTGCCGTACTCTCTGAGAGCTTAGGCAACTTCTCGCGCATGCTTGTGGAACGCATCACAAATAATACTAATTAATAATTTCTAATTATTGACAGATGCGACTTTGCCATTTGTTTCTAAAGGCTACTTATTTAAATCGTGATGACTGCGACTTTGTGATATTACTTTTTACTTCTTTAATTACTTTATACTTTATACCAATTTGCATATATTTTTTAACGGAAAAAGATAGCAAATTTTTTTCTGTACAAAATTTGTTCAGAAAAGCTAGCTTTTTTCAAATATGCAAAAATATAGGTATGGTTCTGGGAAAACAAAATTCGATGACGTCATTACTCCAGTTTTCAAATATGGAAAAATATGTAAATTTGGATTAAAATGGTCTCTACTCAATCCCATTGAAGAACCTCTTTTCAGATTTTTTCTATCATTTTTCGTTTTCTTATAATGGAGCTGAGACATCGAGTTTTGCTTACCCTGTACATGAGTCTACTCCATAGGTACAAATCTTGGAGATAAAACGAAAACGCGAACAAGTTTAAAACTGCAAATTTAACTGCGACGTGTCTTGAAACAGGAACCTTTAAGGCATTTTTAAACCAAGTTCTGTTAATTCTGTTATACGTGTTGAACAACTGAAATTCTTGCAAATTGCTTCTGGAAGATTTCACAATCATTAGCAGAGTTGAATCTGTGCTAACAACCGCAGAAACCGTAACCAAACCATTTACATCAATTTTTAACTTGACTATCAGACTAGATCTTCCGTAAAAAATTTATTAAAACCAAAATTAAAACTTTGAATCTGCTCGTTTTAAATTTATCGGTTTTGTCAAAATTTGGTGACAAACCACAAAATCTGCACCAATTTCACAGAGGCGAAAGTTCCACTCCTAGCGACATTTCACTTACCAATGAAATCAGTTGTTATTACTTACCAGTATTAATTAAATATAATTCAATATTTAGTGAGAAAATAATAAACTAATGTACACGGTAAATATTTGTAATTTAATATCTGACCTTTAACTCAAATTGAGTTTATTGAGTCAAGTGTTGTCTACGCCGTCATAGCTTGTCTGATCCTACCTGACATTGCTAGCTTGGTTTTGTCTGTGCTTTCCTGGTCTTCTGCAATATACAGTTCTACTCCAAAAGATCTATCAGAGCCTAATGAAGAACTTAGTTTGTTTGGTCTTGTCTAGTGTTATCTGATGAGCTTATGACAACTAGGGCCGAATTCAGAAAAGGGTGCCAACCGAACCTAAAATCGACCAATTCGACCAAGCTGCAAGCGCGTTAGGTCATTTTTATCAAATCGTCGATTTTAAAAAATTTTCACCTTTAATTAATTGTTTCATGCGTCCGATCCTTCTCCTAACGTTCCTTCAAAAATGATCACAAATTAAATGGGATAGAGTTGTATTTGGTCCTGCATTTCAGCCAGGAGAGAGTGCATAATAAGGGATTAATATCAATAAGTTAGATATAAGATAGCCAATATGAGTAGGGCAACCAGCAAAGATAATATTATATTAACATATTATAAGTCCCAAATAAGAATCACCGAAATTTTAACTGAATTTGCGATCTGAGGTTGAAAAAGTTGAAGATTCTTCAGGTTTTCTCAATAATTCATAGACTGGAACTAAGAATTAAGTAAATGTAAGCAAAAGCTATCACCAACACAAAGCTTGTTAACAGCTAGCTTCTGAAATGGCACTTCGCCCACTTCAGATCAGTTCGCCCATCCATCTTGTGCAAATCCAGTAGAGACAAGTTGCAAAATGCACGAAGAAAATCAAGCACGATCTCACAATTTTTCTTTCAAAACTTTCTGTTTCTTTGTTAAAACTTTCTGTTCCTAAATTTTTATTTTTTCGTGATTTTCTTTGCTCTAAATCTATTGGACAATTTGTCAAACTTCGCACCAATTCAACACAGGAGATAGTTCTACTCCAACAGACATTTTACTGACTAACAAATTAACATTTAGAAAAATTGCTTACTTATTTTACTAGAATCAGTATGAATAATTAGATAGCCAATAACAATTGACAATCTGCATAATAAACTACCAATAATTACAATTTTTGTTTTAATATACTAATGGTATCTAGTTTTGTCTGGCCAAGTCTGGTCTTGTTTGGTCTAATCTGGTCTTGACTCGTCTCTCTGGTTTTGTATGGTCTTGTCTGGTCTTGTATGGTCTTGTAATATAATAAATATATTAGTGAGAGTTTGACTTTGTCCTAGTGAGTGGGAAACGTCTGCGGTCATTCCAATACCAATGGTGATTAAAACGAGAAGAGCAAGTGATATCATGATACCAGAGATGTGACTTATCTTAGATAAAAGTATTTGAAATACAGATACAAGATGCAAAATAAGTATTTTTATCTTATATTTTAAATACTTTTATAAATCTTAATTTTGTATCTTGTATTTTGATACATTCTTTTTGTATCTTACTATTTTGTAAATACTACGTTTGGTAAAATAGTTTTATTAATTACGTATGATTTTTTTCACATTACGGCATCCCATCATAAGAACACAACAAATTTATCAACGTACCAAAAGGCGGTATGGTCTATATAGTTAATTTTGTCTGCCGCCGTCGTCGCGCCATATTTTATTGTGCTGACATGTGATTTCAAGTTGTGTCGTGTGTGTCTGCCAAAAGTTTAATAAATTTTAATAAAAAATTTAATTAAAAAACTTTAATAAGAAAGTTTAATAAATTTTTGCTTATTGTTTATAATATTTTCAATCATCATCTCAATCAAGATCTGTT
This sequence comes from Phosphuga atrata, assembly GCA_944588485.1. Classification (NCBI taxonomy): domain Eukaryota; kingdom Metazoa; phylum Arthropoda; class Insecta; order Coleoptera; family Silphidae; genus Phosphuga; species Phosphuga atrata. The sequence continues at coordinate 49,123,906 of OX155900.1, read as the reverse complement.
AACTTGTGCGAGTTGATTGTACAATTTATTGTTGAATCTATGTGACCAGTATCAATACGGTTTCAAACCGTAATAAAATCAATGCGGCACATCTGCAATTTACAATATAATATAAACTTTAAGACAGGAGGCGCGGGTAGCTAACCTTTTTAAAATCAAAGAGTAATAACAAACAGAATAATGTTCGCAAGAACACTCTGATCAAGAACACACTTATTATAGAGGAAACAAGAAACAGAATAGTGTCGCAGCATGTGATTGGCAACCCCCTGCTTCAAAGTGCTAATTTTAGAAAATAATATGTATGCAAATAAAATATGTACCGATATTTATTGATGCAAATATATTTATTGAAAACACAATTAAAATAACACCATTTTAAAGAAATCTCAAATTTAATGTGATACATGAGCTTGACGATCTTGACAGATCTCAGCGATATTGGGACGAATAAGTGATAAAGCCAGAAGCATTTCTTTTTCTAAATTCCCTAGTGTCTCGCGTTTGTTTGTCTTTATATTAACCATAGTTGAAAATACTGCTTCGCAAAGATATGACGTGGAAAATAACAATAATACATTCAAAAATTTTCAGGAGTGTTTTCATATTGAACTATAATTTTAAATCACGATCTGAACAAAGCGACCTCACTTCTTCTTCTTCTTTTAAAGTAAAACTAGAAAATTCGGTAGAAACAAACTGGTTTCTTATCCAATCATATTGTTCTTGGCTTAACAGTGGAAAGTTTTTCTTCTATTGTTGATAAATTCTCGGAAAAGAGACGATTGCCTCGTTGATATTTGCACAGAGGGGAACATTTCTGTGTTTCTCTCTCTTACGTGTCATTTCCATAGTAAAAGTATTTGTTTCATTGAACATAATTTGTCGGTCAATGTAAGATTGTTTTCATCTTTTCCTTGCATACTCATATTGACGATATTAAAGTAAACTAAAATATTAGCCATATACGCCAAATTATTGAAGCAATCATACTTTTTTAGAAAATTTACAAAAACTTTTTGATTTTCTGTTAAAAAAAAATATATTTTTTTTAATGTCAACACACGATTTAAAACCTTTCCTCGAGACAACCACCTCTCTTCGGTACGAAGAAGTAAACAGTCACAATCTGTTTCCATCGATGAACAAAGTTATTTAATAATTCGGTTCTTCATCGGTCCAGTTTTAATAAAATTAACCATGGCAACTACTTGATCAAATGAGTCGTCCAATTTCTTCTAATGAAAAATACTTCTCGGTGCAAGAAACAATGATGAAATATTATATTTGAATTTATGGTTTTAGTTAAAGTCACAAATGCTTTGATTGATACCCTCATGGAAGCTGCTCCATCGCGGATGGGTACAAATGCTGACACAATGATCCCATCAAGCAAGTCCTGAAGAGTTGTACGACCCAAAAGTTAGCATAAACATTGATTTATTATCTCTTGTTCATAAATAAATCGTATGAAGCCTAAGAGCTGCGCCTTGCCACTTATATTTGTTGATTCAAATTCAAAATAATTTATTTACATTATGTAAGTACCTGGAATAAACAGGCCTAAATGAAACGTGTCAATAATAATAACAATAATACTATAAAAAAAAATACATAATAATACAAGGAAATAATAGTAATAATAATAGTAAATATAAACTAGTACATGTGGATCGTATTTTTCGGAATGGAATAGTTTTTGTGGATGGAACAGTTGAAAAGAATGGAATAGTTGCTAAAGGTGGAATAATTGATGAGGGTGAAATTGTATAATGAATTTTGACATTTGTATATGAAAGAGTAATCAGAATTGCGAGCTGCGCGATTCTTGTAGAAAGCGCATCAGCTAAGGTTGTATGAGTTGCAAGATGTACAACTCCTACTCCACAGAATATTAACTAATAATTCATCCGTCTCAAATGATTTTAATGCTGTCAGGTTTGTAAAATAATATAATCAAACACTTTTGAGGTGTACTTAATCATATAATGTTACCAATTGTCTGAAATCAAAGTGACTTTAATTTAAGGAGTAATATTAGAAATGAAAAGTTCCCAACGTTCATAAAAAGGTTACTACTATATCTAACGATGTGATATTAGTTCCTAAGGTGTACAACATGGACGATAAAAAATCAGCTGTGGAGTAAAAAGTTACTGAAAATCTCACTAAAACTTTCATAACCTTTAAATTGATTAAGTGACATTGATGTTGTCAACTTTGACGTTCAACATAACCAACATATTGTTTTAATCAAGTTGGTATGTATCTTGTGTTTTTGAGTTACCAACATACTCAAACATAATCTCACCAACTATTTGTTAAAGTTACATTGTTGTCTTTATTTTCGTCAAAATTGCAAGCCTTAGTTACTAACTTCACTTCATCATATATAGTAACCTCCTTTTATGAAGGTTGGCAACTCTTGATTTCCAATATCACTCCTCCAATTATAGTAAGTTTGCTTTTAGACAATTAGCAACACTAAGCAAAATTATGTTACCAAAAGTTTCACCAAAAAAAATAATAACCAATAAATTACTCAACTGACGTTAATGTCAACTTTGATTTAATTTTCATGTATTTCTTTATATAAAAAATCCAGTATCGAGGTTATCGGCCATGAAAATACCAAAATGGTCAAATTGTTTCAATAGTCTATATCTATGATCTTAATAGATCTGAAAGAGTTTTTATTATATCTATTGCAGTTTTCAAATTGTTGCTATTTGAATCCATTAGTATCAGTTCCGGTTTGACTTCGAGGGATGCGTATGTGGTCTGGATTTCTATGGCGGGAAACCTAATCTACGGGGGTTAAACCAACGGTCCTTTTTCACATTGACCTATATTGAATCCAGAGTTCGCGCTGCCGCGCGTATGTTGTCTTGATTTATCTGTCCGCTTCGCGGCGGGCAACTTAATCTATCCGGGGTTAAACCAACGGTCCTTGCAACACTGTCCTATATTGGATCGACAGGTCGCGCTGCCGCGCGTATGTTGTCTTGATTTATCTGTCCGCTTCGCGGCGGGAAACCTAATCTACGGGGGTTAAACCAACGGTCCTTTTTCACATTGACCTATATTGAATCGAGATCTCGCGCTGCCGCGCGTCTTGGTCTTCATCAGATAAATCAAGACCACACACTGTATGTGGTCTTGATTTATCTGATCTGATGGGGTGAATCAAAACCAGATTAGTCAAGACCAGATATATCAAGACCACATACGCGCTGCCGCGGGTATGTGGTCTTGGTCAGAAAAAATAAATTCTGTGTCAAGGCTATCGGCCACGAGAATACCAAATTTCAATAGAAAGAGATAAGCTACGCCGAACTGAAAGAATTTTGAATACAACTGTCCAAGTTTTCAAACTATAGTTATTTGAATGTCTTACCTCGTGTGCGACTTTGAGTTTGAGGGGCGGCGACTGCCGCCAGATAAAATATTTTGCAAAACTAACTGAGGGATATCATAGACTGACTCTGAGGGATATCATAGATTCTCTACAAATGTGTGAAATTTTATTGTTCCACGTTGTGTGAAACTTACTAAAATAATTTTCCCCTTCTCCGAATTTCGTTTTTGATTTTTTTCATTTATAAAAAAAATTATCGGCCAAACGGTTCGCTTTGGAAAGATGAAAATGACAAAACATTTAAATGAAAATGTGCTCTATAAAATAGCGCTAAATGCATGTTTCTTAGACTCCGGAAAATTGGACAAAAAATATATTTGCAAGTTTTCAATGAATATTTCTTTATTAAAACAATTATGTGCCCAGGCTATCGGCCACGAAGATACCAAAACGTCAATTTCAATAGAAATACGTATAATCTATATAGATCTGAAAGAAATTTCAATATATCTCTTGCAGTTTACACTTTATAGTTATTTGAATTTATTAATTTCTGTTATGTTCGAGTTTGAGAGGCGGCGGCCGCCGCCAGATAAAATATTTTGCAAAACTAACTAAGAGATATCATAGACTGACTAATTCTCTACAAATGTGTGAAATTTTATCGTTCCACGTTGTGTAAAACTTAATAATATATCAATAATTAATAATTTTTCAACAAATCCAAACATGTCAAACAGGAATTCCGATCAAAACCAAACGCGAAAATTTCAAAATATTCAAAAATTGCGAAAAAATATATTAATCCTTGAAGGATTTCAATGAAACTTATGCTGAATGTGGGTATCCACCAGAGGTATGAGTTGACAAAATTAGAACTCTCCCACTCCAATTGGGACGTCGTGAAGAATGATTTTCTCGTAAACAATTTTATGGAAATATCTCGTCAACGCCTCAAGATGGAAAATAATAACCGGGATATCCGTATGTAAGACGTCGGTGTCTACAAAAAAATATTCTTTGCAAATTTTGTAAAAACCTTTGGTTTAGTCGTAGAAGCAAAAAATATAAAATCCCAAAATTTATCGAAGGGGTACCCCTTCTCTGAATTTAGTTTTTCAATTTACATGGGTTTAAATGGGCTCTTCCGCCAAAACGGTTCGCTTTGGAAAAATAAAAATGACACAACTTTTAGATGAAAATCTGCTCTATAAAATAGCGCTAAATGCATGTTTCTTAGACTCCGGAAAATTGGACAAAAAATATATTTGCAAGAATTTCTTTATTAAAAAAATCCTGTGTCAAATCTATCGACCACAAATATGTCAATTTCAATAGAAACATGAACACTCTATATAAAACTTATGCAAACTACATAAAACTTTATGCGTTTGTTAAAAGAAAGTGCGCTCTATAGATCTGTGTTAAAATTATTTCATCCAAACCCAAGGAAATGAGGCATATGATTTTTCGAAGACGAAGCAGAAAAGTAGACGACATTTTTAAGTTCATGCAGCACATTTCAATAGGCCTAAATGAGCACTATTCGATTTTAAAAAGAAAAACCGGATAAATTTAAAGATGGCTTTTTCTTCAGCCGTCAAGTGGTAGAACTGATCGTTTTTCAACAATAACTCTTTTGTTATACATGCTAGGAAGTCGCGGAATACACTTTTAGATTCCAAATTAAATGTGCAATTTTTACTATTCTTGTAGGAAAGTCGTAATTTTCACCGTTTGGAAAATGGATTTTAAATCACCAGATGACACAAAAACTTACATCGTCCCCCTTGTAAAATTAGCCGAATTTTCAGATTGTCCAATCAGAAATTTGTAAAACAATTGTTTTCTTTTATGAAATCAGTAAAAACTCTAATCAAATATGGCCGAGCTTACTTTTACTCAAGTAAGAGTGTGAATTTGCAAGAATATTCAATTGTTTCTAATGTAGAATTTTCCAACTTTAACAAATCTGAGAAATAAAATTTTTCCGGACACCATTCACCACGGAAAATGGAAGGAAAATTATGTGGGGCGGAGTTAACTATGCAACCTGGTAAAACGGTTTGCAAAGGAATGATAAAATTTGCTCCGCTGGTAGAGGAAAGTTTACTCTATCGATTCATGCTAGAAGAATTTATTAGAAATGTAGGGAAATGAAAAACGCAAATGTTTGAAAATCAAGTAAACAGTTGGAGGGAGATTTCAAACGTCGGCCACGTCTGGACCGTCAGCCGCAGAAAATTCATGCAGCATATTTTAATAGAACTTGATGAGTTGTATTAGAATTTGAATAAAAAATTCCGATAAATATTGAAAGGCTGTTCCTTCATCAGCGAAGTGGTAATACTGAAAGTTTTTCGCCAATAACTCTGTTGCTATACATCCGAGGAAGACGCGTGTTGTACCGTTGGAATCTAAATTCAATTTAAAAGCTCCAATTATTCTCAAAAAAAAAATCGTAAATATTGCGGTTTATGAAATAAATTTTTAAATTCAAATGTGAAGGGAAGCAACTGTTTCCGATGTAACATGGTCTGAATTTTAAGAATCTGCTAAAATAAAAGTGTAAAATCTTTGCTTTCTTGTAGAAATTTGTGAAAAATTGCGAATTTTGACGTTGCTATGTGTTGCTAATCAAGAGCCAGAGTCGCCGAAATCAGCAATTTAGAGATTTCAAGATATTGAAACTCTTTGAATTTGATTTGAATTTCAACCTAACAATGAGCGAAAAATCAGAATTTTGATTTAAATTCCTTTTTTAAATTTTATCTTCTCATAATTACACGAATAATCATAAACGGATAAACTTCAACAATGACATTTCCCATAAGCTGAGCGAAAATAGTGTCAGAATGATCAGCTGTAAGTGTAAATTGGCGATTCAGCGGTGGTAAATTCCTAAAAATCTTACTGAATGTTGAATCTCTATTGTGTCGTCACCTACCTTAATCTCGTGTGGGTAGTCAATAGTGGTACGATTCGTTTTAAATCTAATTATATTATTGTTTTTGTATTATTTACCATCAGTCTATTTTTGCTGGACCATTGTCCAATTTCGGTCATTGTATTATTCGTTGTGGAGTACATTTCATTCATTCTTCTACTTGTAATGCAAAAGACATATTAACAAGCTTACTTGACTGTTCTTTCAATGCCGCAGGACATTAATTCTTCTACAAATCCTACCATCAGACATTGGAATCTTCAAAATTTACATCTTTGCTTCTTCCCCAAACATAATTGTCACTATTTCACAGCAGGCAGGCAAAATGAGAGATTCTGCTATCGTGTGTGGTTTTAATATTAGTGCTACTAATTGTAATTGGGCAATTTTATACGACGCAAGTTGAAGTTTATCACTTACTTTCATTGTTTTGCCAAATTGGTTCCTTTGTTGCATTTCTAAAAATATATTAAAATATTCTTTGTTTTTTGTTTCAAAGATTTTTATGTTCAGTTTTAAAATGACGCCTTCATTGCTAAATTATCGCACGGGCGCCATCGCGCTGTTGGCAACTTTCTTTCAGCACTCAATGCAGAGTGTTGAACAATCTGTATTTCCGGTCCAGTTAAATCCAAATATTCTTCGTCATACAAACGATTAAAATTAGCAATACAAAGCAATAATAGTTCAAAACTTACCTAAATGCAACTGATTTATTTTCCAAAATCTTCCAATTTTTTTTTGAATTTTCCAAATTCAAAAAATGCAAATTGAGAGAATTAAAATTTGAACTGCATATGAGTCACATTTAACATGCGAATTTGTTGAAAAAGATTTAATTAAATTCGTCAAAAGCCGATTCTACCATTGGGGTCTTGCGTAGTTGCGGATTTCGGGCCTACTGCATACTTCATATACCCTAATAATAATACACATTCTAGACATATTCTTTGCTATGACAGATTTAATTTCTAAATAACAACAAACGTATATAGCAAATACGTTTGTTGTTATTTAGAAATTAAATCTGTCATAGCAAAGAATATGTCATAGCTCAACTCATTCGTCGGAGGGGATTCTCCGTAGCCCTAGCCGCTAGGGGGGAGGGCCTAGCGAATTGTAGAATTGGATTACGCACAATTTTGATAACTGCAATAATATTTTTTAAATTTGATTTTGTCGCGGTATACTTAAATGTGTATCGCGGAACACCAGTGTTCCGCGGAACACGCTTTGAGAACCCCTGCTCTAAAAGAAGTTATTTGGGGGTTACAGTCCATTGGATTGAAGTGAGACTCTATCAACTATGGTATTAAGGCCTTGGAAGTATTTGGTAAATCTGATTCAGAGGCAGATAATTCCATAAAAGACTATTTAACAGTGCAGGAATGTCTAAATTAAACCATGAAAATTTTGAAATTACCTGCATTTTAGCGAATATCACAAGCTGATCAAAAGTTTGCTAGGTCATAAAGACACCTACCATCGTTGTCTATTACCAGAATTTTCACGAATACAATATAACAAAAATATTAAAATGGAAAACCTACAATATTGTGGCACTCTGCTAGATGTGATTGAAGAAAACTTATACGGACGTTTTAACAAGCTTTCGCAGTTACAGTCTGCAGCAACTTATGCTATTTTAGCCTTAATTTCACATCCAGTACCAAAAGCATTCAAAGAACATGTTAAAGAACTATTCTTGGTTGAACCACGTAAAATTAATCGATATGAAAAACAAAAATCGGAGACTTTAAACAGCAACTGGGAACACAATAAAAAGGTAAAAGAAACAGATGAATCTTATTATATGTTTTTGGAGGATTCTGATTCCTCTATTGCAAGTGGCGACAAGAACACAGGGTCTAGCAACATAGCTGACTTAAAAACGTTACAATACTTATCCAATGCTTATCCTACAATCACAAAAATATTTTTTAAATATATCACCTATTTGCGAAATTCCGCCCCTATGGAACGACTTTTCTCTTTAGCGGGGATGATAATGATACCTCATAGAAGATAAAATGTTTGAAGAACTGGTCTTACTTAAGTCTCAAATACAACCTTAAAAATATAATATTTTCTTGATATTTACGCGATTAATCACTTGATCACTGTTCATAATTAAACAAGCTACATAAACCTAAAAATTAATAAATGCATGTTCTCTTTCAAAAAATACTTTAAAAAGTATTTAATAAATACTTATTTTGTATCTTGTATTTCAAATACTATTTCCAAAAGTATCTTGTATCTGTTATTTAAAAAACATTACTTAAAAGTATCTTGTATTCCAGATACTTTTTTTGAGGTATCTTGTACATCTCTGCATGCTACCAATATATAGAAAACAACTTGAATTAGTAGTAAAGAAGCAATTTGAGAGATATTTTAAAACCTACGGTATTATAACGATTCATCAATCGTTACCTTGAAATATAGGCAAAAATTCCACTCTCACAGACATTTTGCTGATAAATAAGCAATCTAGTTAGTAAACAGCGGAACATTTAGAGCCATTACTTATTGGTTTTAATAGAATTAATTAAAATAATTAGTAAGACAACAAAAAATGTTTATCTATATTATAACCTACCAATAATTAAAATGTTATTTTAATGTACTAATTTTAATGTAGCAATTTCTAATCTTGTCTGGTCTTGTCTGGTCGTACATGGTCTGGTCTGGTCTTGTCTGGTTTTGTCTGGTTTCGCCCTGTTTTGTCTTGTCTTTTGTGGTCTTGTCTGGTCTTGTCTTATTATAATTCCACCTTCCATACACCAACACGACGAAAGCGCACAAATTTGTAAAAACTGCGACGAAAGTTTTCATTTTGTTCGCTTTAACACTAGATTTACTATAGCAGTCAAAATGACTGGTTTTACAATTTTATGTTTAAATTCCTACTTCACCCTATTTTTTTTTTGGAAACGAATCTCATGACTTTTGTAGTGATAATTAAATGAATAATATTAGGGAGTTAGTTTTATATTTTTATTCAAAATCATCAAGTTTTTGATTATCATCGGTACTTATACCAAACCAGTCAAAATGACTGGTGCATTTTTTAAGTAATTTCTATGATATTACCCGATATTGTGACTTGTTTGTAACAATACTAAATTTGGCGTCGATTTGACTGACCAAATGGCACGAAATTATATTGTGAATTTAGGTTCCAGAAGATGGCTACTTAAAGTTTTTGCAATATTCTAGATTTAGTCGGAATAAATGCCTGAATATTTTATAAAAACACGACAGGTGAAAATATTTTAGGAAAAGACTTTTTGTTTCGTTGGCTGAAGAACTTGCTTCTGAATGCCAGATTTCAAGAAACATTCCAAAAGAAGCTGATATATCAAGTTCAAGTAGCAAGTAGCACCATTCATACACGTAATGACACCATTTACGGACATTGTAATAATAACAGGACCACAACTATTAGTAATGCATGCAAAAATATGTATAATACATAATTGTGCCAAATTCAATACTCAATACAGAATTAAAATAAAATAACGAATTGCTAATTTTCTGTTGTGGATATGGAATCACATGGCAATTAATTTATATTTAGGAATCTCAAAATTTGTGTGTTTCAATTAACTAATGAATAAATTTATAATCAATATAACATATTACGATTCACCTAATTGAAATAATTTATTATTTATAAAAAATATATAAAGACCCCAAAGAAGAGCCCAATGAGAGACCAATCATTTTTTTAAGACTAGTCATTTTGACTGGTTTTGGTAGAAATAGGTATATTGAAATAATGGTAAATCTAGTGTTAAACTCTTTGGACAATCTGTCCAACTCTGGAAATAATACAAAGAAAGCGCACCACTTCAGCAGAAAAGACACTTGTACTCTCATAAACATTTTACTGACTAATGAATAATTTAGTTGCATAGCAGGTGAACATTTAGATCAATTACTTACTGGTTTTAACAGAATTAATTTTTAAAAATTACTGTCTACACCAGTGTTTCTCAAACTTATTTGTCTCATCGCCCACCTGTGATATGCTAAAGTTAATTAAGCCCCCCAAATAAAAAAAAAATATTATAAAACAACGAAAATACTTTGTAGTATATATACTTAAAGTAAAATTTATATATCAAGAATACACTCCGCGTATTCATACATTCCGCGTTGATGCTGAGGGTTGGCTCTGAAAAGAACCGGATTCTCGACGTTTCGGCGAACTAACATTCGCCATTCTCAAGAGATATATGCGTCCGTGCGGGTCAACCGTTAGACGCATACTTATGCATACAGTATGCGTCTAACGGTTGACCCGCACGGACGCATATATCTCTTGAAAATGGCGAATGTTAGTTCGCCGAAACGTCGAGAATCCGGTTCTTTTCAGAGCCAACCCTCAGCATCAACGCGGAATCCCCGAGAAAACAATACAACACATATATTTATATATATATATATATATATATATATATATATATATATATATATATATATATATATATATATATATATATGTATATATATATATATATATATATATATATATATAATGCAAAATGAATTGTAAGTTTAGATCTGACAACCTATTTAGATTAATATTAAATGAATTCTTAAATAATTAGCAAGAATAATTGTGATAGTTTTTGAAATATTTCAAATAAAAATTCATATGCGGGGATCCCTGTAGAAAGAAAAATTCGTGAAAAGAAAGTAAAGGCAATATAATTTTTACAGAAATAACATTATAATAACTTTTTTTTCAGAAACTTGAAAAGTTGGTAGATTTTTTTTTCAAGGTAGTAGATTAGGACCAGACACTAAAAGGTGGTAGATCTACCGAAAAGTTGGTAGAGTTGAATGCTGGCTGTGTGCGTGCGTTCGATTATCGATACTCGACCAGCAGCGAATAGCAGACGATCGTAGCCGCTTGCATTATACTGAACACGGTACGGATTTTGTCGAACGTATTTGTTTGTTTTAAGTTAACAGATATACATTGTATAGCTCGTGATACCTACCGCCTCCTATATCGAACCCAGGATACCTAGTGTCCCCTATATCGCCCCCTGGCTACCTAGCGACTCCCAAAACGACGTCATCGCCCTCTGGGGGCGATATTGCCCAATTTGAGAAACGTTGGTCCACACCAGGGGTCTCCAAACTTTCCAGCCTCAGGGCCATACTGATTATTCCAGTAAGTTCCAAGGGCCAAAACCATATTATCATTGTTGCCGGTGGTAAAAAGTGAAATAGTCCACTAATGAAAAAAAGAGTCCGAAAAGGTACGCAACGTTTAAAAAAGGCTGCAAATCGAACTAAAGTCCGCAAAATGGCAACACTGCATATTATTAATTTTCCTGTCATTATCTGTAATTTCTAGATTAGTCGTAGAGTACGAGCCATGAGGAGTAACGTGACACGACATCTGGTGGACACAAGCGGAAATAGGTAGTACCTTCTATCGCTAACAGATGGCGCTAATAGCACGTACAGAATAATCTCGTTGGTTCGAGAAAATTCTGGTGTCTTCCACTTACTTCTAGATGTCAGTAATTGGAATATATAAAAAGGCTAGTGGCGCAACCGCTAGTCAGTTCCTATGACACTGTTGTGAAATAAAATAGTGCGTACCTCCTTAAAACATGCTTGTGCGTGTTTAAGTTTAAGACATCTTTGTAAGAGTATTTTGATTTGAATTGTTGCTTTTGTGTGTGATTTAGTAGTATGGAAAAGAAGCGAAAAATTGATAGTGAATGCAGAAAATTCAAAGATCAGTGGAACATTCAGTATTTCGTAATTGAGTCCAGTAACAAGGCGCTATGTTTGATTTGCAATGAAAGCATAGCCGTTCTCAAGGAATATAACATTAAACGTCATTATGAAACAAAACATTTTCAAAATTACTCAAAATATACAGGAAGTTTGCGGACAGAAAAATTCGAAGCTATGAAGCGCGGATTGAAATCGCAGCAATCTTCATTTACAAAACTCAAAACTGAACAAGAGGCTGCAACTCGTGCCAGCTTTCGTGTGGCTCTTGAAATTGCAAAACGTGGAAAACTATTAACACCGATGGAGAAATGATCAAAGAATGCATAATTGCAGTAGCCGAAGAAATGTGCCCTGAAAAGGTAAATTTATTAAAAACTGTTAGTATGTCAGCAAACACTGTGGCTCGAAGGGTAGACAACATCGCTGAAAATATATCCTCTCAACTGTTCGACAAAAATGGACATGTTGAGTGGTTTTCTTTGGCCTTGGATGAGTCAACGGATGTGTCAGATACTGCTCGGGTGTTGATTTATATTCGAGGAGTAGATAAAGCTATGAAGTGCATGAAGAACTTCTTGATATGTATAGTATTCATGGCACAACTACTGGTACAGATATTTTTAAATGAGTTGAAATGGCCATTAATCAAAAGAACCTTCGATGGAAAAACTTGAAATGTATTACAACTGATGGAGGCAAAAACATGAGTGGGAAAAATAAAGGAGTGGTCGCTCTTGTGTCAAAGGCTGTAGAAAATGATGGTGGTTCAAAACCATTACATTTACATTACTTACATTGTATCATTCATCAACAGTCTTTGTGCGGAAAATGTTTGGATATGTCTGAAGTTCTGAAACCAGTTATATCAACTATTAATTTTATCAGATCTTTTGGGCTGAATCACCGACAATTCCGACAATTTATTGAAGAGATTGGAGAAAATGACTTACCTTATCATACTGCCGTACGTTGGGTTAGTTGTGGGAAAGTCCTTCAGCGCTTTTTTGAACTTCGAGCAGTGATCGAAATTTTTTTGAATGAAAAGCATCGCCTTCTTGCTGAATTACAAAACAACGCATGGCTGTGGAAGTTAGCATTCTATGTTGATTTGACAAAACATGTGAACGAACTGAATTTGAGATTGCAAGGAGAAAACCAGCATCTTGATTTATACACTAATATCAAAATCATTCCGGAAGAAATTGATACTGTTTTAATCACAACTACGAAGCAAATGTTTTTCACATTTTAAAACATGTAAAATATTCAGCCACACCACTGAGACTGAGTTTTCTATCGATTTTGCAATCGAAACTTTGAGTGCTTTGAAAATTAATTTTGATACTCGTTTCTCGGACTTTGATGCCATTGCGAATGAAATTAAGATTTTTTAGAATCCTTTTGATACTGACATTGAAACCCTAGCCCCGGAACTTCAAATGGAAATGATTGATCTACAGTGCAGTGATATAATTAAGAACAAATATCAAAACATCTTTGTTGGAATTTTATAAGAGTCTTCCACTGACACAATTTGATAATTTGCATAAATTTGCTCGTGGGCTGTTTTCTGTTTTTGGTACCACTTATTTGTGTGAGCAGACCTTCTCCGAAATGAAGTACACAAAAAATGTTTACAGATCTAAATTAGCTGATGAGCACCTTACAATAATATCTTTTATTCTTTTAATAATTGGTACAAGTAAAATTAGTCCACAACTACAAACTATTGTCAGTGGAAAATCTCAATTACATAAATCTCATTAGTATTCATGTCATGCTTGTTATAAGTTATGTTTTTATTTAAAATGTATAAAATGTTAGTTGGATTCATTTCAATAATTTGTTAGTTATTATATACTGAAGTTAAATTTCCTGCATTTTATACATGTCTGTACTGATTACAATTCTGTGTTTCTTTATCCAACTTATCACAAAAACAATAACAATAACCCTACAACAATGTTATGAGTAGTTAGCCCATGACCATATCAATGTAGATGTCATATTAATAATTATTCAACATAAAATTAGAATACTTCAGTAAACTAAATTTAATTTGCTATAAAAAATATGTTCTCTAAAAGGGTTTTCAAGTATGCTAGCTCTCCGCGGGCCGGACAACATTTGTCCGCGGGCCGGATGTGGCCCTCGGGCTGTAGTTTGGAGACCCCTGGTCTACACAATAAACTATCATTTATTCAAACTTTCAATTTAATATAACAAACAGCAATATAGCAATGTATAAGTCTTGTCTGGTAAGGTATATTTTTATTTGATTGTGTTTGGTCTTGTCTGATCTTGTTAGGTCTTGCTTGGTCTTGTCTGATTTTGCCTAATCTTTTCTAGTCTTGTCTGATCTTGTCTGGTTTTGTCTGGTCTTGTCTGCTTTTGTTTGGTCTTGTCTGGACTTGTATGGTCTTGTCTCGTCTTGTTTAGTGTTGTCTGGTATTATCTGGTTTGTCCAGAGTTGTATGGTCTTGTCTGATCTTGCCTTGTCTTGTCTTGTATGGTCTTGTCTTGTTTTGTCTTTTCAGGTCTCATCTGGTTTTGTCTGGTCTTGTCTGGTTTTGTCTGGTCTTACCTGGTCTTGTCTAGTCTTGTTTAGTCTGGTTTGGTGTTGTCTGGTCTTGTTAAGTGCTATCTGGTCTTGTCTGGTCTTGTCTGGTCTTGTCTGGTTTTTTCTGGTCGTGTCTGGTCTTGTATGGTCTTGTCTGGTCTTGTGTGGTCTTGTCTGGTCTTGTATGCCTTTGCCTGGTCTTGTCTGGTCTTGTCTGGTCTTGTCTGGTCTTGTCTGGTCTTGTCTGGTCTTGTCTGGTCTTGTCTGGTCTTGTCTGGTCTTGTCTGGTCTTGTTTAGTGTTGCCTGGTATTATCTGGTTTGTCCAGAGTTGTATGGTCTTGTCTGATCTTGCCTTGTCTTGTCTTGTATGGTCTTGTCTTGTTTTGTCTTTTCAGGTCTCATCTGGTTTTGTCTGGTCTTGTCTGGTTTTGTCTGGTCTTACCTGGTCTTGTCTAGTCTTGTTTAGTCTGGTTTGGTGTTGTCTGGTCTTGTTAAGTGCTATCTGGTCTTGTCTGGTCTTGTCTGGTCTTGTCTGGTCTTGTCTGGTCTTTTCTGGTCGTGTCTGGTCTTGTCTGGTCTTGTCTGGTCTTGTCTGGTCTTGTATGGTCTTGTCTGGTCTTGTGTGGTCTTGTCTGGTCTTGTATGCCTTTGCCTGGTCTTGTCTGGTCTTGTCTGGTCTTGTCTGGTCTTGTCTGGTCTTGTCTGGTCTTGTCTGGTCTTGTCTGGTCTTGTCTGGTCTTGTCTGGTCTTGTCTGGTCTTGTCTGGTCTTGTTTAGTGTTGTCTGGTATTATCTGGTTTGTCCAGAGTTGTATGGTCTTGTCTGATCTTGCCTTGTCTTGTCTTGTATGGTCTTGTCTTGTTTTGTCTTTTCAGGTCTCATCTGGTTTTGTCTGGTCTTGTCTGGTTTTGTCTGGTCTTACCTGGTCTTGTCTAGTCTTGTTTAGTCTGGTTTGGTGTTGTCTGGTCTTGTTAAGTGCTATCTGTTCTTGTCTGGTCTTGTCTGGTCTTGTCTGGTCTTGTCTGGTCGTGTCTGGTCTTGTCTGGTCTTGTCTGGTCTTGTCTGGTCTTGTATGGTCTTGTCTGGTCTTGTGTGGTCTTGTCTGGTCTTGTATGCCTTTGCCTGGTCTTGTCTGGTCTTGTCTGGTCTTGTCTAGTCTTGTCTGGTCTTGTCTGGTCTTGTCTGGTCTTGTCTGGTCTTGTCTGGTCTTGTCTGGTCTTGTCTGGTCTTGTCTGGTCTTGTCTGGTCTTGTCTGGTCTTGTCTGGTCTTGTCTGGTCTTGTCTGGTCTTGTCTGGTCTTGTCTGGTCTTGTCTGGTCTAGTCTGGTCTAGTCTGGTCTAGTCTGGTTTTCTCTGGTCTTGTCTGGTCTTGTCTGGTCTTGTCTGGTCTTGTCTCCTCTTGTCTCGTCTTGTCTCGTCTTGACTCGTCTTGTCTCGTCTTGTCTCGTCTTGTCTCGTCTTGTCTCGTCTTGTCTCGTCTTGTCTCGTCTTGTCTCGTCTTGTCTCGTCTGGTCTCGTCTCGTCTTGTCTCGTCTTGTCTCGTCTTATCTCGTCTTGTCTCGTCTTGTCTCGTCTTGTCTCGTCTTGTCTCGTCTTGTCTCGTCTTGTCTCGTCTTGTCTCGTCTTGTCTCGTCTTGTCTCGTCTTGTCTCGTCTTGTCTCGTCTTGTCTCATCTTGTCTCGTCTTGTCTCGTCTTGTCTCGTCTTGTCTCGTCTTGTCTCGTCTTGTCTCGTCTTGTCTCGTCTTGTCTCGTCTTGTCTCGTCTTGTCTCGTCTTGTCTCGTCTTGTCTCGTCTTGTCTCGTCTTGTCTCGTCTTGTCTCGTCTTGTCTCGTCTTGTCTCGTCTTGTCTCGTCTTGTCTCGTCTTGTCTCGTCTTGTCTCGTCTTGTCTCGTCTTGTCTCGTCTTGTCTCGTCTTGTCTCGTCTTGTCTCGTCTTGTCTCGTCTTGTCTCGTCTTGTCTCGTCTTGTCTCGTCTTGTCTCGTCTTGTCTCGTCTTGTCTCGTCTTGTCTCGTCTTGTCTCGTCTTGTCTCGTCTTGTCTCGTCTTGTCTCGTCTTGTCTTGTCTTGTCTCGTCTTGTCTCGTCTTGTCTCGTCTTGTCCCGTCATGTCTGGTCTTGTACGGTGTTGTCTAGTCTTGTCTGATATTATCTGGTCTTGTTTGGTTTTGTCTGGTATTGCCCTCTTTCGTCTGTTCTTTTATAGTTTCATTTGATCCACACAGATCTAGCCTCGACATATCTTATCTGTATCTGTCTATCGAGTCGAGTCTAATTGTATCAAATATTGTAATAAAAAAGACTTACACATAAACTCCCATTCAAAGCTATTAGTGATCCAACAGTTTCTGGCCTGAATTTGTCTGCAGTTAAAAAAAATTTCAATGACAACACCATATTCAAAATAATGTGAGCGTAGAACAACAACATTTCCCATTGGAAAGTCCGATTAAAGCAGTCGACCAAATTACAAATTGCGTGGTGTAATTTGCAAATGCCCAAAATTTTTGAACCAATCATCAGCTTGCAAAACACCAACGTTTTTGGTGATTCTACATCTTCAAACATTCTGTTTAATACCATGAGTCGAGACTTGATGGCATGTACTATACAACACTTTAAAACGCTAACTAAGCAAAGGAAATACATCTGCAGGTACGTATTGACGGTGTAAATATAAGAATTCGGTAATAATCTGTTCCATAGGTATATATCCGTGAGGTAATATAAAAAGAAGAGTAAATTAAAAACCGCAAATTTAACTTTAACGTGTTTCAAAATAGGAACCTTGATTGCGTTCCGAAACAAAGACTTATCAATCGAGTCGAACGTGTCGAACAGCAGTTGGAATTCTTTAAAATTTTTGCTGGAAGACTTTAAAGCCAGGTGCAATGTTGCAGTTGTACTGACAAAGTTAGGGAGTGTCATTAGAATTGCCGACGGAATCGTATATAGTTGTATATTGCTCCATATTCTGTGCACCCACACCGAGAAAGCGAGCAGACTAATCAAAATTACGGCGAAAACTCTGATTTTACTTGCTATAAATCTTTTGGATATCTTATCCAACTTCGGAATTAAACCGAAGAAACCGCACAAATTTAATAGAGAAGAGAGTTCTACTGTCACAGACATTTTACTGACTAATACACAATTTATATAGCGTCCAAATTAACATTTAAAAAAACTACTTACTTGTTTTACCAGAATTAGTTTTTATAATTTGTTTGACAATAACAAATTACTATCTGCATATTAAAATATCTATAATTACAACTTTTATTTTAATATACTAATGCCTGTCCTGGTTTTGCCCTGTTTGGTCCTGGTCATGTCTGGTCTTTTATGGTCTTGCCGGATATTGTTTTGTCTTGTCTTGTTTGGTCTTTTCTTGTCTTGTATGGTTTTGTCTAGCTTTGTTTGGTGTATGTATCAGATATAGCTTGGCACTGTTTAGTCTTATCTGGACTTGTCTGGTCCTCTCTCGTCTTTTTTGGTTTTGCATGGTCCAGTCTAGTCTGCTTAGCTTAAGTAACCCGGATCAGTGCGAAAGCAGAAGCGGGGGATCTAAATGAACTTTTAATAATAGTTGTGCTTGTTGTCTGATATAGTATGGTTTTGTCTAGCCTTGAATGTTCTTACCTGATCTATTCCGATTTTGTTTGTTCTTGTCTGGTTTTGTCTAGACCTGCCACCATTTGTCCGCTCTTTCTGGTCTTGTCAGGCCTTGCCTGGTCTTGTCTGGTCTTGTGTAGTCTCGTCTGCTCTTGCCTGGTCTTCTAAGACCCTTGTGCCAACTGAAAATGTAATCGATGAATTTAGCCGCGTCACAAAATAAATCTTGAATTTTCAAAGCCTTTTGCACTTGTAAGTGGACGTGCAAGTAGCAATAATCTCGTTCAAAGTTTTAAATCTCCCTACAAGATCCATCAGCAGCAAATTTTTGAATACCTGCACAATGGTATTATGTATATTTATTGCCCTTACGGGTTTATAAATTGAATCCAAAATTTACATCTATACTAAAACTAACATCGAACATAATATAAATAAGAATAATAATAAAAAGAGAAAAAGAAAAAATAAACAATAAAAAAAAAGAAACATATGCTGCTCAAACTAAAAACAAAAAAAAATAAAGTCACTAAATTCCTATCCCTAAACCCCGATTACCAGCTTCCCTCCCCATATATTGCTCTTCTTCTCTCCTCAACTTTCTTCATCCAATCTATCCCTCTTCCATCCTCGTTTAAAATCTCTTCTCTACACTCGTCTCTTTCTCTCATTTCTGAACATTCGTTCAGCAAGTGTTCTATTGTCTCCTTGTTTTCTCCACACATCCTGCATACTCTATTCCTATCCTCCATCAAAAATTTATTATCTCTCTCTTCATTTCCACATCTGAATCTTGCCATTGTCACTCTCCCTTTTCTACTTTCTCTTCCTAGGTACTTTGGCAGTTCTTCCGTTATTATTTTTTCATATTTCCCATTGTACCTAGACTCCCTAATTCTTGCTCTCCTTTCTTGCCTTTGCACATCTCTATCTCTCTGGACCAATTCCTCTGTCATTACTCTACCTCTCTCTCTCATTCTTTCTATCTCCGCTCCTGCATACCCGTTTCTTTCTAGATATGCTTCCCTCTCTTTCCACACCCCCATTCCTATTTCTTTCCTTTTTTCTTTGAGGCACTCTTGCAGAATTCTGCACTCTCCTCTCTCTATCTCTCTCCTCAAAACTTATTGCTCTCTTTCCTGCTTCTATTCTTATTCCATCTCTCTTTGTTTCCTCCATCACTATATACCCCGGGGTCTCTCTACCTAGTCCTAGCACCCATTTCAAATATTTTTCTTGCACCCTTTCCAGCCCTTCTTGCTCTCTCCATCCCCATATTTCCATTTCTTGTTCTATAATTTTCTATTGCTTCTTCCGTCCAGATACACAATTTTTCTTCTACCATCCTTCTCACTTCTTCTATTTTTCTCTCTTCCTTTTGTCTTCACTTCCAATGGCATATGATCCGACTCGACTCTTTCTCCCACCTTGAATTGTTCTATTTCATCGCATGCTTCTTCATTCACCATAACATAGTCAATAACTGTCTCCGCTCTTGGTCCGATATATGTGTACTCTCCTTTCTCATCTCCTATACTGTTTCCATTAAGTATGTCCCACCCTCTTTCTTCTACTAGACTAATCAGTAGTCTCCCTGCGGCGTTTTCTGTTGCGTCTTTTGTTGGCCTTCTTTCTATTGTTGTTTGTTCTTCTTCTAGCCGTATTCCTTTTTCTCCAATTCTTGCGTTAAAGTCCCCCTCAATCACCAGAGTTCCCTCGTCTTGCTGTTTTACTCGCTCTTCTATCATTCTCTTCGTTTCTTTCATACTTCTGCTGTATATTGTTATAATTCTCCATTTTCTCTAATTTAGTCTAATTTTCACCGTTCTTTCCATAATCCCTCTTTCTTCTTTTGATTCGGTTCTGTTTTCTTCTTCCAAACCCTTTTTCACTCCCATTATTATCCCCTCTTTAGCTCTCCCTTTCCGGCTTACCCTCTCTGCAAATTGACACTTCCTCTTAAACTCTTTCGGCATTATTTTTTCCAATTTTTCCCACCCCTTCTCTTCCACCCACGTTTCTACCATTCCCACTACATCAAATTTTCCCAAATATTCCCAAAACTCATTGTCTTTGTTTTTATCCCCGCTGTGTTCCAGTATACTATTCTTAATTGCTCCGTTTCTTCCTTATTCCTCTCCGTGTTCGTTTTCTGTCCTGTCGTCTTTTCCTTGTGCTCTTATTCAAAAATTTGTTGTGTTTAGCTCTCCCTTTTCATCATCCCACTTAAAGCCTTTTCCGTCTATCCATATCTTTTTATAACCGACTTTCACCCACCGTCCTTTTTGTCGCTCTTCTTTGGCTAGCGCTCTTAATTCCTTCTGTATGTCTCTTTCCTTCTTTGTCAGATCGTCTTCTATGTATACTCTCTTTTCCCTTTTTTCTCTTAGTTTCCTCTTATTTTCTATAACTTTCCGCTTTTCACCCCAGGTCCCAAGTTCCGCCACCAACATTTTCCCTCCACTTACTTTATACATCTCTTTCACTGTCACTTCTACCTCTAATTCTGCCTTTATCCGTTCTTCCAGATTCTTCTCGTTCTCACATTCCCCTTCGTCCAGTCCCGTCACAACAATATTCTTTTTTCTCATTATTTTTTCCTTCTCTTCCATTTTCTCCTCCAGTCTTTATAATTTTTTCATTTAGTTCCGCCTTTTCTCTTTCCCATTTTTCTTCCTTTTCACGCATCATATTTTTCAAATATTCCATTTCCCGGCTCATCTTCCAATTCTCTTACTTTATCTCCCCTATATCTTCCATAATTTTTTTCAGCATCTTCATTTCCTCACCCATTTCCATTTTAGCCGGAGATCTTTCCAGTTTCTTACTTTTTTGAAAGGTGTTCAACCTTTCTTCTGACTCTTCCCTTTTCTCTTTTCCTTTTATAATCTTCGTCTCGGTCGCTTTCACTCTCACTTTTTTTAATTTTTTCTATTTCTTTCCTTTTTTTTCCTTATCGCGCGCCGTTTTTACGCGTCACAAATAAAAAGAACTCAATCCGTAAAACTCGCTTCACAAAACACGTCCGCTCCGCTCAACCGCTCGAATTGGACTCCGTACCTGCACAATGAACAGGCTATATATTATAAATCTGTCTAGACTTGTCAGTCTAATATTATCTGTCTTTCCTTCTCGGTGGTGTAGTTCAGTGGTGCGCAAACTGTGTGTCGCGGCCCCTCGGGGGGTCGCGAAAGAAATTTTCAGGGTCGCCTAATTCAAAGAAATTTATTTACCAGTAAAATAGTGAAACTAAATTACCAAATACCAAATTATATAAAAAAAGAACTCTCACACATCAAAATATTGCGACGTATTTTCGATTTGAAAAACGAGGTTTATATTTTTTTGCTAGAAAAGAAACATATATTGGGACGCTCATTCATTAATAAAGATTGGTTCGGAAAACTCATGGCTGACATTTAGTTACATGGTTGACATTTTCGAAAAACTTAACTATTTGAAGTTGAGTTTATAGGAAGAAAGTACAAACATTTTATTATTCATCAGTAAAATTGAAGCTTTTTGAAGGAGGCCTGATACTTTGGCAAGGAGAATTTCAATAAAAAACAACAAAGAAATCTTCCCCTTCTTTTCAGAATTTACTAAAGTAAACAATATAGATATCTTGTTATTTAAAAGTACCATTTCCCATAATTTGATAAAATTGAGAGAAAACTTAACGAAAAGGTTCGAAAATTTTACAGATAATGAATTAGGTTGGATCCGTGATCCATTTTCGTTTGATATTATTAATTCTAGTATTCATTTAAAAACTTTAGATGAATAAGCACAGTTAACTGATGTTTCAATCGACGAAACAATGCGCACTTAAGTCTCAGATTTGTCAAAAATGTCGGTTATCGATTTGAAACGAATATGTCGATTTGAAAAGAAAAGCAATCAATATTTTAATTCAGTTTGCATCTACCTACTTATGTGAATCCGGCTTCAAAATTAATTTCCATTTAAACAAAATATCCGTCTCGATTTGATCCTGAGGATGACTTACGGCTTCCGATCTCCAATATAAAACCGAACATAGAAGCAATCATGAGCTCGTTAAGTTCAATCATGAGCTCGTATGAGCAAATGCATACTTCACATGGAATTCTTATGATGTAAAGTGTTTTAAAAATATTTTTCTTTAAAAAAATATTTATACTCATATGCACAAACAAAACCATTGTTTCATAAAATTATGCGTTCTACTCAAACCTCTAATAAGGCAGGAACATACATGGTGTTTTTAGAAGTGTCAAGGAGGTCATCAAATTTTAATTTTCAAATACACATATACAGCTGCATATTAATACTAGACTTTACTAACTTCTGCGGCTAGATGCGTTTCATTATCTAAGTTTTATGGTAGCTTTTATAGAATTTTTTATGCTGTCTAAGTTTGCTGCACCACTTTAAAAAGCCTATATTTTAATCAATGACGTCACCAAAAACACCCTGTAAACGCAAATCCCAGAAAGAATTTCACTTTACCTACGTTAACAATTAAAAAACGTTTAGATCGTAGAAACGTCGCGACAAAATTTTACACAAATGGGGGGTCGCCAATGAAAAAAGTTTGCGCACCACTGGTGTAGTTGACAATATACCCGCCTTTCAATGCGAGAGATCCGGGTTTGAATCCTGGTTGTGGAGAAAACAACTAGGGCGGAACCACTTAAAAAAATCTTATCTCTCTGGCAAGCTGGTGCTAATTTTGTATTATCAACTTGCATTCACATAGTAATTAGAGTACACATAATATGAGAAAGCTTCTGATCATCCGGAAACCAGGTGCTAATTTAGGATTATCAAATTGCAATCACATAGTGATTGAAGAACACGTAATAAGAACAAGTTTGTAATCAAACTCTTAATCATCTGCAAATCTGCTGTAAATTAATGATTATCAAAATGCAATTGAATGATTGAAGAACACATAATATGAACAAGTTTGTAACCAAGCTTTTGATCATCTGGAAACTTGGTGCCAATTTTGGATGAGCAACTTGCAATCACATTGTAATTGAATTGATCTTTGTTCTGTCTCGAGCATCAAAAACACAAAACATGAATAAGTTTCTAACCAGGGTCTTGGTCAATTGCAAACTCAAGGTATAACCAAAATTACACCCTAAGATTAGAAGAATTTTAGGATAGATCAAATTTGTAATGAGAACAGTTCCTTATCATTAATCTTAAGCATCTAAAAATAACCTCGGAAAAACAAATTTATTTGAAAGAATTCGATCACAATATTTACTTAGAATTAGAAAATTGTATAATGACGATGACGTAGGTGGTGATGAGGTTGACGAAGGTGAAGAGCATGGAGAAGTCGACGCTGAAGAAGCCTGCGGCGGTGAATTTTGGACACCTTGCCGTAGCCTGTTGCGCCAGAATGAAGAGTTTTTCACGGAGGGACGGGACGTTCGAGTACCGGTTGAGGGCCTTGTAGGCGATCGTGATGGTTTTCTTGCCCTCGTTGCTCACCTGCTCGCACATCGTCGCTACAAACACACCCTGAGCCTAAAACAGAAAAATGTAATTTTAACAAAAATTAAACAATCAACATGTTTCCGTGATTTTTCCTTGGTTTTCCCCATATATATATATATATATATATATATATATATATATATACATATTTATATATATATATATATATATATATATATATATATATATATATATATTTATGTATATATATGTTGTATTTGAGGTTTTAGCGGATAGAAACATGTTAGAAACATTAGAAACACATTTTCTCGGGGATTCCGCGTTGATGGTTGTCGTCTAACGGTTAACCCGCACGGACGCATATATCTCTTGAAAATGGCGAATGTTAGTTCGCCGAAACGTCGAGAATCCGGTTCTTTTCAGAACTAACCCCCAACATCAACGCGGAATCCCCGAGAAAAAAAAACAACATATGTATATATATGTATATATATATATATATATATATATATATATATATATGTATATATATATATATATATATATATATATATATATATATATATATAAAGAGTAAATTATTTTTAAACTACTACACAAACGGTAGAATTCGGGTAATACGATTAACAAAAACAACTCAAATTTTTCTTAAGTCGACGTTTCGATTTATTGATTAAATCTTTTTCAAGACCTACAAAGTTATTGCACAAAATTACAAAAAACAAACTAAAAGATGTTTTTAACTACATACAAAAAAGGTTTTTTCAAAAAGTTGTAGATTACATAATCGCTACTGTAAAGCGAGCCATGGTCAATTTAAATATGGTGTTTAAATATATTATTTGATTTGCAAAATGTCAGACACTAAACCTGTCGGCATAGTACGAGGAAACCAACAAAAAGTTTTCATTCTATTGAAATAAATACATGTTAAAAAAAACTGTGAAAGTGCGCATTGGGAACAATCGTGACGTCAGTGACCTTAGAAGGACACCGAAGTCACAAGCACACTGGAAAAAGAATATTTAAACAATATTTATAGACGTACAAGTCGAAAATTGAATCAACCACTACGCAGTAGTTTTCCAGAAACCAAGGTAATATGGAAGATCCCCAGGTCTTCCTAGAAACAAGGAGCTCAACGACACCCATTTAAGAAAATTGTGTAACAGGTGGAACCACTAGAGAACATAAAACCGCAGCAAAAATAGAAGATAAATAGCAAATCAGAAACCACCCATCCAATTAACTGTGCCTAGACGTCGCACAGTGTGGCCGATTACATGATTCCTTGGCAAGAATTATTTGAGCTAAATTTGGCTATTAAATAATAAGTACAAATCTTTTTAATAACAATGCAAAGTTTAATATGTATTTTTTTCTTAACTATATACATGTATGTAAATTTTTTTAAGTGTCCAACCCGTTTTTATAAGAACCTGTCATGTTTTCTGTTAGGTTTTTGCCATTTTTCCCTGAAATCAGCTACAAAAATTTAAATCTTTTTATCAAGATGCGGAATTAGGTCTTTAAGACACTCTGTACGTGTCTCAACGATTTTTTTCAGAAATTTTTCTTTACTTTGGTTCTGCGCTGTCGGCAGTTAGACCAAATCAGTGAAAAACACGTCTGCCGCCGATGCAGATATCTTGACCACTTCAGATTGTTTTGCTATATAAAAATTCAAGGATAACGTTGAAAGTATAAATAAACTATGTGTGTAAACAGAACATTGATATCACTAACCAGTTTTCCACAAAAGATTCGTGAAAACTTGCTCTAAACGCTCTAAACCAGCATTATCTTAATTAATCGTGAACAACTAATCCAAAAACAAACAAAAAATACAACTGCTAACATGCACTAATGTCAACTTAATTCGTAC
The DNA here is from genome assembly GCA_944588485.1 of Phosphuga atrata. Taxonomy (NCBI): domain Eukaryota; kingdom Metazoa; phylum Arthropoda; class Insecta; order Coleoptera; family Silphidae; genus Phosphuga; species Phosphuga atrata. The sequence goes on along the minus strand of OX155900.1, from coordinate 49,098,320 downwards.
AAATAAACGTTACACCCTTTAATTGTAATTTTCATTTACGCGTCTTCATTAATTAATATTAAAACATATAACTAAACATAATACAATTAAAATTTAAATATATATATATATATATATATATATATATATATATATATATATATACATATATCTATATATAAATATATATATATATATATATATATATATATATATATATATATATATATATATATATATATAGTAACCTGTAGGTAAGGATGCCATACTGGTAAAACTATTCAATCTTAGCCGCGATGGTTACTTCTGAAATGAACTTTAGCTTCAGCAGCTTCAGACAAGTCTAGTCGCTGAAAACAAATGCTAGATCGCGGCTGTTTGATAGCATGCGGTAGCATATTGAAACAGGATGACCCGTGTCGTGTGTACACATGTATACGCTCGCCAAGGTCTGCAATGATTTTTCGCAAACCTTGTGAACGTGTTAATTCTTGATATGAACATATATATAGTTTTAAAAAATTACATATTACACTTTGTATTATTATTTACAAACGTTGTATTTATCAATTTATATTCAAAACTTAGTTAAAATAATTTTTCCCATGAATTCATACATTTGGCCCCACTGTGCGTCGGCGTCGCTCAAGTCATAAGCCAAGCGTACATATTGCTCAACTCGTCCATGTCCTTCCTTAAGTCCATGGCTGCACCGGCGATATGAATGAAACACATTTCTAAGAGGAGTCTCTCAGATAGACGTGGCTCCCTTGCAAAACTTTTAGGTCATCGTAATTGACCCTATGGCCCTTGTCATTGCAATGTGTTGCTAAGGCGCAAGAGTGGGGTTCTAGTCTTCCACTTCTGTGATTCGTTGATGTACGTTGGTCTGACCAACGTACACCAGCTCACACTCGGCACACGGTATGCGATAGATTACGTTTGATTGCATTAACGTTGGGGTTTAATCTTTAACGCGACTAAAAGATCTACTGATGGTATTGAAACATTTATCCGCTATAATGGCTGGGCTCTTGTTCTTGAAAATTGATTTGATCCTGGAGGACAGTGATTCTACAAAGTGTAAGGCTCTTGAATATTTTGGTGTCGTCCATTGCGACCACCTCAGCGGCAGGTTATCTTGTAGGATTGGAGAACAACTTCCCAAGTACAGTTGTGGAATAGCTGTTCTTCTTTAGGATATTAAACAATCAATCTAAACTATCGTTACGAAGATCTGGATGTACAATCTTAAATATCCAAGTCTTGAGACCCAAAACTACATTCAGCTTGAGCTGAAAACGAGCGCTGAAAACGAGATCAAGACAGTCAAAACGAGACAATCAAAACGAGACAGTCGTGTCGAGGCATCTTTAAGACAGCGAAGATATTAATAGTGACCGGTACCTTTATATACGAAACACTGATGTTTACATTTAAAAATAAGAAATTATTCGAAATGCATGTCAACTATAATTGAAACAGAGAACACTAGTAACCAAAATATAATGTATATCCTACCAAGGCACAAATTGACAATGTCTGAGAAATCTCCACCGTATATTAACTTAAAACTATTTAATACGCTGCCAAACTACATAAGACTGATGACAAATCTACAAAAATTTACAAATGAAATACAAAGTATCCTTATCGAAATGGAACCATACAAATTAGAAGATTACTATGAGTAGATAAAATTGCATTCCTCAGCATAGATCTGACTTATATTTTTGCTGTCAATTTCACATTATTGGCATCTATATTTTGACATATTTCATTTAGTTTACACTGTATATAAAAACATATACTAACATGTATAGAATATTCCTGGAACCCTAGTATAATGAAATAATTTATTTGATTTTATTTGATTTGTTAAAGAAACTGTGTTAAAGAAACCTGAATGCACGAAATTAGTTTTATAACAACTAATTTTAAAATATTTTTTTGGGAAATCCTCTTTCTTTACCGGTATGTCATGGACAGATGGACATTCCCAGTTCTTTTCGCTTCGCGCACATCTAAAAACTTGTTCTTAGGGATATCTGTTGAGTATTTGAAAAAAATAAAAATTAGTCGTTGAAAATGCAATTACCATAGACCTAGATTTGTTACCAGTTCAAAACAAAAACAACTAAAATTGCGACATTCCCTGTTCTTTGACCGAACCCTTCATATATAGTTTTGTTTAGTTTTCTGTCTAGTCCTGTTCATGTAGTCTTGTCTGCATAGCTTGTCTGCCTAGTCTTGTTATATAGCAAGAAAGAAAAACAACTCACCAGAGAAGAACTCATTGAGAAATGGCAAATAAGATGGCTGCTAGGTGAAAAATAACAGTAGACTGAATTGCTAATACCGGACATATTCTCCTGGATAAATAGAAAATATAGTGAAACTAGTTGCAATCTTCCCCAGGTACTAACCGGCCACGGTTGCTTTAGGAATCACCTCCACAACATCGGCAGAGCAACAGACGCTTTATGTTTATACTGTGCAGAAGCACAGTCCCATCATCTTCCACTGTTGGAGATGGCAAACGGAAAGAGAAGAAGCTGAAAGAATCATGGAAGAACCTATTGGCCCAAGATTTTCATATATGCTACAGGGAAAAACAAACTGGAACACCTTACAGTGGCTAATTCATAGAGTAATAACAGATAAAGAAAATGACGAGATTCAAGCCCAAAAAATACTTTAACATGAAGTAGGCTAATTCTATAAGTCATACGTTACTCCAAGGTTATGCGACAAGCGGGTCCAGAGAGTACGGATGCGTCCAAAGGACCGTCAGGTTATGTTACCGCCAGCTAAGCTCTTTGTCACTAAAAACACAATTTACAATATACATAATTACAACACAATTTACAATATACATAAATTACAATGTTAGGAAAGAGTGAGTAACAGTCTCACGAGTAATCGGAGCACAATAACAACCCAACACCTTAGATATTGCAATACACCAAAATGATATCCAACGATGACCGACAGAAACAAATGATTATAGGCTTATTTCACCCAGAACAGTGGAGTGTTATTTAAGGAAGTGCTTCAGGCTAAGAACGAAACAATTAAAAATATCAGGACAGTCTGAAAGGAAGCGTTGGTTTAGGTAATTGTAACTAAACAGTTTCGCTGAGAGACGTGTGAGCGGGGAATGTTTCGCTGAGTTCGTATGGAAACGCGTCAGACCGTAGGTTCGGGGTATGCGGGAAATTATTGTGGGACAGTTAAGATTTTAACGGCAGAGTAGGTAGGGACAATCAATTTGATTGTTGTGTAATTTAAATAAAAATAACATATCGCGCTCAGTACGCCTGAAATGTAATGGGTAATACATGGTACCTCAGAGGACGGAAATCTACGTGATAGAAAATTAAGGAATTTTCGTTGGATTTTTTCGATGAGTCTATACATTATATTGAGGGGAACAAACACAAGATGCAAATTCCAGTATCGACCTGATCATGGGGTAGTAGAGGGTAAGGTAGACGTTTATCGAACGGAAACTCGCAGTAACCCTGATGATAAATCCCATTTTTTTATAATAGCGTCGATATGTTCAGAGAAACATAACTTCTCATCAAATAAAATGCCCTGGTCTTTAATCGAGGTAGCCCTCTTAAGTGGAGTACCACAAAAGACATAGTTGTAGGCGAGTGGTGTCATTTTTCTGGTATAAGATATCACCGATCACTTCCCACTGTTTAGACGAAGTTCGTTTTAGAGCAGTACGTCGCGAACGTATCCAGAACTGCTTCCAAACGATTTGCATAGTTGATATTGCGTATTTTACTAAAGATCTTTATATTGTCAGCATAGATAAGAAGCCTAGAGTTCTCAAGGTAGGCGACAGCATTGTTTATGTATATTATAAAGAGCAAGGGTCCTAGATGAGAGCCTTGGGGGATATCTGACGATACAGCACAACGCTTTGGAGTATACCCATTACGTGTAACCGCCTGTGAGCGACCTGGCAGGTAGGATCTAATCAAAATCAACAGATTTCCGTGTAAACCAAGTTGCTCAAGTTTAAGGAGCAATATCTGATGATCTATGCTATCGAAGGTTTTGCTAAGATCTGTATAGATAGCATCAACTTGCGGTCCATCGTCCATAGTCGCCAGAATATAATCTGTGAAACACAGCACATTCGTTTCGATCGACCCCTGCTTCATAAAACCATGCTGTTCAGGGGCGATATATTGATTGATGTGAAAAATAATCCTATTATAAACGAGTTTCTCTAGGATTTTGTTGAAAACGTTGGCTAGCAAATTCTTACTACCCGTTTTGTAGATGGGGATTACGTGGGCTTTTTTCCATAGTGTTGGACAGCAACCAGAGCGAAGAGACTGATTAAAGATCAACGCTAACGGAGTGCACAACGAGGGAGCGGTCAGCTTGACGAAGTGGGCCGATATTACATCGGGGCCGGAACCTTTCTTCGTATCGATTTTAGTCAGTACGTTGAGTACTTCAGTCTCGTCGAAGCTCATCATATTTAAGTTTATGTTGGTTTGGTTTTCAGGTGCGTGAAAACTCATTTTATTAATTGACGGATCCGATATGTGTGCTTTCGAGAATGCCGACGATAAAAGTGGACTGAAGCTATCAGAGATTTGTGTCGTGAATACGAAAAAGCCGGATTCTGTTTTTAACTTTAAGGGAATATCAGAGGACCCACGTTTGATTTTTATATGAGTCCACAGTCTCTTAGGGTCTGGTAATACTCTTCTCCATGGTAGAGATGTAGTTTCTGTAACAACCTCTGGAGATAGATTTTACCTATTTACGTAGTATGCTAAATTGGATAAATTTGTCCTGGTTGTGGCTCTTTTTGTAAGCTCGGATGAACTTTACCTTTCCAATTAATAAGTTCGATTAGTTCCGTGGAATACCACGCAGGGTAGCAGGTAGGTTTATGTCTTCTTAATGGCACATGGCTGTCAATAATATGGTTCAGAGTTGTATAAAATTGACTGACCATAGAATTGGTGTCCGAGAGGTCGAGTTCCCGTTGCCAGCATATATCATCTAGTGCAATATTGATTGAATTATAGTTAGCTCTATAGAAATTGCGCAACTTAGTGAGAATAGCCTGATTTAGAACGGGTCTAATAGCGATAGATATGAGGAACTCAAGTGGGGGTGATACATGTGCCCCCTTCTTATTGATAGACTTTCTCTCACAATAACTACTTCGTCCAGATTTGATAGGACAAGGTCAAGGATTTCAGATCTGTTGTTAACGATGGTGTTAACCCGCGTTGATCCGCATAAGTTTATGGAATCCATAAATAAGCTGGATAGTCTGTCACAAGTAGGAACAGCTGCCGCTTCTGATGAAGAAGTCAAGAGTGTCCACCTAATATTGGCGAGATTAAAGTCACCGCATATAAGAAACAGATCGTTACTGAACCTACAGCATATCTTCTCAAGCCTGGCAAGAAATAGTTCTAACGAGGTATTTTGAGGTGGGATATAGACGCAGCATACATTCAGGCTTTTTTTGTTATCTAGTGGTATGTTGATCCAAATGTCCTCTGCTTCGGTCTGCCAGTCCTCATTAATAGTACACATTAGATGTTTTTCTGCGGCAATAGGGACACCACCGCCGTCTGTTTTAAGGCAAGTTTCCCTATTTGGGTCCTGCCAAAAAAACGCAGTAGTTATTATCGAAAAGTTCACTGCTAGTGATGTCTGAATGCAGCCAGGTTTCCGTTAAACATAGTATGTCATAATTAAAGGTAGATGAATTAACAAATACGTCCTGGGTTTTCGTCCTGAGTCTTCTAACATTTTGATAGAAAATTTTGATGTCAGATATTGCAGATAGAGTGGCGAGTGGTAGGATTGGATGCAAACATAACGACTATATAAACAATAAGTTCGCTGAGAGGGAGTGGTAAGACGCAGATATGATACAAGATGCACCTCAATCCCAAGACGTGATATTTCGAAACACAATTATATGTTAAGTAAATCGATGGACATGTTAGGTACAATTGGATAACAATTGGATAACAGAATCTACACACAGACAGATAAAATGCATTGTTAAGATAAAAATTCATAGAATGTTGTTTGGATAATAGTCTACAGCTGCTTTACACGTGGAGGAGGTGGTTTTTGACGGAGTCTTCCTCTTTCCCATCCAACGGCCTTTTTCTTCACCCATGGATTCGTAGTTCCAAGTTCGGTCTCAGAACTCTCCTCCGACATTGTGGGGGAACGATTTAGAGGGGCACCTTGTTTCCTTTTTTCTGTCTCTGCGAACTTGAACGGCTTGAACGGCTGATCGATGCCACTGTCCGTCGCTTCAGCGTCGCGCCGGGGAGAAGCAACCTGTTCCGTCGTTTTCCGCACCTGCGTACTGATGGCTTCAGAGTCCAGAGTTGCTTGAACTGTTGTTACAGATTTTAATTCGTTTAACTGAACGGCCAATAGTTCATTAATGGACTCATAATCACAGGGATTAATGCAGCGGCAGGTTCATTCACATCAAGCTGTTGCGGTTTCGGTTATGTTGTTTTCCCAAAGGGAACATTTATTACCAGCTTTCTTCTTGCCTCATTATACGTTACTTTCTCCAGGGTCCTCAGTTTCTATATAGCAAATTCTTCTTTATACTTTGGGCAGCTCTTATAGTTTGCAAAATGTTCACCCACACAGTTGACACATAGTGGAGTATCACTAGATGATCCTTAATGGGGGGACTTTCCGCAAAAGCAGACAGGTTCACTCGAGCATCGGGCCGCACTATGTTCAAACTTTTGGCAACGGTAGCATCTAGTCGGGTTTTCTTTGAAAGAGTGGGTGTGTTGAATGTCAAAATTAGTGAAGGTGTATCCTTTAATTCCCTCAATTTTGACCGCAATTATTCGATTGGGTTAAGTTTCACTAATGCTTCCAGACATTGTGGAAATGCTAATTTATAGAAATCGTTCATCGTTTATGTAAACACGTTAACGAACTGAAAAACGATAAAAAAAAACAATTCTAACTTTACATATATTGAATTATTTTGAATTGAAATTATATTCCATTCTTCCAATGACAATACTCCAATAACTTTAATAACATTATTGAGAGAATTGATTCAATAACCATTCTGACATCATTTATTTGACAAGAGAATCATGGCCTTGCTTTTCTCAAAACAGAATCCTGGTCTTTTTCCATGTCCCGTCATGTCCAGTCTTGTCCGATCCTGTGCGGTCTTAACCAGTTTTCTTTGGTCTTGTCCGATATACCTTGATCTAGTGCTGTTTCCCCAATCTTGTCCAGTCGACTCCTACTTCGTTGAATCCAGTCAAGTTTTGTTCAATCTGGTCTGGTCTTGTCCGGTCGTCTCTGGTTTGGCCTGGTCTTATATTATTTTATCTGGCCTTGTCTGGTCTTGTCTATTCTTGTCTAGTTTAGTTTGGCGTCTTCTCGTAATTCATTTTAAAATTTGTTGAATTAATTTCACTTACAATTAAATACGAGATCGCAAGTAGTAAGGCCGCTGCAGATCTCCAGGTCCAAAAGTAGTGCGAATTCAACAGCAACTCAATCATAAGCAGAGCATTAATGACGAGATGGAATGTATTTAGAAACGCGTGCCAGCCGAACGTCTCATTAAGAATATCGGCCAAATCGCAAACAGCTTCGTGAATCTTAACTGTTGCAAGAACTTCGGACGGTTTAACTTCTTTAATTATTAGATTCAATGCGGAAATTCTATATTTTAAATGTAGCAGCAACAACGCTTGCAGTACGATGAATACGTAAATGTACCAGATTTGGATGTGGTCTGCGAGGATGTATTGGTAGCTTGACAGCCTGGAATAGCTGTACCAGCTTTGAATGTCAAGGAGCACTAAGACGATCATAATCAGGGTACTGGTTATGAATGCTTGTGGTATATGGGGAATCGGCTGGATTGCTTTGTTGAAACCCCTAAGTCTTTCGTCGATTCTGTTAAACCTGGTGAGGATTTGTTGAAAGCGGTGTAAGTTCCAGTGGCACGATCCCAGTAAACTCAGGACGTTTGCGATCGTCACGAAAATAGTCGACATCGTAAACAACACCATTTGCAGTCGGTTGTTGTTGTAATACTTGTCGGTCCACTTACCATAAACCGAATAGGAGACTGACACGAGGAAAACTGCAATCATCCCATAAGACCTTGCGTAACACCTTTCGAATTTCCGTACTTCTTGGTTGTATTTCGGCATCAAACCCAACCAATTGCACAACTTCAATAAAAATTGCAAATTTTCCGCAACACACATAGTTTGAAACAAATGCTGGTTACCGACTAACTTATTACGAATTACACAAATTTATTTATTGTTAAAAGACAATATCGATTAAAGCAACAGACTAATACAGCAACTATTTACAGATAATTACGATAATTTAACTAGCAATTATTTTGAACACATAAATGGTTACACAAATAGGACCATTAGTGAAACATAAAATAGATTAGATTAGCTAATAAAATAATAATACTCTTGACTAATTCCGTTCGACCTTTACTTTACTGCCCTTATCCTAGATTATCTGATTTTGTCTCATCTTGTCTGACCTTTTCTGGTCATGTGTAGTCTAGTCTGGTCTTGTCTGGTATTGTGTGGACTTTACTGATCTAGTCTAGTTTTGTCTGGTCTTCTCTGGTTTTGTCTGGTCATGTCTGGTCTTGCGTGGTCTGGTCTGATCTTGTCTGGTCTTCCCTGGTCTTCCCTGGTCTTGTGTGGTCTTGTCTCATCTTGTCTGGTCTTGTTTGCTCTTATCTGGTTTTGTCTGGTCTTGTCTGGTCTTCTCTGGTCTTGTCTGATCTTGTCTGGTCTTGTCTGGTCTTTTCTGGTCTTGTCTGGTCTTGTCTGGTTTTGTCTGGTCTTTTCTCGTCTGGTCTGGCTTTGTTTCGTGTTATCTGGTCTTATCTGGTCTTGTCTAATATTGTCTGCTCTGTTCTGGTCTTGTCTGGTCTTGTCTTGTGTGGACTTGTCAGGTCTTGTCTGGTCTTGTCTGGCCTTGTCTGGTCTTGTCAGATCTTGTCTGGTCTTGTCTGGTCTTGTCTGGTCTTGTTTGGTCTTGTCTGGCCTTGTATTGTCATGTCTGGTATTGTCTGGTCTTGTCGGGTCTTGTCTGGTCTTGTCTGGTCTTGTCTGGTCTTGTCTGGTCTTGTCTGGTCTTGTCTGGTCTTGTCTGGTCTAGTCTGGTCTTGTCTGGTCTTGTCTGGTCTTGTCTGGTCTTGTCTGGTCTTGTCTGGTCTTGTCTGGTCTTGTCTGGTCTTGTCTGGTCTTGTCTGGTCTTGTCTGGTCTTGTCTGGTCTTGTCTGGTCTTGTCTTGTTTTGTCTTGTCTTATCTGCTATTGTCTGGGCTTGTCTGGTCTTTTCTGGTCTTGTCTGGCCTTGTCTGGTCTTGCTGGTCTGGTCTGGTCTTGTCTGGTCTTGTCTGGCCTTGTCTTGTCTTGTCTGGTCTCGTCAGGTCTTGCCTGGTTTTGCATTGTCTTCTGAATCTATAAATGGAAGAAACTTACCCATAAACAGATTGTCCAAGCTATTATTGATGCAGTTGTTTCAAATGTCAACATGGGTTCATTTACCAACAAGTTAATAAAAAATAAGCTTTTCAAAATGATGAAGACAAATAAAAGCAACATTTTCCATCGGAAAATCTTGTTAAAACAGTCGACCAAATTGCAAATTGCATGGTGTAAATCGAAAATGTTCAAAATATCTGCACAAATCTCTAGTTTGCAAAACACCAACCTTTTTGGCGATTCTAAATCTTGAAACATTGTGTTTATTAATACGAGTCGCGAATTGATCGAATGTAGTATAAAACACTTCAAGGCGCTAATTAGTGACATTAAATACAATTGCATGTAGACCATAATTTGGTAGATATAATAATTAGGCCTTGAACCGCTCTTGAAATACACATCCCAGAGGTATAATGTAATGACGAGCAAATGTAAAAACGAATATTTAAGTGCAACGTGCTTCAAAACAGGAATCGTGATTGCGTTACTCAACAAACACATATCTATCGTGTTAAACGAATCAAACAATAATTGAAATCCTTGCAAATTTCCTCCGAACGATTTTAAAATCGTGTACAATATTAAAAATGTGCTGACAATGTTAGCGAACGTCATTACAATTTTCGACAAATTTATGGTCATATCGCTATATCGTCCGTATGCCCATATGGCTACACCGCACAGATTTAGCAAAATTGCGGCAGAAGCCGTGATTTGGCTTGCTCTAAATCTATTCGACAATTTGTCAAACTTCGGAAATAAACCCAAGAAACCGCACCAATTCAACAGAGGAGACAGTTCTACTCCCACAGACATTTTAATGACTATTAAACTAACAATTAGAAAAACTACTTACCTATTTTACTAGAATTAGAATGAATAATTAGATATCTAATAACAAATGACAATCTACATAATAAATTACCAATAATTACAATGTTTGTTTTAATTTACTAATGGTATCTAGTTTTGTCTAGCCCTGTCCTGTCGATCTTTTTTGGTCTTGTCAGGTCTTGTCTGATCTGATCTGGTCTTGTCTGGTCTTGTCCCTCACATGGAAGTCGCCTTGTCGCGGTGTGGGTTTTAGTTTCGCAATTAACCATTGGACCATACTGACTGGAGTCGAACTCCGGTCTGAGTCAATGAGGAGCTAACCAAGAACTTCCAAACCCTTAATCCAAATGTGTTTTGCGACCCGTGCCGAAGCGACAGGTTGGTGGCTATGGGTAACTGGCCATCTAAATCGGAGCCTCTCTGATACCTGGCAACCTCAGAGAGTATCAATCTTTGCCGTATCTTGTGGGGCTCTGACATGGCGGACCTTTAGTTCCATAGCTATTCGTGGAATTCATATGAGATTAAACACGATAATGAACCTTAGTGTGCGCGATCTCACTGCCAAGAAACCAGTGGATGGAGCATGAGCTCCACGATTCGAAGGAAGATGCATAGGTAGTAGCGACAATTACAGCGGTCTCTCCCTCGGAAGTTACGCCCGCAATAGCGGTCACTTCCTTGTTTGAAGAGACAGCAACTGTTCTGCCATGCAGTTCTGCCATGTTTACTGAGGTAGAAGAAGACGTCATTCTTGCCGAGACCGAAGAGGACTCGCCGCCTCCTGTCACAAACCAAAAATGACCAGCAATCGCACAAAAATCGGTCAAGTAAACATCCACCATGCCATGGCAGCTTAGGCTGTGATAACTAGCGTGTTCACAATATAACACTTAGGGCTAGCACTGCTGCAATAACCCTGGGCTTTTGGAGGTAAGATCAGAGGCGTCAGCAACAGGGAATCAAAGTTGGTATGGGATAACCGAGAGGTCTCCCTCGGAATTTGCATTATGGCAAGGAAAGGCATAAATTAATTAGTCTTTCAGAGTTCCTAACGCGGGATCTAGTACCAATCTAGGTCAGAGAGTCAAAGGTCTCATCAAGAACGAGGGCCACCACCGCGAGGTAGTGATCGCATCAGCATACCTTTCTGGACATGATAACAACATACCGCCCATAGAAGTACAAAGACTGGTAGAACACTGTAATAGGAGAAGGCTGCCACTTATCTTAGGATGTGACACAAACGCCCAAAACGAAATGTGGGGCAGCAAGGACACTAATAAGAGAGGTTAGTACTTTTAGAATACCTCATTAAAGAAAACCAAAATGTGTATATCGTTGGGAATACACCAACATTTGTCACCAAATTCAGAAATGAGATACTGTATATAACGCTAGGTAGCACTAACGTAAATAAAATGGTTAAAAGATGGAGAGTTTCAAGTGAACTCTCAATGTCAAACCATAGGTTCATAGAGTTTGAACTGGAAGGTGCGAGTGAGGAAAACACCCGCATCCGAAACCCCAGACAAACGCTGTGGCTTATGTTTAGTTACAAACTAAGAGATAACCTAGCGCAAGTGACAGTGCGTGGTAGCATCAAGCACTACACCGTACTAGAGCCTGCTGTAGGAAAAATAAATGTAGCATTCACCACGGCATTTGAATCCAGCTGCCCGGTAAAACCCGCAAAGGACCATAAGGACGCAAAATTGTGGAACATAAATTAGTCTACATTAAGAGCAAAAGTACGTAGGCTTTCCAATAAAGCAAAGCAATACCGAAATTGGCTAGAATACTCCAAGGTGCTCACCACCTACAATAGAAGGGCAAAAAGGAACAATTTTTGGACATTCTGTGAAAATGTAGAATCCACCCTGGTGGCAGCTAGATTGCACAAAGCACTAGCGAAGGCTCGAGTGTAAATAACAGCCACTCTTAAGAGACAGATGGCAGGTACACGGAACACGAAGAACAGAGAGCTCTCCCCTACTAGAATCCCATTTTCCGGGATCTTGGGAATACAGTGAGACCGAGTGTTGTATGCAACCACGAGACCAAGTCGGGCTAACTGGAAGAGGGCCGCATCCATCTGTACGGAAAACCGAATCAGATGAACCATCGGCACTCTACAGCCATTCAAGGGCCCAGGTGTGGACGGATTCCTTCCCGCCTGCCTTAACAAAAGGGTAGGAGAGAATTAATGCCGTATCTTTAAAGTATCTTAAAAATCTTTAGAAGTAGTTTAGCGCTGGGATACATATCGGACATAAGGTGGTATTCATACCAAAGGTTGGGAAGAAAGACACCACACAACCAAAGCCATTTAGGTCCATTAGTCTAACATCTTTAATGTTAAAGACAATGGAGAAGGTTATTGACATTTACCTTAGAACAAGAGTGCTGCTAGGTGCACCATTACACAACTGTCAGCATGCATATAACAGGAAAATCCACATAAATGTATCAGTCCATGTATCAGCTTACAAATGAAATAGAAGCAGCACTAGACACAAAGGAAGCAGCTATATGTGCCTTGCTAGATATTGAAGGAGCCTTTGACACGCTGAAGAAGTGGTAGGAAAATCCAAACGCGCTCTGATGGTGTGCAGAAATCTGGCAGCGAACTAACCCAACAATCCTGCGATAGATGTACACCATTATAGTGAAACCTGCGTTCACTTACGGGGCTGTTACGTGGGGAAGTAGAACCAAGCTGTTCTCTATGAAGAAGCAGCTTGAAAAGATTCAAAACTTGGCATGCGTCTGTATCACGGAGGCGATGCGGTCATGCCCGACAGCAGAAATAGAGCTGCTGCTGGATCTGACTCCTTTGCACTGTGTCGTGGAGACGGCCGCTAGATCGGCGATTGTTGGATTCAACAAGGCAGAAATATCCAGAGGTAAAATAATCGGGAGCAGAGATCAGAAAAGCCTCACTGCCAAGATCCCTGGCTGGATGTACTGAAAGACGACATGGTATGCAAATACCATTTCGAGAAAAACTATATATATATAAAGCCGATTAGAGCGACTCAGCATACCACGTAGAGCAAACTGCTAACAAGTGGTATTCCGATGTTTCGAAGATAAAAGAAGTTACTGGTGCAGGAGTGTTTGGACCTGGAATTATTTTGAAACCATGGGAATCTACCCAAGTATCAACAGAGTCAAACAGAGGTACCTACATGCAATCGAGAGATGTGCACAATTAAACCTCGACAGGAACTATTGCAAAAATCAAATTGCTATCCTGTCAGATAGCCGGGCAGCCATCAAGGCCATTAGCTCATACATCATCAGATCCGAACTGATATGGGACTGTGTGGAAAACCTAAACAAGCTTGGCAGAGAAAATAAAGTACCAAACCTTATGCTGGGTACCAGGAACCACGGGACTAGATGGAAACGAAGAAGCCGATCACCTGGCACACAAGCGATCCAGTAATCCCTTTATAGTTCCGGAACCCTTCTGCGCTATGAGTATGAACAGCACCCCAAATGTTTAGATAAAGAAATCAGAGAACAATGGCTGAAAACCTGGAAATAACTTCCAGGGATAAGACAATTCGAGGTAATGCTGGGATCTTTTAACCCTAAAAGAACAAATGCTTGCCTGAAACTAAACAGTAACAAGCTTAGAATCCTGAGAGGAGTCCTTACGGAACAATGCAGACTTAGAAAACACCTCCATAGGCCACCATAGACCTAGAGGTAGATGACAGATGCAGATTCCGCGGTTCAGCGCAGGAAACCTGCTGAATACCGCAGGAAATCTGACTGCTCAGCAAGAGACAAATATATCTTGGGGCCCACTGTTTGAACGCAGATGAGTTGCAGTCCTTGAATCCCACCCAGATCCTGAAATTCCTAAAGGAATCGGAATTAGAGAAGGCGTTCTAAATGGGTAAACATACCAACGAATATAGGAAGAGGATGGGATACAATAGATTTATGAAGGTCGCAGTACAAGTGACCACCGAAAACTACAATGGTCTTGTTTGGTCTTGCATGTTCTGGTATTGTCTGGTCTTGCCTAGTCTTATCGGATACTGTCTGTTTTTAATCCTTACCTGATTCTGTCTATATACTTATATCTAATATTATATAATCTGGAAAAGAAAGAAACTTACGCATAAACACCCTGGCCAAATTGTTAGTGATACAATTGTTCCTACTCTTGATGTGTTTCCATTTATAAATATGTTAATTATAATTAATATATTCAAAATGATGTAGACAAAGGAAAGCAACATTTTCCATTGAAAAATCTTGTTAAAACAGTCGACCAAATTGCAAATTGCGTGGTGTAATTGAAAAATGTTCAAAATTTCTGCATCAATCTCCAGTGTGCAAAACACCAATTTGTTAGGCGATACTAAATCTTCAAACATTTCGTTAACTAAGACTAGTCGCGAATTGATCGAATGTGATATAAAACACTTCAAAGCGCTAATTAGTAAGATTAAATATAAATGCAAGTAGATAAGAAATTGGTAAATATAATAATTTGGCCTCGACTCCCACAATGAATAGGCATTCCAGAGGTATACTGAAATTATGAGCAAATTTAAAAACGCATGTGAAGCTGTAACGTGCTTCAAAACAGGAATCCTGATTGCGTTTCTCAACAAGCACATATCAATCGTGTTAAACGTATCGAACATTAGTTGATATCCTTGCAAATTTTCGCCCAAAGATTTCAAAATCGCGTACAAAATTAAAGAAGTGCTGACCATGTTCGCGACTGTCATTGCAATTTTCGACAAATTTATTGTCAAATCGCTATATCGTCCGTATGCCCATGCTACCAAACTGCACAGATTTAGCAAAATTGCGACGGAAGCCGTGATTTTGCTCGCTCTAAATCTATTCGACAATGCGTCAAACTTCGGAATTAAACCCAAGAAACCGCACCAATTTAACAATGGAGATAGTTCTGCTGCCACAGACATTTTATTGACTAATGAAGAATTTAGTTAGAGAACAGGTGAACATCTAGAAAAATTACTTACTTGTTTTACTAATAATTGTTTGATTAATTAGAGAGCCAATATGAAATGACCATCTACATAATAAACCATACGATAATTACAATTTGTTTTATTATACTAATGGTATCTAGTCTTGTCTGACCTTGTCTGGCCTTGTCTGGTCTTGTCTGTTCTTGCCTGGTCTTGTCTAATCTGGTCTGGTCTTGTTTGGCTTTGTCTGGTTGTCTTATGTATCTGCACAGGTTCTCTACTAGCCTCTGCACTTTGTCAACGCCGTTGACAGGACAGAGGATGTGTATCGTAATCCACGCAAAACTGACGGGGAACACTATAAGGAAGTGCTAAAGATACATACAAGTGTGTTAAGTTCGCACATAACCAGTTCGCATGATATTGAAGAAGCCTCCACTCTACTTCAGGAGGCTATAATAAATTCTTATCATGACAGCTGTCCTCAAGTGAAGCGAACCAGGAAAGGAGAAGTTACCTGGTGGAGTAAGGAACTTGAACAGAAGAAAAACAAAACGAGAAAGCTCTACAATAGAGCTAAAAACACAGGGATGTGGACCTTATATACGGCTACACTCACTGATTATAACAAATCTGTACGGAGGGCTAACAGGGAGTCCTGGAGGAAGATGTGTGAGGATGTCGAAAGTACATCTGAAGCAGCAAAACTCCAGAGACTTCTGATAAAGAACCCGTTAAATCCGGTTGAGGCTACAGTAGCAGGTGACACAATGAGGGTGGCTGTCATCAAGGGGTGTCCTCAGGGTGGGGTTCTATCTCTACTCCTTTGGGATATGGTTGTTGATAGCCTGCTTGTGTCACTAAATAATAAAGGATTTTACACCCAAGGCTATGCGGACGACATAGTCATTTTCATCAAGGGTAAATTTCCTTCTATAATAGCAGCGCTTATGCAAGAAACACTGAACGAGGTGGAGAGTTGGTAAGAGGGGGTCGACCTTCGGGTCAATCCCCAAAAATCCACTCTAGTACCATTCACTAGAATGGGAAAACGGATGGGCTAAAGCCGCCAATTTTCTATAACAAGCATCTAAAGGTGAGTGATAAAGTCAAGTATCTAGGTGTAATACTGGATGCCAAACTGACTTGGAATCAACACCTAAATAAAGCTTCCAACTCCAATCTACCAATCATGGGGACTGAAACCAAGCATGGTAGACTGGCTATACACTATGGTAGTTAGACCCATTCTGACATATGGCTCCACAGTATGGTGGACCAAAGTGAAGCAAAAACAGGCCATCAGAGAACTCTCCTATGTTCAAAGACTGGCCTGTTTGGCAATTACGGGAACGATGAAAATCGCCCCAACTGCGGCTCTGGAGGTGATCCTAGGCCTTCCTCCCCTGGATATCTTTATCTTGGGCGAGGCAAGGATGGGAGCTTTCAGATGCATATGCAATGGCACATGGGAATCTCTGGCGAGGGCAGGACACACCATGATAACGAATGTCATATCAGAACCGTACCTCAATATAGAGGGGGATTCGATGCCTAAAAGACACAAAAAACACATCTACGATGGACAGAAGGCAATCAAACAACCACTTGCCAAGGAGGACTGAATTGGTATACAGACGGCTCCAAGAAGGACAGTGGGTATTGGTGCAGGAATCTATGGACTATCCCTGGGGTGCAGCCTATCTGTACCGCTGGGGACACACGCCACAGCATTCCAAGAAGAAATACACGATATCATGGTCTGTGCCTGTGAAAATTTGAGAATGGACTACAAAAGTAGAAACATCCGCATTTTTACGGACAGCCAGGCTGTGATTAATGCTCTGGCGTGTCACGAAATCAAATCCAAGACAGTTTGGGACTCTCTTCAGGACCTAAAAGCCCTAGCAAAGCATAACAAGGTCACACTCGCTTGGGTGCTTAGCCACACGAGACTGGTGGGTAACGAAATGGCGGATAAGCTAGCAAAAGATGGAGCCTGCAAGGCAAACATCATTGCTGAAAGCGGACCCTACATTACCAAGACCACGACCCGAAATAAAATCTGTAAATGGGTAGCAACTAAGCACCGTGTACAGTGGGTCAATTTGAATGGTCTGACACACAGCAAACGAATGGTAGCTAAACCATCGGAAACTCTAACTGCTGAAATCCTGCAACTGCCAAGGAAGCAGATCGCAATTGTGGTAGGCCTACTTACAGGACACTGCCCTCTGCGAGAACACCTACATAAAATGGGTATCTGGAAGGATGAACCTTTATGCAGGTTATGCTATGAGGAGGACGAAACCGCCGCCCATATAATCTTCCACTGTGAAGCAATTGCACGTAGGAGACACAAGCTTGATATTACAGCTGAGAGAGTCCCCGTGTAAAACATGGCACATAGAATCCTGGACCTAATAGAGGGACTGGATCTATTTGCATGAACAAAACAATGTGGGGAAATACAATAGGCCAATGGGCCGCAGTGTTTCAAGGGCTAACCCCCCTGGACCCACATTGGTTAGAGGAAAAAAAAGCCTCTACGTTCTAGCCTCGCAGTGCACACTCTAGCCTCGTCTTTATCTAGAAAATTGTTCGAAAAAACTATTTGTTCGAAAGAAAAATGTTCGAGGAAAAAATGTTTGAATGGTAAATTGTTCGAAAAGGAATTTGTTCGCCGAAAAGTTATTCGATTGGAAATTTATTCGAATTCGATTTTTTCATTCTGTTATTTTTTAGACACTCATCCCACGATTTACACAGTGGATACGTCACCTTTTATTTGCTTTGTGTTTAAGTTTTTCTTTTGTCTTGCTTTGTCTTCTTTCGTTTAGTTTTTTTTATTATACACTTCCCAGGGCCGAAAGACCTCAGCCCTTTGTACATTCAGTATAATAAAAATTGTTATTCTATTATTTTTTGATAAGTTTTTGAAAAAATCCTAAATCTGCCACCTTCACCTGTCAATACAATTCACTTAAACGTTTGCTTTTGTTTCTTAATTTCGTTATATTGGAAACATAAAACGATTGACTCTGATGTTTGCGGTTTTTGAAATTGTTAAAGCAAAATCGTGTAAATTGAGTAGGGAAGAGTGGGGCGGATTCACACAAGGGGCATCTACATACACTGAGCGTATTTGAAGTTAGGCACGGAGCAAAAGAATGATGTTAGTGTTGGTGCATAGCTTTTATGTGTGTATACTGACTAGTGAAGTTCGGTATCAATTAGGGATGTGACATTGAGTGAAAAAAATCGATTTCTTAAAAATCGATTTTTCGCTTCTCACAATTAATCGATTTAGGAAAAATCGATTTTAATTAGAAGAAATAATCGATTTTTGTGAAAATATCGATTTTTGACAAAATTCATTTGTATAGTATTAACAATTTATCAGAAAAAAAATCAAAGAAAATGAAGTATAAAAAAATATAGGCAGTCAGGCACTGCTGACTGAAGTGAAAACTTTTGAAAAAAAAACAGCTTTAAAACTGGTTTTGAGGATTTATCAGTATGTTAATTAATCAAATTTGGTACATAGTTTGTTAGTATTGTTTTATGTAATTCTGGAACATAACTCACTTCTGGAGGAGAATAACTGTTATCAATGTCATTATCATAATATGAATTTGAATCCGGAATGTTTGGTTGATTCTGTGTTGATAGGTCAGCAAAATGAATTGGTAGGATATATGGAACATTTCTTGTTGATGGGTCTGCAATTTGTGAGTTATGGAAATTTTGACTTTTAGAAACATCTCTTATAACTGCTTTTGAAGATTTATCTGTATGTAAATAAATTTTTGTTTGGAATATTCTTTACGGCATTTAACTTTTTCTTCATTCTCAGCTGTGATTGTTCGATGTTTAGAAATTTCTGAATTAACTATTGCAAGAGTTTTTTTCTTATTCTTATCTCTATATCGCTGACTATTAAATTTATTTTGGAGTTTCCTTAATTTGGAAGGCAAACGAGTAAATTTGGTTGCCTAAAACTTTGATGGATCTGATTCGTGATTTACCATTAATTCTTCGATACAATCCAGTAATCTGAACATTCCAATGGCCCGGCACTCGTATATCTACTAGTACATCCGTCAAAAATACTTACTCTTGTACTGCACATTGATTATAGAGGTTGATATTTCCTTAGAGGCGCTGCATTCTGTCAACACTGCCAAAAACTTTGACTATTAAGTTTGACGTTCAGAGCCAACTTTAAACATATGCGTATAGATGTGTTCTTTTGAACACATTGATGACGATGACGCAAATGTATCAGTTTACCCCCTACCAAAATGTCATTCAGCGCGGCTATAGAAGTTTTCACTTAAAAAATAACCACATCGACGAACTCCCAGTTGCAGCTGCCCAGTTTTTTTTTTCTAAAATACGATATCGTGTTTTCTTGACAATATTCCCCGCTTTTGTAATCTTTCGGCTGGCGCGGAATTGTCACAGAGAGGTATTAGAGCCAATTCGGTTTGATTAGGGAAAGTTTCTTCAGAAACATTACTTAATGATTAATGACTATTGATTAATTATTTTGTTAATTATGTATATATTGATTAATGATTAATGATGAATGAAATTGATGATATATTATGATTGATAACACACACGTGCGTTTCGTTAATTCGTTAAATCACTTTGGTAGAATCAAATCAGAATTTTGCAGACTCTGTCCAGAAAAAGTTTCATATCTGTTGTATTTACAGAGTTTTCGACCAAATTCAGTGTATATAAGCACCGAACATGTTTCGACCAAAGGGAATTTCAATAGCTTTAACTATGTTGTCAACATAAAGTTGTTTCAACATGAAGTTGTTTCAACGTTTTCAATTTGAAGATGAAATGCAGATTCGAGGTGAAAAAATCTCTTCTCGTAGTTGAAACTATATATTGTAGTGTTTGCTTCGAATATAGATTTTGTTTATTAGTAAATTTGGCATTTTTTGCAAATTATTTTGACGTTTTCGTCCAATTTTGACTCAAACATTTTCGTCCAATTTTGATTAAAACAAATGAATTTTGAAGTTTGTCCACTCAAATCAACAAAAAAAAAACTAAATTTGCTTCGATTAAAGATTTTTGTTTTTGAAAATCTGGCTTAATGATTACTTGTGTATGTAGAAACCACTGCCATTGTCAGTAGTAACGCTTCCATTTTTTTCGTGAAACAAACCCCAATCTAAATAAAATGTATTAATCGTTTCTGACAAATACTCTCCTGTATGGTGATAGTGAAGTGGTTCACATGCAATTTTGCTTGACTTAATTTCAAAGTTTTCTATAAAGTGCACATTCATCTATTGTGAGACAGAAGTTTTTCACTAATCGTAATTTTTGTATGACAAGGGTTTTTTCTTCTTCTTCATATTTCGAATCTGTGATAGTTTTACAGCACAAAACCTTGTACAAAGAAGCTACAGTCTTCATTGTTTTTTTGAAACCTACTCCTTCTACCATACTGTAGGGTAGACTGTCCTGGAATATCATTTCTGCTACGTTCTGAGTTGTTTCCTAATTTTTATCTCCATCTGAGGCGTATGCTAAAATTTTCCAATA
The DNA here is from genome assembly GCA_944588485.1 of Phosphuga atrata. NCBI lineage: Eukaryota > Metazoa > Arthropoda > Insecta > Coleoptera > Silphidae > Phosphuga > Phosphuga atrata. The sequence continues at coordinate 49,077,425 of OX155900.1, read as the reverse complement.
ATAAGCTCCAATGCTTCCCTGGCACGCTTTAGCTCTCATACACAAAAACATTGTTCGCCTTTGTTAAGTTTCGTTCAATATCTGACAAAGTTTTTCTCGTAATTATTTTAGAAATTTATAAGCAATGAAAAGGAAATTTTTAAGTGTGACCTACGAAGACAAAGTATTCATATTCAGATGTTTAGCGGAGTTTCAGGCCGGCAAATTGCTCACTGCATTAAAAGATACAAACTTAAAACAAAAGAAACACAGCCTGAATATATAAATATATTCAGCATTTCCGGAGCTCTATAACAATTATTTTGAGTCTTTTTAGGACTACCAATACAAATCTCACATGAAATTTGTAGGTTATTTTATAGCTTTCAGTCCACCTTCGTGGCACTCAACAAAAACCATAAAAATATACATTGTTTTTAAGATAAATTCTTTCCGATACCTTAAGTGGAGCCATCTGTGGACGCGTTTCGAGATTTATCTCTCATCAGCACAGCTTTGCTTCCATGAACAATAATTTGTAAAGCACTCCCTTGAAAACCCATGTGGTGTTTAGGGTTAAATGTATATAATTTTGATATTTTGTGAGAGAGACATGAACTTAGCAGGTTAGTGATTGAACTGATAAGATAGAATTGGTGAAACCATCCTACGTTATAGATAATCATACAAACTTAAAACAAACGCAGCCTGAATATATATATATATATATATATATATATATATATATATATATATATATATATATATATATATATATATATATATATATATATAGATTCCTTTTATTGGATAAACAACTACAGTTTTACATATAACAGTGCTACCATCTATGTTAACCAAATAATTTCATACACGCTCCAACCTAAGACAGAACAAAAAATAATAAATAACTAGAAGAAAACAAACAAAAAGAAGAAAAAATCCTCTCAAAAACAACATTTCCTCTCAAATAATAATAATAATAAAATCACGCGTCACCAGATGGTAAAAGAACTAAAGTTTTATTCTTTTTTAACTCCACCACTCTTTTCATCAAGGGCCATCCCGCTCCGTCCTCCCTCATACACGAGCCCCAGTCTTCTACTACGGCACTCTCCTCTCTGATCCACTGACATCCTGCACAGCTTTGAGCCCAATACGCCCACACGTCACTAGCTTCCCCACATATCTCACATCGTTTAAAACGGGAGCCCATCCAGTATCTCCTGCCCTTTTCCTCTGACCCGCATCTGTGCCGTGCTATCAATGCTTGAGGAAGTCTATCTCTTGTAAGGTACAACGGGAGCCTTTGGAACACTTGCACGCTCCCATATTCAGGTAGAAAATTACTCCCCTCGATCATCCTCTGACGACCTTGCAGCTCCACCTCGGTTAACCTTTCATATACCAGTTCTTCCACCTTCCTTCCACTCACAAACATTCTCGCAATTTCCCCGTATGCCCACCCGCAGCTTGCATACAACTTCTTCCTTTCACTCCCCCATTTAGTCACCTTATGAATACCCAAACCTTCCATTCTTACAACTCTCAATACTTCTTTTACAATTCGTTCATTGCCCATTCCATACACTTTCCTTTCAAACTTGACGACTCTCCTAGCTGCTTGCGAAAACACTTTCACCATATTTGTTTCTTGCAGCACAATGTATGTCGGCGTGGACCTGTCTAGTTTGAGGGCCATTTTTAGAAACTGCAGCTGCACTCTCTCAATTCTCTCCTCCTCTCTCACTCCCCACACTTCCGCTCCATACAAAAGAATACTTCTCACACATGCCTTCCACACTACCATTTTCGCTGCAAAGTTATTGTTCAAGCACTCCTTCCATACATTCCATAGCCCGTTTGCAGCCACCCACGCCTTTTTACAAATATATTTCACATGGTCTTTAGCAGACCCATCCTGCCCAAACATAGACCCAAGGTATTTGAAGCTGCTAACTTGCGCAATTATGCTGCTTCCCCACTTAAACGATTCACTCCTATTACCCGCTCTCTTTCGAAACAAAATCCATTTAGTCTTTTTCACATTCACTACCAGTTTCCTCTTTTCAAAAAATCTTTTCACCCGATCGATCATCTCTGACATTTCTCCTTTCGTACTAGCTAAGATCACAACGTCGTCCGCGTAAGCCAAACTCCAAACTTTCCTATTACCAATTACCACCCCTCCAGCTTGACCTTTGCTCAGTACACTCTCTAAATCAGCCGTGTGCAGGTTAAATAGTATTGGACTCAACGGACAACCCTGCCTTAGCCCCATTCTAACCTCAAAACTTACTGAAACTTGCGATCCTACTTTCACTCTGCAACAGGTATGCTGATATAAATCCCTGATTCTCTCGCTTAACTGCCGCGCTATACCTTTAATTCTGAGACATTCCCACATTCTCTCCCTCCCCACGGTGTCGTAAGCTGCCTTCAAATCTATAAACAGAGCGTAAAGCTTCCCTTGTTTCTTAACCAATTCCTTCTCCACAATATATTTCAACGTCACCAAGTGCTCCACCGTACTATAATGTTTTCTAAATCCAGCTTGCACATCTGGGACTAGGCCTTTATCTTTCTCCTCACATAAAAGCTTTTGCTCCAACAGCTTTGCATAGATTTTATAAGACGAGTCCATAACCGTTATTCCTCGGTAGTTAGCTAAGTCTTCCCTATCTCCACTTTTATATATTGGTACAATTAAGCCTTCCTTCCAGCTCTCCGGCACCCTTTTACAACCTCTGTACATCTTGTTTAGCTCTTTGAGAAGCTCTTGCTGGATGAGTATCGGTGCATGCTTCCACGCTTCATTCGGGATACTGTCCAAGCCCACTGCTTTTTTTTTCGGAAGCCTATCCACAACACTTGTAAATTCTTCCCACGTAAATGCATCACTGCCAATTACTGCCCCATTAACCCCTCCTGTATCGTCGCCGAACCGGGCACACCACTGGTTAGCAGCTCTTTAAAGTAGGTTCTCCACAGGTCCAGCGGCTTGTCACAACACCCTTGTTTTCGTCTATAAGCTAACACCATTTTCCAAATATCCGCTTCATTGTGGATCTCCTTTAACTTCTCGAACTGCGCGGCTTCCCTCTCCTTCTTCTTTTGGAGTTCCAGCTCCTTCAGCTGCTTACGGCACCTATTGTATTCCTCCATCGAGTCCTGGTCCTCCTTCCACCTTTTGAACTTCTTCCTCACAGACCTCTTAAGTTCCTTGACTTCATCGTCAACCATATATGTTTCTTTAGCCCCTCCACATTTGATCTTGACCCGAACCATGGCCTCTCGAACCACTTCCATTAAATGCTGCAAACTACCAACTCCCGGAGTTATTCTTTCCAAATTGTTTTGGAACTTAACAATGGCTTTATCGTTCCAAACCGAGACTACTTTAGCATAACTATTCTCTCTTGGCACTGTCCTGATTTTACCTTCCCACGTTATTTCCAATGGAAAATGATCAGACTCATCTCTCTCGCCAATTTGCATGTTCATTATGCGCATTCTTGCTACCTCATTGACTACTACATAATCAATTACTGATGCCCCTCTCCCACCAGCATAAGTGAATTCCCCGCTCCAGTCTCCTTCAACACACCCGTTAATTACATTCCATTCCTTATCTTCCACCCATTCCAACCATTTTCTGCCTTCTTTGGTAACTAACTTATCCCTCGATCTTCTCGTTATCTTCGAACCCTCCGCACTTATATTTCCTGTTTGGAGTTCACCTATTCTTACATTCCAATCTCCTGCCAAGACAATTCTTTCTCCTGACACGTCGCTAGCTCTTCTGTTAATTTCTTTCATAAACAGCTCCAAATTTTGGTTGTTATAGATTATGAACAATCTTAACACCTCCCCATTGATTTCCACGGCCCTCTCTTGAATACCTTCAAATTCCTCCTGATAGTTCTCTCTTGACTCGACAACATTTACCTGCACCCCTGTTATTATTCCTCCCCTCGCTCTACCTTTGACCTGTTCCTTCAGGGCACCTTGATACTCCAACCTAAATCCCCTAGGTAACTTAGATTTAACATCCGGCCAGTCTTTCTCTTCGACCCACGTTTCCACCAAACCTATTATGTGAAAACTTTTCAAATAGTCACATAAGTCCGACTTCCTCGCCCCTCCGACTTTTTTTTTAAGACCAGCTATATTCCATACCAATATTTTAATTTGTTCTAGACCCTCCCCCAACCCTCCACTCCGCCCCTTACCGCCACCGCCCCCACTCACTGAAAAACCTTTTTCTCCAAAGATAATGTCACTTCATTTAAAATGAACCATTCATTATCTAGCTTCAACTTCTGATGCGCTAGTTTCACTTCTTTCCCTTCCAACTTTGCCACTCTTGCCCTCTTTCTAAGTTCCTGTTGAATTTTCCTCTGCCTCACAGTTAAGTCGTCATCTATATAAATATTACTGCCGGCTAATTTATTTTTATTTCTCATCACATCCATTTTCTCTTCCCATTTACTTAGTTTAACTACTATGGGTGAAACGCCATTTCCGCTTTCTTTTCCCACTTTATACATCTCCAAGATTGCGGGCTCCAACATGAGTGTATTCGAAAATACCTTCTTCACTTCCACTTTCCAATTCTCCGCCTCTTTAATACCATTTATAACTATGTTACATTTCCTATTCTGTTTTTCCTTTTCTTCTACTAATTTGAAAAGTTCATCCAATCTTCTTCCTACCAGTTCGTATATTTTTCCTAGTTCTATTTCTAGCACCTCATTTTTAACCTTAACTGCTTTAAGTTCCTTTTCCAGGTTAGCCACTCTTTCCCTGGTCTCATTGAATATATAAATATATTCAGCCTTTCTGGAGCTCTATACCAATTATTGAGTCTTTTTAGGACTACCAAAACAAATCTCCTGAAGCCAAATCCCCTTCAAGGGAGTGGTTTACAAATTATTGTTCATGGAAGCAAAGCTGTGCTGATGAGAGTTAAATATCGAAACGCGTCCACAGATGGGTATCCACTTAAGGTATCGGAAAGACATGATCTTAAAAACCATGTTATTTTTATGCTTTTTGTTGAGTGCCACGAAGGTGGACTGAAAGCTGTAAAATAACTTACAAATTTGTTTTGGTAGTCCTAAAGAGTTTTAGTTTGGTAGTCCAAAAAAGACTCAATAATTGTTATAGAGCACCGGAAAGGCTGAATATATCTATATATTCAGGCTGTGTTTCGTTTGTTTTAAATTTGTATGATTATCTATAACGTAGGATGGTTTCACCAATTCTATATTATTAGAATTAAAAGATGTTTAGGCTAGTCAAATGAACGCAGTACTTATTCCTATTCTATTAATTTTGTTCTATTAATTTTTAAAACCGGATTCCTGTCAATTCTACTATGACACGTTTGCTTTTAATTTAAATGTTGAGGTTATAAAATGTTTGGCTCAAGCAAGAAAACCAAACATTACAGATTTCAGAATTTTGCTGTCATAAGGATCGTGCTAATTCCATTATTAAATATATTAATTTGTGATACTTCGTTAGCCTGTAGGACAATGGGAGTTTTCGCATTATATGTTTCTTGTAGTATTACTACATGTTTTAATTTTTTTCGGGCAGTTTTTGCATTGTGCTAGTGTATTATTCTTCTTCATTATAAAATAATTACGCCAGCAACTTTTGTGTGTTTTACAAGACATTTTTATTGTTAAATAATGATTGGCACTGCCCAAAGAAAGAAAACTGTTCCAAAGAAACGAAACTCTTGTACATACTAGGGCATCCAAACCGGTTAAAACCGGATCCGGTTAACCGGGTTTTCTGTTAAAATTTACGAAACCGTAAAACCGTTTTTTTTTTCGTAAAACCGAAAGTCGGTTTTTTGTATTTTATTTTTTTCTTCAAGTGGAAAATAATTTTATTTTTCTATGGTTATTCATGAAGTATTGTATTGTAGATTTATTTTTACTAAAATAAAACTTAAGGGGTCGTCCATTATTCACATGATGTTTTATAGCAACTTTTGATTCCAAAGTTTTAAGAACTTCGTGCCAAGAAACTCTCCAACTTCTACATGCGACCTCTCTAGCTGACCAAGGAGTCAAATTTACTTTCTTTAGCGTTTCTCTTTCCCAATTTCAGTCATTAACATTTGCCGGCGTTGTGTTAAATTTATAAAAATTTTAGTCTTAGATATTCAACATGACTCGCTAAAAAAGGATCGAATTCAGCTAACAGTTCGAAAATCATACAATAATTTCCGTTATTCGGATCACTGAACTTTTTATTCTTCCCTCTATACCACACAACGGAAGAAAAATTAATACATATAAGAAATTGCATGACTCAATCAACAGAGGCGGCTTTTCTTTTCGGCGGCCTTTTCGTTTGTATCGCCGCTCTATATCTGTCTCTCTCAGACTCAAGGCCACTGCGCTGCGTATGCCCCTAACAGCTCGGCCTTTCTCTAGCTCGGCCTTTAGTCAGCGACACTGACGCATTGACTCGCTGCGTTAGTGACGCCAGCGCCGCTTTGCTCGGATGTCTACCTTTAGGCACTGAACGTTCTAACCTTCTTCACACACTTGTATCATAAACTATTAATTCCACTTATTAGTTTTTTCCCTTTCTTTCGTTCTTCAATTATATTTTCTTCGAAAGAAAAAAAAAATTTCGAAGATTTTTCCAATGCCTATTCCAATTCACCTTTTATTAACGAACTAAACAAACAATTCGAATAAATGAGTTCAATTTCAGTTAGAAACGAAATAACGGTTCAATTACCCGATTTTGATGTTTCTAAAAATATTTAGAAACATCTCTAGATTAAGGGGTCGTCCATTAATCACGTGATGTTTTTGACACTTTTTAAATACCGCAGTAATAAAATTATGTATTTTTTTATATACCTACTCTAATAAAAAGTATTTTAAATCCTATTTGAATATTTATATAAATATTGTGCCACTTTTTTATTCTTTACGTAAATATAATGAAATAAAACACAAATATTTTTTTTAAATATTAAATAATAAATGGTGAATAAATATTTATTTTATTTGGTTTACAGCCGCAATTTATTTATTTTTATACTTAAAACTGGGTTTTAACCGGTTAATCGGTTTTTTATTTTACGAAAAACCGAAAACTGTTTTTTCAAATATCATCGGTTTTTTGTATGCCCTAGTACATACATACATACAAATGCCGCCCCGAACTTAATTGCGTATTTCATATCCGTCGCAAAAATCGATTTGAGCGCGTAATTTACATAATCGGTTTATTAAAATCGATTATTGTTATTAAAAAAATCCACTTTTCAAAATCGATTATATGAATAAAATAATCGAATAAAATGAAAATCGATTATTTTTTCACATCCCTAGTATCAATCGCCGCGGAAAGCGCTTGTGTTCAACACTGAACGTGTTTTTGCCTCGCGTAATTAATTTCATAATCTTACTTTGGACGTATTTTGTGACTAGTTAATGTTGTTTGGATTAATCACTGTTAAGTAATATGAATCATAATATCATAGAGCTTTTGATTTGATTTATAAATTATCCTACCTGAAGACTTATTATTGATTTATATTAAGATTTATTAATTACATATGACGGGGTAGATTCATACAGAAGTACAAGGGGCACATTCATGCTGTATTAATATGCCCCTTATTCTTGTGTTTTTTCGCAATTTAATGATACCTATCATTTTTTGTTACACAATACGATCATTAGAAATTATAAGAAGGGTACGAGGAGTAAGGAGGTTAATGAAGGAGCAATGTCGTCAGCTATATCTGATGTTTGGGAACACAAACTCTCTTTTAGGAAAACAGCAGCCAAATACGGGCTTAATGTACAAACATTAAAGAGCCGAATAATTTTAATCCATCAAATAACATCCATAACATCCATCAAAAACAATTTTATCTTCTTTCAAGTGTGTATTAACCTGCCCGTTCATGTATGAATGTACCCCTCCGGTTGTATGAATGTATCCCATTAGTGGGGCACATTCTTACATTTTACTTTTTTTTTAAAGCATTATGGAAATTCGCGCACGTGGATTTTCAGTAATATTTGGCTTCTACTACAGTACGAAATAGTTCAACTATCATCAACTATAATATGCTGTAAATTGAAAGAAATATTCGTAATACACAGCATTACGCAAAGCAAAATATAAAAACTGTATAAAGCCGCTCCACTCTCCCCTACATTGTACCTAGTAAATCGAGTGAAAATCGAAGGATAAGTGCAATTTATATACGTTATTAAAGCGGAATATAGCTTGAATATTATTAAGTCTTTTTACAGCAACAAAACAAATCTCATGTTGAAACACAAAAGATATTTGTATGTTATTTACTAGTTCCCATTCCACTTTCGTAGCACTACACAAGAACCAGATTAATAATATTGTTTTGAAGATTACGTCTATCTATTTAACCCAATAACATTGTTTTTAAAATCACATCTTTCTATTTAACCCGAATCTTAAAAACTGATCTTAGAAACAATGTTATTTGAGCTGAGCAGTACCACCGTTGCGATGTTTCACCGCTCACGTTTCACCGTTCGGCAATTTCACAGTTCGGAAATTTCACCGTATGCAATTAAAAAATACTTAGGTATACCGGTATGAAGTGAGCGATGATATACAAAGGTGTCGATAGGGAACATTTGTTGTAAACGAGACTTATTTTTTTTGTTTGGTTGGTATGATATCTGTTAAACATAATTAAAATACATCAAAGTCATCGAACAAACAATATTTTTTCATCGTGGTAAAAGTGTCCAGTTTTATACTACAAGTGATGATTTGTGGAAAGTCCTAATTCTCACTCCCATCGAATGCTTATCGAGGCAAATAGTGATCATGCTCTATCAGACATGCAACATGCAAAAGATGATTCAGAGATAATTATTTTGATGTGAGCAATCAAGACCGTAGAATGCCACCAAAACAGTTTGAAGACACCGAATTGCAAGCAATATTGGATGAAGATGATACTTTTTGTCAAAAGCAAATGGCAGCAATGTTAAATGTTGCACAGCAAACAATTTCTGGCCGTCTAAAGCCTATGGGAAAGTTTGAAAAAGTGTGGAAAATGGGTGCCCCATGAATTGAAACGCAAAAAAAAAAATTGAACACAAAGTGAAACCGGTTCGGGATACAAGACTGGGAGCTGCTACCCCACCTGCCGTATTCACCAGACTTGCCCCCTTCCGACTATCATTTGTTTTCATCGATGGGACACCCATTGGCTGAGCAGCACTTCGATTCCTACGAAGATCTCGAAAATTGGGTGATTGGTTTGTTTCAAAAGACGAACATTTCTATTGGCCTGGTATCCACAAATTTCCAGAAAGATGGTCAAAATGTGTAGAAAGCAATAGTCAATACTTTGAATAATTGTTTTTTTACTTTCCCATTCGAAATTAGTATTTCATTTTCTCAAAAAAAAACGCTCACTTCATACCAGTATACCTCTATATCAGGTCTGTCCACCCAGTCGATCGCGGCGTGATTTTGAGTCGATCTTTAGTTTTCTCACGTTTCTATGTACTTACTTAAAAATACATTTCGATAAATATAATGTAAACATTAAAACACGCTTATAGATAGCTTACGTTCAAATGTTGCTTCATGGACCTCAAGTCGGCCGCATCCCCACCAGTACAACAGCTTCCGTTGACTGCCGATGCACAAGAAAAACGAAAATCGAAAGATATTTTTGCACAATGCACTCCAAATATGAAACAGAATTTCCAAGAAATACTGACTGATAGGTACGGAATGTAAAAATTAACGATTTGAAAGCTGATCTATCTTTGCAGCAAAACATGTTTGTAAAAGCACTTAATAAACCACTTGGAATAACCATTGCATCTTTGAGAGTGTGTCATTTATTAACCAAAAAGAAAAAGGAATTTACTGATGGAACTTTGATTAAAGGATCGTTTTTGATGGCTGCAGAATCACTTTTCTCATATTTTAAAATCAAAAAAGGGATTATTGATCAAATTAAAGATTTATAACATTCGAGAAATACAGTCGCGAGAAGAATTGAAATATTAAGTGAAGATATAATTTGTCAATTAAATAAATATATGCGTATCCTTTTCTTTACAATTCGATGAATCGACTGATGTGACGGATACTGCACAATTAGTTTATATTTATCCGCATGGTATTTGATGATTGTACAGTAAAAGAAGAAATAGTTAAATTAATACCTTTGCACGGAAAGACGAGAGGGGAAGACATATTTAGAGTTTTTAATAATTTTATGAGAGAAATGACGTTTTGCTATTTTTAAATTGTTTTCGATTACGACGGATCTAATACGGAAGATGATAATTAACCACAATTTTTAGCATACCACTGCATTATCCACCAACTAGTTTTATGCTCAAAGCGACTTAATAGACACACTGTTATGGAAACTATCTTTAAAATAGTCAATTCTATATGTGGCAGTGCCCTTCAGAGACGTTTGTTTAGATTAGAAAATGTCGATAATGATAACGAACTATTGCTGCACACTAATGTGCGTTGGCTCAGTAGAAGTCGATTTATCATGCGGTTTCTAGAGTTATTAGAAGACGTAAAAAGTTTTCTCTCTGAAAGAGGTGACAGTTACCCACAGTTAACAAACAAAGAGTGGTTATTTGCAGTGGCGTAGCGAGCATAACTGGCGCCCCGGGGGTATATACTTCATTGGCGCCCCCCTCCCACCCTCCAGTAACACATATAATATACAGTAAATAGAATTTACGATTTTTTTTAGATTTTTAGAATTCACTAAATAAAGCCAAATATTGGGTTCGGAAATGTGTGCATGTGTCAAAATATATTTTCAAATATTAATTTTATTTCAATATTATACCATAATATATTAATACAAATAAGTACTATGTATAAATTTTTCTTGCTTTAGATGAAGCAAATTTATAAATTACTTCATCAAAGTCGATCATTTCAAATTTTTCTCTTTCCACACATAAAAATGCCAGGTCACTTAGGCGATCTTGCCCCATCTTTTATCGTAGATATTTGAAAATTAATTTGTGTAAATCGTGTACTTATTTCTTGCTGCAGACGATCAAGAACACTTTTCATAACGCGAGAAATTTCTCTTTCTGTGGAAAGGTCAACATTACTACCCAATTTTACTGGAATTTTTCGGCGTCTTCTAACACGGATTGTTATATCAATAATCCTTTTTTCACAGAAAGACTTAGTCTTTTCTATTGCCTGTTCGTAGATCTCTTCTCGAATTGACGCAAGCTCAGTCAATAATGATTCAATATCATGGAACGCTTCTTCAAAATTCATTTTAGGATATTGTAATCTCAACTGAACTCGATCAATTCTCCTCAAGATTTCATGCCAGATTTCATGAACGAAAGTTATAAAACTAAAATTCAATATATTTTGTAATAAAATTGTAGCTTCACTTCTGGTGTCACTTGTAGTAGTACCGTCCTCTGCTAATTTGCCTAATACTTCTACTAACCCTTCCAGCCCATCGGCAATAATGCTAACCGCTTGTGCACTCCATCGTGTTTCAGATGCATGTTTTCTTTAAAGATTTTTTTTAATAATTCCCATCGTAATGTGGAACGTGAGTAAAAGAGATATATGGTTTAAATTATCCCAAAACATGTTACAACGATTGGTTGTTGCTTAGCTGATTTTCACAATTTACAAATAATGCCATATTATTTTTTTCCAAAATTCTTCGTTGAACGCCAGATATGTGACCTGACATTGTATTTTCAATGAAGGATGCATTTTTGGCATGCATTTCAATAAATCCCAATAAATATTCTTTGATAGAGAGTTTTCTGTTGGTAAAATCAATATCTACATATCTAGAGACTTGCGACATTTGTTCTCGATGAGCGATATCAGTAGTTGAATCAAATAAAAGTCCATAATATTTATTTCTTTTAATGTCACTTATTAGTTGATTTCGAACTATAGATGCCAGAAGATGATTTGTTAGTAGTGGATCAAACTGAGCATTTCCGACATTGGTACCATCTTGAAGCGTTAGATTTTCAACATGACCACGTAGAGGAATATTTTGTATAATCAGATTATGCAAGCTAATATTCGTTGCAATATATTTCGCCAAAGTTCTTTTTCGGATTCTATATGTGTTTCCAATGATGCATCGATTCCCGTTTTATTAATCAATCTTCTTTCTGTTTCTTTCCACATTGTAAATGATTTTCGATGATTTGGACTTGTTTCATGGCTAATCAATTTATCTTTTTTGCTCCATTTATTAAGGCCAAATGTAGTTACGCAAGATGATTGTGTAGTGGAATTTGATGTAATAAACAGTAAGCAACAAAAACATTACGCTGCATTATTTTTTGGTGAGTATAATAACCAAGATCGGTTAATTTAAATTCCTTCTTCTTCATTACCGACTCGTTGATAAAACCAAGATTTTGGCATTAGACGATTAGCTGTTGTTGCTACTGCATTAGACTGCATTCGTTCTGAAATATGCGGGATCCACGAATAATCATTTCTGAGCGAAGTTGATTCGATATTATTGGAAGATAAATATTGAATTTTTAATAAGCAACATCTCTGAACTCCAAAACGTCTGGAAATGCAGAAAGTGTTTCTGTTGCATTTTCTGTACTTTTTATTTGATATGAACGCGGATTTGGAACTTCAGATGTACTTGGACTCCCATATTCATCTTCAAAATCTTGTATTTGTAGTGATGTGATGTGTGAGGAGTACATGATGTGACGTGTAGTAGCAGGAGAACAACCTGAATCTGATTCTGGGATTTGGTCCAGAATTTTTGAAACTTAGTGTTGCGGAGTTTGTACCTGGTGTAACTCTTGTTAATCGTCTTTGGTACTGTTTAAATAAGATCGGAAAGCAAAAATGAAGCTTCTACGTTGCCTGGTTCAATTCGTGTTTTCGTTGTCCTACAAAATTGACATTGGACGCAACGGCTGGTAAATTTCTGGCCACATGACAAAAAGTGTGCGCATGCAATCATCTCGGCGTTCCAACTTTAACATCTCTTATTACAAGAAACCGAAAAATGTTTTGCGGTATTAGTTGCAAGTTTACATAATAACATATTTACTACCGAGAAAATATCGATGTATCCTAAACAAAGTATTGATATTTTGATATGCATATGGGGTAATATTTTTCTTTACAAAAAAAAAAAAATAATAAACGTGGCAACGTCGTAGTTGTGAGCGCATCCACCATCTGTTACGTTGAAAATGTCAATTTTTAGGACAACAAAAACACAAATATTTATTGAACCAGGCAGCGTAGTAGCTTCATTACTGCTTTCCGATCTTATTTAAACAGTACCAATCACGATTAACAAGAGTTGCATTAGGTAAAAAGTTTGCAACACTAAGTTAAGAGATTTAAAAAACAATATTCTGGACCTAACCCTTATTCTGGACCTAACCCTTATTCTTTCCCTTATTGATTTCTCAGTTTGTTTTTCTTCCTTTAGTTTTCTTTTTCGATTCTGGGAACCGCTAAGTTTTTTCCAGGCATTAACATGGTTTAAGTAAAAAATAAATTTTTATTATATTAATTAAGATATTACTTTTGAACACCTTAGGGCAGCCATACTCAAACTTTTTTTTTTCTTGGGCCACTTTCAGATTTTAGCCCTGTCCCGCGGGCCGCTACAAAACTCACATCTTTTAATTAGGTTTTCAAAAGTAAAACAATTACGTTTAATTGTTTATTTAAATTTTCATGAGAACGATGATGTTGGGAACATTTTTTAACAATTTCATTTAGATCAGACTTGTAATTGTTGCACGCTACTCCCAATACGTTATCGAGATGAAAATCTGTAAGCCGGTTTCTGTAAATGTTCTTTGCAGATTCATCTTGTAATAGGATGATTCACAAAGATATATGGATGCAAACATTTGCATAAGCACATAAGTAGTATTTGGGCACATTTTTTAACAGTCTTACATTGATCGGGCACTATTATCCAAAATTCAGCGTACTCCATCTTCTCTATCTTCTAAATAACTTATATGTACTTATATGTACTTATTTGTATTTTCCAATTATTTTGTTTTCACTTCGATTAAAGCTGTCGAGTTTCTCAATAATGTCATATATAAAAGACACTACCATCTGTTATTTTGCAGTTCGGGATAATTTTTATCATTTAGCTGTAAAACAGAATTTGACGTAAAGAAAACCAAACTAAGTTCCAAAACTTTTCCGCTCTTCCTTTTCTTTTCCTCTCTTCTCTTCCACAACATTGCTATATTAGCTGCCTACTTCTTCCAACAGATTTTTAAATCTTCTATGGTTTAGTTCTCGTGCTCGGATATAATGCACAATACTTATAACTGTTTTCATCACAGCTTCTATTTCTGTGTAAAACTGCCAATAATATTGAGATAATCTGTACCTCTGGTTTGGCCTTTCATTGTAAGGAATTTAAAAAAATCTTCGAATATTTGCATTCTGTTCAGTGCAATATCTAACAAAAACCTAACATTGTGGGATGTGGCTATTTATACATACAGTATGTATACGCAATTGGCTATTTATACATACTGTATGTATACGCAATTGGCTATTTATACATACAGTATGTATACGCAATTGGCTATTTATACATAGAGTATGTATACGCAATTGGCTATTTATACATACAGTCAGCATTCAGTCTGTACCAGACATAGTGTTTAATTTTTAGGTAAATTACATAATGGACACTAAAAAAAATGTCACTTAATCATAATCATACAATCGGTAAAGAAGAATATGGATATTATGACAAAGCAAAAAAAAAAAATTACGGAAAATGATTATGATAAAACAACGCCATTGATATAATTTGTCTAATATCTGCTTGGTTTTACTTTCGATTTCTGGTATTGATGAGCCTATAATGATTATGCTATTATGCTTATCTGCTCCAATCTTGTGGACAAGGTCAACTGTGTATAACGCAAGTAGTAGTGGGGCTAATATGGTTGTGGTACCCCAACTGATGTGTTTGTTGTACTCGATCTAGTATTCCCTATTTTTACAAATTGATTTCGGTTTGCTAGATATGATTGGAGCCAGCGTTGTGTTTTGTCTCTAAATCCATATCGTTCTAGTTTCTCTAGTAGTGTATTGTGAGCAACACAGTCAAATGTCTTTGACAAATCACAGAAAATTGCCACTGCGCAGTTTTCTTTGGTATAATCATTGATGTATTCAAACATTCGAGAAAAGTGTCTGTTTTGAATGAACAGTTCACAATGTCTAAAAATGATGGTGTCTATTTTGGTAGAACTTCTTTTATGATGTTGCATGGAAGATTGTCTGATCCTGCACTGTAGATTTTAATTCTCTGAAATATGAGAGTAATTTCTGAGTCGGTCATTTCTGCCAAAAACATGTTAATATAAAATTTGGGGATATGGTCATAATTAATGTTTATCGGTGTTTTTCGTTATTTCTATCGGTGCATTTTTGAAAAATTCGTTGAATTTTGTAATATTTGCCTCATTGGAGATGATTTTGTTGTTATCTATTAATGTGATTGATTCTTCAAGGTTTTGCTTGTACTTTACTTTGTTAATGATACGCCATAGTTCTCTTTGTTTATTTGTGGCGTTATTGATTCTATCATTATAAAATTTCTTGTTTCAATTATCAGTCTCTTATGTTTTTTCTTCGCGTTTTTAAAGATTTTTTATGAACTCTGTTGTTTTCTCATTGCAGTCGTCTTTAGGTAAGTTGCTTTTCCAAGATTCTTCTTGTAAGGCTAACTTATTTTTAGATTTGTTCGTTTCGCTAAAGATTCTTTTGAATTCATATTATGTTCTGTCTGTTTGATTTTGTATGTTTCCGCCAAGGAGAATTGTATCTTGAACTGAGATTCCTTTTGTTTTTTTTTGAGTGAAAATATTGTCAATAATTCTGCTTTGTGTTTGCGTTACTCGTGTATGTTAGAAAATTTGATCTTTAAGTTCATATGATCTCATGAGTTCTAGTAGATAGAATCTTTCTTTCTTTTTTATCTATTGTATGTTGGTGAACCCTTTATTATTTAGGAATTTGATTACTTCTTCTTCTGTTAGAGTTGGGTGATGAGATTTTGTTGATGATAATAACTGGCGAGAAGCATAAATTATTGTATGAATTCAAGAAATGCTTGTATTCCCAATCATATGAAGAATATGAAGAGCAGAAAAAATAATTTTTGGAAATTTGTAAATCTGTACAAGTTTTTTTAGGAACAAAAGATAAATATGTAACATTTAAGGAACAATTCCTTCAAAATTGGGATAGTTGTAAAGAAATGTGGGTACATTGTTTTATAAAACATTTATCATTAATGGGAGGCACTACAACAAACAGAATTGAAGGATCATTTTGGACCCTTAAACAATACATACAAACTAAATACCATAGTTTGCTAATAATTTACATATGTATTATGGAAATCATAAACTGTATTGATTCAAGAATAAATATAAAATTAGCCAAAAATAACCAAAAAGATTTTTAAATTATGGATTGTGATATCGAAATAAGAAATACACTTGAGGGATGTTCTGAAGCCCTTACAGAGACATGAATAAAAAAATGTATAGGCAGTTAAAATTATTTCCAATTAGAGTCCAAAATAAAAATTAAAAAGAATGGCATTGAGGAAAATCTTGTTAGTAAAATATCAAAATTTTATAATACATCGGTAGAAACATGTTTGTATTCATTTTGGAATTCTTTTAGTGCACCACGTCGTCATATTCTTTTGATAAGAAAATATAATAATTTGCACATATATTCAAAAACTTGTTCTCATGCAAGATATATTTCAACTGAAAATGAACTAAATATGGATACAGATGTTATAAATATAAACATTGATGACTAAATTGAAACTGAACTAGAGAGTAGTGGGCTTAATGCAATGTAACGAGAACAACCTTAAGAACAAATTCGGTCTAAAACCGAGTCAATCGAGCCTTGCCAGCCCCTCAAATCAATCAAATAAAAACTTACAATCCAAATCTAAAATAAAATCCAAAGGACGTCCAAAGATAAATACTAAGCATACCACTTTTTACAAAAAAAATACAGAATAAAAAATGATATACCTATATTTATTTTACTTTATACCATATTTTACCTACTTTAAATGTAATTTAAACCTATATTTCACTGATTTAGTGAGACTTTGAATTTTATTTATATATAATTAAATTTGATACTTTAGAGTTTATTGAGAAAGATTGTAAACGAATTTTAATAAATAAAACTATAATTACTTATAATTGTTTATTTATTACCAAATAGTAACTCCAATATAGTCAATTGCGAATGCAGACTGTATGTGTAAATAGCCAATTGCGTATACATACTGTATGTATAAATAGCCAATTGCGTATACATACTGTATGTATAAATAGCCACATCCAACATTGTGATGTTGCTGAAATATCGGTACTGGAGTCGAAAGCTAAGCTAAAGAACTTCTTCAAGTGGCCAATTATGTTATTACGAATATACTTGGCGATATCTTCAATACGCCTCACACAGGTAGAATCAGAGAGCTGTATTTTTTAATTTCTAATAATATCTGTTATTTCACAATTCACGAAACATTCTATTACAATATCTGCGCCGATAAACGGTTTCATATTTTTAGCAAGAATATAACAAATTTCATACTATGCTTTAGTTTCCACTGCATCTTGCGATAATGCCACCGACATAACATTTTGTTGTTGTTGCAAAGATCTTTTCAAATAAGCCAATTTCTCATTTTTCATGAGTGACTAACTATGAAACATCTTTGAAAGAAACGTCTTCTCTCGCCGCCCGTTAAGTTACATGTCGCAGTGTGCAACCAGTTCCCTGCGCCTATTATTCCCGCGAAATTTTCAATAGGTAATTGGCTTAGTAACGTTATTAATAGAATTTGAAGCTACAACGGGTGGGCAACCCGAGGGCCGCAGTTTGAGTATGGCTGACTTAGAGTATAAAGCTAAACTGCTATTTGCCAACCCTGAGGAAGCCACACGTGGAGTCGAAACGTCGGGTTTGTAAATAATAAAGGATTTTTGACTGAAAACCCGATTATTTTTATCTACGTCTATATTTATAACTCGGCCGCAGTTTAGGTTTAACAATAACTAACGTATATATAGCTCAACATTGGGAAACTACTACTACTTCACATTTATGTTCTACACTACTGCACATGTATATTCTATATTGATTATTTTATGTCGGAAAAAATGAAAGGAGAAAAGATATCATTGGTTAAAAGAGATGCGGGAAACATAAAGTTGCATATCGAACAGTTATCGCTCTAAAAAAAGAAGCGTGTAAAAATATAGGTATTACTATTTTAGCAATATAAAGTCTTCAGAAAACAAGAACGTTTTGTATACGCTAATGTTTGATATATTTACAGCTAATTAATTATGTTACTATGGTTATTATAAAATAACAATTAAAATTTTCCGGAAAATCTTGGTCTTTGAACACCATTTGGCGCCCTTCTAGAAGTGGCGCCCGGGGCATGATACACCCCCTTGCACCCCCCTCGCTACGCCTCTGGTTATTTGATGTCATTCTTGGCAGACTTTAGTTCAAAATTAACTTTTAAAAAATTAATTCCGATTTTCGAATTAGTTTATTTCTACATGAAAAACAGCTTTTAAATGGTAATATCTTATGCATCTTCTTAATCCTCATCTCCATGACCCCAGACCCTCCTGTGGCCCGCTACGCGTTTTGGTCGATCTTGCCAACAATATATACAAAAAAGTAGATCGCCACTACAAAAAGTTTGGACAGCCCCGCTCTATATATACCGGTATGTAGACAAAAATATAAGAAAATAAATTGATATTTAAATTCACTTTAAATTACTTTTTTTACTAATTTATTATCTTATATTTTTGTTTATGTATTTTCTGAATTGGATACGGTTCAATTGCCCAACGATAAAACGTGGGCAGTGAAACTTTGCACCGGTGAAAATGCTCAGCGGTTAAATTTTCTGCGGTGAATATTCCGCAGTGAAATATATGTGGTGAAAGTTCACTGAACCGTCATTTTGGATAGTCCAGTTTTCTTGATTACTAAATTAGTAGAAATCAGCCCAGTAAAGTCATTTTTTAACATGGTTTAACATGCAACTAGCAATATGTAAACGAAAAAAAAGTGCTTTAAAATATATTAGATTTTGGGGTGACATCAAACATTCAAACATTTATTTTTTGTAAAATTGTCGATTACTGACAAAACCCATTTTACACGAGTCTTTTCTAATTTTATCTAATACTGTAATAAAAGTTACTTACACATAAACTCCCGGCCCAAGCTATCGTTGACCCAATTCTTCGTACACTTAACTTATCTACATTTATCAAAAAATGCAATACAATCAAAATATTCATAATAATGTGAGTAAAGAAACCCAACATTTCCCATTTGAAAATCCTATTAAAACAGTCGACCAAATTGCAGATTGAATGGTGTAATTTGCAAATACCCAAAATATCTGTTCCAATATCCAGTCTGGCTAACACCAACGCTTTTGACGATTCCAAATCTTCAAACATTCTGTTTACTAATACAACTCGCGAATTGATCGAATATAATATGAAACCCTTCAAAACGCAAACTAGGAAGATGAAATACAATTGCATATAGATGTTGAGGCAGTAAATATAAAAATACGGCATCAAATCTTTCCACACGTACGAATCCAAAAGGTATAATGAAAGAGCAAACAAATTTATAAAAACAATTATAAAGCTAACGTGCTTCACAATAGGAACCTTCATTCCGTTCCTTAACAGACACTTATCAATAGTGTCGAACGTGTCAAACAGCAGTTGGAATTCTTGCAAATTTCTGCCGGAAGATTTCAAAACCGCGAGCAAGGTTGTAATTGTACTAATAAAGTTCGCGAATAACAATAGATTTGTCGCCAAATTCATTCTGAAATAATTCCACCTTCCATACGCTAAAGCGAGGAAAGCGCACAGATTTATAAAAACTGCGACAGAAGTTTTGATTTTGTTCGCTTTAAACTCATTGGACAATCTGTCAAACTTCGGAAATAAAACAAAGAAGGCGCACCACTTCAGCAGAAAAGACACTTCTACTCTCACAGACATTTTACTGACTAATGAACAATTTAGTTGCATAGCAGCTGAACATTTGGAACAATTACTTACTGGTTTTTATAGAATTAATTTCAGTAAATTACTATCTACACAATAAATTATCACTTATTGATATTTTCAATTTAATCTAACAAACAGCAATGTATAGTTCTTGTCTGGTAAGGTATAGTTTTATTTGGTCTTGCCTGATCTTGTTTAGTCCTTTTTGGTTTTGTCTGGTCTTGCCTAATCTTGTCTAGTCTTGTCTTATCTTGTCTGATATTCTCTGGTCTTGTTTGGTTTTGTCCGATATTGTCTCCTTTCGTCTATTCTTTCATAGTTTCATTTGATCCACGCAGATCTAGCCTCGACTTATCGTATCTGTATCTGTTTAACTAGTCGAGTCTACTTTTATAAATATTGTAATAAAACAGACTTACACAACACCCATTCCAGGCTATTAGTGATAAAATAGTTTCTGACCTTAATTTGCCTGCATTTACCAAATAATGCATTGAAAACACGACGTTCAATATAATCTGAGCATAGAACAACAACATTTCCCATCGGAAACTCCGATTAAAACAGTCGACCAAATTGCAAATTGCGTCGTGTAATTCGCAAATGCCCAAAATGTTTTCGCCAAACTTCAGCTTGTAAAACAACAACGTTTTTGGCGATTCTACATCTTCAAGCATTCTGTTTAATGCCAGCAGTCGGGAATTGATTGAATGTACTATGCAACACTTTAAAACGTTAACTAGGCAAATGAAATACATTTGCAGATAGGTATTGATGGTGTACAGATAATAATTCGGTACAAAACTGTTCCATTGATACATATCCGTGACGTAATATAAAAAGAAGAGGACATTAAAAACCGCAACTTTAACTGTAACGTGTTTCAAAACAGGAACCTTGATTGCGTTCCGAAACAAACATTTATCAATCGAGTCAAACGTGTCGCACGTTAGAATTCTTTCAAATTTTTTCCAGAAGACTCTAAAGCCACATGTAATGTTAGAGTTGTACTGACAAAGTTAGCAAGTGTCATTAGAATTGCGCTAGGACTCGTATTTCTATTTCTCCATCTTGTGTACATCCCCCCGGAGAATGCGCACAGACTAACCAAAATTACGACGAAAACTCTGATTTTTCTTGCAATAAATCTTTTAGATAACTTGTCCAACTTCGGAATTATACCGAAGAAACCGCAAAAATTTAATAGAGAAGAGAGTTCTACTCTCACAGACATTTTACTGACGAATACACAATTTATATAGCGACCAAATTAACATTTAAAACATTACTTACTCGTTTTACCAGAATTAGTTTTTATAATCAGTTTGACAATAACAAATTACTATATGCATAATAAAATATCTATACCTAATTACAATTGTATTTTAATATACTAATGTCTGGTCTGTTTTTGATCTTGTTTGACCCTGGTAATGTCTGGTCTTTTATGGTCTTGCCGGATTATGTCTTATCTTGTCTTGTTTGGCCTTGTCTGATCTTGTTTGCTCTTGTCTGGTCTTGTCTGGTTTTATCTGGTCATGTCTGGTCTTGTCTGAAAAATGAAATGGTTTGTAAAAACCATTTCGCGAGAAACTACGCAGCAATGTGTAGCTCAGCGGCCCGTTGCCGGTCCCAAGCCCGGATAAAGGAGGAGGGTTGGGCGCAGGGTTAACAACCATGTCCCGTAAAAAAAACAATTGTTACGGAAACTCAACATTATGAAAACCAAACTGATCAACGGAGACAACCTCGGCAATGGAAAATGAAGAATGATTTGATTATATCCACATGGAACGTACGAAGCTTGTATAGGGTCGGAGCTATGCAAGAATTAAAAAATGAACTACTAAAATTCAAGGTACAGACAGCAGCACTTCAAGAGATACGATGGAAAGGAAATCAGATAATGGATCTGAAAGAATTTACACTATTTAACAGCGGTAATAGAATTAATACTCTCGGCACAGGGTTCCTAGTCACCAGAAATATGAAGCACATGGTAAAAGATTTCAAAGCGGTAAATGGGAGAATCTGCGCAGTAAGAATACAAAGGAATTTTTTCAACACGACATTCATAAACTGCCACGCACATACGGAAGAGAGAAGCAATAATTAAAGATACCATCTATGAAACACTGGAAAGACATACGAGGACATCTCATATATAAAATGAACACGCATCAAACATCATCGATGTAAGAAGTTGCCGAGGGGCGAACTGCGACTCAGATCATTTTATGGTGAAAGGAAAATATAGACAGCGAATAACAACAATGGAAAAGGGTAATAACTGCAATAAGCGAAGAGTTTATGATAATGAAAAACTAAAAGACGAGGAGACCCAAATCCAGGAGATACCAACAAAGAGTCACAGCACTTCTGAACGAAAACACGTGTGACATGGACAGTCAAAAGAAGTGAGAAAGAATAACTACAGCTATACACACAGCAGCAAGTGAAATTATAGGGGAAAGACCAACACGAAAACGTAATAACTGTTACGACGAAGAATGTTAAGAAGCGCATAAGGAAAGAAACGAAGCCCGGAAGAAAACGATACACAGAAAAACTAGAGCAAATATGGAAGAATATCAAAATAAGAGAATTCATTTCCAAAACCTGTGCAGAGCAAAGAAAAGGGCCTAGGAAAATAAGAGAGTAAGAACTAGAACAAGAATACAGAAACCAATGTATGCGAGCATTTTACCAAAAAGTGAAAGAAGTAAAAAAACATAATCAAGCAAGAACAAACATATGTAAAACAAAGCAGGTATTAGTAGCAGACGAGGAAAGTATAAGTGCAAGATGGAAAGAAAAATATTTTGAGGAATTACTAGAGGCTAATTACAGTGAAGAAGAAGAGGAAGCAGAAGAAGATGACGATAATAAAGATACTCAGTGCTACGGCCCACACATAAACATAAAGCCACCAACGAGGAAAGAAGTTAAAGAACAAGTGAATAAATTAAAAAACCAAAAATCGCCCGGAGAAGATGAGGTAACAGCGGAACTAGTAAAGAAAGGAGGAGAAGAACTAAGAGACAAAATACACGAGCTAATACAAGAGATATGGGTACAAGAGAAAATGCTAGACGGCTGGTCAAATGCAATAATTTGTCCCATCTATAAGAAAAAAGGAGATAAACTGGAGTGCAATAGTTACAGAGTAATATCCTTATTAGGAGTTTTGTACAAAATTATGGCCTATATAATAGCGGGAAGAATAAATCCATATGCAGAAGATACATTGGGCAAATACCAACCCGGTTTAGAAGCGGAAGATCGACGACAAACCACATATTCAAGATAAGAACAAGCCTGGAAAAATGATACGAATACAATATCGATGTCCACCAACTGTACATAGATTTTAAGCAGGCATACGACAGCGACAAGAGAATATGTAGAACAGACAATGAAACAATTTAGAATCCCAGAAAAGCTAGTTAGAAAACCTAACGAAAATACAACACACAAAAAATCGAGTGAGAAACCGAGGGAACTTGTCACAGCAGTTCGAATTGAAAAGCGCAACAAGGCAAGGCGACCCTCTGTCTACTGCGTTATTTAACCTAGTACTCGAAAGATATATAAGAAAGATAGATACAAATTGAGGACCGAATAATTATAACAGAACCTGCCAATATCTAGCATACGCAGACGACGTAGTGATATTAACAAGAACAAAACAAGCCCTAAAGACAGCTTATTGTGAATTAGAAAAAGAAACAAGAAAGGCTAAATGTAGAAAAGGTAAATGTAGAAAAAACCAAGTACATGCTGATGACGAGAGACATGAGCATCTCATCTCAACATCTCAGCAGGAAATAGAAGCTATTATGCACTAAAAAAGATATTCCAATCAAGAAATGTCAAAAAGAGAATATATAAAACAATAATAAAACCAGTAGTAACATATGCAAGCGAAACGTGGATTCTAAAACAAGAAGACGAAAAAAACCTGTGTATCTTTCAAAGAAAAATATTAAGACGAGTACACGGACCAGTGCAAGAAGAAGGGGAATGGAGGATACGAATGAATCACAAGTTAAGAAACCTATATGAAGACTCAGATATAGTCGCCACAGTAAAGCCCCAACGATTGAAATGGTCGGGACACGTAATAAGAATGAAAAATAATCGCGGTCCGAAAATGGCATTTGACAAAAAACCAGAGGGTACGCGGAAGTGAGGCCGACCAAAAAAAGATGGAGCTATGATGTGGAAAATGACCTAAGAGAAATGAAAATAAGAAGTTGGAGGATAAAGGCTCTAGATAGAGAGGAATGGAAGGAAGTAATTGAGCAGGCCAAGGTTCTACATGGACCGTAGTGCCGACAGAAGAAGAAGAAAGCCGATTGGAGCGACGAATCCTCAGCATAGCACATACAGCAAATGCTATCAAGTGGTATATGGTTGGTTCGAAGACAAAGGAAGGTACTGGTGCAGGAGTGTTTGGACCTCTTACCTAGGGTTTTTCGGGTCCGAGTGCCCGGTCCCGGACTCGACGAGTGCAAGGGTAAATACCCGGTATCCGATACCCAATCTAACACTCGACGAGTCTCGGGTATTGAATGTTTGGCATTGTCAAGTACACCGCGTCGTAAGGAAGATCGGCGATTTAGCATAACACTTGATGAATGGACGAGTATGAAAATTCGAAATCTAAATATCAATTTGCATGGAATTGACTCTAGAATGTATAATCTGGGTTTATTGAGAATTTTTAACTCATGTACTGCTACACAATTAGTCGAAATAGTAGAATAACACTCAACACATTTAATATAAAATTTAAAAAACATATAGTTGGTTCAAACGGCGTTCAAGTTTAAATTGGACGAGAATCTTCTAGACTTTTAATTTTTGTTTGAATCACACTATAAAATTCTCTGTTTGTGATGTAGTATATAAAAAGAAAAATATTACCGGCTTGCTAGATGAAGATGACCATGATCTAGATGGTATTGATGATGATATTACAAGTTGAATTAACTTCTAGACTGAATTAAGATCTAGACAATTTTGAAATTCATCCATTTGCCTTCCGCTCTAAGCTTCTTGTGGAGTTTTGTTTTATTTATCTATTTACCATAACATTCTCCAAATCCCTTGTTTATTTTTTTAAGTCCCACTTAACTTAATAGGCAAGTTCGTACAGTATCGCATGCTTTACCATATGTGTGAACATGAAAAATCCTTTCGTGTTTTTGTTTAAATTGCAAAAGAGATTAGACCCGGACCCGGACACGAAAAATCGGATTCGGACTCGTCGAGTCTAAAAAGACCTGGTATTCCCATACCCTACCTTGTACCAAATATTTCGAATCCATCCATAGGAATATTCCCAAGTTTCTTCCAAGCAGAGGTACACGCAATCGATATCAGTCTGGTTTGTAATAAATAAGCTAGTTTTTCCACTAACACACCTACTTAACTTGTGCATAGAGGATGGAATCTTCCCAGACTGTCTTAAACTGTTTAATGTGATCCCCGTTTTCAAAACAGGAGACCGGTAGATAGTAGGTAACTACAGACCAATTTCGCTAATCCCAGTCATATAAAAAATCTTGGAGAGTATTCTTATAGTTCAGCATACCAAATACTTTGAATCTAATGACATATTTATTAAGAACCAATATGGATTTCGTAAGGGTGGATCAACATTAGGGGCATGCTTTAATTTGTCGGACTACATAGTGGGGCTTTGAAAGGGGTCATTATGTGGGCTCTGTCTTCTGTGACATGATTAGCTGATAAGCTCAAAATGTACGGGGTCGGTGAGAGAGGACTGCTTTTATTTACTGATTAACTTTGTAACAGATATCAGCAGACCTTATGCGGGGGTGACCTGTCTGAAAGGATATTGGTTAAGAGGGAAGTACCGCAGGGTTCGCTTCTTGGGCCGTTACTTTTCGTCAATGACCTGTCTACTGCTACATTCCAAAATGAGTTGATTCTCCTTGCTGACGATTTTTTTTTTGAGGGGGTCGTTTGGCTGCAAAGCCTTTCTGCAGTGCGACCAACTTGATCTATTGTGCTTGACCCTACTATAATTACTCTCCCAGGAATTCAACTTCGTGAACGAAGTCTAGGATATTCCTGTCAGGTTTGCTACTCAGCTCCAAGGTGGTCATTCTTGCGACCCCGAAGTGGGCAAGCCTTGTGTATGCTAGCGCTACAAATGTGCACATTATGTGTTCAGCGGTTTCTTCGTCTGATTTACATAATCATAGGCAACTTCCTATGCCTTTCCAATTTTGTGTAGGTGATATCTCGACGGACAATGTCCTGTGAGTATGCCTAACAAAGTTCTGATTTCTCTTCTAGAGAAGCTTAGCATCTGCTGCGTTATAGCGGCAGAATAGTTTATGAGCATTTTAGCTTGCCTCTGTCCTGGCGTGTTCTTCCAGTAGGTTTGCTTTTGCTCTTCTTCCCATTTCTTAGTCCCCTGCCTTAAGTGGGCCTTTGTAAGCCTACAAGTTGGCTCCGGGCCCAATAAGGGAGCCTCGGCCCCGCTTTTGGTGAATGCGTCGGCCATTTCATCATCATATATGCCCTGGTGACCCGGTGGCCACATTAGCGTGAGTCCGTTACCTTTCACCAGTTGCTTCAGGGTTTGTTTACAGTTCCAGGTTTGGAATTTCCAATTTCCAAAATTTCCAAATTTCCAACTTGGAATTAAAGTTGTGTGCTTTTAAATTCCTTAGAGCTGCCTGGCTGTCCGTTAGGATGTAGATTTGCGCTCCTTTAAGACGTTTCTTTAGGCAGATTTGTGCGCATCTTTCAATGGCCATAATTTCAGCCTGTAGTACCGTGGGAGCCTGACCCAATGCCGTGGACTGCATGTGACTCCGGCTGTATATGCCAATTCCTGCACCCTTTAGTAGTTTTTGATGCGTCGGTGTACTACATGGACGCCTTGTCTTTCAGATGTTCGATTCTTTGAACACTGCTTTGGCGGTCATTAATGACCACTTAAACGGCTGTGTCCAAGTCATATTTTGTAGACATTGTGTCCCAGGAATTCTTCACAAATTCCTTTCCGATTTGTTCCCATTTTGTCATGTGTCTATGAATAGGGGATGTACACCTAAGTCTCAGAGCATTGAGAAGACCTTCTTTTTCTACCTGTTTGTGCAGTGTCCAACAAAACTTCCATTGCCGTGGTTGGAGTAGATTGCATAGCTCCAGTTATACCCAAGCACGCGAGCCCTTGAAGCTTTTATAGCATGCTTTGGGTCTTTTTTTCCTTTGTTTTGTAGCACCATACGAGTGAACCGTAGGTTATAATCGGTCTTACTACTAATGTGTAAGATCATAGGACCATTTTGTGTTTTAGTCCCCATGTTTTCCCAAAAAGCTTACGGCAGATCCAAAAAGCCGCTGTGGCTTTTGAGAGCGTTTTCTTCAGATGCGACTTCCAAGTGAGTTTCTTATCCAAGGTTACCCGTAGATATTTCACCTCCTCGGAAAACTCTAACGTCGCTAACGACCATCAATGCTCGGAGCTTTCAAGTTCAGCTTCCTCTCTCTGGTAAAGGGAACCATTACTGTTTTGCTCGGGTTGACACTAAGGCCCTACTTCTTGCTCCAACAGTTGATGATGTTAAGTGCACTCTGTGCAAGGTTCATGATTGCACTACCAAACTTTTTATGATGGCAGGCACGACGAGGCACCACAGCAGAGGCGAAAACACCCCCATTGTGCGAAGCCTCTCTCTGTGGTTACCGTCCTCGTTGATCCCCCCAGTGCGGCGGTAATTTTGCGATTGGTCAGCATGTCTTGATTCCACTCAATGATAGGGTCTTCCATCCCTTTGTTGGTGGCTGCATTCTTTATTGATAAACGGGTTCTGTTGTCAAACGCTCCCTCTATATCTATAAAGATACCTACTGCAAATTATTTGCAGTCCAGTGCTGCTTCCAATGTGGTCGTTATCTCGTGTAGAGCGTCCACTGTAGATTTGCCTAGCTGATAAGCGTATGGGTGCTTATGGAGAGGACTTCTTTTGAGAGGTCCGCACCGTATGTGATTTTCCACAATTTTTCCATTGTTTTCAGGAGGAAGAAAGTGAGGCTAATTGGGCGGTAGGACCTTGCCAGGTCT
Organism: Phosphuga atrata; assembly: GCA_944588485.1. Lineage (NCBI taxonomy): Eukaryota > Metazoa > Arthropoda > Insecta > Coleoptera > Silphidae > Phosphuga > Phosphuga atrata. The sequence continues at coordinate 49,049,156 of OX155900.1, read as the reverse complement.
TGAGGTCTGCGCCCTGCCTTAGGGATGAATATCACCTTGTCCTCTTTCCATTCCAGTGGTATATACGGCAGCTTGTTTGCTCGCAAGACGATTGCTGATGATACAACGGTATTGTGTGCTATTGAGCATCGCGACAATGTAGTGCTAACTATGAACATTATTCTGGATCTAGAGGATAGGTTCCTGGCAAATCACTTATGTTTAAATCACACTAAGACACACAGACCTGTGTTCTCGCTAAGGCAGCAGCAAGAACAATAGATCTCAGCTGTAAAATTTCTGGGCAATAAATTTGATACCAAGATGACTTTTGTATCACATATTGACTACATTGCGGGAAAAGTTGCATCTGGCATCTATGCTCCGAAACGTTTGTCTGAATATGTTGACATTAAAATATTAACCATAGCCTATCACACTCGTGTGCATTCCTTACTGACATACGGTATACCTACTCACTTGGGAGCAAACAGCACATTCTGCGAGATTATTTCGCTTACAAAGAAGAGCCATACGCATACTGTCTGGTCGGAGTTACCGAGCTGATACAAAAAACGCCTTTATCAAACACAGCATCCTGAATTTACCATCATGCTATATATATATATATATATATATATATATATATATATATTATCCTTGATTCTCGCGAAGGAAAACTGTCATAGATATATGGTTCATAGTGACATCGACAATAATAAAACTACGTACAGAAATAACTTAATGCCTGCTCAACTCTTGGAACTCTTCGCAAGTGGAACTCTTCGAATTCTTCGCCAAGCTCCGGTATTTTTCAATAAACTACCTCAATATGTGCGTGATTTGAAATAAAAAAAAATCAATTCTGTGATAAAACAGTACCTATTAAGAGAGGCCTTCTTTAATACAACTGACCTTTTAACTGGTAATGTAAGTTCTATTATAGGATAAGTTTTTGTAACCCTACGGATTCTGGGAAGGGTAAAAATTCGACCACAAATAACCTCAGACAAGAACACTTATATATTGCTACATACAATATATGCACGAAATCCCAGGAACACCTTGAGGAACTGAACCACGAGCTGGAATCCATTAAGTGGGATATCGTGGGACTATCGGAAAAATGTCTCCTGGGTGAAAAAACTACCACATTAACCTCAGGACATGTGTTATACTAGAAAAACACAACAGATAAAGACCATCTGGGAGGCATATGATTTCTCGTCAACGCGCGAATGAAACATATAGTGATGAAGTACTTCTCTATCTAATAGAATCATATATAACACGATAAGACTGAACATAAGTGATCAATTTTTCCCATCGCGGATCCGTTTTTGCTACACATAGAACATTTAAGACGATAAGAAGCTCAAAGGACGAAGAAGAAGAGAAAATATATGAAGATATAGCAAGATCAAAACAGCTAGAGAAAACACACTTCACGTTAGTGATAGGAGATTTCGACGCCAAAACCGGTGAGGAAAACGAGGTCTCGGCGTGCGTAAGGAACAGCAGAGGAGAATGCTGGCAAATTTTCTGGAAAAAAGAGAATTTGTACTGCCTAAGCACGTTCATTGAGAAACCACCACAACCTCCAGGTGGACGTGGAGGATCCCAGACAACTCGGTCAAAAATGAGATCGACAACGTTTTCGCAAATAGCATATCAATAAGCAAGAAAGTCGAAATCCTGAACCGGTTCGATACAGGAAGCTACCACAGGATTGTCCGAGCAAAGCTAAAAATAAAAATCGCGACCCAAGTTGCTACAAAGAAAATATGTGGGAGAGCAAAACAAGTAGGGTACCCGATACTAAGTATAACCACCAAGAAAAATGTATGCAACGAAGAAGCATGGTAAAGGAAACTAATGAGTACAAGATACTCAACAGAAGAATCAAAACGACATCCCTAGAGACGTAAGCTCATACAACACCAACATCCAAACGATAATCTGATCATCAGACAATCGGGACAGATCCAAACTCTCAAAGGAAAAACAAAAATAACCAAAGAACAAAGACGGAGTGGAAATCTCAAACAACTACCAAAAGTAATACAAGAGTTCTACACCGACCTATACTCTAAATCAGTGTTTTTCAAAGTGTGGGTCGCGACCCCCTGGGGGGTCGCGAAGCCTTTCTAAGGGAGTATCGAAGGCTCTTTAAAGGGATCGCAGTTCTTTAAGAATTTAAAATAAAGAGCCCTTAAGGTTGTTCACTCGTGACAGTAGTAGACAATCGACTTACAGGTAGTTCACTCGTAAAACGGCTTTGCTTGATAATATGTTACATGTCTACAGTCTCCTACAAAAATAATATTTTCAAGCATTGAAAACCTCTAACTTTGGTACCAATATAAGTCGATGATAGATTGTAGATTGTAGATACAAGTCATCACCACCATATCTACAATCTACAATCTATCATCGACTTATATTTAGTACCAAAGTTAGAGGTTTTCAATGTTTGAAAATATTATTTTTGTAGGAGACTGTAGACATGTAACATATTATCAAGCAAAGCCGTTTTGCTAGTGAACTACCTTAGAGAAGCATTCATAGTAAAACAAAGTAACTCATTCAAAATGTTATATTTATTAAGAAAAGGTTAATTAAAGGCTAGGTAGAACACAAATTAGGTTAACACAAATCAACAAATACCTTCAAGTCACATGAATCATTAATTTCATTGGGAATTAATAACCGAGGCACACCATCACAATAATGGGATGGTTGGGCCTGTTTCTTGTTAATCAATTTTTCCCATCGCGGATCCGTTTTTGCTACACATAGAACTAAATCGCTTTCTAAATTTAGACGATTTTTCTGTTTGCCTTTTATTTTAGCCATCGATGAAAACGTCAACTCGCACAAATAGGAGGTGGCAAATGGAATCAAACACTTCAAAGCTTCTCTGGTTAATTGTGGATATTCTGTTTTTATCTTTAGCCAAAAGCTATCCAAAGGGATAGACATGAAATCCAAGTGTAACATTCCATCAGCAGATAATTCCAACAGATTTTCTTTTAGATTGGTTCCCAAACTTGCCGCGTCTGTAGCTGCTTTTAAAAACGGATTTATGATCCATCTTTTTCCAGTGTTTTCTGAAAGTTCTTCCACTGAGAAATAATGACACAATTCTTCTTTCAAATTCTGCAACACAATTTCCTTGCCAGGTATATATGATTTGATGTTTATCTCAGATCCCACTTCCCCAATAAAACACTGAGTAGAAGAAAACGAATCAAAGTTATCTTGCTTTATGGATGATGACCACAGGTTTATTTTTTTCGTAAAGCCATGGATTTTGTCTTTAGCGGTAATGAAATTTCCTACCCTCCCTTGAAGGCTTTTATTCAAAGCGTTTAAATGCTCGAATAGGTGAGAAAGAAAAGCCAGTTTCAAAAGGAATTCCGGGTCACAATTCAATTTGGTATATTCGGACTTGACCTGCTGTAAATACAACAAAAGTTCAGCTCGAAGTTGCAAAACTCTTGTCAGTACTTTGCCTTTCGATAACCACCTAACCTCTGTGTGGTAAAGCAAACTAAAGCAAATGTTTCGAAATAAACGTCTCTGTAGCGCTTTTCCTTTAATAGAATTTACTAATTTTGTAATAAGAACATCAATTATAATAAGAACGTCATTGTATTCCTGTGGCAAGGTTTTGGACGCAAGGGCTTGTCGATGAAGAAAGCAATGGCTCCAAGAACCTTTTGGCATGAGTGCTTTAAGTCTGGTAATAAAGCTGCTTTGCGAACCAGTCATAGATTTTGCTCCGTCACTACAAACAGCATTTATGCATTTCTTCGCCCAATCGATATGGAAATCTTATGTAGCTTCAAGGTATATGTTATGTAAGCACTGACCAGTTGTATTCGTAGGCAGAGCTTTACTAAACAGTATTTTTCCATCAATCTATCATTGGATTCAAAACGCACAAAAGCAACAAACTGCACACAACCCCCAATATCAGTAGATTCATCAAACTGCAGGGATACAAAAGTACTTTCTTTTATTTTTTCTATGACTTGATCACGAATGTCAGTCGCCATATCGCTTATTCTACGTAGAATGGTATTGTCAGAGAGAGGTATACTTTTAAGCTTTTGTACCTCTTGTTTCCCAAACATAATCTCTGCTATATCTAAAGCCGCTGGTAAAATCAAATTTCCGGAAATCGTATGAGGTTTTCCAGCTTTAGCCACAGGAAAAGCTACTCGATAACTAGCTAGCAGCGCTTTTTCATTTATATTCGACATCTGTACTACAGTATTTTTTTGATGATTAACCCTTAAGAGCTAGTCATGGGTCGTTTTCGACCCAAGCGAAATTTTAAAGTGCTGTAACTTTTGAAAACGGGTCCGGAGCATGCTATATCCCCTCCCTAAAAAAAGTTATGTCCCCCGAGGACCTACCTACGAGCCGGCAGTGCGCTAGTCTCCCTCAGGCCATCGTAGTGAGCACATGAACTTCGCCGCGGACGAAAACGACCCATGACTAGACTTTACGTTGCTCAAAAGTACAGGTAAGTTTTTTAAACTTTTTTTTTTATGCGTTCAATATCATCTTAAAATCTTAAAAAAAAATTTTTTGTAATTTTTTAAAAAAATTTAAAAAATTAAATTTTTTTTTCCTGTAGTTTCACTAAAAATGTCATCACGATCGGCGGAAGAAGTTTTGAGTATTCTTCGGCCTAGAGATAACATAATATATTTTGGATCAGACGACTCCGAGGAGGAATCTGATCTGTTGGAAGACCATGACAGCGATGAAACGGAGTATGAGGTCTCAGATTTAGACGACCGCGATGATGACGACGTCAGTGAACCAGAACAAGAACCAGAACCAGAACAAGAAGAAGAGATACCGACAGGTACTCGACGTAGGAAGTATGTGTACGGGGAGGATAAATATAAGTGGTGCGTAAATGCTCCCGAAAGTCGCGGTCGGAGAAGCAGTATTACAGTTATTTTACCTCGTGCTAAAAACGCGGCTGCTTCGGCGAGTACTCCGTTACAATATTGGAGCACCTTATTCACCGACGATGTTTTGGACGTTATCGTGTTACATATGAACGAAGAAATCGCACGGTTCATGCGTAACGTTGATGACGCTGACTGGGCAGCTGACAGGGTATATCAAGACCGCAACTTTTTCTGTTTTACAATAAAAACATCGTTTTCTCTTGTTCATTTTTTGGAGCCCAACATTCGCGGTTATATTTTCTTCGACTCCTAGCAATCTTTGAATGGATTACTTAGTAGATGTATGAATTTGTAGGTATTCAAGGCGTTTACGGAGCTGTGGCGCTATCAGATCGAATGCAAACTCTTTCAAGAAATCGGCTCGAGAACGCGGCTCATTTGTAGAAGCTAAATTGTACAAAATGGAGGCATTCACAGTGGCCTGATCCATCATACCGAGAAAGAAACGCATAGTCCATCTAGAGTCCTTCGAGCGCATGAGTAATTGGCGCATAGCTGATCAAACACATCAGTGCCGCACTTCGTTGAGTTATAAAACTCAATGATCTCAGGTTTATCAGTATCTGCGGACTTTTTCCCTGTTTTGTGTTTCGATGACAACAGCAATACGACCTTATTTTTTTTCGGGCAAAAAGACAATAAAATATTGCTCCCGTCGTAGCCGTATCGGACCGTGCCCATCGTCGCATTTTGACGGAATGATTCCGGAATCTGCCGCTTATTTTTGCGAATCGTTCCGACCATGGTGATCCCGTAATCTTTTTTCATTGTATTGAAAATTTCAATAGAAGTGAACCAATTGTCACAAGTGATCGTTCGGTTAGTACCATGAATAGGTTGGCTTATCACGCGAACATAGTACGATGGTACACTTTCGTTTCGTTCCGAGGGGACTTTTCCGGTGTACGGTATCGCTGACAACATATATGATGTTTTAGCATCGTTCATCGATACAATTTTTATACCGTAACGCGCAGGTTTTGATTTTATATAAACTCTCGCCGAAAATTTGCCGCGAAATGCTAATAACTGCTCGTCGATTGTCAAGAACTCGCTAGGAGAATAATTTAATTCACAATTTTTTATAAACGTGTCCCAAATTTCGCGGACCGGCGCTAATACGTCTGTAGCGCGTCTTTCTGCTCGAGTTGTCTTATCATCGAATCGTATTCTGCAGCTCAGAAACTGGAACCGAGTTCGTCCCATCGCGGCTTTACATAACGGGACGCCAAATTGTTCACCCCACAATTCTCTCAGGTTCACTCGGTTGCTTTTACACGCGCCGAAAAGATACAATATGCCGAGGAACGCTTTTATTTCAGTAACACACGTCGATTGATATACCCTGTCAGCTGCCCAGTCAGCGTCATCAACGTTACGCATGAACCGTGCGATTTCTTCGTTCATATGTAACACGATAACGTCCAAAACGTGTTACTGAAATAAAAGCGTTCCTCGGCATATTGTATCTTTTCGGCGCGTGTAAAAGCAACCGAGTGAACCTGAGAGAATTGTGGGGTGAACAATTTGGCGTCCCGTTATGTAAAGCCGCGATGGGACGAACTCGGTTCCAGTTTCTGAGCTGCAGAATACGATTCGATGATAAGACAACTCGAGCAGAAAGACGCGCTACAGACGTATTAGCGCCGGTCCGCGAAATTTGGGACACGTTTATAAAAAATTGTGAATTAAATTATTCTCCTAGCGAGTTCTTGACAATCGACGAGCAGTTATTAGCATTTCGCGGCAAATTTTCGGCGAGAGTTTATATAAAATCAAAACCTGCGCGTTACGGTATAAAAATTGTATCGATGAACGATGCTAAAACATCATATATGTTGTCAGCGATACCGTACACCGGAAAAGTCCCCTCGGAACGAAACGAAAGTGTACCATCGTACTATGTTCGCGTGATAAGCCAACCTATTCATGGTACTAACCGAACGATCACTTGTGACAATTGGTTCACTTCTATTGAAATTTTCAATACAATGAAAAAAGATTACGGGATCACCATGGTCGGAACGATTCGCAAAAATAAGACGATAAAAATAGACAATAAAATGCGACGATGGGCACGGTCCGATACGGCTACGACGGGAGCAATATTTTATTGTCTTTTTGCCCGAAAAAAAATAAGGTCGTATTGCTGTTGTCATCGAAACACAAAACAGGGAGAAAGTCCGCAGATACTGATAAACCTGAGATCATTGAGTTTTATAACTCAACGAAGTGCGGCACTGATGTGTTTGATCAGCTATGCGCCAATTACTCATGCGCTCGAAGGACTCTAGATGGACTATGCGTTTCATTCTCGGTATGATGGATCAGGCCACTGTGAATGCCTCCATTTTGTACAATTTAGCTTCTACAAATGAGCCGCGTTCTCGAGCCGATTTCTTGAAAGAGTTTGCATTCGATCTGATAGCGCCACAGCTCCGTAAACGCCTTGAATACCCACAAATTCATACATCTACTAAGCAATCCATTCAAAGATTGCTAGGAGTCGAAGAAAATATAACCGCGAATGTTGGGCTCCAAAAAATGAACAAGAGAAAACGATGTTTTTATTGTAAAACAGAAAAAGTTGCGGTCTTTCGCCAAACCAACATTTGTTGCGCGAAATGCGGTAAACCCACTTGCGACGAACACCGTATTTCTTGCTGTATACCTTGCCACCATGCTTAAATAAAATATTGACCTAACACACACTAAAACATTGTTACGTTATTAGTTTATATCCACTTTACAACAAATTTATTCATTAAAATCATTTTTACACGCGATTTTAGTCATTTTTACACGCAATTTTAGTACCCAAATTTTTGCTATTTTCAGGTTCAAAAATTAAGCATTTTTTTTCAATAAAATTTTTTGGACTATTTTTTTTATGAAAGGTAGGGTCTTCACCTTCAATTTCTTTTTTTATTTGTGTCGATATCTTTATTTGGCTTTAAGTTATGATTTTTTAAGTAAACAAATTATTTTTCGTGAGATACCTCCAGATTTTCAATAACAAAAGTATAACAAATTATTTTTTTCAAAATATTCCTATTGGAGCTTTAAGTTGAAGGTTGAAAGAAGCTCCATGATTTTTTTCAGATTTTTTAAAGCGTTTTTACTGATCCAAATAACGCAAAGACGAAAACGACCCATGACTGGTTTCAGAAGGTGCCCAAAATATGACTAGCTCTTAAGGGTTAAGGCCCTTCAATTTTCTTTCAAAAAATTCCAACGGTTTGTTTTTTTCATTTTGTTGTTTTGTGTTGAGGTGGTGCAGTAGTTTCGATGGCTTCATGCTTTCGGGTGATAAAGTTTCGAAGCAAATAACGCACTGTGGTTTATTTTCAATCACAGTAAATCCGAATTTTAAATAATTGTCATCATACAGACGCTTTTTCTTTGGTTTTGTTTCACTACTCTCACTAGAAGTTGAAGCTGACGGTTGTTTTGATCTTTTCAGAAACTCATCCATTTTCCAAAAATTACGTCACAATAAAGTCACTTCAATAAACTGAAATACGCAAATTCACAATTCAAACAATAGCTTACAATAGCGTTCGTCAAACAAATGGTAAATCGGCAGTATCACGTTATTCCCGTCTCGTTCATTCACTCGACTTCATGTTCGCCGCATTCGAGAGCGGCATCGGCCACGCATGGCCACAGGATCAAGTAATAAGAAAATTACAGAAGATATACAACATAGTTGCATTTACAAGAAGGGAGTAGAATTTTAATATTTTTTACCATTTTTGGGTTATAGAAGAAAAAGGTATAATTTTCATATAATAATATATATGTAGCTATATATGTATGTTTACATACATATATTGGAAATATTCCCTCTATGGCAAATTAAATTATAAAAATAAATATACAGATAGGGGCGATTGCATTGCTATTGTCGTATCGTTTCTCCGTGTAGGCGTTTGCCGATGCGGTAAAAATATGTGTGTTATATGTAATTAATTACGTATTTAGTCGATATCTAATTATAAAAATAAAAAAAATGATGTACAGATTCGATATTTGTATCATAAAAAATACAATCTGGAAACAGCGGAGGCTAGGGTAGGTTTTTTTCATTTTTTCATTCATCTGCAGCCAAGCTACAGAGAAAATGGATTTCTATCAGCCAGTGGAACAAGCAGGATTCCGCAGAGGGTTCAGCACTACCGATCACATACAAACACTACGGAATCTAATTGAAAAAGCCACCGAATATAATTCCCCTATCCACTTAGCGTTCGTCGATTATCATAAAGCATTCGATTCAGTTGAGACTTGGTCAATCCTAAAAGCTATGAGAAATGCAAGAGTAGATTCAAGATACACCGTCATAATCGAAAATATTTAAAGAGAGCTACACTACACGTCAAGATCGAGGAAGGACTCATCACCAACAGAATAAATATAAAGAGCGGAGCACAACAAGGGGATACAATATCATACAAGCTGTTCGCCCTACGCCTAGAAGACGCTTTCAAACAACTAAGATGGGAAGAGAAAGGTATAAGACTCGATGGGACATACCTTAGCCACCTTCGTCTCGCTGATGATATCGTTATCATCTAAAGCGACCTTGATGAATTAGAGGGAATGCTACAACACCTCAATCAGGAGTAAAGAAGCATTGGGCTTAAAATGAACCTAAGCAAGACCAAGATTATGAGCCCTTGCGACCCCTATATTTGTATAGGCAACAATATCATCAAGTGCGTTCAACAATATAACAATTGGACACACTATGATATTAGGAAAGGAGAACCAGACGGCCGAAGTCACCAGGCGAATCCGAATTACATAGGCATCGTTTGGCGAACTCCGGTATATACTAGAAAACGATAACATACCAATAAATCTCAAGAGCAAAGTATGCAACATGTGCGTTCTACCTGTAGCGACGTACGGGTTCGAAACAATGAGCCTCACAAAAACAGTTCCAACCGACTAAGGACGAAACAAAGGGCTATGGAACGCGCGATGCTGGGAATATCACTGAAGGACAGAATCAGGAACGAAACAGTTAGAGAGAGGTCAAGAGTAACCGACATAATAGAGCCTGTAGCCAAGTTAAAATAGAGCTGGGCAGGTCATGTTGCAAGGCAGAATGATGACAAATGAACGCTAACAAGAACAACAACTAGAAGTAGAGGACGACCGCATAGAAGGTGACTAGATTACATAAAATTGGCCGATGATTTAAAAGGTAGCGGTGGTACCAGAATACTCAAGATCGACAGACTTGGGAGAGAAGCGGATAGGTTAGATTAGGTATGATAAGTCTGCCGTATCCCATCAGGACTCCTATCAGAATTCTAAGATTGTTCCTGTTTAGTTTCAGGCAAGCTTTTGTTCTTTTCCGGTTATATATGCAGGGCATGGTAATTCCCGCGCCTACCTACACAAATTTGGCAGGAGAGAATCACCATCATGCACATGTGGAAAGGGGAACTCGGCAGCACACGTGCTTTTCAATTGCCATTTAGCTGAGAAACGTTGGAGAACCCAGGCCTAAAGAAATATTAAGGACGCCAGGTGCAGCTGGCCGAAAAATGAGCAACAAATAAAGCTAGTGAATGAAGATCGCAAATGGTGGCAGATATTTGACAACAATGCGAAACAGTTGCCAAGATTTGATTACGATTGAATAAATTAATTATGAAAATTAAACGCAGAACTGGATAGACAGGTCGTATACTGTCTTAGCATAGTATCTTACAGACTGAATGCTGGACACATAGGTCCTTACTTATGCGTTAAAATAAATAAGCTGTATTGTCATATCAAATTCTGTATAATTGTATAAGAAAAAAAACTTACACATAAAATCCCTGTCCAAGCTGCTAATGATCCAATAATTTCTAAATTCAATTTGTCTCCATTTACGAAGAAGTCAATTATAAACAAGTTATTCAAAATGATGTGGGCAAAGGAAAGCAACATTTCCCATTGGAAAATCTTATTAAACCAGTCGACCAAATTGCAAATTGTATGGTGTAATTTGGATATCTCCAAAATGTCTGCGGCAGTCTCCAATTTGCAAAACACCAACGTTTTCGGCGATTCTAAATCTTCCAACATTCCATTAACTAAGACGAGTCAAGAATTGATCGAATTTGTTATGAAACATTTCAGAATGCTAATTAAGAAGATGAAATAGCTTTGGATGTAGAAATTGAAGTAGTATAAACATAATAATTCGGCTTGTATTCCTTCCAAATGTACGCATCCATGAGGTAAAATAAACAGACAAGCAAATTTAAACACGAAAATTTAACTGTAACGTGCTTCAAAACAGGATTCTTTATTGCGTTCCTTAACAAATATTTATCAACCGTGTTAAACGTGTCGACCAGTAGTTCATAAGCATGCAAATTTCTGTGGGAAGATTTTAAAGTCATGTGCAAAGTTGAAGTTGTACTGACAAAGTTAGCGAAAATTGTCAGATTTCCAGACAAATTCAATTTGAATTTGATACATCTTCCTTAAACCCATACGGCGCAAAAGCACAAATTTATCAAAACTGCCATAGAAAGTTTTATATTGATTGCTCCCTTTAAATCCATCGGACATTTTGTCGAACTTCGGAATTAAACCGAAGAAACCGCACCAATTCAACAGAGGAGACAGCTCTACTCCGAGAGACATTTTAGTGATTAATAAATAATCTATTGATTGAACAAATGAACAATTAGAATTATAACTTACTGGTTTTGCTAGAAGTATATTAATTAATTAGTTAAACAACAATAAATTACTATCTACATATTAAACAATCAATACTTCAAGTTTCTATTTTAGTATACTAATGTCTTTTCTGTTCTTGTCAAATCTTGTATGATCTTGTCTAGTGTTTTCTTATGTGTTATTGTGTTTTGTGTGATATTTTCTGGTCTTGTTTCTCTAGTCTGATCTGGACTGCTTTTGTTCGTTTTGTCTTGTCTGCTTTCGTCTGTTCTTGTATGGTCTTGTGTAATAACTTATTACATAAGACCATACAAGAACAGACGATAGCAGACAAGACAAAACGGACAAGAGCAGTCCAGATCAGACAAGAAGAAACAAGACCAGAAAATATTATACAAGACATAACAAAACATAAGAAAACACCAGACAAGATCATACATTATTACTAATAAGCAAGGGTCTAGTCACGTCAGACCTTATCTGTTTATGTCTTTATAGCCGTGTCTATTTTTATCTAATATAGAAATATAAGAAACTTACACATAAAAATCCTGTCCAAGCAGTTAAGGATATAATCACTTGTATATATGATTTGTCTATAATCATAATAGTGTTCAAACTCAATAAGATATTCAATATGATGTGGGCAAAGGAACATAACATTTCCCATTTGAAAATCTGATTGAAACAGTCGACTAAATTGCAAATTGTAAGGTGTAATTTGCAAATGACTAGAATTTCAGCACCAATCTCCAGTTTGCACAACACCAATGCTTTTGGCGATTCTAAATCTTCGAGCATTCTGTTAACTAACGCGAGTCGCGATTTGATCGAATGTACTATGAAACACTTCAAACCGCAAATTAGGAAGATGGAATGCACTTGCAAATAGATATTGAAATTATAAACATAATAATTCCGCACAATATCCTTCCACACGTACGAATCAATGAAGTAAAATGTAAATGTGATCAAATTTAAAAAAGCAAATATGACTGTAACGTGCTTGAAAATAGGAACCTTCATGCCGTTCCTAAACAAACACTTATCAATCGTATCAAACGTGTTGAATAGCAGCTGATATCCTTGCAATTTTCCAGCCGACGATTTTAAAATCGTGTGCAATGTTGAAGTTGTACTGACAAGAACAGTGAATGTCTTTAGATATATAAATACACTTATTCCATATGTACTATATATTCCGTAAACCCACACGGCACAAGCGCACAGATTGACCAAAATTGCGATGATAAATCTGATTTTGCTGTATGTAAATGCATTAGACAATTTGTCATACTTCGGAAGCAAACCGAAGAAACCGCACAAATTTATCACTGACGAGAGTTCTACACTCACAGACATTTTACTTACGAATAAACGATTCAATTGCTAAACAGCTACACATTTGAAACAATACTTACTTGTTTTACTAAAATTAGTTTTAGTAATTTCTTAAACAATAAGTAATTACTATTTATATAATAACCTATCAATAATTACAATTGTCGTTTCAACATACTCTTGCCAGGTCCTGTTAGCTCTTGTCTGACCTTCACTGGTATTATCTGACTTTGTCTTGTCTGGGCCTGTTTAGTCTTGCCTGGTCTTGTCTGGCCTTGCTTGGTCTTGTCTGATATTGTCTGGTCCTGTCTGATCTTGTCTGGTCTTGTCTGATCTTATCTGGTCTTCTCTGGTCCTGTCTGGTCCTGTCTGGTATTGTCTCGCCTTGGATGGTCCTACACTTTTCTGGTCTTGTCCGGCCTTGTTTGGTCTTTTCTGGTGTTGTCCGGTCATGTCTGGTCTCGTTTGGTCTGGTCTGGTCTTCTCCCGTTTTGTTGGGTCTTGTCTGCCCTGGTGTGGTCTTGTTTGGTCTTCTCTGGTTTTATCTGGTCTTGTCTGTCAGTCTGATCTCTTCCGGTTTTGCCTGGTCTTAAACAAGACCAGAGGGTCTTCTCTAGAATTGTCTGGTCTTGCCTGGTCTTGTCTGGCCTTGTCCGATGTTGTCTAATCTTGTTTGGTCTTGTCTAGTCTTGTCTGATCTTGTCTTGTATTGTCTGGTCTTGTGTGGTCTTGTCTGGACTTAACTGGTCTTGTCTAGTCTTGTCCAGTTTTGTTGGGTATTGTTTGGTCTTCTTTGATCTTCTCTGGTCTTATCTAGTCTTGTCTGTCTGTCTGGTCTTGTGCGGTTTTGCCTGATCTTAAACAAGACGGTCTAGTCTGGAATTGTCTGGTCCAGTCTGGTCGTGTATGGTCTTGTCTCTTCTTGTCCAGTCTTGGTTGGTTTGTTTGGTATTGTCTGGTATTTTCTGGTATTGTCTGGTCTATTCTGGTCTATTCTGGTCTTGTCTGGTCTTGTCCACTCTTGTTTTGGTCTTGTTTGGTCTAGTTTGCTCTTGTCGGGTATTGTCTTGTATTGTCTGGTTTTGTCTTGTCTAGTCTTGTATAGTCTTGTTTTGTCTTGCCTGGTCTTGTGTGCTCTTGCATGGTCTTGCCCGGTCTTGCCTGCTTGTTTGATCTTGTCTACCCTTTTCTGCTCTTGTTTGTTCCTATCAGCGTCGTAGCTAGGGCCATGAGCGCCCCTGGCAAGATTTGAATTTTGCCGAGCAGTTGAACCGAGCGGACGTATTTTGTGGAGCGGGTTTTATGGATTTCGTTTTTTGTGACGCGTGTTTTTACGGCGCGCGATAATAATTTAAAAAAATAATAGTGAGAGCGACCGAAACGAGGAATATAATAGAAAAATAGAAGGACGGAGAATCGGAAGAAAGAATTAATCCCTTTCTAAAAAGTAAAAAACTGGAAAGATCATCGGTTAAAAAGGAAATGGGTGAGGAAATGAAGATGCTGAAAAAAATATGGAAGATATAGAGGAGATAAAGGAAGAGAATGGGAAGATGAGCCGGGAAATGGAACATTTGAAAAATATGATGCGTGAAAAGGAAGTAAAATGGAAAAGAGAAAAGATGGAACTAAATGAAAAAATGAAAAGCCTGGAGGAGAAAATGGAAGAGAAGGAAAAAAAGAATCAGAAAAAAGAATATTGTGGAAACGGGACTGGACGAAGAGGAATGTGAGAACGAGAAGAATCTGGAAAAATGGATAAAGGCAGAATTACAGGTAGAAGTGACGGTGAAAGAGATGTATAAAGTAAGTGGTGGAAAATTTTTGGGCGGAAATTGGGAGCTGGGGTGAAAAGCGGATAGTTATGGAAAATAAGAGGAAACTAAGAGAAAAAAAAAAGAAAAGAGAGTATACATAGAAGACGATCTGACGAAGAAGGATAGAGACATACAGAAGGAATTAAGAGCGCTAGCCAAAGAAGAGCGACAAAAAGGACTGCGGATGAAAGTCGGTTATAAAAAGATATGGATAGAGGGAAAAAGGTTTAAGTGGGATGATGAAAAGGGGGAGCTAAATAAAGCAAATTTTTGAGCAAGAGCACAAGAAAAAGACGACAGGACAGAAAACGGAAAGCGAACACGGAGAGGAATAAGGAAGAATAGGAGCAAATAAGAATAGTATTCTGGAACACAGCGGGGATAAAAAGACTGAGAAGTAGACAAGGAAGAATTAGTTTTGGGAAAATTTGACGTAGTGGGAATGGTTGAAACGTGGGTGGAAGAGAAGTGGTGGAAAAAGGTGGAAAAAAATAATGCCGGAAGAGTTTCAGTGGAAGACAAACTAGAAGGAAAGAGAAGATAAACAAGATTAAACATATCAAACTGGACAGATAAGACTAAATAGACAAGCCTATACAGACAAGACTAGATAGACTAGACTAGATAGGCAGTATTCTCTTAGGTTATTACGCTCCTTTGCGAGCCTGCGAGCGAGTCTATTGGGGGTATTCCCGAGACAACTTGAGCGGCCTCTCCTGAAACCGTAAGGTAAGCGCTGGATGCACACAGATCCATTTTCCTCTGGACTGCTGCGAGTTTGTGGAGATTTCGTTCTTTCTGTAGTTCTTTAGTTCACAATGGAGCGCCATACAATAAAACAGACTGAACTACAATGCTAACAATGCTAGTACTCTACATGAGCTGTTCTTTGGTCCACCTACGTTTAGCATTAGTTGCTGTATGCATGCCATTGTTCCCTTTCCTTTTCCTGCCGCTTCGGTTATATGTGTCGCAAATGATAATCCTTTTTTCTATAACTATTCCGAGGTATTTGATGGTTTCCTTCGGTATTATTATCACCTCTTCTACTTTGAATTTTACGGGCCTAAATTGTCTTTGGCCTGTGAGAAGTACCGCTTCAGTTTTTTCAGGCGTCAAGCCCAGCCTCTTCGATTTCATCCAGGCACTGATCTGTTCTATTGCTTGGTTTGCTGTTTTCATCAGCTCTAGTACTGTGGATTTTAACGCAAGAATTGGAAGTGAAGACAAAACGAAGAGAGAAAGATAGAGGAAGTGTGAAGGATGTAAGAAGAAACATTTTGAAGAATATCTGGAAGGAAGAAGGAATAGAAAATTATAGAATCAGATTTAGGGAGGCAAGATACAAAGAAGAAGGGATAAACGAAAAAGTGAAGGAACTGCGTCGTAAAAAATGATAACCAATAATAACTGATCACGTAAAAAATGCAACAGAAAAAAAGTGATAGAGACAAAAGTGAAGGTGGGGTCTTGGAAAAACGAGTGGTGGGGTAGAGAATGCAGGGAAGAGAAGCAAGCAGTAACAAAGAGACTAAGAAATTGGAAAAGAGAAAAAGCAACAAATAAGAGTACAAGAGAGCACGCAAGAGGTACAATTTAGTAAAGCAAAAGAAACGGATGGAAGAAGAACTAAATATGAAGAACATAAAGACGGAATAAGAGGTGTGGAAATACATAAATAGGAATAGAAAGAAAAAACTAGAGTGAGTGATAGAGTTACTATGGAGGAATGGAGAAAGTACCTTAGTGAGCTGCTGGTGGGTGATGAAATCAGATATAACACAGGGTGGGAGAAATAGAAGTGATAACAAGAGAAGAATTAGAACAACAACTGAGTAAACTGAAGAGGAAAATGGCACCGGGGAGGGACGGTATACAGAATGAATCGTGGATATATGGAACTTAACGCTAAGCTGACAGGTTGTTAGAGATAATGAATGGAGTGTAAAAGGGAGAGAGTTTCCCACAGGAGTGGAAAGAGGGGATAATATGCCCCATATATAAGAAAGGAGAAAGGGAAACATCCAGTAATTATAGGGGGATCACTCTGCTCAATACAGCATATAAGATATATGCAATGATTGTGGAAGAGAGACTGATGAAGGAAATGAAGGAGCGGGGTGTGATACCAGGCGGGCAGGCGGGATTTAGGAAAGGTAGAGGAACCATGGACAATGTATACATCTTGAATTACATAGTAGGGAATGAGATAAAATGGAGGGGTGGCAAGATGTATGCATTTTTTTGGACCTGAAGGCGGCCTTTAATAATGTGGCAAGAGATTCACCGTGGGAATGCTTGAGAAAGAAAAGGATAAATGAGCATCTGGTATCAAAAATAGAAGAGGTTTATGAAGAGACAATAAGTAGAGTGAGAGTTGATGGAAGGGTGAGCGAAGGTTATAATACTCATAAGGGAGTGAGGCAAGGTTGCCCACTAAGCCCCAGCCTGTTTATTGGAAATATAGAGGAGATGTTCAGCAAGGCGCAGACGGGCGGGGTTGCGGTGGGTAAAGAAAAAGTGTGGTCCCCAGTGTACGCGGACGATTTGGTGGTGCTAGCGAGAGACGAGAAAAGGATGAAAGAAATGATAAGAAACATGGAGAAATATTTGAGGAGGAAAAGCTGACAGTGAATGTGGAGTTCAGAAAAGGGGTCAGATATTCAGAAAAGAGGAGTTCAGAAAAGTCCAAGATGATGGATTTTAGAAAAGTGGTAGGAGAAGAGTAAATGAGTGGAGATGGAAAAAAGAAAAAATTGAAGTAGTGAAAGAATTTAAATACCTAGGATACGTGTTTAATGATAAAAATACAGAAACAGCACACGTGAGAGAGCTAGTAAAAAAGCTAATAAAATACTAGGAGCGGTATGGAGAAGAGTAGAGAGAAAATTTGGACATGACTATAGAAGAAGAGGGATGATATTTGATAGCCTGGTGAAAAGTGTGATGATGTATGGAGCGGAAATATGGGGATGTAGAGGGCAAGAAGGACTGGAAAGGGTGCAAGAAAAATATTTGAAATGGGTGCTATTATGATATTTGAAATCAGCAGTAGGTACAGAGACCCCGGGGTATATAGTGATGGAGGAAACAAAGAGAGATGAAATAAGAATAGAAGCAGGAAAGGGAGCAATAAGTTTTGAGGAGAGAGTGATAGAGAGAGGGGAGTGCAGAATTCTGCAAGTGTCTCAAAGAAAAAAGGAAGGAAATAGGAAAAGGGGTAGGTAGAGAGGGAGGCATATCTCGAAAGAAACGAGTATGCAGGCGCGGATATAGAAAGAATGCAAGAGAGTGGCAGAGTAATGACAGAGAAATTAGTTCAGATAGATAGAGATGTGCAAAGGCAAGAAAGGAGAACAAGAATTAGGGAGTCTAGGTACAATGGGAAATAAAAACGGAAGAACTGCCAAAGTACCTAGGAAGAGAGAGTAGAAAAGAGAGAGTGAAAATGGCAAGATTCAGATGTGGAAATAAAGAGAGACAATAAATATTGGATGGAGGATAGGAATAGAGTATGCAGGATGTGTGGAGAAAACAAGGAAAAAATAGAGCACTTGTTTAACGAATGTACAGATATGAGAGAAAAAGATGGGTGTAGAGAAGAGATATTAAACGAGGATGGAAGAGGGATAGAATGGATGAAGAAAGTTGAGAGGAGAAGAAGAGCAATATGTGGGGCGGGAAGCTGATAATCGGTCTAAGGATAGGAATTTAGTGATTTTTTTTAGTTTTATTAGCATATGTTTCTTTTTTTTCCCTTTTTATTTATGTACTATATTAGTTTTATTTATATATGTATTGTTTTATGTCGTGAAAATTTTGAAATCATTTTATAAACCCGTAAGGGTAATAAATATACACACTATTACTACAGCATATAACTTCTGGTGTAATTCAATTTGTGTATATATTTAAGCTTAAAATTAGTACTTACTATTGCCTGCGAAATGCAACAAAACAATACAATTTCATTAATAAGCCCATTGCAGTCCTTTGACGTATTATTACGTAATTTTATTTAAAATTTTGAAGCCGACGACGTAGTGATTGTCAATTTACAATTAAAATATAGAAGCAGTACTAGTTGACGTACTACTACGATTTTTTAATTTAAAACATTTCCCGGAAGAAAGCCAAGTGAAAGACTTTCGGCAGTTTTCAATTCCCTCCTCGAATCGTAAGTAGAGAGGGAAATGGAAAATCTTTTTAATTTCCTGGGATTTTGAGAAATTTTCGTTTGGAAAAGTTTTTTATTTTTCCCAAGAAAACCTATTTTTAGTATTGTCGAAAATTTTGCGATTTTCCTCGACATTACGAAAAACTGTTATTAGGTTAGGTTTTTAAAGTTTAGATTAGGTTTGATCCAGACTATGAGGAACTGAGGACGTATTAAGATTTTGATAGATGCGGAATATTAGAAGAGGTTATTGGAAGTTTTGCCTTGATTTTGGACCAAACTAAGGAAAGTGGAGTTTTTACTCGATTTTGTTAAACATCGTTATAAGAATTGAAAAGTCGTTGGAACTTTAAGCTTCTCCTCTATTTTCGGAAAAATTGATGTATTGGACGATGGGAAACTGAAGAATTATCGGAAAATTATGAATTGCTTTTTTGTAAAACTACAGCTCGCATGTTGAAACAAGCCTTGCGGAAATGAAGAATTTTCAAAATTTTGCGGTTTGGACGTATAGAGAAACTAGGAAGGAAATTAATGTTTGGGAACTGCTGATGGAAGGATTTGCGACTTAGATCCCGACTAGAGGAAAAAAATTTCTCAAAAGACCCTCGAAAAATCTGCCATATGTGCCCATAATTATGAAAGTGGTTTAAGTCAAAATTAAAAAAAAAATAAGTTTAACAGTTATTTCACACCATATTATTAACACTAAATTAATTCCGTATAATGTTGAAATTACAACCTCTGCCTAATGGTTCATTTTTGACGATTTCGAAAAAATTAGATTGAATAAATTTAGTTTAAAATAATACTTGATAAACTTGATAAACTTGAAATAACTGATAAACTATTTTATTTTTTTAATTTTCACTTGGACCACTTTCATAATTATGAGCACATAAGAGGTGTTTTTTGCCTTCGAAAAAACGAAAAAAACTAGCAGTATTTTGGACCGAAAAAATTTAAAAAAAAATTAAAATTCTCTTTCACAATCTTTGTAATCCGTCTGTATAGTGTTAAGGCATTATACAATCTTTTGAAACTGCACGTAGGCATAATGCGTCCTCCTGAGGGCAACCCTCTGGCTATCCTCCGTCTGCCCGGCCCCTAGCTACGACACTGATTCCTATCTACCCTTATCTGCAACTGCCTGCACTTGACTACCCTTGTCTCGTCTGGTCTTGTCTGATCCTGTCAGGTCTTGTATGGTCTTATGCGGTCTCGTTTGGTCATTTCTAGGTATGTCTGGTGTTGTCTGGTCTTTTCTGGTCTTTTCTGAGTTTGTCTGGTCTTGTCTGGTCTTGTCTGGTCTTGTCTAATCTTGTCTGGTCTTGTATGGTTTTGTCTGATCTTGTCTGGTCTTGTCTGGTATTGTTTAGTCTTGTCTGGACTTCTCTGGTCTTGTCTGATCTTGTCTGGTCTTGCCTGGTCTTGTCTGGTCTTGTCTGGTCTTGCCTGGTCTTGTCAGGTCTTGTCTGGTCTTATCTGGTCTTGTCTGAACTTGTCTGGTCTTGTCTGGTCTTGTCTGGTCTTGTTTGGTGTTGTCTGGTGTCGTCTGGTTTTGTCTGGTGTTGTCTGGTCGTGTCTAGTCTTGTCTGGTCTAGTCTGGTCTTGTCTGGGCTTGGCTGATCTTGTCTGGTCTTGAATGGTCTTGTCTGGTCTTCTCTGGTATTGTCTAGTCTTGTCCGGTCTTGTTTGTTCTTGTCTGATATTGTCTGGCTTTGTCTGATTTTATCTGGTCTTGACTGGTCTTGCCTTATATTGTCTGGTCTTGTTTGGTTTTGTCTGTTTTTCTCTGTTTTTGTCTGGTTTTGTCTAATATTAAACGTTTAATATTTTGCTTCTATTGTCTATATAGTATTAAATGTTGACATACTTACACATAAACAAATAGTCCAAATACCCAATAAAGCATAGGTTATAATTTCCAAATTCTTTTCAGTCACCAATAAATTGATGGCACTCAAAATGCGGATAGTGTAATGAATCACACTGAGCAGCATTTCCCATTCAAAGATCGCATTGAAAGAGTCGACAACATTGCAAATCAAGCTGTGCAATTTGCCAATAAATTCTAGCTCGAAGTTTGTCTTGTCCTAAATTGTTTCCTGGGGCCACTGCAAGTTGTCAAACCGGTCGTTGAGCAGTGTCAGCCGAATTTTGGTGGCTTGCATCACGTAGCATTTCAAAACGGCAAGGAGGAAAGTGCAATAAATTTGCAGGTACTCGTTCCCCACCAGAAAGTAGAACGGCATTTCGGCGGACGCACCGTAATCCCAAAAATAAAGGTCTAAGAAGCACACTAGGAATGTGAAGATGTTAACCAGGGCGAGTTTGCTTCGAACATATTTGAAAACCGGTACCACAGCTCTATTTTCAAGCAACATTCCGTCAATTTCCCCGAAAATCATGAACAACTTTCCAAACTTATTCGCATTCCTGCTATACGACCAAGACACCATCAGCACAGTCGACAACGTGCTTGTAACCGCGCCAATCACGTCCAACGATCTCCCCATAATCGACGGGGAAACATCAGGCAGAAACCGCCCATAAAGGCTAAGCGCACAAACAACCACATTTATTACAATGATGGCGAAAACGGCAATTATGTGGTTGCGTTTAAAACGTTTTGAAGCTGCTTGGTAACTTGGTGTCAGGCCAAAAGCACTGCACCAATTTACAATTGGCGATAGTTCTTCCAGTACGGTCATTTTACAACTAATTTACAAGCAAAATGCTGAAATATGTTTTGCTTGTTTTAATTACATTAAATTTCTTAAATAATTGCCGTCATTTATATACAGTACTTTTCATGAAATATAATTCGTGCATACACAGTTCAATTAAATTAATTAATTAAAGGGTTAAATTGGAGACTAGATCAAAAAGATTAGGCAGGCATTACTAAATTAAAAGAAAAAAAGGTGTGCGGTCAGGGACCCCGTCAGGAACGAAGTTGAGAAAAACAAATACCAAAGACAAATCATACCTGGCAAGATTCGAATCCAAGGTTACACTGAGTAGTTTTTTTTTATTCTCTCTATATGTTTGTTGGTATTGAGCATTTATCTTTGTCTTTTTATTTCACTCCTTTTGTTTTCCATTTTATTTTTAACTGAGAAGCTTGTGATGTCACTATTGTCTTTCTATAATGTATATTAATATTATTAAAAATAGCACTCGAATCGCATGTACGATAAACCTATGTAAACAGTAAGCCATTGTGTTGGTTCGGTAATTACAGAATTTTAATTACTAAAATGGTTTTAATACGAAGACAATATAAAAAATACAGAATGAATGACATGATGACATATTAATAATGATGACATAATAATATACGGAGTGAGGTTACATAAAGAAAAAGCAGTTTAGCAAACTTGACAACAAAATATAAATGACCGCTAAAATTTAAAAGTTACTTATTTATAACTATTTAATTTCAAACACTCCTCCATAACTTAAAAATTTTTATAAGTGTTTTTATAAGACGTATCGAGGTCCAGCAGGTCCTTTTGTAAACAAATCAGCTTCCAGTTCAGCAGACGGTTTATAGTTCACAGCTATCTCCCCACTATTAACTTTTTCTCAAATAAAATGTTCTTGTTAATATGTTTTGATCTGGAGGTGATGAGAGGATTGCGAGTTAACTCTTGTGCTGCTATGTTATCATTGTACAAGAGGATTTCTTTTTGTTGTATCCCCATGTCAGAAAGTAATTGTTTTAAGTGAAGAGCTTCTTTTGTAGCATCAGTTAAACTCATATATTCGGATTCTTGAGTAGATAACGCGACCGTGCGCTGCTTTCTGTATTCCCAACTTATAACGGCTCCAGCGAATTTAAAACAAAATCCAGTTTAAGATCTCCTGTCTTCGGCACAGGAGGCCCAATTTGCATCAGCATAACCAGTTAATGGTTGGTTACATTTTTTATAAGCAAGAGCTAAATTTCTTGTTTCCTTTAAATAGCGTAAAACTCTTTTGGCAGCCAGCCAGTGCGACTGATCGAAAGAATTATTAAATTGACTTAGAAAACTGACACTGTGACTTATATCAGGGCGAGTAGCAATCGCTAGGTACATGAGTCCACCAATCAAATTTTGGTATGGTAAATCTGGCAAATTTTCATTTTCTTTTTTTCTCAGTTGAAGGCCAGCAACCATAGGGCGTTTTTGCTGGGTTGCATGTGTCCATTTTAAATCTTGTTAGTAGTTCATCAATATAACTTGTTTGTGAAGCATAAATTGTATAATTTTTCATATTAAATTCTATTCCTAAGCAGTGTTGTAAACTGCCTAAGTCTCTCATTTTAAATAAATTCATTAAGTCCTTTTTTAACACATTTAATTTATTTATATTGTTACAACATATAATTATGTCATCAACATAAATTCCAAGAAGGGTGTTATCTCCTCCATCAGTCTTTTTATAAATACATGGGTCAGCTGCAGAAGGTTCAAATCCTAACTGCTTTAGTTTTGTATCTAGTCTTTGAAACCATTGACGGCCTGCCTGCCTGTTTTAAACCATAGAGAGACCTTTTAAGACGACACGCAGTTTCACCATCTGCTTTACTTAAACTTCCTAGCATTTTCTTTGCTTTTTGAAGAATAATTGAATTACTTTCTGATTCACTTTCATCAAGTATTATTTCACACAGAAATTTTTCTAAATTTTCTGGTTTTTGCATAAAAATTTCTTCTTCTAACTCCCCGTTCAGGAAAGCAGTTGTGACATCGAGCTGATCAATATGTAACTTTAGCAAGTAGTAAACGAATAGAGCTTAGTTTAGCAACTGGTGCATAAGTTTGGTGCATAACATTTATATTTTGTTTTCAGAACAAATTTTGAAGCAATTATGTTTGACTTTTTCTTTTTTTTGTTATTTCCCAAGTATCATTCTCCAGATGAGCTTTAATTTCATTTTTAGGGTTCCGTACCGAAAACAGAACCCTTATAGGGTCACTTTGTTGTCGGTCTATCCGTCCGTCCGTCTGTCTGTATGTCAAGCCAATTTTTCTTAGGAACGCGTAGAGGTAACAAGCTGAAATTTGTATCAAATACTCAGATCTGCAGTCTCTTTATGCTGCGAAAAAAATCGAACTTGTAAGTCAACGCGATCAAAAGATATGACCGTTTATGTCGCATATTTTGGGATCTCACAAGGGATTCAAAACCTATAGGGTACTTCCCATTGACCTAGAATCATGAAATTTGACAAGAAGTGGTGTCTTACAGCACATGTAAAGGGAAAAATCTAAAAACCGTAAATATGATGTTTAATTACAAGAAAAATGCGAATTTACTATTAGAAACTTATGAAAATACACTAATGTGTTGCTTGGTATTGTCAGGCATCAAAAGCATATGGGTTGCATACAGTTAGGTCCTCCTAAAGATACTTACAAGTTTGTACGGAACCTCGGTGCACGAGTCACAACTCGCACTTAGCCGTTTTTTTTTATTGCAGTATCATGCAGGACATTTCATAGTCCGTAGTCCAAGATGGAGGTTTTAATTTATCTCTTTTTCTTAACCTTGAATTTTGTACTAAATTTTGTTCTTCAAAAATATGTTTCATTATTTTGTACTGGAACATTTTCCGGTTCGCTAGTTTCTTCTTCATTATTTTCTGTTTCTACTGAAATATTTTCTGTTTCATGAATTTGATTTTTATTTGTTATGAAAACATTCGTTTGATTTTCTAAATCACGATCTGAAGAGTATGACTTTGTATCTAAATTTTTAAAAGTGTTTTAGGTTCGACCATTTTTATTTTCATTTTTATAATAATATCGTTTTATACTTTTATGTCTCTACTTATTATTATTTTCCTTTTCAATGGATCCCAGATACGAAAAGCTTTGGATTGTTCTGAGTATCTAGCAAAAATGCCAACAATACCTCTAGGTTCGAATTTACTTTTATTCATTTCTTTATTTAGGTAGAATACTTTTGATCCAAAAACATGTAAATGACGTACTGAGGGTTCATGACCCATCCATTTTTCGAAAGGAATTTCGCGGCCATTTATGACCTTTGAAGGTGATCTATTTATCAAGTAATTTGCACAGTAAATAGCTTCTGCCCAAAAATAATCTGGTAGTTGAGCTTCTAGGAGCATACACCTTGATTTATCTAAAATAGTACGATTTTTCTTTTCTGATAATCCATTTGGTTGAGGTGTTCTTGGAGCAGACAATCTTCGTTGTATTCCATTTTTAATCAAAAATTCATTAAAATCTTTATGAGTATACTCGGTTCCGTTGTCACTTTGGAAATACTTTATTTTTAATCCAGTAAAATTTTCAACTTCGTTTTTATATTCTTTAAAATAATTTAAGACTTCATTTTTTTGCTATAGAAAATATATTTTAGTATAACGGCTATGTTCATCAATGAACGTTACAAAATATCTCGCCCCGCTTGGTGAAGGGGCGCGCATCGGACTCATCACGTCCGAATGAATAGTCCGAAGTAACTCAGTCACTTTAGGTTCTTCTCTTGTTTTGAATGGTAGTCGAACTAACTTGCCTTTGGCACAAGTATCACAGTCACTTAATTTATCATTTTTGTTAAAATCCAATCCTTTTATAATTCTCTTCATTTTTATTAATATCAGATTTTAGGCTTTCTTCATTTATGTGGCCTAATTTACGATGCCAAATATCGATAGCAGAAAATGTCTTTTCAATTTTTAATTGATCTGAGAAGTTTGCGAATTCTTCATTTTTTGGTATATAGTATAAGCTATTTTTCATTATGCATTAATATCAAATATTTTAGCATTTTCTTTAGTAAAAATTACTTCAAATCCTTTCTCAGTTATTTTTGATAGCAAGTTTGAAGTTAATTTTGGAACAAACAAAGAATCAGGTAAATTCACAGTTCTCTTCAAAATTGAGTTGGACAAGGCCATTAATTGAAGCTGTATGATCAACTGAAGCTATTTTTAGGTAACCATTGTCGATTTTAGTCAAATTGTAAAATTTACTTACTTCAGAGCAAAAATTTGAAGTACTGCCTGAATCCAGACACCAATCAGTTGTATCTGGTTGATTATACAGAGCTGTGGATAGACACCCTCCCACTTTAAAAGTAGATTCATTTTTCTTTTCAGAATTTTCACCAAAATTTTGACATTTTGGTTCAAAATTAGTATTACTTGAATTGTACTGTTTATTTCCAGAATAATTGTTATTCCTGTTTGAATTATATTCTCTTTGCTGAGTAAATTTCTTATTTTGATTATAATTTCCTCTTAGTTGAAAATTTTTTTTGAATTTTAAAGTTGTTTTGAAATCCAGGCTGACCATTTTTATAATTGTTATAGTTATATTTTTTCTTATTTTGGTTGTATGAATAAAAAGAGTCTTCAGAAGTTTGTACTTTAGATCTAGCCTCCGATTCTTCTAAAATTTAAATTTTTAAATCGATTGCAATACGAAAATTATCAAAATTCCATGGTAAGCTGTAGGGCATCATAATGCTTAAGAAATCATCATTTATTTCAATCGCCATATCTTGAAGTTTATCTACGACATCCGTAAATTCATTTAAATGTTCTCTGGCATCATAAGAATCTTTCATTTTATTTAAAACGAGCTTTTTAAGTAAAGTAGCCTTTTTGGCAGGACCCTCGCTTTGGTAAATCCCTTAAAGTATCCCATACGTCTTTGGACGGTTTGCATTGTTTTACTTGTTTGGCTATTATTAAAAATATGGGAATTGTGGAGTTACCTTCACTAACTGTTGCTAATCGTCTTCC
This sequence comes from Phosphuga atrata, assembly GCA_944588485.1. Taxonomy (NCBI): domain Eukaryota; kingdom Metazoa; phylum Arthropoda; class Insecta; order Coleoptera; family Silphidae; genus Phosphuga; species Phosphuga atrata. The sequence continues at coordinate 49,022,384 of OX155900.1, read as the reverse complement.
AAAGTTTATTTCGAAACGTGGAAAGTAAAAATGAATCTTTACGTCGGCTGGTTCAAGAAATATCCAGGCTTTTGTAATCCAAAAAACTGACATTTTTTAATACAACAACAAATATAACTGCAACTTCTGTCCAGTTAATTGACAGAAAATGTGTTTATGCAGCAGATCCGCTGTTGCCAAGTTCATTTCTTTTGCAGGGATTATACTTTTTTTCTGTCTCGCTACAATTTAGGTATTACATGTAATAAATATATTTAATTTAAAGAGGTGGTATGAAAGAGGTGGTATATCTGGTGAGGGTCTCGAAAAGCTAAAGCAGGAAAGGGCAGGGTGGGCCGAAAGGTTGGTAGAACGTTTGCAAGAAGTGGACCTACAGGAGCAAAATAGAAAGTAGTAATTTTCATAAAGGGTACGTAAAGATACAGGTACATGGGCGGTTACCAACCTATTTAAGTGTAAATCAAGAGGACGATGCACAAGTCTTGTTAGCAAGGTATAGGTGTGGATGTGAGGAGCGTGGAAGAAGATACTGGATGAGTGAGGAGCATAGAAAGTGTAGTGTTTGTGGGACAGCAAAGGATACTTGGGAGCATTGGATGGAAGAGTGTACAAGGGGTGAATGGAATGAGGGAGAGAGGCGGGAAGGAAAGAAATGGGAGGAATGTATGAATGATAGCGGAAAGGGTCTGAAACTGCTGAGACGGATAAAAAGATGGAAAGAGCAAACTTGTAACAGAGAAGGTGTATTGTAAAGGAAATTGGAGTTTATTTTGTGTTTTGTGATATTTTTGTATTTTTATTTTTAAATTTATATTTTTTTTTGTATGTGGTTTCTATATGCCAGTAGGTTAATAAATAAATAAATAAATAAATATATTTAATTTTATTTTAATTCTTGCGCAGGGGTCATGTTAATCTCCTGTGTATTCTTCTTCTTCGTATGCATATTCACAAATGAATGTTTGCGACCACGATAATGACTTGAATGTCGTCATCATGTGGTTCTCTTGGGAAGTATAATGGAGGTGATTTCTTGTTATCATCCTCCATGGGTATAAAATTACATTTCCTTAATTTCAGTTCTAACGGTTATACCACCGTGACACGGTCGCCAGAGCCTCATCTGTTATCTAGCAGGGTGTGTCGGATGGTCTCTACTAGGCCATCATGCCGCACGCATGTGGTTTAATATAGAGTTGGTTAGGTTAGGTTGTCCGAGAGCGAATAGATCAACACCGCATACAGCGCGGTAGCGCGAACTGTCGAACACATGCGCTCGCAGCGCGCATGTGATCGACAATGAGTTATGTGATCTGATGTATGATGTGATGTGTTATGTGTTATTTGATAGTTATGTGATCGAAAAAAAGCAATGAAAAGCGCGAACTATGGTGCGCTTTTCATTGCTTTTTTAATAAAAAAAAACCTAACCTCACCTAACCTAATCTTTTCTAGTCTTTTCTGTCCGGTTTTGTCTGGTCTTGTCTGGTCTTGTCTGGTTCTGTTTGGTCTTGTCTGGACTTGTATGGTCTTGTCTCGTCTTGTCTCGTGTTGTCTGATATCATCTGGTTTGTCTAGAGTTGTTTGGTCTTGTCTGATCTCGCCTTGTCTTGTCTTGTCTGGTCTTGCCTTGTTTTGTCTTCTCAGGTCTCATCTGGTCTTATCTGGTCTTGTCTGGTTTTGTCTGGTCTTTCCTGATCTTGACTAGTCTTTTTTAGTCTGGTTTGGTTTTGTCAGGTCTTGTCAAGTGCTGTCTGGTCTTGTTTGGTTTTGTCTAGTCTTGCAGGGTCTTATCTATTTTTCTCTAGTCTTGTCTGGTGTTGTCTGGCGTTGTCTGGTGTTGTCTGGTCTTGCCTGGTCTTGTCTGGTCTTGTCTGGTCTTGTCTGGTCTTGTCTGGTCTTGTCTGGTTATGTCTGGTCTTGTCTGATCTTGTCTGGTCTGGCCTGGTCTGGCCTGGTCTTGTCTCGTCTTGTCTCGTCTTGTCTCGTCTTGTCTCGTCTTGTCTCGTCTTGTCTCGTCTTGTCTCGTCTTGTCTCGTCTTGTCTCGTCTTGTCTCGTCTTGTCTCGTCTTGTCTCGTCTTGTCTCGTCTTGTATCGTCTTGTCGCGTCTTGTCGCGTCTTGTCTTGTCTTGACTCGTCTTGTATCGTCTTGTCTCGTCTTGTTTCGTGTTTTCTGGTATTATCTGGTTTGACTAGAGTTGTTTGGTCTTGTCTGATCTTGCCTTGTCTTGTCTGGTCTGGTCTTGCCTTGTTTTGTCTTTTCAGGTCTCATCTGGTCTTACCTGGTCTTGTCTGGTTTTGTCTGGTCTTGCATGGTCTTATCTATTTTTCGCTAGTCTTGTCTGGTGTTGTCTGGCGTTGTCTGTTGTTGTCTGGTCTTGTCTGGTCTTGTCTGGTCTTGTCTGGTCTTGTCTGGTCTTGTCTGGTCTTGTCTGGTCTTGTCCGGTCTGGCCTGGTCTGGCCTGGCCTTGTCTCGTCTTTTCTCGTCTTCTCTCGTCTTTTCTCGTCTTCTCTCGTCTTGTCTCGTTTTGTCTCGTCTTGTCTCGTCTTGTCTCGTCTTGTCTCGTCTTGTCTCGTCTTGTCTCGTCTTGTCTCGTCTTGTCTCGTCTTGTCTCGTCTTGTCTCGTCTTGTCTCGTCTTGTCTCGTCTTGTCTCGTCTTGTCTCGTCTTGTCTCGTCTTCTCTCGTCTTGTCTCGTCTTGTCTCGTCTTGTCTCGTCTTGTCTCGTCTTGTCTCGTCTTGTCTCGTCTTGTCTCGTCTTGTCTCGTCTTGTCTCGTCTTGTCTCGTCTTGTCTCGTCTTGTCTCGTCTTGTCTCGTCTTGTCTCGTCTTGTCTCGTCTTGTCTCGTCTTGTCTCGTCTTGTCTCGTCTTGTCTCGTCTTGTCTCGTCTTGTCTCGTCTTTTCTCGTCTTGTCTCGTCTTGTCTCGTCTTGTCTCGTCTTGTCTCGTCTTGTCTCGTCTTGTCTCGTCTTGTCTCGTCTTGTCTCGTCTTGTCCCGTCTTGTCTTGTCTTGACTGGTCTTGTCTCGTCTTGTCTCGTCTTGTCTCGTCTTGTCTCGTCTTGTCTCGTCTTGTCTCGTCTTGTCTCGTCTTGTCTCGTCTTGTCTCGTCTTGTCTCGTCTTGTCTCGTCTTGTCTCGTCTTGTCTCGTCTTGTCTCGTCTTGTCTCGTCTTGTCTCGTCTTGTCTCGTCTTGAATCGTCTTGTCGCGTCTTGTCTCGTCTTGTCTCGTCTTGTATCGTCTTGTCGCGTCTTGTCTCGTCTTGAGTCGTCTTGTATCGTCTTGTATCATCTTGTCTCGTCTTGTCTCATCTTGTCTCTTCTTGTCTCGTCTTGTCTCGTCTTGTCTCGTCTTGTCTCGTCTTGTCTCGTCTTGTCTCGTCTTGTCTCGTCTTGTCTCGTCTTGTCTCGTCTTGTCTCGTCTTGTCTCGACTTGTCTCGGCTTGCCTCGTCTTGTCTCGTCTTGTCTCGTCTTGTCTCGTCTTGTCTCGTCTTGTCTCGTCTTGTCTCGTCTTGTCTCGTCTTGTCTCGTCTTGCCTCATCTTGTCTCGTCTTGTCTCGTCTTGTCTCTTCTTGTCTCGTCTTGTCTCGTCTTCTCTCGTCTTGTCTCGTCTTGTCTCGTCTTGTCTCGTCTTGTCTCGTCTTGTTTCGTCTTGTCTCGTCTTGTATCGTCTTGTCTCGTCTTGTCTCGTCTTGTCTCGTCTTGTCTCATCTTGTCTCGTCTTGTCTCGTCTTGTCTCGTCTTGTCTCGTCTTGTCTCGTCTTGTCTCGTCTTGTCTCGTCTTGTCTCGTCTTGTCTCGTCTTGTCTCGTCTTGTCTCGTCTTGTCTCGTCTTGTCTCGTCTTGTCTCGTCTTGTCTCGTCTTGTCTCGTCTTGTCTCGTCTTGTCTCGTCTTGTCTCGTCTTGTCCCGTCTTGTCTTGTCTTGTCTCGTCTTGTCTCGTCTTGTCTCGTCTTGTCTCGTCTTGTCTCGTCTTGTCTCGTCTTGTCTCGTCTTGTCTCGTCTTGTCTCGTCTTGTCTCGTCTTGTCTCGTCTTGTCTCGTCTTGTCTCGTCTTGTCTCGTCTTGTCTCGTTTTGTCTCGTCTTGTCTCGTCTTGTCTCGTCTTGTTTCGTCTTGTCTCGTCTTGTCTCGTCTTGTCTCGTCTTGTCTCGTCTTGTCTCGTCTTGTCTCGTCTTGTCTCGTCTTGTCTCGTCTTGTCTCGTCTTGTCTCGTCTTGTCTCGTCTTGTCTCGTCTTGTCTCGTCTTGTCTCGTCTTGTCTCGTCTTGTTTCGTCTTGTCTCGTCTTGTCTCGTCTTGTCTCGTCTTGTCTCGTCTTGTCTCGTCTTGTCTTAGCTTGTCTTGTCTTGTCTCATCTTGTCTTGTCTTGTCCTGTCATGTCTGGTCTTGTAAGGTGTTGTCTAGTCTTGTCTGATATTATCTGGTTTTGTTTGGTTTTGTCTGGTATTGCCCTCTTTCGTCTGTTCTTTCATAGTTTCATTTGATCCACATAGATCTAGCCTCGACATATCTTATCTGCATCTGTCTATCGAGTCGAGTCTAATTGTATCAAATATTGTAATAAAAAAGACACACATAAATTCCCATTCAACGCTATTAGTGATCCAACAGTTTCTGGCCTGAATTTGTCGGCAGTTAAAAAAAGTTTCAATGACAACACCATATTCAAAATAATGTGAGCGTAGAACAACAACATTTCCCATTGGAAAGTCCGATTAAAGCAGTCGACCAAATTACAAATTGCTTGGTGTAATTTGCAAATGCCCAAAATTTTTGCACCAATCTTCAGCTTGCAAAACACAAACGTTTTTGGTGATTCTATATCTTCAAGCATTAAAAACCGCATATTTAACTGTAACGTTTCAAAACAGGAACCTTGATTGCGTTCCGAAACAAAGACTTATCAATCGAGTCGAGCGTGTCGAACAGCAGTTCGAATTCTTTTAAATATTTGCTGGAAGATTTTAAAGTCAGGTGCAATGTTGCAGTTGTACTGACAAAGTTAGGGAGTGTCATTAGAATTGCCGACGGAATCGTATATACTTGTATATTGCTCCATCTTCTGTGCACCCACACGACGAAAATTACGACGAAAACTCTGATTTTACTTGCTATAAATCTTTTGGATAACTTATCCAACTTCGGAATTAAACCGAAGAAACCGCACAAATGTAATTCAGAAGAGAGTTCTACTTTCACAGACATTTTACTGACTAATACACAATATATTTAGCGACCAAATTAACATTAAAAAAAACTGCTTACTTGTTTTACCAGAATTAGTTTTTATAATTTGTTTAACAATAACAAATTACTATCTGCATATTAAAATATCTATAATTACAATTTTTATTTTCATATACTTATGCCTGTCCTGGTTTTGCCCTGTTTGGTCCTGGTCATGTCTGGTCTTTTATGGTCTTCCCGGATTTTGTTTTGTCTTGTCCTGTTTGGTATTTTCTTGTTTTGTATGGTTTTGTCTAGCTTTCTTTGGTGTATGTATCAGATATAGCTTGGCACTTTTTATTCTTGTCTGGACTTGTCTGGTCCTCTCTCGTCTTTTTTGGTCTTGCATGGTCTAACCTAGTCTGCTTAGCTTAAGTAACCCGGATCAGTGCGAAGCCGTAGATGTAAATGCACTTTTAAAAATATTTGTGATTATTGTCTGGTGTAGTATGGTTTGTCTGACCTTGCCTGTTCTTAGCTGATCTATTCCGATTTTGTTTGGTCTTGTCTGGTTCTGTCTGCTCTTGTCTGGTCTTGTCACCACTTGTCCGCTCTTTCTGGTCTTGTCATGCCTTGCCTGGTCTTGTCTGGTTTTGTGTACTCTCGTCTGCTCTTTTCTGGTCTTCTCAGAACCTTGTTCCCCACTGAAAATGTAACCGACGAATTTAGCCGCGTCACAAAATAAATCGTAAATTCGCAAAGCCTTTTCCACTTGCAAGTGGACGTGCAAATAGCAATAATCTCGTTCAAAGTTTTAAATCTCCCAACAAGATCCATCAGCAGCAAATTTTAATTTCCATCAGCATTATAAATCTGTCTAGACTTGTCTACCTCGGGGGGTCGCGAGAGAAATTTTCGGGGTCGCCTAATTGAAATAAATTTATTTACCAGTAAAATAGTGAAATTAAATTACCAAATACCAAATTATATAAAAAAGAACTCTCACACAGCAAAATATTGCGACGTATTTTCGATTTGAGAAACGAGGTTTACATTTATATTGGGACGCCTCATTCCTTAATGAAGATTGGCTCGGAAAACTCAGTTTTTTCAAATTCTCCTTGCCAAAGTATCAGGCTTGCGTCTAAAAGCTTCAATTTTACTGATCAATATTAAAATGTTTGTACTTTTTCCCTGTAAACTCAAATTCAAATCGTTAAGTTTTTCGAAAATGTTAACCATGTAACGATGTAACATGGTTAACATTTTCGAAAAACTTAACGATTTGAATTTGAGTTTACAGGGAAAAAGTACAAACATTTTAATATTGATCAGTAAAATTGAAGCTTTTAGACGCAAGCCTGATACTTTGGCAAGGAGAATTTAAAAAAAAACAATAAAGACATCTTCCCGTGCTTTTCAGAATTTGCTAAGTAAACAATATAATAAGTATACAATAAACAGTTATTTAATATTTGCCAAAAATTTTGGTTATCGATTGAAAACGAATATGCCGATTTGAAAACAAAAGCAATTAATATTTTAATTCAGTTTGCATCTACGTACTTATGCGAAACCGGCTTCAAAATTAATTGCCATTAAAACAAAATATCGGTCTCGATTTGATCCTTAGGATGACTTACGGCTTCCGATCCCCAATATAAAACCGAACATGGAAGCAATCATGAGCTCGTTAAGTTCAATCATGAGCTCGTATGCGCAAACGCATACTTCACATTGAATTCTTATGATGTAAAGTGTTTTAAAAATATTTTTCTTTAAAAATATAAATATGCAAAATATAACATAAATATTATATGGAAATCAAGAGGGACGAGTAGAGACGACTATCTTCAAGAGAGCATGGTAGATGTGGAGCTTAGGAACCCTTGTGTGTCAGTTTTGGAAATTAAATTGGTGCATTTCTACAAACCCAATGCAATCACATAGTAATTGCATTGATTTTCGTTCTGTCTCACGCATCAAAAACACAAAACATGAATAAGTTTCTAACCAGGGTCTTGATCATTTGGAAACTCAAGGTACAACCAGAATTATACCCTACGATTAGAATAATTTCAGAATAGATCTAATTAGTAATGAGAACAATTCCTTATCATTGATCTTAAGCATCTAAAAATAACCACGGAAAAACAAATTTATTTGAAAGAATTTGATCACAATAGTTACTTGGAATTACAAAATTGTATAATGACGATGACGTAAGTAGTGATGAGGTTGACGAAGGTGAAGAGCATGGAGAAGTCGACGCTGAAGAAGCCTACGGCGGTGAATTTGCGACACCTTGCCGTAGCCTGTTGCGCCAGAATGAAGAGTTTCTCACGGAGGGACGGGACGTTCGAGTACCGGTTGAGGGCCTTGTAGGCGATCGTGATGGTTTTCTTGCCCTCGTTGCTAAAAACCTGCTCACACATCGTCGCCATAAACACACCCTGAGCCTAAAACAGAAAAATGTGATTTAAACAAAAATTAAACAATTATTAACATATTTTCTGGATTTTCCTTGGTATATATATATATATATATATATATATATATATATATATATATATATATATACATACTACTCTGTCAGAAAAGTATCCGACCTTATTTTTTATTTTGAAAATCTGATAGATTTGAATCAAGCGCGCTTGCATGAGTCGACCTTGAACCTTCGTGCGCATGTGTGAATTTTTTCGCGCCTGTAGATAGCGTCAGTTGCTGTCGAGCAGTGTTCGAGTGACGTAGTGTGCAGTGCTCTCGTCGGTTTTTCAATTCAAGTAAATTAACGGAACGACTGGAGCAGCGCTACTTCTTCAAATTTTGCCACAAACTGGGCGACAAGCATGTGGAAACCATTCGGAAGATTCATACGGCTTTCGGAGACGATTTTATGGGCATCACACAGATTAAGGAGTGGTACAACCGGTTTAAAGGCGGTCGCACATCGACCACGTTCTGATCGGCCATCAACATGCCGCAATGATGAACGCTGTGGTGATGCGGGACCGTCGTGTGACTATCCGAGAAATTGCGGATGAGGTGGGCATCACACTTTTTCGGCGCATTCCATTGTGACCGAAGATTTGGCCATGAAGAGAGTGGCGGCGAAATTCGTGCCGAAGCTGCAGACGGCGGAGCAAAAGCAAGTTCGTTTTGAAGTCTCACAGGACATGCTGGACTCCATAAACAGTGACCCCGACTTTATGAACACCATAATCACTGGCGACGAGTCCTGGTTGTACGGTTACGTATAAGTGGAAACCAAATCCCAGTCGTCACAGTGGAAGCATTCCACGTCACCAAGACCAAAGGAGGCCCGCCAAGTGCGCAGCAACGTCAAAGTGATGCTGACTGCTTTCTTTGACTCCCGCGAATTGATCCACCACGAGTACACACCACAGGGTCAAACAATCACCACAGAGTACTATAAGGATGTCCTCGTATAGCCTCGCAAGCGACTGGAGTTGTGGTCTTAAGGAAATTGGCGACTCCATCACGACAATGCTCCAGCACATTCTTCGCACTCGGTTCACAATTTTTTGGCAAAAAAACAGACTCCTCTGGTTCGACAGGCAGCCATAATGTCCTCTTCCTCTCCTGATATGGCCCCCTGCGACTTCTGGCCATTCCCCAAGTCAAGAGGTCATTTAAAGGATCGTGATATCTGACAAGAGAGGACATTATGTCTGCAACGACAGCCGAGCTAAAGTCGATTCCGAAAGAGGCTTTTTCGGAATGGTACCAACAATGGCACCGCTGGGAGAAGTGTGTGGTGTCTCAAGGAGACTACTTTGAGGGTGATTAGGTTTCCAACGCTCCAGGTATGCCAGTTTTATGTATGACATTACCTGCTAAAGGTGGGATACTTTTCTAACAGACCAGGTATACCATATATATATATATATATATATATATATATATATATATATTCAATACATATATAAATATATATATATATATATATATATATATATATATATATATATATATATATATATATATATATATATATATAAAGAGTGGGGGTAATAACAATCGTTATTAGTTAAAGAGTAAATTTTTATAAAAATTACTACGCAAACGGTAGAATTCGGGTGATACGATTCAAAGAAAAAACTCAAATTCTTCTTAAGTCGACGTTTCGATTTATTAATTAAATCTTTTTCAAGACCTACAAAATTATTACAGAAAATTACAAAAAAACAAGTGAAAGATGTTATTGATTACTTACAAAGAAGGTAATGAACAATTAATTAAGACGTGTAACATCATATAACTTGACTAGCAATGTGGGTTACGTAATCGTTGCTGTAAAACGAGCCATGGTGAATTTTTATTTTCGGTGTTTGAAATTTAGTATTTAGTTTGCAAAATGTCGGACACCAACCCGATCGGCACAGCACGAGGAAACCAACAAAACCTTTTCGTTCTCTTAAAATAAATTAAAGTTGAAAAAAAACAAAAATTTTTTTCCTTTAATTGAGCTGTGAAGGTGCGCATTGGGAAAGATCGTGACATTAGAAGGACACAGGAGTCACAAGCACACAGGAAAAAGAATATTTAACTAATGTTTGAAGACATACCGTTCGAAAAATTTTTTTGTTTGAAACCGCCACTACGTCGCAGTTTCCCAGAAACCCAGGCAATCTAGACTATCCCTAGATCTTCTTAGAAAAACCGGAGCTCAACGACCCCCATTTAAGGAAAATTGTATAATAGTAGAACCACTAGAGACCACGAAAACCGCAGCACAAATAGAAAATAAATAGCAAAACAGAAACCACCCATCAAGTTAACTGTGTCTAGACTTCGCCCAAGTCATGAGCCAAACATACATATTGCTCAACCCGTCCATGTCCTTCCTTGAGTTCATGGCTGCACCGGCGTTATGAATGAAACACATTTCCAAGAAAAGTCTCTTGGATAAGCTTGGCTCCCTTGCAAGAACTTTCAGGTCATTGTAATTGACCCTATGGTCCTTGTCATTGCAATGTGTTGCTAAGGCGCAAGAGTGGGGTTTTAGTCTACAATCACTTCTGTGATTGGCCAGTCTGGATGACAATCTTTGGCCGGTCTGACCAACGTACACTAGCTCACACTCGGCACACGGAATGCAATAGATTACATTTGATTGCATTAACGTGGGGGTTGAATCTTTAAGGCGACTGAAAGATCTGTTGATGGTGTTATAACATTTATCCGCTATAATGGCTGGGCTCTTGTTCTTGAAAATTGATTTTATTCTGGGGGACAATGATTCTACAAAATGTAAGCTCTTGAATATTTTCGTGTCGTCCTCTGCGACCACCTCAGCGACAGGTTGTCTTGTAGGATTGGAGAACAACAACTTCCTGAGTACTGTTGTGGGATAGTTGTTCTTCTTTAGGATATTGAACAATCTCTCTAAACTATCATTACGAAGATCTGGATGTACAATCCTGAATATCCTCGTCTTAAGACCCAAAACTACATTCAGCTTGTGCTGAAAAGGAGCGCAGGAAAAATAATTCAGGTATCTGCCCGAACTGGTAGGTTTCTGGTACCAATCTAAAATAATGCGGTTGTCATTTGTCCTGATAATCAGGGTGTCTAAAAAGGGTAGAGTATTATTATTTTCAGATTCAATAGTGAAGGTAAGACGTTCGTTGTATGAGTTGAAGGCTCTTAGGACCTCAGTTTTGGACCCTTGCGGGATGGCACAGACAATATCATCCACATATTGCCACAAAAATGGGATTTCGAAATTAAGTTTGTCCAAAGAAACCTTAATTAAAGTGTTCATAACAATCTCCGCTGCCACCGGAGATAAGCGCGATCCCATGGGGGTTCCGAAAATCTGAAGGAAAAACTTATTTTCAAACGAAAAATACGTCGTATCAAAAATGAATTCAATAAGTTCCAAAAAAACCTTGCGGGGTATTTTGCAAGATGGGCGAATCAACTCCCAGTTTGATTTGATAATATCCAAAAATAACGTTGACGGTATATTAGTGAACAGCGATGACACGTCCAGATACACCAATTCATGACCATCGGGTACTTGGTAATTATTTAAGGCAGTGGCGAATTCAAACGAGTCTTTAATTCTGAACACGTTGTAGTCAGCGAAGGACGTGTAAAGAATATTCGAAATGAACCTAGCCAACTTTTCGGAGTGAGATTGAACTGAAGAAACAATGGGCCTTAATGGAAAATTTTCTTTATGGATCTTAGGTAAGCCGTAGATTTTAGGGGGCATAGCATTGTGTACAATTAAGGTTTTGTAAGTAGTTTGGTCTATGTAACCTTTGCTTTTAAGTTTCTTAACCAGTTCATTGTTTCTTCGTTCAAACCCACAGGTGGGGTCTCTACTTAAGGGAGCATAAGTGGCTGCATCTGACAGAAGGTCGACAATCCTGGATCGGTAATCCTCTTTTTTCAAAATGACCGTTGCATTGCCTTTATCGGCTTTGAGAACCAGTAGTTCTGGATGTGTTTTAAGGAACCGGTCACATGACCGTCGAGGGTCTGGCAGTGCCGCCCTAAAGTTCTCCAGTTTATTAATATGATTCGAAACCACATAAGTAGCTTCAGCTCTACACAGATCTTTTTTGGAAGTGGGTACCTCTTCAAGCAAGTTTTCAATGTCAGCCAAGATGTCGTATAAGGGGAAATTTTTAGGGTTATATGGCAAATTGAACTTAGGGCCTAGCGCCAGAAAATTTTTGACTTCTTTGGGGATCGTGACATCGGAAAGGTTTTTTATCCACTTCTCTGGAGGGTCGTTTTTACCAATTAGAGACTTTCTAATTAAATTATCAAGTTTCATTATGTTTTTTTGTTTAGTTTTGTTGACAATAAATTGAAAATATATATATATATATATATATATATATATATATATGTATATATATTATATAAGAACAGGGAATGTCTTAATGAATAGATTCTAGGAAAAAAGCAATTTAAAGTTGAGAAGTTATAATATTTTTCGTGAGATCCAAGTATGTAGTAACTTTTGCTTAGAACTAACTTGACTTAAAATATCATATATTTGTTGGCATCAGACTTTTCAGTTATTGAATATATCTTTGGTTTTTGAATCATATTTTAATGTTTCATAAAATACTTGTGTTTCTCTTGCACAAAATAGCATCAGACTCATCAAATCATGATATTTTACTTCACTCATGAATAAAAACTCTTTTTATGCAATATCTGGAAGCTCGAACTCAATGTTAGTGACGTGATTACAACAATTACTTAGAATCGTCGTTTTCTCCCAAGTGTCATTGTATTTTTATCTGTGCAGTTCCATAGGACGATGTTCTTTGGAAATCATTACTTGCCTTTGGGTTTGGGCTCTTACATATCTTCATGAATTTTCCTTCTCCTGGAATTTCAATAACCATGAATGAACTCTTTTACCCATTCGAGACCGATTGCACACCGTGTGTGTAATTGATTTCCGAGGCTAAAAGGCGGCCTGCACACCACGTGGGCAATAACAGTAATGTGCAATTATCAGTTATTCTGAGTAAACTAGTCGTGGAAATAAGATTTTTCTTGAATTAATGAAATCTGTAAAGTACAGAAATACACAATTTAGCATTGGTTTTACTATGTACCAAAAAATCTAGAAATTATCTGCAGCCTTCCTTGCTGTGAATCATTAAGAAATTTGCTTCCACCAATCTGTACTTTTTTACCAGACATAAACCGACCAGAGAAGAAGACGAGTAATTATTCAGTTCTTACAGAAAATTTTTTAAGCGATAGATAGTTCTATACTTAGCCCTTAAAATGTCAGATCCTAAGGCAGGAAAATCAGGAATGCAGGAAGCAACCAGTGATAAAAATTGACGATTTCAGGTTTGCAAGAAATATAAAGAGGAATCATGTTATCATGGATTGTGATAGTGATTTAGAAATTGAGGAAAACATGAATGTGAATATTGAACTATTAGATGATATATAGGATGTGGCTTTTGGAGAAAATGATTGGAACAATTGTACTGACTTTGAAAGAGAAATTGAACAGCATTAAAGTGAGCTTGCTGAAGATACAAGAACGTGGGAAGATGATCCTCCCACGTAGGAAGATGATGATGGAAGGTCCTCTTACAAAAATTTCTTTAAAGGGTAAACCAGGTCTCCAAAAGCTACCAAACGGAGCTAGTCCGTACGTTTTTTTTTTTGAACTTTGATTTTAAAAGAAAAATGGAAGGACTTAACAATTTCTGAATTCAAGGTGTTTTTAAGTTTATTATTACATATGGGAAATATCAAATGTCCAAGAATTGATAATTATTTGAACAATTTGGTTTTCAGTGTTTTTCCCGACACATGACTAGACAAAGATTTCAAAATGTCTTACAATCGCTTCATTTCTCATCTGATAAAGAAATTGATCATCGCATACGGAAAATAAATCCAATTGTAGATTATTTTAATAATAAAATGAGATAAATATATTATCCTCACAGAGAGTTATCAATAGATATATCTGTAGTTCCTTGTAGAGGAAGGTTAATATTTAAACAATATATTGCCGGTAAAAAAACACACACATGGTGTAAAGTTATACGTTGTGTGCGAATGTTCAAAATTGATACAATACAAAAGTTACTATACAGGTACATTGAGAAAGACTAGGAATTGAGAAACAATATCAGATGCTGTCTTACTATTCTTACTCAAGGAGAACATTTAAATGGTACATAAAAGTATGGATTCATTTAGTTGAAACTTTGGTTTTTAATTCCATCAATTTATATAAAACATACTCACCAACAATAAGAAAATTGAGTTTTTACGACTATCGTCTAGCCATTTCAAAAGACTTAATTGGAAAACCCGGACAAAGAAGGTGGAAAACATCAGAAACAATCACCTACCTGAAATTTTACCAAGAAATAAAAATATTAAAGTAAATAGAAAGATTTGCTGACAGTGTACAAAGAAGGAAAATATAAACGAAGTAATTGCTCTTGTCCTGCTTGTGTCGGTAATCCTGGATTATGTATGGGAGAACGTTTCAAGCGCTACCATCAACCAACTAATGTATAATTACTTTTGTATAATGTATAATTAATAAATTATAACATTTGATAAAAGAAACCTACTAGAAATTATGAATAAACAAACAAATCTAAAACAGATCTGGACCTAGTAATGTAATAATACGTACCCCTTGAACATCTTTGGTAAACAATGGCACAGAGCCTAGCACCTGGGAAGAGTGAGGTGGACAGGACTCTTTAGCCGTAGTGAAGGCGACCTGTCTAGCGGTGACAACCCCGAATAATAAGCCTCCCAAGCTAACAACCTGGGTAGTATCTTGCACAGTGGCTCGCCACTGTCCCATGAAGAATATTCTTCAACTGAGCATGAAGGAAAATCTCGCTAAATGCACTACCCCAGGTGGTAACCAATCCACCGTCACCTATGGTGACGTTAGCGGACCTTCGGATTCTGGGGAGTCCGCACCAACATGCTTTAAAGATGAGTCGGAACATCCTGAAATAACCGGACGTAAACTCAGACCAAGACGGAAAAGCTTCTTCGCAACATTTGCCAACTCACTGCTAAAAGTGGGTAAACTGAAACATTTGACTGATACACTAACACGACACAACATAATACTGACAGCAGTACAGGAAACCAGATTTACGGACGAACATGCCTTCGAGTCCCAAGCCTACAGAATCCTCAAAGGAAAAGTAAGTCAGCGGGTAATGAAGAACGTACGCCACTTAGGTACAGGATTTATAATCAGTCACAGGATACTGGACTCAGTCACCGACTTTACCTCCCCGAGTAGTCGTGTATCCTCTCTCTCAAATGCGCAAACAAGGGCTACAGTATAGTCAATGTACATGCCCCAATCAACCAGGACAACAGACGCAATCCAGACAGAACTGATAAATTCTGGGAAGACAGAAGATATTATCTCTAAACTTCCAGAGAGGCACACCGTCATACTGCTTGTTGACTTTGTTCAATTGGGAAGAGAGAAAAAATACAGAAACATAGTGGGCAATTATCCGGCGCATAAGCGAACCAACCGCAACGGAGAACGAATGGTGGATCTGTGTAGGACTTTTGGGTTGATCATAAAGTCTACAGCCTTCAAACACTTTCCAAGGAAGCAGAAGACTTGGATTTCTCCTAATACCCACCTGGGTGAATTCCAGATAGATCATGTGGACATTTCACGCAAATCTCAAAAGGAAATACAAAACGTGAAGGTACTAAGAAGCGCCAATCTGGACTCAGACCACTACCTCTCAAAGATCAAAATAAGACTCCAGTCTAGAAACACTAGATTACACAGAACCTCCAAAATGGTAAAATTTGACGTCGAGCGACTCAAGAACAGTCAAGAACTAAGTCAGAGACTGGACAATACAGACCTAAACGACTGGGACCAACTGAAGGAGACTCTTGTCAAGGCAGCCAGTGAACTCGCCCCTCTCGCTAGAAGAAGGAAGCATCCGTTGTGGACTGAAGACTGTGAAAATGCAATAGCCCAAAGACAGATAGCCTGGGTGAAGTGGTATTCTAAAAAGACCAAGGAAAATTGGCATAAATTTTTGGAACAAAGAAAGGTTACAGCCAAGATTATTCGAGGAACCAAACGAACCTTCACACAAAACCAACTTACCCAAATCGAAGAGAGCTTTGCTAAGAATAATTCCAGATTTCTTTGGAACCTTTAAGCAGGCACTCAGAAAATACGCTCCGCCAAGCCTCCACTTCAGAGACTCACTAGGCAAACTGGCTTAGAACGACAAGGACAAATGCCACCTTTTGGCTCAGTACTTTGTACTCAGTACTACTCAGTAAAACCTACTCAACTATGACCCACCCAGCGAAGATTTCGACTATAAGCAAACCACACCCAACCCGTACTCGCTTCCCCCTTCATTGGAAGAAGTTGGCCAGATCATTCAACTTCTTAAGAATAATAAGGCTAAGGAATAATAAGACTCTATAGTTTCTGAACTGGGGAAAGGTGCTGGAAACAATGCCGTGCGCAAGCTAACCGAGATCATTCAGGACATCTGGAAAACAGAGAAATTACCACCCGATTGGAAATCTGCTCTGATCCATCCGCTTCACAAAAAGGGAGATTTTACTGATCTAAACAACTACCGTGGAATTTTTCTTGTCCCGGTAACATACAAGACTCTCTCCAAGGCGTTACAAACAAGGGCAGAAAATCATTTGGATAGTCAACTGGGACAATAACAGGGGGGCTTCAGGAAGACCCGATCCTGTGTTGAACAGATCCTCAATCTTAAAACTGTACTTGCATACTCCAAGATGAGAAACCGCAAGGTGTTCGTTACCTTTAATGATTTTAGGAAGGCCTATGATTCCATTGATAGAGAAACGCTTAACAAAGTACTCCAGGAACTAGGGCTAGACAACAAAACCCGCAGACTGATCCTAGAAACTTTGACCAACACCCATTCTAAGGTTAAATTTAGAGGCGAGATTTCAGAAAGCTTCGAAATAAAAACTGGAGTGAGACAAGGAGGTGGAATTTCCTCACTTCTCTTCAACTGTGTCCTTGAAAAGGTTATGAGAGAATGGCGAAAGGAACTCAACAATTTGGGTGCTTAGAGTGGTATCTACCTGGGACGTAAGAACGATGGACTGGTTGTAGATTGCCTGGCCTTTGCAGATGACATGGCACTGTTTGCTGATTCTTTTGAGTTGGCAAAAATGCAGGTAAACTGCTGCCGAATTAGGTCTTCAAGTGTCGCTGAAGAAAACAGAATTCTTCACCAACATCAGAGAAACAAACAGAGAGATGTTACTAGAACAGGGAAACATCAAGAGGCCTGAAAAAAAAGTATCTCGGCAAATGGATTGAATCCAACTTATCAGAAAGAGCATCATTATCCAAGAGAGTCAACAAGTTAGATCTAGCCTATCGACTGACTAAGAACACTTACAATAAGAAATGCCTGTCACGCAACCTGAAACTTAAGCACTACACATCAGTCTTACGACCAGAAGCTCTGTATGCCATGGAAGGTCTTTCCTTGGACCGAAGAGGTCTAGTAGAGAAATTGGAAATCAACATATTGAGATGCTCTCTGACTGTGCAAGGAAAATAAGGGTAGCTTTCTTTGGTCACGTTGCAAGATTGCCTCCAAAGCGACTAACAAGCCGGCAGACGCACCCTGAAGGAAGACCGTGGATTTCAGGAAAAACCTCGAAGGAAAGGTACCCCCGGACAGAAGAGTGAAAGGAGTTACACCGGCAGAAGATGCGACAATACTGGGCAAAGGTCAAAGCCCAAAAGTTAAACAAGCGTGGTCCAAAGTAGGCCTATTCGAAAGAAGAAGAAGAAAAAAAAGTATTTTTCAAATTAACTTTTTGTATGCCCTTAGAAATATATTTTTGAGTATTTTTAGCACATGATAAGATTTTGATAACTGTATTGATAATTTAAGCTGATTTTTCGCATTCTTTGTAATCACATTGATTTTATTAATTTGATTCATAACCAAAGTACTTTCTGTGCTCTAATTCGTTTCTTAAACTATCGCTCTATGTTCTACTACGTTCCTTCGATACGTTTTATTATCTTATTAAATATATGCAGCAGGTGGATTGTAAAGTGTAGATAAATTTCAAAAATTTCCTGATGCTGTTGGTCCCTTTAATAATTTTTCTATAATTATTGAACAACTATCACTTAAACTTTACATATTGGCGCCAAATTAAGTTTTTAAATTTTTTACAAGCAGTCACAAAAAAATGACTGCATATCAAAACAATATTTTCTATGTCACAAATCAAGTAGCATATTGCAAATTTCACTGTATTATGCACAATATGTGCGTAACAGTTGCCTGCTATTAGATTTGGAGCTTATTTTTGAATATTTGTATACTATAAGTGGTGAATGCCAAAATTAGCATTTCAATTGTCTGCACTGAGTCCTGATGAACGAAATGATGTAAGAATCCATAAACTCCACCATAATAACTTCAAACATGCCATTGGCAGATTCGTTTTTCGAATTTTCGTAAAAAAAAAATATTTTGCATCACATTACTTACTGAAAAATATTGGATCAAAGGAAATAATTGAGTGTTTCTTTTATTTGTTGCATCTTTCTAAAGATAGAAAAATACATCTTCATTACACTTTTCACAGAATGTGGACCTAACACTTCTGTCAGTAAAGCTTCCATTTTCGTTCTAACCAAGCCAGAATCTCTATTGGCTATCTTGGAATGTGGATATAAAATTTTACTTAATTTATTTTTGCAATCCATGCTATTATAAGATAGATTATGTTTCACACTGTAAAAAGTCAATGCTGCTTACGCTGCTGCAATATTGTTATGACTACTAGATCCTGGACACATTGAATTTTGTAGTGCACCAGATATATCAATCATTTCAGATTTTTTGTGCTTCTAAGCTTCTTGGTGCTTAATCTGTTGAAAGAAATAAAAAGAAACTACCAACATCAATGAATTGTTATTCTCTCTTTTAAATAATAATTAATAAATATATATTCATATAACTGAAAATATTTTGAAAAATAATTAAAAATTTAAATTTTATTAAAATACTACGTGGTCTGTTAGAAAAGGAGCGTTGGAAACCTAATCACCCTCAAAGAAGTCTACTTGGGACTTCACACACATCTCCCAGCGCTGCCGCCATTGTTGGAAGCATTCCGAAAAAGCCTCTTTCGGAATCGATTTTAGCTCGGCTGTCGTTGCAGCCATAATATCCCCTCTTGTCTGAAATCGCGCTCCTTTCAATGGACTGTTGACTTGGGAAATGGCCAGAAGTTGCTGGGGGCCATGTCAGGAGAGTAAGAAGCCTGTCGAACCAGAAGAGTCTGTTTTTTTTTTAAAAAATGTGAACCAGGTGCGAAGAATGTACTGGAGCATTGTCGTGATGGAGTCGCCTATTTCCTGATGACCACTACTCCAGTCGCTTGCGTCGCGCAGCATCATTTAGGCGACGTAGGGCATCCCTCATTTCACTTGTCGTCATTTTACTTGCATTGAAAAACCGACCAGAGCACTACACACTACCTCACACGAACACTGCTCCACAGCAACTGAGGTTCAAGGTCGGCACATGCAAGCTCGCTTGATTCAAATCCATCAGGTTTTTAAAATAAAAGATAAAGTCGACAATTAGTATATTATAATAATTCAGACAATTAATTATTGTTGCAGTATTTTTGTAATAGCTTATAATTTGGGTCATTTCACACTTTGGAAGCGATCAATTTATTGTTTTTTCTCTAGTAGCATTGGACTTTAATTTAGACAATTATTATTGATAGAGTATCGATATAAAGTATGATAAGTATCGATAAATAGTTCAGTAATTACCCACATGAGTATTTCGTGCTATAGATGACAGTAAAGATTCTAAATAAAGTATTATCGCATACTTTATTTCTATATAAAAGTATAAAGCACATTTATCGAAAATAAAGTAGGATACGCTATTATAAAGTACGGCTGGCAATCCTAGCCACATCCCTGGTCAGGTTACGTTACCGCCAGCTACGGCCCGCCATAAAAATGTATTGTTTGTCTAGTATTGTCTGCTTGGTCTTTTCTGTATTGTCTTGTCTGTCCAGTCTTGTCTGTCTATTTCGTGTAAGCACGCGCAAAAGACTTTTCGAATAATTTGGTGTTCCGGCTGTAGACGGAATCTACACCAATCCAACCGGCAACGAACAAAATTGTTCTCATGTTACTGCCACTAGCATTTTGACCGCAGTTAATCAACTGGGTTAAGTTTAACTAATGCTTCCAGACATTGTAGAAATGTTAATTTATATAAATCGTTCATCGTTTATGTAAACGCGTTAAAGAACTAATAAACTATACAAAAAAACAATTCTAACTTTGCATAAATTGAATTTTGAATTGAAATTATATTCCATTCTTCCAATAACAATACTCCAATAACTTCAATAACATCATTGAGAGAATTGATTCAATAACCATTCTGATATAATTTATTTGACAAGAGAATCATGACCTTGCTTTTCTCAAAACAGAATCCTGGTTTTTTTCCATGTCCCGTCACGTCCGGTCTTGTCCGATCCTGTGCGGTCTAACAAAACTGGATATTTGTTCTGCCTTGTCCGATATACCTTGATCTAGCGCTTTTACCCCAATCTTGTCCAGTCAACTCCTATTTCGTTGAATCCTGTCCAGTTTTGTTCAATCTGGTCTGGTCTTGTCCGGTCGTCTCTGATTTGGCCTGGTCTTATATTGTTTTATCTGGCCTTGTCTGGTCTTGTCTATTCTTGTCTAGTTTAGTTTGACGTCTTCTCGTAATTCATTTTAAAATTTGTTGAATTAATTTCACTTACAATTAAATACAAGATCGCAAGAAGAAAGGCCGCTGCAGATCTCCAAGTCCAAAAGTAGTGCGAATTCAACCGCAACTCAATCATAAGCAGAGCATTAATGACGAGATGGAACGTATTTAGAAACGCGTGCCAGCCGAACGTCTCATTAAGAATATCGGCCAAATCGCAAACAGCTTCGTGAATCTTAACTGTTGCAAGAACTCCGGATGGTTTAACTTCTTTAATTATTAGATTCAATGCGGAAACTCTATATTTAAAATGTAGCAGCAACAACGCTTGCAGTACGATGAATACGTATATGTACCAGATTTGGATGTGGTCTGAGAGGATGTATTGGTAGCTTGACAGCCAGAAATAGCTGTACCAGCTTTGAATGTCAAGGAGCACTAAGACGACCATAATCAGGGAACTGGTTGTGAATACTTGTGGTATATGGGGAATCAGCTGGATTGCTTGTTGAAACCTCTAAGTCTTTCGTCGATTCTGTTAAAGCTGGTGAGGATTTGTTGAAAGCGGGATAAGTTCCCGTGGCACGATCCCAGGAAAGTCAGGACGTTTGCGATGGTCACGAAAATAGTCGAAATCGTAAACAACACCATTTGCAGTCGGTTGTTGTTGTAATACTTGTCGGTCCACTTACCATAAACCAAATAGGAAACTGACACGAGGAAAACTGCAACCGTCGCATAGGACCTTGCGTAACACCTTTCGAATTTCCGTACTTTTTGGTTGTATTTCGGCATCAAACCCAACCAATTGCACAACTTCAATAAAAATTGCAAATTTTCCGCAACAAACATTGTTTGGAACAAATGCTGGTTACCGACTAACTTATTACGAATTACACAAAATTATTTATTGTTAAAAGACAATATCGATCAAAGCAGCAGACTAATACATGAATATTTACAGATAATTACGATAATTTAACTAGCAATTATTTTGAACACATAAATGGTTACACAAATAGGACCATTAGTGAAACATAAAATAGATTAGATTAGCTAATAAAATAATAGTACTCTTGACTATTTCCGTTCGATCTTTCCTTTACTGCACTTATCCTAGATTATCTGATTATGTCTCATCTTGTCTGACCTTTTCTGGTCATGTGTGGTCTAGTCTGGTCTTGTGTGGACTTGTCTGATCTTGTCCAATTTTGTCTGGTCTTCCCTGGTCTTGTTTGGTCATGTCTGGTCTTGCGCGGACTTGTCTGATCTTGTCTGGTCTTCCCTGGTCTTGTCTGGTCTTGTGTTTTGTGGTCTTGTCAAGTCTTGTCTGTTCCTGTCTGGCCCTGTCTGGTCTTGTCTGGTCTGGTCTTATCTAGTCTTGTCTTGTCTTGTCTGGTCTTGTCTGGTCTTGTCTGGTCTTGTCTGGTCTTGTCTGGTCTTGTCTGGTCTTGTCTGGTCTTGTCTGGTCTTGTGTGGTCTTGTCTGGTCTTGTCTGGTCTTGTCTGGTCTTGTCTGGTCTTGTCTGGTCTTGTCTGGTCTTGTCTGGTCTGGTCTGGTCTTGTCTGGTCTTGTCTGGTCTTGTCTGGTTTTGTCTGTTCTTATCTGGTCTTGTCTGGCCTTGTCTGGTCTTGTTTTGTCTTGTCTGGCCTTGTCTGGTCTTGTCAGGTCTTGCCTGGTCTTGTCTGGTTTTCTGAATCTATAAATGAAAGAAACTTACCCATAAACAGCTTGTCCAAGCCATTATTGATGAAGTTGTTTCAAATGTCAACATGTGTTCATTTACCAACAAGTTAATAAAAAATAAACTTTTAAAAATGAAGAAGACAAATAAAAGCAACATTTTCCATCGGAAAATCTTGTTAAAACAGTCGACCAAATTGCAAATTGCGTGGTGTAAATCAAAAATGTTCAAAATATCTGCACAAATCTCCAGTTTGCAAACCACCAACCTTTTTGGCGATTCTAAATCTTGAAACATTTTATTTATTAATATGAGTCGCGAATTGATCAAATGTAGTATCAAACACTTCAAGGCGCTAATTAGTGACATTGAATACAATTGCATGTAGATCATAATTTGGTAAATATAATAATTCGGTCTTGAACCGCTCTTGAAATACACATCCCAGAGGTATAATGTAATGACGAGCAAAAGTAAAAACTAATATTTAAGTGTAACATGCTTCAAAACAGGAATCTTGATTGCGTTTCTCAACAAACACATATCTATCGTGTTAAACGAATCGAACAATAATTGGAATCCTTGCAAATTTCCTCCGAACGATTTTAAAATCGTGTACAATATTAAAAATGTGCTGACAATGTTAGCGAATGTCATTACAATTTTCGACAAATTTATTGTCATATCGCTATACCGTCCGTATGCCCATACGGCTACACCGCACAGGTTTAGCACAATTGCGGCAGAAGCCGTGATTTTGCTTGCTCTAAATCTATTCGACAATTTGTCAAACTTCGGAAATAAACCCATCAAACCGCACCAATTCAACAGAGGAGATAGTTCTACTCCCACAGACATTTTAATGACTAATAAACTAACATTTAGAAAAATTACTTACGTATTCTACTAGAATTAGAATGATTAATTAGATATTATCTAATAACAAATGACAATCTACATAATAAATTACCAATAATTACAATTTTTGTTTTAATATACTAATGGTATCTAGTTTTGTCTAGCCATGTCTGATCTTGTCTGGTCTTGACTGGTCTTGTCTGGTCTTTTCCCTCACATGGAAGATACCTTGTCGAGGTGTGGGAGCTTAGTTTCGCAACGAATCGTTGGACCATACTGACTGGAGTCCAATTCCGGTCAGAGCCGTCAACGAGGAGCGAAACAAGAACTTCCAAACCCTTAATCCAAATGTGACATGCGACCCGTGCCGAAGGGACAGGTTGGTGGCTATAGGTAACGGGCCATCTAAAATGGAGCCTCTCTGATACCTGGCGACCTCAGAGAGTATCAAGCCTTAACCATATATTGCGTGGCTCTGACAAGGCGGACCTTTAGTTCCCTAGCCATTCGTGGAATTCATATAAGAAGAAACATGGTAATGAACCCTACTGTGCGGGATCTCACCGCCACATAACTAGCGGATGGAGTGCGAGCTCCACGATTCGAAAGAAGATGCAGAGGTAGTAGCGGTAACTTCAGCGGCCACTTCCTTGGTTGAAAATACAGCAACTGCGGCCACTCTGTTGAAGTCACAAAGGCCGAGAACGAGGAAGTCATCTTGGATTAGCGTGAAGACGACCTAGAGCTCATACTCGTACAAATGAGCAGTTCTGCATTATTTAATGAGGTAGAGGAAGACGTCCTTCTTGCCGAGACAGAAGACGACTCGCCGCCTCCTGTGACAAAACAAAAATGCCCAGCAAACGCACAAAAATAACTCAAGTGAACATCTACCATGCCAAAACAGCTTCGGCTGTGATGGCTAGGATGTTCACTGAACAACACTTGGGGCTAGTGCTGTTGCAAGAACCCTGGGCTTACGGAGGTAAGATCAGAGGCCGCAGCAAAAGAGAATGTATGTTGCTGTGGGATAACCGAGAGGTCTGCACCAGAACTTGTATTATGATAAGGAAGGGCATAAATAATTTAAGTCTTTCAGAGTTCCTAACGCGGGATCTAGTTCCAATTCAAGTCAGATCAATACCGAGGACCTCCACCGTGGTAGTGATAGCATCAGCATACTTCCCTGGAGATTAACAACATACATATAACAACATACCGGCCATAGAAGTACAAAGACCGGTAGAACACTGAATTAGGTGAAGGATGCCACTCATCTTAGGATGTGACGCAAACGCCCACAACGAGATGTGGGGCAGCACGGACACTAATAAGAAAGGTGAGTACCTATTAGAATACCTCATTAAAGCAAACCTAAATGTGTATATCGTTGGGAATACACAACATGTGTCACTAAGGTCAGGAGTGAGGTACTGGATATAACGCTAGGTAGCACTAACGTAGGTTACCTGCTTAAAAGGTGGAGAGTTTCAAGTGAACCATCAATGTCAGAACATAAGATCATAGAATTTGAACTGGAAGGTGCAAGTGAGTGAAACAACCCCAGACAAACGCTGTGGCCTATGTTTAGTTCCAAACTAAAAGATAACCTAGAGCAGGTATCAGTGCGTGGTAGCATCAAGCACTACACCGTATTAGAACAAGCTGTATGTGAAATAAATGTGCCATTCAAAACCCGTAAAGGACCATTAGGATGCAAGAATGGTGGAACATAAATTTGTCTACATTAAGAGCAAAAGTACGTAGGCTTTTTAAGCTAAGCTTTTAAAGCCTACGCTTTTTAAGCTAAGCAATACAGAAATTGGCTAGAATACTCCAAGGGTAGTTTGTGGAGAACAGGGGTCTATTGAAATTTAGTGTTATGGACTTTGTACCTGGTGTAACTGTTATTAATCGTCCTTGGCACGGGTTAACGGAAAGGTCGCAAAGATCGGAAAAGCAAAATTAAAAAAAAAGCGGAAAGCTAATTTTTTTCCGAAAAAAATCGGAAAAAAAGCGGCTAGGTTTAGTACTGCTAAAAATGAAGCTTCCAAGTTTTTTGGTTCAATAAATATTCGTGTTTTTCCTGAAATAGTTGTGAACATTGTCAACTTGACAGATAGTAGACGCGAACGTAAATAATTAGACGTTGCCACGTTTAATATTTTTTCTAATTGTCAACTGTATTATATTGTAATATATCCAGGAAAAAATATAAATAAATTAAAAGATTTTCTTCAAATTAAATTAAAAAAACCAGATCCCCATCTGGAAAATACAAATTAAATTGTGAAATTAAAAAAAAAACAGTTAAAACCTTACAGGTAATGTCCAGTCTAATCATTATCAGATTTACTTAAAAAATAAAAAACGAAATCTTAAAAATACAAATAAATTGAAATTTAAAAAACAAAAACAGAAAAAAACTTACAAATAATGCCATTCATCATACGATTTCCTCAAAAAATAAAATAAAATTTTGTTCAAATTCAAATTGCAACCTAATCTAACCGGGGTTAAACCAACGGTGATTGCAACTTTTGCTTATATTGGATCGAGGGTTCGCGCTCCCGCGCGTATGTTGTCTTGATTTATCTGTCCGCTTCGCGGCGGACAACCTAATCTAACCAGGGTTAAACGAACATATTCTACTGCCTTCCCATCTATGAGTATGGGATGTAGGCAGTTTAGTTTTCTCCTTCTAGTAAATGGTATCACCGTGGTTTTGCTCGGGTTGAGTCTCAGTCCCACTGTTTGACACCAACTACTATTTACTTTGAAGCCTCTCTGAACAACTTCACAGAGCGTTCCCTCAAATTTTCCTCTGGCCATTATGACTATGTCATCGGCGTAACCTTGACATTTGATGTCTAGGTTGTTTAGCCTAACCAGTAGTTCATCAACTACCAGGCTCCACATTAGCGGTGATAGTACACCTCCCTGTGGGCACCCTCGAGTTGTGGAGATCTTAAGTTATCTCTCCCCGCTTGTGTCTCCGCAGTTCTCAGCATTTCTCCCATCCACTTTGAGATAGTGCTCTCGATATACCTTCTTTCGAAGGCCGCCTTGACAGCCTCGTGTGAGGTTTTGTCAAAAGCTCCCTCCATATCCAAGTAGGCACCTATCGCTACTTCCTTTGTCTCTAGTGCTGCCTCTATTTCGTTTGTCAGATGATACAGGGCGGTTTCTGTAGATTTCCCTGCACTGTAAGCATGCTGACTCTTGTGTAGTGGTGTATCTACCAGCACTGTAGTCCTAAGTTAATTATCAATCACCTTCTCCATTGTCTTTAACATAAAAGATGTTAGAGTAATGGGTCAAAATGACTTCGGTTGAGTGGAGTTTTTCTTTCCCACCTTCGGTATAAATACTATCTTAGCCCTTCTCCATAGCTCCGGTATATATACGAGCGCTAAACTATTTCTAAAGATATTTAGAAGATACGGCATTACTTCTCTCTCTCCCTTTCGTAGGAAGGCAGGAACTAGTCCGTCCACACCTGGGGCCTTAAAAGGCTGGAAAGTGCCGATAGTCCATCTGATTCGGTTTTCCGTACAGATGGACGCTGCCCTCCTCCAGTCGGCCCGACTTGGTTTCCAAGGATGCATCAAGCCATCGGTCTCACTGTATCCTCTACATCCCGGAAAATGGGTTTCCAGTAGGAGGAGAGCTCTTTGCTCTTCATCCTCCGTGAAGGTCCCATCCGGCTTCTTGAGAGTGGTTGTCATTTCCAATCTATCCTTCGCTAGTGCTTTGTGCAGTCTAGCTTTCCCTAGTTTTCCCTTTTTGCCCTTCTGATCTCTTTGTTGTAGGTGGTAAGCACCTCGGAGTATTCTAGCCAATTTCCAGATTGTTTGGCTTTGTTGAAAAGCATACATACTTTTGCTCTTAATGTAGACACATATTTTTTCCTCCATTTCTCGTCCTTATGCTCCTTCACGGTTTTTACCGGGCAGCTGGATTCAAATGCCGTGGTGATTGCATACATTTATTTTTCCTACAGCCTGCTCGAGCACGGTGTAGTATTTGATACTACCCCGCACTGTCACCTGCTCTAGGTTTTCTTTTAGTTGCGAACTAAACATAGGCCACACAGTTTGTCTGGGGTTTCGAATGAGGGTGCTTTCCTCACTCGCTCCTTCCAGCTCAAGCTCTATGATTCTATGATCTGACATTGAGGGATCACTTGAAACCCTCCAATTTTTAATTAGTTTACTTACGTTAGCGCTACCTACCGTAATGTCCAGTACCTCATTTCTGGCCTTAGTGACAACAGTTGGTGTGTTCCCGACGTTATACACAATTAAGTTCTCTTTAATGAGGTATTCTAAAAGGTACTCACCTCTCTTATTATTGTCCGTGCTGCCCCATATCTCCTTGTGGGCGTTCGCGTCACATCCCAAGATGAGTGGCAGCCTTCTCCTAATACAGTGCTCGACCAGCCTTTGTACCTCCATGGGTGGTATGCTGTTACCATCGCCAGGGAAGTATGCTGATGCGATCACTACTTCGCGGTGGAGGCCCTCGATCTTGATGAGGACCTGTATCGGAACTAAGTCCCGCGTTAAGAATTCTGAAAGACCTAAGTAATTAATCTCCTTCCTTACCATAATGCAAGTTCTATGGGAGGCCTCTTGGCTGTCCCATACCAACTTACATTCCCTGTTGCTGAGGCCTCAGATCTGAACTTCCGTATGTCCAGGGTTCTTGCAGTAGCGCTAGCCCTTGGTGTTGTTTAGTGAACATCCTTGCCATCAAAGCCGAGGGTGCCCTGGCATGGTGGATGTTCACCTGGGCTACTTTGGTGCGCCTGCTGGTCATTCTTGGTTTGTGACAGGAGGCGGCAAGTCCCCCTCTGTCTCCACCAGAACAACATCTACCTTTTCCTCCATAGACATAGCTGGACCGCTCATGTCTACGAGTGTGATCGGTCGTCCTGCCGGTAATCCGGGCTGACTTCCTCGTTCTCCGCCTTATCCATTAAAGGTTCAGCAGAGGGAGTTGCCGCCACCGCTATTCCTTCCACCTCGGAAGTGGCCGTTGTTGCGGTCGTAACTTCCGAGGGAGGGGCCGCTGTGGCTGCTACTACCTCTCCATCCGCTTTTTGTGTGGCGTCGTTCTTCCGCCCATGGACTTTGATCCGCCCGAACCTATAGTAGAGGCCATGGTTGGCCTCCGCTATAGCTCCAGCGGACTCTTCGTCAATTCCCACCGTTAGGAGTTGACCCCCATTTTCCACCCGGCACCCAAGGACCTTCCATTCGGAAATGTTAAGCTCTTTGTTTTGGGCCC
The DNA here is from genome assembly GCA_944588485.1 of Phosphuga atrata. Taxonomy (NCBI): domain Eukaryota; kingdom Metazoa; phylum Arthropoda; class Insecta; order Coleoptera; family Silphidae; genus Phosphuga; species Phosphuga atrata. The sequence goes on along the minus strand of OX155900.1, from coordinate 48,994,077 downwards.
TGAGGTAGTTGATGGAGACCTCCGGGGTTTGGTCCCCTTTCCTAGGTAGGAACATGGTGATGACGTGTGACTTGGGGATATCATCACCCAATTTCGCCACCAGAGCCCCATTTCAACCATTTTGCCGTCTGTTCATTTGCACAGTCGACAATGACTAGTCCTGGTTTTAAGTGTATTCCTTCAAACTGTATCTCGTGAGACCAGTCTACGACTCATACCAGAGACTCTACCAGTCTCATAATTGCTTGCCCAAGAGCAGGCATGTCCTTCCTACTCAGGGGATTCCTTGGGTAGTCTCTGGACATCACACCAACCCTCACCACCTTGACGGCGGTGGCGTAGCTGGTGCTCGGCCCAGAAGTCTTGGGAGGGCAGCTGGGGTAGCTGACCACTCCCATTGCCCTCTTCGGATGTTCCCCTTCTGTCTCTTAGCTGCCTTGTCTTGGGGCGTGATAGAATCAGCCCCTCTTTTGGCAGCTCCTTGTGTTTGTGGTGTAGTTCCCACCTTCTTCTGTACTGCTCTCCTTTTAGCTGCCTCGGGTTGTAGACCGTCTGCTAAGAAGCGCAGATACCATCTCACCCCGGCTCCACTGAGGCCCTTTCACAGTAGGTCGTCGAGTCCGCCTAGACTACCTAGGGGTGGCAAGGCATGTGCCTATCTCGTCTTCTTCTTACCTACCTTGGGCTTTGTCTCCTCTTGCTTAGTCGCGGGCTTGGTGGGAGTAACGGTGTTACTGGTCACCTTGCCCTGACTTTTAGAAGCCGTTTTGGGAGCGGGTCTCCCTTGGCTTGCTAGCTTGGTGGTAGTAACGGTGTTACTGACCATCTTGCCCTTGCTTTTTGGCGACAGTCTGGGAGTTGGTCTCTCTCGACTGGTGCCCTCACTCGGATCGTGGGGCTCATGCTCCATCTGATCCGCCAATTGGGTGGCGGTTACATCCCGCACACACGGATTGAATTTTTGTTTTTGTTTGGTTTTATTTCTCATTCGAATCCCACGAGTCGCAAGGGAACTAAAGGTCCACCACATCAGGGCCCCGCTTGATAGTGGTAAGGCGACCCTCTGAGGTCGCCAGGTATCAGAGGGGCTCCGTAAGCGATGGCCGGTTGCCCTTGGCCATCAACCAGTCCCTTCGGCACGGGTCGCATGACACCTTGGGATTAAGGGTTTGGAAGTTCTTGGTTGTTCGCCCTCCGCCGAACGCCCCGACCGGAGTTGTTTCCGTCGTGACGTCCAACGGTATGTTGCGAAACTAAGCCCTCACACCGCGACAAGGTGACGTCCACGTGTGTTATGATGTATTTACATAGTGCGCCAACTGTACAATAAAGGGCATTTACAATAGTGGTCGTAGATAAATATCTTTATTAATCACAAATTATACTACAATCTTACAATTCTCCTCTAATTAAAAATAAATACACATTTTTTTATAACTGGGACGGAATAAACACCTCCCTTATTTAATAATTGAGGTTGGCGAATTTGTTTTATTATGTCTTCACTTTCGTACCACAAAACATCTTCAACGCGGGGCCATTTCCAATTAGAACCACTTCTTTCCATGGCTTTGACTTTGAATTCTTTCTGTTCTCAATTTTAACAATTTCGCCAGGAAAAAAATTCTTTTTTTTTAAGTAGTGTATTCCTTTAAAGTAGTGACATCTATGGCTTCTTCTTCTTCATCAGAGTTTTCAGGAAATTATTCTGGGCTTGATTCAGTCAAATCTTTACTTAATCTAGCAATTTTGTTTCTATTGGCTTTTCGCTGTTCTCGAAGACGCTTTCGCTGTTCTTTTTCTTCTAGTAGCTTAGTTTTCTTGTCTTCTTTCTTCTTATAAAATTCTTTCCATTCTTTCGAAGAAGCTACGGTGGGGACTTTTTTGTTCGTTTTCCTAATTTTCGTTTTTTTATCTTTACTTGATGGTGTCGGCCAAGACAGTGATTTCTTGAAAGGAGAAGGCACTTGATTGTATATATTATTGGAATTTTGTTCTAGCATTGCAGAATCTATTTGATCATAATCGTGTTGAGGTGGCGGAGGTGAAGCATGTCTGGAGGATTCTACAATAGTTGAAATATTGGAATCAGCTGTTTTGTTTACTATATCTTCTTTACTGTTTGTGATTGCTGCTAAATCAGTCTTTTGTTTTAAGATATTATCTATAGAAAAACCTAGTGTTTCTTCATTATCACTATCTACGTCTACGTTTTCTTCAGTTCAGGTACAGTAATATTTAATCTTTGATCAGCATCACAATCGCTAATATACTATTCTTGTTGTCAATATTACTTAAAACACCATCCAATATTGGTGCAAATTCTTCTCGAGATAATCTGATTCCGTTGTGTTGCATTCTCCAGTCCTGAATTGCTCTTCTCCAAATTTTCTATACAGGATGAAAAAATGCCACGTCTATTTGTTGTAGAATGTGTGTCGAATTTGGAAAAAACGAAATTAATATTATGCCCACTTGAGAACAAAAATTACTTAAAGTCATTGTCAAATGTGATGTGCCCGTATGGTGCCCGTATGTGCCCGCATGGTGTTCCCGTCAATAAGTAATATTATGGGAAGTGTTACATTATTTTTGATTAACCACGGATAAAATATGTTGGCAATATATTCATAGAAACTTTCAGATGTCATCCACAAAGGCACTTTTTCTATAATATTACGTGGTACCCTTTTGTAGGCAAACATAATCACAGATGGTGGAAGTTCCCCAGAAGCATTGCACATAATTAAAGTTGTTAGGCTTTCCTTTTCGTCATTATTAATGAAATTATAGACTGCTTTTCCCCTTTCCGTATCAACACTTTATCACCCTTTGGTAATAAAAAAGCAGTCTCGTCACAGTTAATTAGCATCTTTGGATCACTGGTAATTTCATTTTTTTTTCAGGTAGTCTTCGACTTCTTTAAACCAGTTTCTTAGTTTTTCCTCTGTTACAGTCGCTTTTCTATTTGCTAAATTTTATGAAACCCGAAGTGCCAAATTAGGATGCCTTCTCATATAGGCTTTATGCCATTGGCGCCCTGGTCTCCTGTTGGTAAAAGGAGTTCTTTTTAAATTTTTAATGAGAAGTTGGACACTATCCTGTAGTTGAATTTTAGTAATCCGCATCAGGAAATGTGCAGTCCACGCACAAACATCCAAGTTTCTAATAGTTTTTCTTCATGTTTTGTTAATATTGTAGCAGGCCCAATTTTTCTTTCAATTGGTGTCTTACCTTTAAATTTATACAGAAGAGTGGTTTTAGGAACACGGGATAATTTACTAGCTCTGAAGGTGGGCATTCCTTTCTTGACGGCCTCTAGTGCCCGTGTCATATCAGTCTCAATGTATTGGAATCTTTTAGCCATAGTATTGCTGTAATCAAGAGATATGTACCATTTATTGACACATGAGAGGACCTATTATTGACTGATAGTTTAAGTTGATTCGTAAAATATTTTCCTGTGCAAAAACGTATGGTCAATAACTGATACGATTCATCTTCTACATATCTTCTAAAGACACACTAAAATTAAGATGAATATATATTCAACTTATAAACAACATAAGTTGAACGAGAACTATAGATTATTATTACTTGAACGCAGTTATTAAGACTTTTGTCTGTAGTTGGTACAAGTTAGTCAATCGCCTGTACCAATTATTGACACCTACATTTATCAAAAAACGGTTATAAAATCGTTAAGAACTCTTTTCAATCACCAAATTTATTATATAATGAAATAACTAAGTTGAAAGAAGAGTGTCTAATATCAACATTTCACAAAGAAAATATTTTTCGCTTTCACTACCTTGCTTAACTTGCTAGGATTTCCACAAAACACGATTTCACAGTGGCGGTTGAATTGAAGTGGCTGTTACAAAATTCTATTTGTCGACTGTGGTATTATTGGTATTCCAAAAGTAAATATACAGATTTCAATACCCTTCAAGACCTACATGAGATTTATTTTTCAAAATCTTAATAATTACATTTAAACAGACAAGACTAGACAGACAAGACTAGACAGACACGACTAGACAGACAAGACAAGTCTAGACAGACAAGAATAGACAGAAAAGACTAGAGAGACAAGACTAGACAGACAAGACTAGACAGACAAGACTAGACAGTCAAGACTAGACAGACAAGACTAGACAGACAAGACTAGACAGACAAGACTAGACAGATAAGACTAGACAGACAAGACTAGACAGACAAAACTAGACAGACAGGACTAGACAGACAAGACAAGACAGACAAGACTAGACAGACAAGACTAGACAGACGAGACTACACAGACGAGACTAGACAGACGAGACTACACAGGCAAGACTAGACAGACAAGACTAGACAGACAAGACTAGACAGACAAGACTAGATAATCAAGACTAGACAGACAAAACTAGACAGACAAGACTAGACAGACAAGACTAGAGAGACAAGACTAGACAGACAAGACTAGACAGACAAGACTAGACAGACAAGACTAGACAGACAAGACTAGACAGACAAGACTAGACAGACAAGACTAGACAGACAAGACTAGACAGACAAGACTAGACAGACAAGACTAGACAGACAAGACTAGACAGACAAGACTAGACAGACAAGACTAGACAGACAAGACTAGACAGACAAGACTAGACAGACAAGACTAGACAGACAAGACTAGACAGACAAGACTAGACAGACAAGACTAGACAGACAAGACTAGACAGACAAGACTAGACAGACAAGACTAGACAGACAAGACTAGACAGACAAGACTAGACAGACAAGACTAGACAGACAAGACTAGACAGACAAGACTAGACAGACAAGACTAGACAGACAAGACTAGACAGACAAGACTAGACAGACAAGACTAGACAGACAAGACTAGACAGACAAGACTAGACAGACAAGACTAGACAGACAAGACTAGACAGACAAGACTAGACAGACAAGACTAGACAGACAAGACTAGACAGACAAGACTAGACAGACAAGACTAGACAGACAAGACTAGACAGACAAGACCAGACAGACAAGACTAGACACACAAGACTAGACAGACAAGACTAGACAGACAAGACTAGACAGACAAGACTAGACAGACAAGACTAGACAGACAAGACTAGACAGACAAGACTAGACAGAAAAGACTAGACAGACAAGACTAGACAGACAAGACTAGACAGACAAGACTCCTTGGATCTTAGGGACTGCGTTTGTAAATCCCTCCTCACTGGTATCAGATATTGCACATTCAAAGTGGGTGTGAATGCGGAGGACAGAAGGAAGATCATGGATCCAGGGTTGTGGCCCGCCAACATAGTTATAAGGGACTTTGTGCATATACCCAAGTCTAGATCTGACCAGCGTCTTTCCAAGCCCTCGGACGTTCCGACTACAAGGCCTAACGGCAGTGGCAATAGTAATGACGTTAGTATTACTGCCCCTTTTTTATAAACACACCTCCGTCCCCTCCCTTGAGATCATTACAACTTAGTTTATACTATCAAAATGTGCGTGGTCTCAATACCAAATTTGATTTTTTCCAACCCGCTTTGTGTAGCCTTGATGTGGATATAGTTTGCCTCACTGAAACTTGGCTTCATGGCAATGTTCTCAGTTGTGAATTCATGCCACCACATTTTTCAACATACAGAAGTGATCGTAACTTCGCCTCATCTGGTCTCTCGAGAGGTGGTGGAGTGCTTATAGCCACGAACAATAATAACACGCTTTTTACTTCGAAATTGGTTGACACAACCATCTTTAACTTATTTTTATCTATTGATGTTATTGCCTGTTCCTGTTCTTATCTGCACTCTACGTGCCTGGTAGTTTGCATTTACATTCCCCCTAATACATCATGTTCGGTGTTTGAAACTTTTTTTGACCAACTTGAGATTTTCTTGCTCTCATGTGCTCATGACAACATTATCATAGCGGGTGACTTTAACAACTCGCAGTGTAACCTAGTTCCTGGGAAAGTCTCTGCTATTGATAACCTTCTTTCACTGTGCGGTCTGAAGCAATTAAACTCTATTGTTAACAAAAACAATAATTTGCTTGATCTGTTGCTCACCGATTTAAGTGCCGTCTTATCTAAAGAAGATTATCCAGTGGTACCTGAAGATGCTTATCATCCCGCTCTCTGAGCTTTGTTCACGTTGTGTGCCAAGGATAAGACTTCTCATTTTCTCAACAATGGTTTGACTAGAAGCGATACGACTTCAAAGAACTATAACTTTCGACGCGCTGATCTCCCATCGCTTTATCTAGCTCTAAGTAACTCTGACTATTCTTTTCTTGACAACTGCCTCTCGTCCACGGATTTTCTTGATTCATTGTATTCTGCTTTGTACTCAGTTCTTAACAAATTCGTACCTCCTCGATCGTCTTCTCGTGCTACCTACCCTGCTTGGTTTACACCCTCTATTATTGATGGTCTACGTAGAAAGAGGTCACTTCACCGGGCGTATTTGAAGTCTAAATCCACTTTTGACTATTCAAAGTTCAAACTATTGAGAACTCGAGTAAAGTGTCAGATAAGCTCGGCCTATTCTAAATTTGTGAAGGCTGCTTCCAACAATATATCCAAGGATCCGAAGAGTTTCTGGTCCTTTGTCCGTTCTAAAAAAATCAAAGCCGTATACCTGGATTAATGTCTTGCGATGATCTCTCCTTTAGCTCACCACAAGCTATCGTAGACGGATTTGCAAATTATTTTAAGGGTGTCTACAAACATTCCACTTCTACATCTAATTTAAAGGGCACGGACGCAGTGAATCTTCCGCTAATCGATCTTAATCGTATCTCTGAAGAACAAGTTTCCTTAGCGATTAAAAATCTCAAAGGTTCTGTCACCAGTGGTCCTGACATGGTTCCAGCCTTTCTGATACGTGATTGTGCTCATATCCTTGTGTCTCCTCTCACTAAACTCTTTAACCTGATCCTCTCTGAAGGCGCTTTTCCCGAAGTTTGGAAATTTACTAAGATCTGTCCTGTTTATAAATCTGGTCATCAATCCGATATAAAAAACTATCGACCCATTTCTATACTTTCTAATTTCTCCAAAATCTTTGAGTCCGTCCTATATAACTCCATCTACTCTTCCATTAAGCACCTGATCTCCCCGAACCAACATGGCTTCATGAAAGGTCGCTCCTCAATCACCAACCTAGTAGCCTTCACAGATTTTGTCTCTTCAGTTATTGGTAACAGGAGTCAGGTGGACTGCATCTATACGGACTTCTCTAAGGCCTTTGACTCCATAGATCATGCTCTAATTATTAGAAAGCTTCATTCTTTTGGGCTATCCAACAACTTGATATCCTTACTATCTTCTTACCTGGTCAATAGAAGTCAATTCGTATTCCACAGTGGTTATTCTTCCTCAAATTTCATTGCATCATCTGGTGTTCCACAGGGGTCTAACCTAGGACCGTTACTTTTCAATATTTTTATTAACGATTTAGGATCATCTCTATTTGCTCCTCATTTATTCTTTGCGGACGACCTAAAAATATTTATGAATATTAGAGATCCTGGTGATTGTCATCTTCTTCAAGAGAACCTGAATATCTTACAGAGGTGGTGCGACGGCAATTGGTTGGATATCAACCTAGGTAAATGCAACGTACTCACCTATACCCGGCTACAGCACCCTATCGAGTTCCGCTACAGTTTGGGCAATGTTTGCCTTGAACGTTGTGAATCAGTTAAGGACCTAGGCATTTTGATGGATTCTCGCCTTACCTTTGATCATCATATTAAGTCGTCAATATCCAAGGCTTCGAGGGCACTTGGTTTCATTATTCGAAATAGTCGTGGTTTCTCTAACACCTTGGCGATTTCTGTTCTTTATAACAGCTTCGTCAGAACCATACTTGAGTATGGCTCCATTATCTGGAACCCGCATACGATCAAGAATATTCAAGCTTTGGAGATCATACAGAGGAAATTCTTAAAATTCCTCTGGTATAAAACTTTTGGCTGCTCTCCACCTCTACACATTGAGCACCCCTTGTTGCTGCAGGAGTTTGGGTGTCTGTCACTTAAATCCCGGCGTACATTGGCTGGTCTAGTTTTTTTATTTAAGGCCGCAAATAGTGTCATTGACTCGCCCTCTATTATTAAACTACTCAATTTTCAGGTCCCCAGAATCGCTAGCCGTCAAACTGCTACATTTTATAACCAATTAACTAAGGGTCCTTTTAGGTTGGGATCACCCCTTAATGACATGTGTGCTTCCTACAACGCAATTTGCTCGGAGTGTGACATTTTTGTTAAGTTTAAAACTTTCAGATCCATGGCACTTAAATGCTTAGCGGACTAACCTTCATCATATATGCTTTTCTATTATTTCCATTTTCATTTTTGTAATTTAAAACTCATCTTTTTGTATGTTTTCAATGTATTGTATTTTTATTTATTTATTTTTTGTTATCAATGTATTATGTTATGTCATTGACTGATTTAGTTTGTATATCATTGACTACCACTGTTTATGCCTACAATTTGTATTTATTTATGTAATTATTTGCTATATTATTTTTGTATTGTTGCTCTTTAATTTGGTCTTGTATGTACTGTTTGAGCAATAAACGATTAAATTAAAAAAAAAAAATTTAAAAAAAATTAAATTAAAAAGACTAGACAGACAAGACTAGACAGACAAGACTAGACAGACAAGACTAGACAGACAAGACTAGACAGACAAGACTAGACAGACAAGACTAGACAGACAAGACTAGACAGACTAGACAGACAAGACTAGACAGACAAGACTATTTTTATTATTATTATAACCTTTTATTGGCATATATACAAAATATATTAAAATATATTACATACTATACATATATTACCTACACTTTATATACTAAAGGAATAGGTTCTTCCTTTTTGCCTATTTGCTCTTTCCACTTTTTCACCCTCCTTAACAATTCCAAACCAATTCCACTTTCATCCATACACTTCTTCCATTCTTGTCCTAGCCTTTTCTCCTGTTCCTTCCATTCATTCCTTGTACATTCTTCTATCCAATGTTCCCATCTATCCTCTCCAGCCCCACAAACTGTGCACTTCCGATATTCTTCACTCATCCAATATTTCCTATCACGTTCTTCACTTCCACACCTAAACCTTGCCAGTATGACCTGCGTGTCTGCCTCTTTCGTTGAGTATAAATAGGTAGGTAAACGACCAAGCACCTGAATCTTTGCATATTCTTTGAAAAATCTACTGTTTGCAATTTGGTCTTGGCGTTCCTGTAACTCTACCTCTACTAATCGCTCACCTAGCATTTCCACCCAGTTTGCCCCTTCCCTCTTAAGTTTTTCTAGTCCCTCGCCAGATATCCCTGCTCTTTCATATAATTTCCTTTTATTCATTCCCCACGCATTCCCATTCTTCCCTCTTTCACCCTCCTGATTTGCCATTCTAAATACCTCTTTTATTATTCTTTCATCCCCCATTTCACTCACCTTGTATTCATATCTTATCACCCTGTTTGCCGCTAAAACGGCCACCTTGTGGGCATTCACCTCTTGCAGAACTATGTAGCCTGGTGTCGATTTGTCTAACTTTAGGAATTTCTTGTAGAAGTTTTGTTGAACCCTCTCTATCTTCTCTTCCTCTCTAATCCCCCATACTTCCGAACCATAGGTCAAAACACTTCTCACACACACTTTCCATATTACCTCCGCAGCCCTAAAGTTCCCTTCAAAACTAGATCTCCATCCCTTCCACATGCGTTCTGCCGCCACCCACGCTTTTTTTGACACATAATCCACATGCTCCCTATTAGTGCACCCAGTTCCAAACACATATCCTAAATACCTAAACTTTTGCACCTCCTCAATTTCCTTTCCTAGCCATTCGAAACGTTCTTTCCTATATTTACCTCCCCTTTTAAAACGCATCCATTTAGTTTTTCCCACGTTTACATTTAGCTCTCTCTTTTTAAAATAACCTCTCAGCCTTTCAATCAACTCCTTCATTTCTCCTGCGGTTTTAGCGAACACTACCATATCGTCCGCGTAGGCTAAGCTCCACACTTTCTTTCTCCCTATAACCACGCCTCCAGCTTGGCCATCTGTCAACACTTTCTCCATGTCAGCCACATAGAGATTAAAAAGTGTAGGACTCAACGGGCATCCCTGCCTCAGACCCTTTCTTACTTCGAAATACTCAGATTCACACCCATTCACTCTAATCTTACATACTGTTTCCTTATATAACTCTCTTACATTCCTTATCACACTCTCTGAGATTCCCTTTTTTCCCAAGCACTCTACCAACTTCCCTCGATCTACCGAATCATACGCCGCCTTTAGGTCAATGAAAAGAGCAAACAGGCTCCCTCTGCTTATTTCTTGATCAATTATGTAGCGCAGGTATGTATGACAAGACTAGACAGACAAGACTAGACAGACAAGACTAGACAGACAAGACTAGACAGACAAGACTAGACAGACAAGACTAGACAGACAAGACTAGACAGACAAGACTAGACAGACAAGACTAGACAGACAAGACTAGACAGACAAGACTAGACAGACAAGACTAGACAGACAAGACTAGACAGACAAGACTAGACAGACAAGACTAGACAGACAAGACTAGACAGACAAGACTAGACAGACAAGACTAGACAGACAAGACTAGACAGACAAGACTAGACAGACAAGACTAGACAGACAAGACTAGACAGACAAGACTAGACAGACAAGACTAGACAGACAAGACTAGACAGACAAGACTAGACAGACAAGACTAGACAGACAAGACTAGACAGACAAGACTAGACAGACAAGACTAGACAGACAAGACTAGACAGACAAGACTAGACAGACAAGACTAGACAGACAAGACTAGACAGACAAGACTAGACAGACAAGACTAGACAGACAAGACTAGACAGACAAGACTAGACAGACAAGACTAGACAGACAAGACTAGACAGACAAGACTAGACAGACAAGACTAGACAGACAAGACTAGACAGACAAGACTAGACAGACAAGACTAGACAGACAAGACTAGACAGACAAGACTAGACAGACAAGACTAGACAGACAAGACTAGACAGACAAGACTAGACAGACAAGACTAGACAGACAAGACTAGACAGACAAGACTAGACAGACAAGACTAGACAGACAAGACTAGACAGACAAGACTAGACAGACAAGACTAGACAGACAAGACTAGACAGACAAGACTAGACAGACAAGACTAGACAGACAAGACTAGACAGACAAGACTAGACAGACAAGACTAGACAGACAAGACTAGACAGACAAGACTAGACAGACAAGACTAGACAGACAAGACTAGACAGACAAGACTAGACAGACAAGACTAGACAGACAAGACTAGACAGACAAGACTAGACAGACAAGACTAGACAGACAAGACTAGACAGACAAGACTAGACAGACAAGACTAGACAGACAAGACTAGACAGACAAGACTAGACAGACAAGACTAGACAGACAAGACTAGACAGACAAGACTAGACAGACAAGACTAGACAGACAAGACTAGACAGACAAGACTAGACAGACAAGACTAGACAGACAAGACTAGACAGACAAGACTAGACAGACAAGACTAGACAGACAAGACTAGACAGACAAGACTAGACAGACAAGACTAGACAGACAAGACTAGACAGACAAGACTAGACAGACAAGACTAGACAGACAAGACTAGACAGACAAGACTAGACAGACAAGACTAGACAGACAAGACTAGACAGACAAGACTAGACAGACAAGACTAGACAGACAAGACTAGACAGACAAGACTAGACAGACAAGACTAGACAGACAAGACTAGACAGACAAGACTAGACAGACAAGACTAGACAGACAAGACTAGACAGACAAGACTAGACAGACAAGACTAGACAGACAAGACTAGACAGACAAGACTAGACAGACAAGACTAGACAGACAAGACTAGACAGACAAGACTAGACAGACAAGACTAGACAGACAAGACTAGACAGACAAGACTAGACAGACAAGACTAGACAGACAAGACTAGACAGACAAGACTAGACAGACAAGACTAGACAGACAAGACTAGACAGACAAGACTAGACAGACAAGACTAGACAGACAAGACTAGACAGACAAGACTAGACAGACAAGACTAGACAGACAAGACTAGACAGACAAGACTAGACAGACAAGACTAGACAGACAAGACTAGACAGACAAGACTAGACAGACAAGACTAGACAGACAAGACTAGACAGACAAGACTAGACAGACAAGACTAGACAGACAAGACTAGACAGACAAGACTAGACAGACAAGACTAGACAGACAAGACTAGACAGACAAGACTAGACAGACAAGACTAGACAGACAAGACTAGACAGACAAGACTAGACAGACAAGACTAGACAGACAAGACTAGACAGACAAGACTAGACAGACAAGACTAGACAGACAAGACTAGACAGACAAGACTAGACAGACAAGACTAGACAGACAAGACTAGACAGACAAGACTAGACAGACAAGACTAGACAGACAAGACTAGACAGACAAGACTAGACAGACAAGACTAGACAGACAAGACTAGACAGACAAGACTAGACAGACAAGACTAGACAGACAAGACTAGACAGACAAGACTAGACAGACAAGACTAGACAGACAAGACTAGACAGACAAGACTAGACAGACAAGACTAGACAGACAAGACTAGACAGACAAGACTAGACAGACAAGACTAGACAGACAAGACTAGACAGACAAGACTAGACAGACAAGACTAGACAGACAAGACTAGACAGACAAGACTAGACAGACAAGACTAGACAGACAAGACTAGACAGACAAGACTAGACAGACAAGACTAGACAGACAAGACTAGACAGACAAGACTAGACAGACAAGACTAGACAGACAAGACTAGACAGACAAGACTAGACAGACAAGACTAGACAGACAAGACTAGACAGACAAGACTAGACAGACAAGACTAGACAGACAAGACTAGACAGACAAGACTAGACAGACAAGACTAGACAGACAAGACTAGACAGACAAGACTAGACAGACAAGACTAGACAGACAAGACTAGACAGACAAGACTAGACAGACAAGACTAGACAGACAAGACTAGACAGACAAGACTAGACAGACAAGACTAGACAGACAAGACTAGACAGACAAGACTAGACAGACAAGACTAGACAGACAAGACTAGACAGACAAGACTAGACAGACAAGACTAGACAGACAAGACTAGACAGACAAGACTAGACAGACAAGACTAGACAGACAAGACTAGACAGACAAGACTAGACAGACAAGACTAGACAGACAAGACTAGACAGACAAGACTAGACAGACAAGACTAGACAGACAAGACTAGACAGACAAGACTAGACAGACAAGACTAGACAGACAAGACTAGACAGACAAGACTAGACAGACAAGACTAGACAGACAAGACTAGACAGACAAGACTAGACAGACAAGACTAGACAGACAAGACTAGACAGACAAGACTAGACAGACAAGACTAGACAGACAAGACTAGACAGACAAGACTAGACAGACAAGACTAGACAGACAAGACTAGACAGACAAGACTAGACAGACAAGACTAGACAGACAAGACTAGACAGACAAGACTAGACAGACAAGACTAGACAGACAAGACTAGACAGACAAGACTAGACAGACAAGACTAGACAGACAAGACTAGACAGACAAGACTAGACAGACAAGACTAGACAGACAAGACTAGACAGACAAGACTAGACAGACAAGACTAGACAGACAAGACTAGACAGACAAGACTAGACAGACAAGACTAGACAGACAAGACTAGACAGACAAGACTAGACAGACAAGACTAGACAGACAAGACTAGACAGACAAGACTAGACAGACAAGACTAGACAGACAAGACTAGACAGACAAGACTAGACAGACAAGACTAGACAGACAAGACTAGACAGACAAGACTAGACAGACAAGACTAGACAGACAAGACTAGACAGACAAGACTAGACAGACAAGACTAGACAGACAAGACTAGACAGACAAGACTAGACAGACAAGACTAGACAGACAAGACTAGACAGACAAGACTAGACAGACAAGACTAGACAGACAAGACTAGACAGACAAGACTAGACAGACAAGACTAGACAGACAAGACTAGACAGACAAGACTAGACAGACAAGACTAGACAGACAAGACTAGACAGACAAGACTAGACAGACAAGACTAGACAGACAAGACTAGACAGACAAGACTAGACAGACAAGACTAGACAGACAAGACTAGACAGACAAGACTAGACAGACAAGACTAGACAGACAAGACTAGACAGACAAGACTAGACAGACAAGACTAGACAGACAAGACTAGACAGACAAGACTAGACAGACAAGACTAGACAGACAAGACTAGACAGACAAGACTAGACAGACAAGACTAGACAGACAAGACTAGACAGACAAGACTAGACAGACAAGACTAGACAGACAAGACTAGACAGACAAGACTAGACAGACAAGACTAGACAGACAAGACTAGACAGACAAGACTAGACAGACAAGACTAGACAGACAAGACTAGACAGACAAGACTAGACAGACAAGACTAGACAGACAAGACTAGACAGACAAGACTAGACAGACAAGACTAGACAGACAAGACTAGACAGACAAGACTAGACAGACAAGACTAGACAGACAAGACTAGACAGACAAGACTAGACAGACAAGACTAGACAGACAAGACTAGACAGACAAGACTAGACAGACAAGACTAGACAGACAAGACTAGACAGACAAGACTAGACAGACAAGACTAGACAGACAAGACTAGACAGACAAGACTAGACAGACAAGACTAGACAGACAAGACTAGACAGACAAGACTAGACAGACAAGACTAGACAGACAAGACTAGACAGACAAGACTAGACAGACAAGACTAGACAGACAAGACTAGACAGACAAGACTAGACAGACAAGACTAGACAGACAAGACTAGACAGACAAGACTAGACAGACAAGACTAGACAGACAAGACTAGACAGACAAGACTAGACAGACAAGACTAGACAGACAAGACTAGACAGACAAGACTAGACAGACAAGACTAGACAGACAAGACTAGACAGACAAGACTAGACAGACAAGACTAGACAGACAAGACTAGACAGACAAGACTAGACAGACAAGACTAGACAGACAAGACTAGACAGACAAGACTAGACAGACAAGACTAGACAGACAAGACTAGACAGACAAGACTAGACAGACAAGACTAGACAGACAAGACTAGACAGACAAGACTAGACAGACAAGACTAGACAGACAAGACTAGACAGACAAGACTAGACAGACAAGACTAGACAGACAAGACTAGACAGACAAGACTAGACAGACAAGACTAGACAGACAAGACTAGACAGACAAGACTAGACAGACAAGACTAGACAGACAAGACTAGACAGACAAGACTAGACAGACAAGACTAGACAGACAAGACTAGACAGACAAGACTAGACAGACAAGACTAGACAGACAAGACTAGACAGACAAGACTAGACAGACAAGACTAGACAGACAAGACTAGACAGACAAGACTAGACAGACAAGACTAGACAGACAAGACTAGACAGACAAGACTAGACAGACAAGACTAGACAGACAAGACTAGACAGACAAGACTAGACAGACAAGACTAGACAGACAAGACTAGACAGACAAGACTAGACAGACAAGACTAGACAGACAAGACTAGACAGACAAGACTAGACAGACAAGACTAGACAGACAAGACTAGACAGACAAGACTAGACAGACAAGACTAGACAGACAAGACTAGACAGACAAGACTAGACAGACAAGACTAGACAGACAAGACTAGACAGACAAGACTAGACAGACAAGACTAGACAGACAAGACTAGACAGACAAGACTAGACAGACAAGACTAGACAGACAAGACTAGACAGACAAGACTAGACAGACAAGACTAGACAGACAAGACTAGACAGACAAGACTAGACAGACAAGACTAGACAGACAAGACTAGACAGACAAGACTAGACAGACAAGACTAGACAGACAAGACTAGACAGACAAGACTAGACAGACAAGACTAGACAGACAAGACTAGACAGACAAGACTAGACAGACAAGACTAGACAGACAAGACTAGACAGACAAGACTAGACAGACAAGACTAGACAGACAAGACTAGACAGACAAGACTAGACAGACAAGACTAGACAGACAAGACTAGACAGACAAGACTAGACAGACAAGACTAGACAGACAAGACTAGACAGACAAGACTAGACAGACAAGACTAGACAGACAAGACTAGACAGACAAGACTAGACAGACAAGACTAGACAGACAAGACTAGACAGACAAGACTAGACAGACAAGACTAGACAGACAAGACTAGACAGACAAGACTAGACAGACAAGACTAGACAGACAAGACTAGACAGACAAGACTAGACAGACAAGACTAGACAGACAAGACTAGACAGACAAGACTAGACAGACAAGACTAGACAGACAAGACTAGACAGACAAGACTAGACAGACAAGACTAGACAGACAAGACTAGACAGACAAGACTAGACAGACAAGACTAGACAGACAAGACTAGACAGACAAGACTAGACAGACAAGACTAGACAGACAAGACTAGACAGACAAGACTAGACAGACAAGACTAGACAGACAAGACTAGACAGACAAGACTAGACAGACAAGACTAGACAGACAAGACTAGACAGACAAGACTAGACAGACAAGACTAGACAGACAAGACTACACAGACAAGACTAGACAGACAAGACTAGACAGACAAGACTAGACAGACAAGACTAAACAGACAAGACTAGACAGACAAGACTAGATAGACAAGACAAGACAGACAAGACTAGACAGACAAGACTAGACAGACAAGACTAGACAGACAAGACTAGACAGACAAGACTAGACAGACAAGACTAGACAGACAAGACTAGACAGACAAGACTAGACAGACAAGACTAGACAGACAAGACTAGACAGACAAGACTAGACAGACAATACTAGACAGTCAAGACTAGACGGACAAGACTAGACAGGCAAGACTAGACAGACAAGACAAGACAGACAAGACTAGACAGACAAGGCTAGACAGACAAGATTTTTTTTTTGCACGTGCTGGTAGGTGAAAATCTGCTGAAAATTTTTAGGGCCATAAAATTGACTGGGCCGTTCGTAACGATGATCTACAGCATGATCACTGGCGACATGTTGACCTTCGGCATAATCTATACCGTCATGCTTTTCGGTTTTTCCCAAACCTTCTTCTTCTTATACAAAGGTTTTCCTTTCGTGAAAACTTATACAACACCTACCCAACCACATGGATGGCCCTGTTCCAAATAACCCTCGGAAACTACGACGTAACATTTTAATTTCGCAAAGAAAGAGACTTATTACATTGACCTAGTTATCTAACGCGACCTACCTGGGAGTTAGCAAAATAGTGTTTGCACTCTTTATGGTGTTCGTATTAATCTTGCTACTCAACATGTTAATTGCAATGATGGGCAACACTTACGCCCATGTTATTGAACAAAGTGAGAAAGAATGGATGAAACAGGTTTGGAATTTATTCAGGCTATCTTCGTCGTGATTCTTTTTAATATTTTGTTAAAATGTTGCAGTGGGAAAAAATTATGATAACTTTGGAACGTGCAATACCACAAGCTGATGCTCGCCATTACCTCCAAGAATACAGCATATCTTTAGGTCCAAGTGAAGATCCAAGCACAAAGAATCTCCAAGAAAAAAACCAGGGCCAAACAGAGGAAGGGCGCAGTAGCAAACTGGAAGGTACATCCAATAGAAGATTTAGATTTTTTTTTAATTTGTTGTTCAATTTTAGGAGGGTTGGAAAAGTGACGGTTAATGCTTTGAAGAAGATGAACATGACTGGGGAGGAGATGAGATGTTTGATGTGGGAAAGGGAGAGCAAAAATACGCCAGTGGAAGTGTAGGGGTGAGGGCGTTTTTTTGGGTTCGGATTAAGTTAATTTTGAGTTAATTTCAGGATAAAAATTGTTCCGTTGTTGGATCCGAAAGGACCGTCAATCACAGGAGCCTTCGAAGGAGCTCTGGCAGCAACTTTGGACGTTATTTCTTTCACCCACGACGTCGACATCAACGACTCAGTTCCCCCCAAAAAGCGACCACAGGTCAAACTGAAAAATGATCCTAACATAAACTTATAAACAGGTAAAATTATCCAAAACTAACGCTAATGTTTACGCAATTTGAAATTTTTTAGGAGATTCGGTTTTTGGAGCATTGACTCAACTAGCTGAATCCAAATCCCTAGTAGTTACAAAACTAAGCGAAGAACCAATGAGAGATTTAGTCTTGTTCTCAAAACTGAAGATGTTAACATACTGAAGGAACTCGCAGTTAAGGCAGCGAATTTACCAGCAGGAGACAAAATTTCAGCAACCGCTTCTACGACCAGCGCCGGAGCCAAAAACTTAGGATTCTTCGCAGGAACTGGAAACTTGGTCAAAAAGATAGAAGAAACCGTCAAGAAGAAATACACAGATCTAGATCCCAGTGATAGCGAAAGATACGGAGGTTATAAGATTTCCCGATATTAAAGCGTTATAATTATTGCTATTTTATTTTAGATTTTCCGTTGTTGGGTAGGGTTTGCAGGACAAAACGTGCGAAATCGGCAACGCAGAGGCGAACTTCAGGGAAGTGCAGAAGCGCTGATAAGAGGAAGTTGCTGGCGGAAACTGAATCGAGCTCGACTGAAAACTCGGTGGCGGGAGACTCAGGGTCAGAGAAAGCCAGCAACTTGGATTACGCCGACGACAGAATGAGACAGATGAAGGAGTCTTTGATTGAAGTATCGCACCGCAACGAATACCGACCGACGAATATGGATCAAGCTTGCGACGGACCTGTAAATACGTAAATATTTTGTTTGTCTTGTTAGAAGTCTGTTTTTATG
This sequence comes from Phosphuga atrata, assembly GCA_944588485.1. Taxonomy (NCBI): domain Eukaryota; kingdom Metazoa; phylum Arthropoda; class Insecta; order Coleoptera; family Silphidae; genus Phosphuga; species Phosphuga atrata. The sequence goes on along the minus strand of OX155900.1, from coordinate 48,975,036 downwards.
TTTGTAGTCTAGTTTTTAGCTGACTTTGTATATGTGAGTCACAACGTATTTTTTCAGATAGTTACAAGAACTTGTCAGCTGATTCTAGGTCAAGGCGAATATTTTTCAAAATCGTCTCACAACATTCTCAAGGATTTCTAGGGATCTCACTAATTTACTAAATAATACAGATATTGCAATTTTTGTTTGATTTTTATTGTTGTTATTGTAAATAATGATGGACTAAACAAAATAAACAAGATCAAATGATTCAGACCATTAAGCCTAACATAGAAAACTCTGGGTCTAGTATAGCTTAACGTAGAAAACTCTGGTAGTTAGGACTAGACGGACAAGACTAAGTAGTTAGGTTAGTAAGTTGTTAGGACTAGAAAGACAAATCTTTTCCGGTTTTGTCTGGTCTTATATGGTCATGACTGTTTTTGTCTGATCTTGTCTGGTTTTTTACTGATGCCTTCTGGTCTTCTCTGATGTTGACAGTAACTTTTTGCTCTTGTTTGGTCTTGCTCATCTAACCTTAAATTGATGCAATACTTGCGTCCATGACATCAAATTATTTTAATAACATCTATCAGAGATTCATCACAATAGAGGGAAGTTTGAGGGAACGCTCTGTGAAATCGTACATAGGCCTCAAAGTAACTAGTAGATAGTGTCAAACATTGGTACTGAAATTCAACCCGAGCAAAACCATGGTGCTACCATTTACTCGGAAAAGAAGACAACACCCCATATTGTTACACCCTGCCTACACCCCATACTGTTAGACGGGAGGGCAGTAAAATACAAACAGGAGATAGGTTATAGGAGGAGATAGGTATGTGGGTATAATACTAGATTGCAAACTTTTATGGAATATGCATGCTGAAAAGGTAGTTGAAAAAGTCAAACGCGCTCTAAGCTCTAATGGTGTGCAGAAATCTGGCAAGCAAAACGTGGAGTTGTAACCCCACAATCCTGCGATGGATGTACACCAAGATAGTGAGACTTGCGATCACTCACGGGGCAGTTGCGTGGGCAGTACTACCAAACTGGTCTCTATGGAGAAGTAGCTTGAGTTGATTCAAAAACTGGCGTGTATCTGCGGCAATGGAACCCGACTGCGGCAATGGAACTGCTGCTGGATCTGACTCCGTTGCACTATGTCATGGAGGGGGTGGCCAGAACGGCGATTGTAATGTTCAGCAAGGAAGGAATAGGCAGAAATAAAATAATTGGGAGCAGATACCGAAACAGCCTCGCTGCCAAAATCCCCTGGCTGGAAGTACCAAAAGACGACATGGTATACAAATACTATTTCGAGAAAAACTACACAGATATGTGTAGTAGTAAAGCCGATTGGAGCGACAAATCCTCAGCATACCACATAGAGCAAAGTGCTATCAAGTTGTATACGGATGGTTAAAAGACAAAGGAAGGTTACTGGTGCGGGAGTGTTCCTTGTACCTCGAATCCATGGGAATGTACCCAAGTATCTTCCAAGCAGAGGTACATGCAATCCAAAGATGTGCACAATTTTATCTCGACAAGAACTCTCGCAAAAAACGAATTGCTATCCTGTCAGATATCTAAGCAGCCATCATGGTCATTAGCACATATACCATCAGATCCAAACTTGTATCGAACTATGTGGGAAAGCTAAACCAGCTTGGCAGAGAAAATAAAGTAACTATATACTGGGTACCAGGTCACACTGGTATATATGGAAACGAAGAAGCCGACCACCTAGCAAACAAGGAATACAGTAATTACTTTATAGGGCCGGAACTCTTTTCTGGTATGACTATGAACACCACGCACAAAAGTTGAGATAAAGAAATAAGAGAACAATGTATAAAAACCTGGAGAGAACTTCTAGACTTAAGACAATCCAAAGTAATGTTTGGATCTTTTAGCCAGAAAAAAACAAAAGCTTGCCTGAAACTAAATAGGAACAAGCTTAGAATTCTGACAAGAGTTCTGACGGAACACTGCAGACTCACCTCGGGGCCCTAGGCCTAGAGGAGGATGACAGGTACGGATTCTGCGGCTCCGCAGAGGAAACTCCCATACGCAAGATTGCGCAGCACTGCTCAGAGAGAGGGATGTACCTTGGAGCCCACTGCTTGAACAGTCCTTCAATCCCGCCCGGTTCCTGAAAGTCCTAAAGAATCAGGACTAGAGGAGGCGTTCTAAATGGGAAACCATAAAAACGATTAGATGAAGAAAGAAGGTGGGGTACAATAGATCTATGAAGGTCGCAGTACAAGTCACCAACGAAATCTACAAATCTACAATAACATCAATCGGATCTTTTCTCGCTCCTGGCTAAGTAGTTACGACTAGACAGACAGAAAATGTTCTTATATTGACCGTTTTGACTGATTTTGTCTTGCTTTGATTGGTGTTGTCAGATCTTGTTTGATTTTGACCGGAGTTTTTAGTCTTGTCGTGTCCTCGTCGGACTTTAAATAGATGCAATTTTTTTATTAATATTTATTCCGGCGCTTGGAGAGGAGGTCGAGGCCTCGTAGCCAATATGCTGCTGCCGGTGCCGCTGGATTTCGGGCTCTGCTCACCACACGCTTCCATGCTGGTCAAACGGTTGGTTCTTGCTTCGGTTGTTGTCAGTCGCTGGTTCTTTAGATCTTTCTCTATGTGTTTCAACCATGTTGCCTTTGGTGCTTGTTGTTGTTTCCTACAATCAGGAGGTCGTTTTCTCCATAGGAGTTTGTGCGGCAGTCGATTGTCGCCCATCATACAGATGAAGAGGAGTTGCAATCCTTGCACCGCTGAGAAAATACCATCGATTAGAGGAAGAGAGTGGGGTCAATAGATAGATTTATGAAGGTTGCAGTACAACTCACCACCGAAATCGACAATCTATCTATCTATCCTACAGATGTGGCCGAACCATTTTTATCGACACTTTTGAATTTCCTCCGTGATTGGTGTCTCTTTGTTACACCTTTCTATGATTGTCTCATTTTGGAGGCGTTCGCGGAGTGAGACACGGAGAATCTGTCTCAAGCATCGCATTTAGAAAGTCCATTGTCCATGTTTTTGATTCGTAAAGGATGATATAGGCGTATGTTGGTTTTGATTGTTATATTTGTTAAAATCCATATGCACCACTCGAGTGAAATTAAGGTTGTTGTTGCCTGGCCGATCCGGTTATAAACTTCGGCTGTTGACGCCACTTCCTTCTCCGTAATCAATGATCCTAAATATTTGAACTATGGTACCTGCTCTATTCGAGTTCGATTGAGGAAAACTCTGGCTTTCGATACCTCTCAATCCGTATGACCGAGCAATGCGGGAAATGTTATACAAGGGATGTATGGGATGAACGGAGTCATCCCTCTCCAAAGAGATGGTGGCTATCCATGTTTCTGTTCAACCCTAACTTCATTTTGTGGGTGAAGCAAGCTTCCTCCAAGATGCATACGCTAGTGAATTTTTACTTTTTGGATATTTGCCACTGTATGGTGGGACAGCGTTACCATGGAGCGCCCGAATGTTCTCCATATACAGGATAAAATACACGCGTGGAGGCTCCTTCCGTGCTCCCCAGAGCGTATGGCATTTTTTGTGCCTTAAGCACAAATTATATTTTACTAGAAGTGTCCCACGCAATTTGTGTGCCCCCAAATTCCATAAGTTAAAATTGACTCAATCTCAGCATAATAGAAATTTAAAAGTTCATGTGGGTTAACAATTTTTCGTAACACTTGTTATGACTCGTGTTACGGAATCGGGAATGTGGTGCTAGAATCCCGGATTCTAACTTTGTTCGAAGGGCCAATTTAAAATCTTTGTGTTTTTTTTAACATTTATTTTAACTATATCAACAACTAAGAAAATGCACCGAAACATTCGGTTTTGTGTCTTAAAAAACGCTCTCCCTAGGGTTTCTATAATTTTACTCAACTAAACTAAATCTACCCTCTCTCTTCACGGTAGGTAGGGAGGAGGCGACCAATAAGGACATTGTATATTTTAAAGGGACTTAACAACACTCGAATTAAGAAAGCCTTATTATTAATTTTCTTTGATAACGTATCCACTGCCATGGTCCAAGTCAGGAACTCGTCAAAGTAGAGTCCCAGGAATATTTTTGCTTTCGTCCTCTGAAGGTTAAAACCATCGATCTTTAAAATCAAATTCTCCTCATACTGACTTCGCTTTTTTTGTAAAATGAGGTATTCAGTTTTATCCTTGGTTTGGAATAGGTTGTTCGCGGAAAAACAAACCTATCTTTTTGATAAAACATTGTTGGCTAAAATTTCATTCTGTCGTTGAATTTCTGGATATAATGAAAGTTAAGTCATTTGCATATAAAATGCGTTCTGCATAAATAAGACTAGGTCCGCTGTACATAATAGGAACAAGATCAATTAATTGAGGAACATATATGTTAATATTCAGCGGCTCCAATATATGTTTCAATATTTGATGTGAACGCATTGTTTCCTGCTTAATAGATAGGATTGTATTAGTTACCCATCCTTCCAAGTAAACGAAGTTGAAATAGTTTATCTAAATGTTGCGGGTGATGTTTGTCTATCTGTTGCTTCGGTATCTGTGTCATCGGCAAAAAAACGATGTTGTCATCGGAAAAAATGAGATCGGTTAAGAAGTTTGTGTCGTCGTATTGAATTCCGCGTCGTCTATCGATTGCTTTTCGTATAACCGCGTCGATAGAAATGTTGAATAGGAACAGCGATGCGACATCTCCTTGGAAGACTTCAGTTTGAATCGCGAACTCTTTGTACAAACCATTTTGGATACGAACACTGCCGGTTGAGCCGTTATACGATACTTGACGAAAATGAAAGATTTCCAGCGGGACATGTTCGATCTCCAGGATTCTCCACAAACTTGCACAATCGATGCAATCGAAGGCGGATTTGGAATCAATGAAGACGACGACGGTTCGATTACTGTAACGAATTATTCCTTCTGTTATCTGACGGAGAGCGAATATGTGATCGATGGATCCCCGATGTTGTCTAAATCCAGCTTGTTCTTCCCGGCTCGTTTGATCTCGATGTTTAATTGTATGATTTTCTTGAATACTTTACTGACAATCGAAAGGGGGCTCTAATACCGTAACAATTTATGCACACTCGACTGTCATCTTTCTTCAAAATAGGCACAGCGATCGCTTTCTTCCACGCTGACGGAACACGGTCTGAATGCCATATATGCGTTACGAGAACATGGAGTTGTTCTAATGAGACATCTCCTCCTGCTTTCATCATCTCTGCGTTTACTTGATCTTGTCCCTTTACATTTATGATGTAATGCTTACATGCATTGAATTGAATGTCTCCAATAAAATCATTCAGGTCTTGTCTCGCTTTATCCGGTCTTGTCTAGCAATGTCTGATCCTTGCCTGCTCGTGTATGATCTTATCTGCACTTATTAGATTTGCCTGGTTTCATCTGCTCTTCATTAGTCTTAGCTAGTAGTATATGATATTGCCTGGTGTTGTCTGATTTTACCAACTCTTGTTTTCAAAAAGTTGAGAAAAGAGAAGAGGCAACAACAGTTTGTGGCGAAGGTGCCGGGAAAGAAAACGAGATTGCAAACGTTAAGAAACGCAAGAAACGTAAAAAAACTGCAAAACTGAACCGGTAAGTCACTATTTTCACGAATCTAGGTCAAGAATTGTGTTAATATTTTTGCAGAGTAATTCCAATTGTGATCGAGGCGAATAGAAATTGTCAGTCGGCCGGCAACAAAATGGATTCTGATTTGGACTATGATCCCGATCCTCTAGATGCTTGGAGCACCAAAGGAATTACCAACATGAACTAGATTTTGACATGGGAAAACTAACCAGATGGCATTTAGTTCAAAATTTTGTTTACGCAGAGTTTGTAAGTAATCATCTGAATTGCATTGAACATGATCTTCAACAAATTACAACCACATGGTAGATGAATAAGTTTTTAATTAATCTATTGATTCTCTGAATTGGGCTTATCACGATCTTCAGCAAATTAAACCCACATTTTGAATGCATAAATCCCGATATTCAACAAATTACAACTATATGGTGATTGGGTTAATACTATCCTTCAGCAAATTTAGCAACCAGATGGTGTTTGAATTTCGTTTTCTCTGAATAATCAAAAATGCCATACAAGATTTTGGTCACTTGACCCACCAAAGGGATTATCAACGTGAGCCAGAGTTTGGCTTTGGAGAATTACCAAGAGAGCATGTAGTCCAAAATTTGTAAGTATCAGATTACAATTAGGTGGTGATTAATTTTTGATTATTAAATTGCAATCACAGGAAATGAATAACACATAATATGAACTAATTGAATAACACATAATATGAACAAGTTTGTAACCAAGCTCTTGGTCATGGAAACCTGGTGATAATTTTGGATAAATAACTTGCAATCATATGGTAATTGGATTGATCTTCTTTCTGCCTCAAGCATCAAAACCACAAAATAAGTTTCCAACCAACCTCTTGATCATATGGAAACTAAATGTATTACCACAATTATAACTTACGATTAGCCGAATTTTGGAATAAATCAAATTAGTAATAAGCACAATTCCATATCATTGATCTTACGCATCTAAGAATAAACACTAAAAAATAAATTAATTTGAAAGAATTCGATCACAATAGTTACAACTAGGGATTAGAAAATTGTATAATGACGATGACGTAGGTGGTGATGAGGTTGATGAAGGTGAAGAGCATGGAGAAGTCCACGCTGAAGAAGCCGGCGGCGGTGAATTTGGGACACCTGGCCGTCGCCTGTTGCGCCAGAATGAAGAGTTTCTCGCGGAGGGACGCGACGTTCGAGTACCGGTTGAGGGTCTTGTAGGCGATCGTGATGGTTTTCTTGCCCTCGTTGCTCACCTGCTCGCACATCGTCGCCACAAACACACCCTGAGCCTAAAACAGAAAATTGTAATTTAGATAAAAATTAAACAATTATCTCATGAACATGTTTCTTGAATTTTTCCTTGGTTATCTTCTACTCCCCAGTTCCATATCAAACATTTCATATATAAATTATATATCGTTTAGCGTTAGTGTATTTTGTAAATTATGATCGGATGTTAGAATTTTCGGTGATAGAAATGGCCATTCCGCAGTTATTCATAAAGTCTTGTCTGTCTAGTCTTGTATGTCTAGTCTTGTCTGTCTAGTATTGTCTGTCTAGTCTTCACAGTCCCAGTCGTCAGATTCGCTGACGGAGACGGACGTATGTTTGAGTGTGTCTTGGCGAGTCCTGGAAGTGAGACAAGTGAATAAGTAGTGTCTGAAAATTTGTAGTGCCTGAGACTGTATACAGGGGGTAAACAGTGCATTCGGATCTGGTTTGATTGATTAAATATTTTATTTTTAAGCTATTAATTAATTTAATTAGTTGAATTATTATATATTTTTCAATTGGTTTCTTTTTTTCGAGTGTGCTTGCGTTGCAATAAAACTGTTGCCAGGCGGCGGCTAAAACTGCCAGCTCACTCATTTTTTAACCCGATTTTATGTTTATTTTATATAAACTATTATAATTAAATCTCAAAAAAGAGATTTAAAAAAAAAGAGAAGTTTTGTGGAGAGTCCATTCACCATGGATTTTTTCATAATACAAAAAGTAAGTAGGGCCGCGGGGGAGATGGATAGTCGGGCGAGAAGCCAATCTATTGGGGAATCCAATAAAAAAACGGAAAGTCACCTTCCACGAAAATCGATCTACGGATGACGTGGACGCCTACAAGAAGACGGAGTGCTCGATCGTTTTTACAATCGTGGAAGCGATTGGAGCACTTACCAGACAAGTGGAAGACCTGGAAAGGGCTATCGCTGGAAGCAGTAGCGCAAAGAAAGAAATAAAAGACGCGGCAGCGCGACTCAAAAAGACAACAAACGTCTTTTCGCGCAACTCCGTTACCACTTGGCTGGAAGAGCACCGTTTCCTGCCCGTTGAAAAGGTGTTATATGACACAGAGGTCCAAACGGTAAGTGTGACATGCAAGGAAGTCAGCACCCAAACGGGGGCTGAATGCAGTGTGACCTGTGCGTTGAAGCCGGGCATGAATGTGCAGGAGTACATGTCCCTCGCGAGAAAGAGGTGGCCCGAGGACGCTTTCACCGTGGTGAAGTTGGCTAAGGGCTCTTCTGTGGCCAGGAACGACCATGTACTCCTGCTGGTTGCAGGAGAGCATGGGGATAACTCTGGACAGCTGGGCTGGGTGATGCTCGACCAGCTCCCCCAGGCCAAGCGAGTGGCTGAAGGCTTGAATGTAGGCTCCGTAGCCTACATCAAGAGCGAAAATTTTGTATGTATGGGAAGCGATGAGTCATTGGACTCCGAGAGGAAGTACCACTTCATCGCCCGTCTGGAAGATAATAAGGTCAAGGGCGCCGAAGGAAACGCGTTCGAGACCTTATTAAGGATGAGAGGTCTTTGTGAGAAGACTGAGCGAAAGAGGTCTGCTATCGGTGTGGCTGGTAATCTTAATACGTGGCTGGTAAGAAAGATGGCTGAATGCGTGTGGTATGGCACAGGAGTTGAGATAACCCTGTGCAGGATGAATGCAGAGGTCCAAAAGCCCAGAGCGGAAGGGGCAGGAGGCACCAGAAAGGCAGAAACCTTACTGGTGAAGAGGGCAGAGGGAGTTTCCTACGCCCATATGGCGAATGTCCTTAAGAAGGAAGTGGATATGGGGGACATACATGTAAGGGAGATGAGAAAAACCCAAGCTGGGGACCTCATCCACAGAGTGAATAATGATGGGGAAAAGAACCGCCTGGCAGAGCGAGTAGCCCTAGTGACTGAGGCTGTAAGAGAGGTCAGGACAGAGGTGGGGCTCAGAAGTGTCCTTGTTAGAGGCATGGATGAGGCTACCACCACCGATGAGGTGAAAGGAGCCATTCAGAAGGCGGCTGAATGCATGGAGTGTGTGGTTAAGTCTCTACGCACAGTGCGCGGAGGGGCCAGTATGGCAGTAGTCACTCTTCCAGTAAGGGCGGCTCAAACCGTGCTGGAGAAAGGAAGGATAAAAGTTGGCTGGATCATGTGCAGTGTGACTGAAGATAACAAGCCGATCAGGTGTTTCAGATGCCTTGGCTTCGGGCACCTGGCGGCAGCATGTAAGGGAGTGGATAGGAAAAATGCTTGTTTGCGATGTGATGAAAGAGGGCACAAAGCACACGAAAGTACGGCCAAAGAGGCTAAATGCTTCGTGTGCGAAGTGAGTGGGCATAGGGCAGACTCTAGGGACTGCCCTGCGTACAGGAAATTGTGTGATGAGAGCATGAAAAGGGAGATCCCAAGAAACAGAAAATGCTAGTATTGCAGACGAACTCAAATAGGAGTGCGGCTGCAATAGAGTTGCTGTGGAATACGGTACACGAAGAGAGAGTAAATGTGGCCATTGTCTCCGAGCCTAACCTTCGGATTATTGGTAACGGAGGCTGGCACGAGGACCGGTGTAAGAATGTTGCTGTGAAGATTTTCCAATCGGAAATTCACATGGTAAAATGTGGGTCTGGAAAAGGATATGTTTGGATCGAGTGGGAAGACTGGGTCTTATATGGGTGCTACATCTCGCCCAATATTACGTTAGAGCAGTATGTGGCATTTATGGATGAGCTAAGGACCCGTATGAAAGGTTGGTCCACAGAGATTGTTGTCGGGGGGGACTTCAACGCCAAGGCCGCTTGGTGGGGTTCCCCTAGAGAAGATGAAAGAGGGAGATTGACGGAAGAGTGGCTGGCAGAAGAGGACCTGGTGGTTCACAACCGTGAAAATGTGCCAACCTTCGTGCGGGGCGAAAGTATGTCTTTCATAGACATCACTTTTAGCACCTCACGGATTGCAGGCAGGGTGAAAGGGTGGCGTGTCGGAGAGGGAAAAAATCTAAGTGACCACCAGGATATCCTCTTTGACGTACGGGAGGATATTTCTGAGGCACTACAGGGACTACTTACAACTGGGACGAATGGATGGAGAGTTGACAGGAGCCTACTAGAAAGATTGGGAGACGTTATGAAAGAGTTGGGTGCAAGCGCAGGCTCCGTAAATAGACTGAGCTCATGCGAGGCAGTTCTTCGCGGGGCTTGTGATGCGGTGTTTCAGAGAAAACGGAGGTGCGTCAGAGGTAGGAAACCAGTTTACTGGTGGAATGAGCAGGTAGCTGAAAAACGTAAATCCTGTTTGCGTGAAAGGAGATGTATGGTAAGGAATAATAGGAGAGCAAATGAGGAGGTAAGAGAGGAATGCAGAAGGAGGTACAACTTGGCGCGCAAGGAACTTCGCAGAGCCATCGCGAACTCTAAGCAAAAAGATTGGAGAGAGCTTTGCGAAGAGGTGAATAATAATATCTGGGATGATGGCTACAAGGTCGTCACCATGAAAATTGCACGAAGAGCAAATACACTCAGGGGGGACAGCCTAATGACGGAAGTCAATAAGCTGTTCCCAGAACATGAGCGAGTGAACTGGGTGGAGCCCATGGGATGGAGACCAGCGCCCCTTTTCACTTCGGCCGAACTGCAGAGGGCAGTCGGCCGGATGAGGGAAGGAAAAGCGCCGGGTCCTGACGGGGTTCCACCCGAGGCGTGCAAGGTGTTCGGGCATGTGTGCGAGGACATGTGCCTGAGAATGATGAATGAAGAGTAGATGAATGGCAGTTTCCCTAAAGAGTGGAAGAAGGGAAGACTGGTTATGATTGAAAAAGAACGGAAAGAATCAGAGGAAGCCAAATATAGGCCAATCTGTTTCCTGAATGGTATAGCGAAGATGTTTGAGAGCATGATCGGAGCTAGAATAAAGGAGGATGTCGAGAGAGCAGGGGGTCTTTCGGAGGAGCAATATGGGTTCAGGAGCGGCCGCACTACGACGAACGCTATGATGCGAGTGATTGAAAGAGCAAGGTTGGCCAATACGGGTCCATGGCGGCCCCGCAGCTACTGTGAGCTTGTAACCCAGGATGTGAAAAATGCTTTCAATTCGGTCCCATGGGGCGTAATCATGGAGGCCTTGGAACTAAAGGGGGTAGCTCCCTACCTTCTGAAGATGGTAGGCAGCTACCTGAGTGATAGAGAGATGGTGGCTGCCGAAGGAAAAACCTTCAAGATGAGTGCATGTGTTCCGCAGGGCTCGGTTCTTGGTCCGATTTTGTGGAACATATTTTATGACGAGGTGCTGAGACTGAGGCTGCCAGACGGAGTTACACTCGTCGGGTACGCAGATGACTTGGCGGTTGTCGCTGCCGCCAGAATGGAAAAAAGCCTGAATGCGAAAATGAATGAGGCAATCAGTGGGATTGACCGGGGGATAGGGGAAAAAGGGCTTGACCTCGCTCCCCATAAAACAGAGGTAGTTCTGCTAATTGTGAGAAGAAAGCTCTGTGAACTGACCGTGCGAGTGGAAGCAGCGGAGTCTTTGAGATACCTTGGGGTGAAGCTCCAACGAAACCTCAGGGTGTCCGAACAGGTCAACCGGGTAGTGCGCCAGGCAACAGCGAGTACGAAAGCTCTTGGACAACTGATGCCTAACATAGGTGGGCCATTGGCTTCCAAGAGGAGTGTTATAAATGCAGTCGTGCACTCCATTCTCCTGTATGGGGCGCCGGCATGGATAAGTGCTTTCAGGATTAAATGTTACAGAGACAGACTGATGAGAGTACATAGGTGTAAGCTGCTGCGTGTGTGCATACAGGACTGTTTCTGGGGATGCCGTGGCTGTCGTCGCTAGAGTCATCCCGTTTAGACCTTCTGGCGGAGGAAAGGGTAAGAATGTGTGAAGGTAATGATCCAAAAACTGAAAGGGATGAAACAATGCGCCTATGGCAAGAGCGATGGGAGGAGTCGGAAAAGGGAGCCTGGACCAGGCAACTTATTCCGGCTATTGATAAATGGGTCAACCGTGGGCACGGGGAGGTGAATTATCACCTCACCCAGGCGCTGACGGGGCATGGTTGTTTTGGGTCTTACCTGGCGGGCATCGGCAAACTGACTGAGGCGCACTGTAAGTATTGTGCAGCTAAGGAGGACACAGCTGAGCATACGGTCTTTGAGTGTATGAGGTGGTTGCAAACGAGGAGCGAGTTAGAACGCAGCCTGGGGGAGAATGCTAACAAGGAGAGCATGGTGAGGATCATGCTCCGCAGTGAGTATGAATGGGGCGCACTGACAGGTATGATTGGGTATATAATGAAGAGAAAAGAGAAGAATGAAAGGCATGAGCGCGAGACGGGCCGAGGGGATACCACGTGCCGCGCGTGCCAGTCACCGGGCCCCACTTAGTGCGAAGGGGGCGCACAAATTTATTGTAAACTTGATGTGAAGGGGGGCACGGCGATTGACGGCGCGCCCGGCAAAATAAATGAATGTCGATGACCGCTTTGGATATGCAAGGGGGAGGAGCGTGATGTAGTGATGCTAATTCTGGATTCCAACACGTTTCTCTGGTTTTGGGGCTGGGGGGTATGAATGTTGGGGGGTTTTTGGTGGGTCGCTCACTGGTGGGCAGCCCTACACTACCACTCGGCACGGGCTGGGTGGTGTCTGTTTGCAGATTTTCGCCTCCCAGCACGTGCAAAAAAAAAAAAAAAGTCTTGTCTGTCTAGTCTTGTCTGTCTAGTCTTGTCTGTCTAGTCTTGTCTGTCTAGTCTTGTCTGTCTAGTCTTGTCTGTCTAGTCTTGTCTGTCTAGTCTTGTCTGTCTAGTCTTGTCTGTCTAGTCTTGTCTGTCTAGTCTTGTCTGTCTAGTCTTGTCTGTCTAGTCTTATCTGTCTAGTCTTGTCTGTCTAGTCTTGTCTGTCTAGTCTTGTCTGTCTAGTCTTGTCTGTCTAGTCTTGTCTGTCTAGTCTTGTCTGTCTAGTCTTGTCTGTCTAGTCTTGTCTGTCTGGTCTTGTCTGTCTGTTCTTGTCTGTCTAGTCTTGTCTGTCTAGTCTTGTCTGTCTAGTCTTGTCTGTCTAGTCTTGTCTGTCTAGTCTTGTCTGTCTAGTCTTGTCTGTCTAGTCTTGTCTGTCTAGTCTTGTCTGTCTAGTCTTGTCTGTCTAGTCTTGTCTGTCTAGTCTTGTCTGTCTAGTCTTGTCTGTCTAGTCTTGTCTGTCTAGTCTTGTCTGTCTAGTCTTGTCTGTCTAGTCTTGTCTGTCTAGTCTTGTCTGTCTAGTCTTGTCTGTCTAGTATTGTCTGTCTAGTCTTGTCTGTCTAGTCTTGTCTGTCTAGTCTTGTCTGTCTAGTCTTGTCTGTCTAGTCTTGTCTGTCTAGTCTTGTCTGTCTAGTCTTGTCTGTCTAGTCTTGTCTGTCTAGTCTTGTCTGTCTAGTCTTGTCTGTCTAGTCTTGTCTGTCTAGTCTTGTCTGTCTAGTCTTGTCTGTCTAGTCTTGTCTGTCTAGTCTTGTCTGTCTAGTCTTGTCTGTCTAGTCTTGTCTGTCTAGTCTTGTCTGTCTAGTCTTGTCTGTCTAGTCTTGTCTGTCTAGTCTTGTCTGTCTAGTCTTGACTGTCTAGTCTTGTCTGTCTAGTCTTGTCTGTCTAGTCTTGTCTGTCTAGTCTTGTCTGTCTAGTCTTGTCTGTCTAGTCTTGTCTGTCTAGTCTTGTCTGTCTAGTCTTGTCTGTCTAGTCTTGTCTGTCTAGTCTTGTCTGTCTAGTCTTGTCTGTCTAGTCTTGTCTGTCTAGTCTTGTCTGTCTAGTCTTGTCTGTCTAGTCTTGTCTGTCTAGTCTTGTCTGTCTAGTCTTGTTTGTCTAGTCTTGTCTGTCTAGTCTTGTCTGTCTAGTCTTGTCTGTCTAGTCTTGTCTGTCTAGTCCTGTCTGTCTAGTCTTGTCTGTCTAGTCTTGTCTGTCTAGTCTTGTCTGTCTAGTCTTGTCTGTCTAGTCTTGTCTGTCTAGTCTTGTCTGTCTAGTCTTGTCTGTCTAGTCTTGTCTGTCTAGTCTTGTCTGTCTAGTCTTGTCTGTCTAGTCTTGTCTGTCTAGTCTTGTCTGTCTAGTCTTGTCTGTCTAGTCTTGTCTGTCTAGTCTTGTCTGTCTAGTCTTGTCTGTCTAGTCTTGTCTGTCTAGTTTTGTCTGTCTAGTCTTGTCTGTCTAGTCTTGTCTGTCTAGTCTTGTCTGTCTAGTCTTGTCTGTCTAGTCTTGTCTCTCTAGTCTTGTCTGTCTAGTCTTGTCTGTCTAGTCTTGTCTGTCTAGTCTTGTCTGTCTAGTCTTGTCTGTCTAGTCTTGTCTGCCTAGTCTTGTCTGTCTAGTCTTGTCTGTCTAGTCTTGTCTGTCTAGTCTTGTCTGTCTAGTCTTGTCTGTCTAGTCTTCTCCGTCTAGTCTTGTCTGTCTGGTCTTGTCTGTCTAGTCTTGTCTGTCTAGTCTTGTCTGTCTAGTCTTGTCTGTCTAGTCTTGTCTGTCTAGTCTTGCCTGCCTAGTCTTGTCTGTCTAGTCTTGTCTGTCTAGTCTTGTCTGTCTAGTCTTGTCTGTCTAGTCTTGTCTGTCTAGTCTTGTCTGTCTAGTCTTGTCTGTCTAGTCTTGTCTGTCTAGTCTTGTCTGTCTATTGCGGTGGACTCCTTCACCGTGGATGAAGTCCGCAGAGCGGTAGCCTCACTACCCGCGAAAAAGGCACCCGGCCCAGACGGGCTGCCTAACGAGCTGTTCCGGCTGGCAGCAGGGGGGGACCTCGAAGGACTTGCCGACGTCTGCAACAGATGTCTGGAAGAGGGAGTGTTTCCCAGGTGTTGGAAAAAGACAATTTTGGCCCTTATTCCAAAGCCGGGTAAGGATCCCTCGACGCCTGGTGCGTACAGACCGATCTGTTTGCTGGACGGTGGGGCAAAAGTTCTGGAAAGGTTGCTCCTATGGCGGTTACAAGCCGTTATAGAGCAAGGGGGCGGACTCGCTCCGGGACAGTTCGGCTTCCGTAAAGGGGTTGGGACGGAGGATGCCATTCGGGCTGTCCTTCGTGTCGCGGAGGGGGCCAACAGCGGACCGTACCGCACCAGGGGGCATTGTGTGGTCGTCAGCTTTGACGTCGCCAATGCCTTCAACACGGTACAATGGTGGTTCGTTATTGAGGCCCTAGCCCGTTGGAAACTACCGGAGACGTTGCTGAGGCTGACTGCCGATTACCTGCGCGACAGAACCATCAGTTACCGCGAGGGGGAGGACTGGCGTGAGCGGGGGTTGTCTGCCGGGGTTCCGCAGGGATCGGTTCTAGGACCATCTTGTGGAATGTCGCCTATGACGGCCTTCTGCGGACGCTGAGACGGTTACTGCCCACAGGGGTGGGTATTGTGGCATATGCAGACGACCTGGCACTCGTCTTCACAGACAGGTGCTGGGATATGCTGCGTCTCAGGGTCACGCGCGCGGGGGAACTCGTTCGGGAGTGGATGGAGACGGCGGGCCTTCAGCTCGCCGCCTCTAAAACACAGGCGGCCCTGCTCTCTACTAGAAGGTCAGGCAGAGGCATTCTGGAGATCGAAATTTTGGGAGAGAAGATACCGGTCGAACGGTCGATTCGGTACCTCGGTGTGATCCTCCAGGCGGGTCAGTGGGGATTACACGTGTGCCATGCCGCCGGCAACGCGGCACGCGCGTCACAACAGGTGGCGCGTCTCATGCCGAGGGCCTCCGGGCCTGGTGAGGGTAGTAGGAGGCTTATGGCCAGTGTGGCCACTAGTAGACTCCTATACGCGGCACCGGTGTGGGCAACGGCGGTGAGGGGTAACGCTCGTAACAGGGAGCGTTTGCGACGGGCACTGCGCCCGGTGGCCATCAGGGTCGCCCGGGCTTACCGCACTGTTAGCAGTGACGCCGTGGAGGTCATATCACGGATTCCTCCCGCGGACCTCCTTGTTATAGAGCGCGCGTCGGTGAGGGACGCAAGAACTTCTGGTGGGAACCGCGGGGAGGCAAGGAGAGCTGCTCGGGAGCAACTACTTGCCTGCTGGCAGGAGAGGTGGTCACGTGGCGGAAACGGCGCGTGGACTCGTCGTCTCATCCCTGATTTAATTCGGTGGATGGGGCGAGGGCTGGATGAGGCGGGTTCGTACTTTCTCACCCAGCTTCTTACCGGACACGGGTCCTTCCGAGCGTATCTCCATAGGATTGGGAAAGCCCCAGACGACAGGTGCATATCCTGTGGAGAGGGCGTGCGCGACGACGCGGAGCACACTCTCGTGGCGTGTCCGCGTTGGGAGAAGGAGCGACAGGCCCTGGCATCGGCCCTGGAACGGGAAGTCACGGTCGAAGCCGTGGCGGGTGGCCTCGCCGGCGAGGTGGGGCGGGGCGTGTGGGCGGCCTTAAGCCGATTCGCGGCCACAGTCATGCGGGCTAAGGAGTTGCCTGTGTGGGAACAAGGGCGGTAGAGTTTTTTCTTGTTTTTTTTTGTTTGTCTCTGTTTTTGTTTTTTTTAATTACTTGTGTTGTAATTGTTGCAATTGTAAATGCTATTGTATAGCATATTTTGCTTTACTTTTTTTTACTTTCGTGTAAATACTGTTGTATTTTTATTCGAAGGGTGGGC
This sequence comes from Phosphuga atrata, assembly GCA_944588485.1. NCBI lineage: Eukaryota > Metazoa > Arthropoda > Insecta > Coleoptera > Silphidae > Phosphuga > Phosphuga atrata. The sequence continues at coordinate 48,958,565 of OX155900.1, read as the reverse complement.
AGAGGCAGTAATGCCATCGCTGGCGGTCCCTCTGTCCTTCCGTATCGAGTGGTCACTTTGGAAAAAAAAAAGTCTTGTCTGTCTAGTCTTGTCTGTCTAGTCTTTTCTGTCTAGTCTTGTCTGTCTAGTCTTGTCTGCCTAGTCTTGTCTGTCTAGTCTTGTCTGTGTAGTCTTGTCTGTCTAGTCTTGTCTGTCTAGTCTCGTCTGTCCAGTCTTGTATGTCTAGTCTTGTCTGTCTAGACTTGTCTGTCTAGTCTTGTCTGTCTAGTCTTGTCTGTCTAGTCTTCTCTGTCTAGTCTTGTCTGTCTAGTCTTGTCAGTCTAGTCTTGTCTGTCTAGTCTTGTCTGTCTAGTCTTGTCTGTCTAGTCTTGTCTGTCTAGTCTTGTCTGTCTAGTCTTGTCTGTCTAGTCTTGTCTGTCTAGTCTTGTCTGTCTAGTCTTGTCTGTCTAGTCCTGTCTGTCTAGTCTTGTCTGTCTAGTCTTGTCTGTCTAGACTTGTCTGTCTAGTCTTGTCTGTCTAGTCTTGTCTGTCTAGTCTTGTCTGCCTAGTCTTGTCTATCTAGTCTTGTCTGTCTAGTCTTGTATGTCTAGTTTTGTCTGTCTAGTCTGTCTAGTCTTGTCTGTCTAGTCTTGTCTGTCTAGTCTTGTCTGTCTAGTCTTGTCTGTCTAGTCTTGTCTGTCTAGTCTTGTCTGTCTAGTCTTGTCTGTCTAGTCTTGTCTGTCTAGTCTCGTCTGTCTAGTCTTGTCTGTGTAGTCTTGTCTGTCTAGTCTGTCTAGTCTTGTCTGTCTAGTCTGTCTAGTCTTGTCTGTCTAGTCTTGTCTGTCTAGTCTTGTCTGTCTAGTCTTGTCTGTCTAGTCTTGTCTGTCTAGTCTTGTCTGTCTAGTCTTGTCTGTCTAGTCTTGTCTGTCTAGTCTTGTCTGTCTAGTCTTGTCTGTCTAGTCTTGTCTGTATAGTCTTGTCTGTCTAGTCTCGTCTGTCTAGTCTTGTCTGTCTAGTCTTGTCCGTCTAGTCTTGTCTATCTAGTCTTGTCTGTCTAGTCTTATCTGTCTAGTCTTGTCTGTCTAGTCTTGCCTGTCTTGTCTTGTCTGTCTAGTCTTGTCTGTCTAGTCTTGTCCGTTTAATAGCGTCTGTGTAGTCTTGTCTGTCTAGTTTTGTCTGTCTAGTCTAGTCTGTCTAGTCTTGTCTGTCTAGTCTTGTCTGTCTAGTTTTGTCTGACTAGTCTTGTCCGTCTAGTCTTGTCTGTGTAGTCTAGTCTGTCTAGTCTTGTCTGTCTAGTCTTGTCTGTCTAGTCTTGTCTGGTTAGTCTTGTCTGCCTAGTCTTGTCTGTCTAGTCTTGTCTGGCTAGTCTTGTCTGTCTATTCTTGTCTATCTAGTCTTGTCTGTCTAGTCTTGTCTGTCTAGTCTTGTCTGTCTAGTCTTGTCTGTCTAGTCTTGTCTGTCTAGTCTTGTCTGTCTAGTCTTGTCTGTCTAGTCTTGTCTGTCTAGTCTTGTCTGTCTAATCTTGTCTGTCTAGTCTTCTCTGTCTAGTCTTGTCTGTCTAGTCTTGTCTGTCTAGTCTTGTCTGTCTAGTCTTGTCTGTCTAGTCTTGTCTGTCTAGTCTTGTCTGTCTAGTCTTGTCTGTCTAGTCTTGTCTGTCTAGTCTTGTCTGTCTAGTCTTGTCTGTCTAGTCTTGTCTGTCTAGTCTTGTCTGTCTAGTCTTGTCTGTCTAGTCTTGTCTGTCTAGTCTTGTCTGTCTAGTCTTTTCTGTCTAGTCTTGTCTGTCTAGTCTTGTCTGTCTAGTCTTGTCTGTCTAGTCTTGTCTGTCTAGTCTTGTCTGTCTAGTCTTGTCTGTCTAGTCTTGTCTGTCTAGTCTTGTCTGTCTAGTCTTGTCTGTCTAGTCTTGTCTGTCTAGTCTTGTCTGTCTAGTCTTCTTTGTCCAGTCTTATCTGTCTAGTCTTATCTGTCTAGTCTTGTCTGTCTAGTCTTGTCTGTCTAGCTAGCCTTGTCTGTCTAGTCTTGTCTGTCTAGCTAGCCTTGTCTGTCTAGTCTTGTCTGTCTAGTCTTGTCTGTATAGTCTTGTCTGTCTAGTCTTGTCTGTCTGGTCTTGTCTGTCTAGTCTTGTCTGTCTAGTCTTGTTTGTCTAGTCTTGTCTGTCTAGTCTTGTCTGTCTAGTCTTGTCTGTCTAGTCTTGTCTCTCTAGTCTTGTCTGTCTAGTCTTGTCTGTCTAGTCTTGTCTGTCTAGTCTTGTCTGTCTAGTCTTGTCTGTCTAGTCTTGTCTGTCTAGTTTTGTCTGTCTAGTCTTGTCTGTCTAGTCTTGTCTGTCTAGTCTTGTCTGTCCAATCTTGTCTGTCTAGCCTTGTCTGTCTAGTCTTGTCTGTCTAGTCTTGTCTGTGTAGTCTTGTCTGTCTAGTCTTGTCTGTCTAGTCTTGTCTGTCTAGTCTTGTCTGTCTAGTCTTGTCTGTCTAGTCTTGTCTGTCTAGTCTTGTCTGTCTAGTCTTGTCTGTCTAGTCTTGTCTGTCTAGTCTTGTCTGTCTAGTCTTGTCTGTCTAGTCTTGTCTGTCTAGTCTTGTCTGTCTGGTCTTGTCTGTCTAGTCTTGTCTGTCTAGTCTTGTCTGTCTAGTTTTGTCTGTCTAGTCTTGTCTGTCTAGTCTTTTCCGTCTAGTCTTGTCTGTCTAGTCTTGTCTGTCTAGTCTTGTCTCGCTAGTCTTGTCTGTCTAGTCTTGTCTGTCTAGTCTTGTCTGTCTAGTCTTGTCTGTCTAGTCTTGTCTGTCTAGTCTTGTCTGTCTAGTCTTGTCTGTCTAGTCTTGTCTGTCTAGTCTTGTCTGTCTAGTCTTGTCTGTCTAGTCTTGTCTGTCTCGCGGCAGAAGGCAGACGTGTGCGAGCGCGCTCGTTAACATTTAAGTGATTAGCAGTGAAATCAATTAAAAACCAAGTTCGTGTTTTCATGTGTTGCGTGAATAAACTTTTGCTTTTTTCTAATAAAAAAGAAAAAATAGACTTTAGAGTCTGATACTAAGTGTTGTATCAGTTCTCGCCACGTGGCGATACGCCAAACAAACTGTGTAAAAAAAACTATAATTGTTAAAAACCATAACTGTGTTAGTACGCTAGCAAGTGAAAGGGCTAGGGAGTGAAAAACAATTAAATATAGACAATAATCTTAGTGATAGTTTTAGTTTTAGTTAAGTAAGACATTGACTTTAGTGATAGTCTTAGGGAAAAAAAGACTCAAGAGATTGATACCGAGCGTAGCAGTTCTCGTCCCGCGGCGATAAGCCAAATATGCGGACAAAAAATACATAGATAAATATATAAATATATATACACGGTGGTCCCTGCAAAACGGATAAGTATCTTTAATACATATTTGTTAAATTGTGTATTTCTTAATGCTTTACCGTATGGTTGCTATTGCTATATTTTTATTGCTGTCCCCGAGCATCAATACTAATCTTATCGCAAAAAAAAAATTTTTAACTCCACAATGAGTAGCAAAAAAAACCACGATAAAAGAACTGCAGGGGAAAACCCTTTCCAGAAGCGCGAAGCACTGAAGAGAACTCCACCAAAACCTAAAGATGTGCCCAGTGACCAACAGAAGACACCACTTCGGACCAGATCCGCTTCTTTCGCCGGTCTTACCGACATCGACGAAAGCAAAGGCAAACCAGGACAGGAAGGTACATCCCCAACCGAAAAAAACCCGAAACGCAAAAGGATGCAAGTAATTGAGAGCTCAGAAGAGTGTGACAAAGACATAGAAGGTGTTATCAGGAAGGCAGTATCAAGAGCCCAAGAACTAAAATGGCTCATCGTAGCCAACGCAGAAACCAACGACGAGATTAAAAAGTCAGCAGAAGATCTATGCTCCCTCATATCCGCAATAGGAAAAACTTTTCCTGGATATGTCCACCAAGATCGACCAAGGGTAACTCAGGGATGCCAAACAGAAATAATCGATCCCGCGCTGGATCAAAGGAGAGAAGAAGAAAAAATATTTCTTAACAAGCTCCAGGAAGCCATGAGAAGGGGATCCAATTACACGGAGTTCCAAGACATATGCAACGACTACTGGCCACAGGTAGCATACCGAAGAGTTAGCGAAGGACATGGTAATCCAATGACAGCAGCGCTGGACTGGGACTTGGGCTGGTGCGTTGCCGATGACCTTAGCCCCGAGCAAGGAGTGCCGTTTGCACTTAGCCAAGCATACACTACGCCACTAGAACTGGAATCTCAGGAAAAAGAACCAGGCAAAGTGGTCTATCTAAGACACTCAATCGGAGTCCCAACAAAGGAGGGTGACATCAAAAACGTAGACCGGTACATCTACCATGTTGTTGCTCGGAAAAAACAGGACGAAACACTTAGTCCTGAAAAAAGTTTCAACTGCATAAAGGAGCTAAAAAAACTGATGACACAAAATGGTCGAACTAAACTGGCATTTGCCAAACCTTTTGTGACCGAATGGCCAATAATAAAAAAACAGCTAGAATTTATTTTTGCTGACACAGAAATTGAGATCCGGGTGTACTCGCCGAAGGGGCGAAACGAGAAGGCAGACGCACCGAAGGAATGGACCCTTAACAAAGGACACGAAGGAAAAAAGAAAGAAAAAACAACTGGAGCAGTGTTCATTAAGGAAAGAGGCAAGACCTACGCAGAACTACTCAAGAAAGTAAAAGAGGAAATAAACCCCGAGACCTCGGGTTCACAAATCGTCGGCATTAGGCAAACGAAAGCTGGAGACCTGCTTCTTGAGACCAAAGGGGGAAACACATCCGACCTGGTGGAACTTATAGCACAAACATTGCCAGAAGTCGACGTCCGCTCTAAAAACACCGACGCTATAATCCACATCAAGGACATTGACGCCGTCACAAGCGCAGAGGAAATAGAGCAATCTATAAATAGTTTCCTAGGGACAAAGGACAAACAAGTTAAAATAAAGAACCTTAGACCTGCTTATGGTGAAAGACAAGTGGCTACTGTCGTTTTACCAAAAAACCTAGCAAGTATTCTCCTAGAAAAGGGTACACTCAAAATCGGGTGGATATACTGCCGCATTAGAGAACGAATTGAGCTTAAGAGATGCTATAGATGTTGGCAAACGGGTCACCACGCCACTGACTGTAAAGGCCCAGACCGACAAAAACTTTGTTTCAGATGTGGCAAAGAAGGTCACAAAGCGAAAGGTTGTGAGGAAGAGCCATACTGCCTCATCTGTGACATAAAGGGACACCGAGCTGACACGGGATCATGTCCAGCTTTCAGGAAAGCACTGGCGGAGGCAAGGAGGACAAGAGCAAGAAATGCTTAAGATAATACAAATAAATACCGCGAGATGCCGTGCAGCACACGATTTGCTGATTGCCACGGCTCTAGAACTGAACGCGGATATAGCAATAATTTGTGAACCAAACAAAAAACTGGCCACTAGTGCTAAATGGTTCACAGACGAAGAAAAGGACTCAGCGATTTGGATCAAAAACCGAACAACATCAGTAGTAAACACTGGCTTCGGACAAGGTTTCGTGTGGGTAGAGTTAGCTCAACTCACAATATTCAGTTGCTACTTCTCACCCAACAAAACAACTGACCAACTGTCCAAATCATTAGAACTGCTAAGTCAGTGTATCAAGCTCCAAAGCAAAAGAGGGATAGTAGTAGCTGGTGACTTTAACGCAAAATCCCCCTACTGGGGATCCCCATGCTTGGACAAAAGGGGAAACATCGTGACAGACTGGGCAGTGGATCTTGATTTGGTCATCCAGAATAAAGGAGATAGCTACACTTTTGTGAGGGGAAACTCGGGCTCCACCATAGATCTTACCTTTTCTACCAACTCCATAAGCGACAGGTTCCTAGGATGGAGGGTACTCGAAAAAGAATCTCTGAGTGACCATCGATACATCTTGTACACCATAAGGCAACATGTAAGACCACAAAAAATGTCAAAGTCACCAACAAGCGGCTGGAACTCACAACAACTGCAGGAGGAGAAAATTCGAGAATGCTTGACAGAGCAGTTTCAAAATAAAATTAATGATAACGCTGAGACACTGACTCACGTGATGAGCAGAGCGTGTGACGTCACCTTGCGAAAGCTTGGAAATAAAAAACCCCAGAGGCCCGTATACTGGTGGACCGATGAAATTGCTGACACTAGATTTAAATGCATAGTCGCCAGAAGAAAATACCAGCGCCAAAGAACCAAAAAAACTAACGAAGAAAATACTAAATTGTTTAAACACGAATATAAACGCTTAAAAAAGGAATTACGCCAACTAATATACAACTCCAAACGAAGCCACTGGAAGAAACTGTGCATGGATCTGGACAAGGACACATGGGGAGACGCGTTCCAAATAATAAGAAGGAACTTAAGGATTCGTCCTCAAAATCTTCCAATGTCGTTGGAAAGAGCGCGTCAAGTCGCGGACGTATTATTCCCAGAGCATGTTCCCTTTGACTGGCTACAACCAGAAGTCGTAAATACGCCCCACTTCACGATAGAGGAACTTTCTATTGCGAGCAAGCGCATTAGAAACGGCAGAACACCAGGTCCCGACGGTATACCACCTGAGGTAGTGAAGATAACAGCTGCACATCAATCCGACTTCGTCCTGAAAGTCATGAATAACTTACTAACCGCCGGAAACTTTCCAACTAGATGGAAGCGTGCGAAGCTCGCCCTCATCAGGAAGGGGGATAAACCAATAGATGATCCCACATCCTACAGGCCTATCTGCTTACTCGACGTATGTGGGAAACTGTTAGAACAACTTTTACTTACGAGATTGAAGGAAGAGCTCAAGACAGGAGTCGGATTGTCAAAGCACCAGTATGGGTTCAGGGAAGGACGATCTACCATCACGGCCCTAAAAGCTGTACTGGAAATCGCAGAACAGGCCAACAGTGGGTCCCAGAGAACCAAGCAAATGTGTGCTCTCCTAACATTCGATGTTAGAAATGCGTTTAACAGTGCATCGTGGAAGCATATTATGGACTGTTTAACAACTAGAGGCATATCCCCCTATCTATTACGGATGCTGCGAAGCTACCTCAGTGGGAGAAGCATCATTCTGCAAGGAGATCGACGGACTGAAGAGAAAAAAATTAGTAGTGGTGTTCCACAGGGTTCGATATTGGGACCCACTTTGTGGAACATACTATACGACGGAATTCTGACAATGAGGCTTCCAGTGGGGGCTACTATAATCGGCTTTGCAGATGATATAGCACTGGTCGCCAGAGCCAGGACAGAACAAGAGCTGATGCAAAAAGCAAACCATGTAACATCCCTAATCAGTGCGTGGTTGAAAGAAAAAAACCTGAGTCTAGCACCAGAAAAAACTGAAGCTGTTCTCCTCACGGGACTGAGACAACTTAGCCCCATATTATTTAAAGTGGAAGAGGCAATAATAAGACCAAAAGAGACCATCAAGTACCTTGGAATAACAATCGACAAAAGGCTTTCGTTCGCTGCACATATAACCGAAGCAGCAGCAAGGGGTTTAAGAACACTGGCAGGGATACAACAACTCATGCCAAATCTGGGGGGGCCAAAGAGTAGTTCGCGCAGAATTCTCAGCTCTGTAGTGCAGGCTACCATGCTGTACGGTGCCCCTATATGGGCCTCTGAACTAAAAAAAGAAATTAACCTGCAGAAGCTCGCACAAGTTCACCGAAAAATGGCACTACGTGTAAGCAGAACTTACAGAACAGTTTCAGGAGTGGCCGCGCAGGTTATTTCAGGTATCCCCCCAATAGACCTGATCGCAAACGAGAGGAAAAGAGTGTATGACTCAGAGGGCGACAAACAAAGTAAACGTTTGGCCAGACAAGAACTCCTCGAGAAGTGGCAAGAAAGGTGGCAGTTAAGCGAACGAGGAGAGTGGACGAGACTGTTAATCCCGGACATACTTCCCTGGATCACCAGAAAACACGGGGAAATTAGCTACCATCTAGCCCAGTTCCTCTCCGGCCACGGATGTTTCCAGGACTATCTGCATAACATCGGCAAGGCAGCTGACGACCTGTGTGTATACTGCGGGGAGAAGGACAGCGTGATCCACACGATATTCGATTGCTGGAGGTGGGAAACAGACAGAGAAAAAGTGGAAAAAAAACTGGGAGAATCAATCCATCCGAGAACTATAATCGAAAGTATGTTGAAAGATGAGTCACGGTGGAGGAACATCCAAGGGCTGATTCATAAAATAATGAGCGAGAAGGAGGCCGATGAGATCAAATCGAGGAACAACATAAAGTAGATTAAATTTAAGCCATCCGTCACTCTGAAGTTATGCGACAAGCGGGTCCAGAGTGTACGGATGCGTTCCAGGGGGGCCACTTGCCTGGTTAGGTTAAGTTACCGCCAGCTACGCCCCCCCCCCCCAAAAAAGTCTTGTCTGTCTAGTCTTGTCTGTCTAGTCTTGTCTGTCTAGTCTTGTCTGTCCAATCTTGTCTGTCTAGCCTTGTCTGTCTAGTCTTGTCTGTCTAGTCTTGTCTGTCTAGTCTTGTCTGTCTAGTCTTGTCTGTCTATTCTTGTCTGTCTAGTCTTGTCTGTCTAGTCTTGTCTGTCTAGTCTTGTCTGTCTAGTCTTGTCTGTCTAGTCTTGTCTGTCTAGTCTTCTCTGTCTAGCCTTGTCTATCTAGTCTTGTCTGTCTAGTCTTGTCTGTCTAGTCTTGTCTGTCTAATCTTGTCTGTCTAGTCTTGTCTGTCTAGTCTTGTCTGTCTAGTCTTGTCTGTCTAGTCTTGTCTGTCTAGTCTTCTCTGTCTAGTCTTGTCTGTCTAGTCTTGTCTGTCTAGTCTTGTCTGTCTAGTCTTGTCTGTCTAGTCTTGTCTGTCTAGTCTTGTCTGTCTAGTCTTGTCTGTCTAGTCTTGTCTGTCTAGTCTTGTCTGTCTAGTCTTGTCTGTCTAGTCTTGTCTGTCTAGTCCTGTCTGTCTAGTCTTGTCTGTCTAGTCTTCTTTGTCCAGTCTTATCTGTCCAGTCTTATCTGTCTAGTCTTGTCTGTCTAGTCTTGTCTGTCTAGCTAGCCTTGTCTGTCTAGTCTTGTCTGTCTAGTCTTGTCTGTCTAGTCTTGTCTGTATAGTCTTGTCTGTCTAGTCTTGTCTGTCTAGTCTTGTCTGTCTAGTCTTGTCTGTCTAGTCTTGTTTGTCTAGTCTTGTCTGTCTAGTCTTGTCTGTCTAGTCTTGTCTGTCTAGTCTTGTCTGTCTAGTCTTGTCTGTCTAGTCTTGTCTGTCTAGTCTTGTCTGTCTAGTCTTGTCTGTCTAGTCTTGTCTGTCTAGTCTTGTCTGTCTAGTCTTGTCTGTCTAGTCTTGTCTGTCTAGTCTTGTCTGTCTAGCCTTGTCTGTCTAGTCTTGTCTGTCTAGTCTTGTCTGTCTAGTCTTGTCTGTCTAGTCTTGTCTGTCTAGTCTTGTCTGTCTAGTCTTGTCTGTCTAGTCTTGTCTGTCTAGTCTTGTCTGTCTAGTCTTGTCTGTCTAGTCTTCTCTGTCTAGTCTTGTCTATCTAGTCTTGTCTGTCTAGTCTTGTCTGTCTAGTCTTGTCTGTCTAGTCTTGTCTGTCTAGTCTTGTCTGTCTAGTCTTGTCTGTCTAGTCTTGTCTGTCTAGTCTTCTCTGTCTAGTTTTGTCTGTCTAGTCTTGTCTGTCTAGTCTTGTCTGTCTAGTCTTGTCTGTCTGTCTAGTCTTGTCTGTCTAGTCTTGTCTGTCTAGTCTTGTCTGTCTAGTCTTGTCTGTCTAGTCTTGTCTGTCTAGTCTTGTCTGTCTAGTCCTGTCTGTCTAGTCTTGTCTGTCTAGTCTTCTTTGTCCAGTCTTATCTGTCTAGTCTTATCTGTCTAGTCTTGTCTGTCTAGTCTTGTCTGTCTAGCTAGCCTTGTCTGTCTAGTCTTGTCTGTCTAGTCTTGTCTGTCTAGTCTTGTCTGTATAGTCTTGTCTGTCTAGTCTTGTCTGTCTAGTCTTGTCTGTCTAGTCTTGTCTGTCTAGTCTTGTTTGTCTAGTCTTGTCTGTCTAGTCTTGTCTGTCTAGTCTTGTCTGTCTAGTCTTGTCTGTCTAGTCTTGTCTGTCTAGTCTTGTCTGTCTAGTCTTGTCTGTCTAGTCTTGTCTGTCTAGTCTTGTCTGTCTAGTCATGTCTGTCTAGTCTTGTCTATCTAGTCTTGTCTGTCTAGTCATGTCTGTCTAGTCTTGTCTGTCTAGTCTTGCCTGTCTAGTCTTGTCTGTCTAGTCTTGTCTGTCTAGTCTTGTCCGTTTAATAGTGTCTGTGTAGTCTTGTCTGTCTAGTTTTGTCTGTCTAGTCTAGTCTGTCTAGTCTTGTCTGTCTAGTCTTGTCTGTCTAGTTTTGTCTGTCTAGTCTTGTCCGTCTAGTCTTGTCTGTCTAGTCTAGTCTGTCTAGTCTTGTCTGTCTAGTCTTGTCTGTCTAGTCTTGTCTGTCTAGTCTTGTCTGTCTAGTCTTGTCTGTCTAGTCTTGTCTGTCTGGTCTTTTCTGTCTAGTCTTGTCTGTCTATTCTTGTCCGTCTAGTCTTGTCTGTCTAGTCTTGTCTGTCTAGTCTTGTCTGTCTAGTCTTGTCTGTCTAGTCTTGTCTGTCTAGTCTTGTCTGTCTAGTCTTGTCTGTCTAGTCTTGTCTGTCTAGTCTTGTCTGTCTAGTCTTGTCTGTCTAGTCTTGTCTGTCTAGTCTTCTCTGTCTAGTCTTGTCTGTCTAGTCTTGTCTGTCTAGTCTTGTCTGTCTAGTCTTGTCTGTCTAGTCTTGTCTGTCTAGTCTTGTCTGTCTAGTCTTGTCTGTCTAGTCCTGTCTGTCTAGTCTTGTCTGTCTAGTCTTGTCTGTCTAGTCTTGTCTGTCTAGTCTTCTTTGTCCAGTCTTATCTGTCTAGTCTTATCTGTCTAGTCTTGTCTGTCTAGTCTTGTCTGTCTGTCTAGTCTTGTCTGTCTAGTCTTGTCTGTCTAGTCTTGTCTGTCTAGTCTTGTCTGTCTAGTCTTGTCTGTCTAGTCTTGTCTGTATAGTCTTGTCTGTCTAGTCTTGTCTGTCTAGTCTTGTCTGTCTAGTCTTGTCTGTCTAGTCTTGTTTGTCTAGTCTTGTCTGTCTAGTCTTGTCTGTCTAGTCTTGTCTGTCTGGTCTTGTCTGTCTAGTCTTGTCTGTCTAGTCTTTTCTGTCTAGTCTTGTCTGTCTAGTCTTGTCTGTCTAGTCTTGTCTGTCTAGTCTTGTCTGTCTAGTCTTGTCTGTCTAGTCTTGTCTGTCTAGTCTTGTCTGTCTAGTCTTGTCTGTCTAGTCTTGTCTGTCTAGTCTTGTCTGTCTAGTCTTGTCTGTCTAGTCTTGTCTGTCTAGTCTTGTCTGTCTAGTCTTGTCTCTCTAGTCTTGTCTCTCTAGTCTTGTCTGTCTAGTCCTGTCTGTCCAGTCTTGTCTGTCTAGCCTTGTCTGTCTAGTCTTGTCTGTCTAGTCTTGTCTGTCTAGTCTTGTCTGTCTAGTCTTGTCTGTCTAGTCTTGTCTGTCTAGTCTTGTCTGTCTAGTCTTGTCTGTCTAGTCTTGTCTGTCTAGTCTTGTCTGTCTAGTGTTGTCTGTCTAGTCTTGTCTGTCTAGTCTTGTCTGTCTAGTCTTGTCTGTCTAGTCTTGTCTGTCTAGTCTTGTCTCGCTAGTCTTGTCTGTCTAGTCTTGTCTGTCTAGTCTTGTCTGTCTAGTCTTGTCTGTCTAGTCTTGTCTGTCTAGTCTTGTCTGTCTAGTCTTGTCTGTCTAGACTTGTCTGTCTAGTCTTGTCTGTCTAGTCTTGTCTGTCTAGTCTTGTCTGTCTAGTCTTGTCTGTCTAGTCTTGTCTGTCTAGTCTTGTCTGTCTAGTCTTGTCTGTCTAGTCTTGTCTGTCTAGTCTTGTCTGTCTAGTCTTGTCTGTCTAGTCTTGTCTGTCTAGTCTTGTCTGTCTAGTCTTGTCTGTCTAGTCTTGTCTGTCTAGTCTTGTCTGTCTAGTCTTGTCTGTCTAGTCTTGTCTGTCTAGTCTTGTCTGTCTAGTCTTGTCTGTCTAGTATTGTCTGTCTAGTCTTGTCTGTCTAGTCTTGTCTGTCTAGTCTTGTCTGTCTAGTCTTGTCTGTCTAGTCTTGTCTGTCTAGTCTTGTCTCGCTAGTCTTGTCTGTCTAGTCTTGTCTGTCTAGTCTTGTCTGTCTAGTCTTGTCTGTCTAGTCTTGTCCTTCCTGTCTTGTCTGTATAGTCTTGTCTGTCTAGTCTTGTCTGTCTAGTCTTGTCTGTCTAGTCTTGTCTGTCTAGTCTTGTCTGTCTAGACTTGTCTGTCTAGTCTTGTCTGTCTAGTCTTGTCTGTCTAGTCTTGTCTGTCTAGTCTTGTATGTCTAGTCTTGTCTGTCTAGTCTTGTCTGTCTAGTCTTGTCTGTCTAGTCTTGTCTGTCTAGTCTTGTCTGTCTAGTCTTGTCTGTCTAGTCTTGTCTGTCTAGTCTTGTCTGTCTAGTCTTGTCTGTCTAGTCTTGTCTGTCTAGTCTTGTCTGTCTAGTCTTGTCTGTCTAGTCTTGTCTGTCTAGTCTTGTCTGTCTAGTCTTGTCTGTCTAGACTTGTCTGTCTAGTCTTGTCTGTCTAGTCTTGTCTGTCTAGTCTTGTCTGTCTAGTCTTGTCTGTCTAGTCTTGTCTGTCTAGTCTTGTCTGTCTAGTCTTGTCTGTCTAGTCTTGTCTGTCTAGTCTTGTCTGTCTAGTCTTGTCTGTCTAGTCTTGTCTGTCTAGTCTTGTCTGTCTAGTCTTGTCTGTCTAGTCTTGTCTGTCTAGTCTTGTCTGTCTAGTCTTGTCTGTCTAGTCTTGTCTGTCTAGTCTTGTCTGTCTAGTCTTGTCTGTCTAGTCTTGTCTGTCTAGTCTTGTCTCGCTAGTCTTGTCTGTCTAGTCTTGTCTGTCTAGTCTTGTCTGTCTAGTCTTGTCTGTCTAGTCTTGTCTGTCTAGTCTTGTCTGTCTAGTCTTGTCTGTCTAGACTTGTCTGTCTAGTCTTGTCTGTCTAGTCTTGTCTGTCTAGTCTTGTCTGTCTAGTCTTGTCTGTCTAGTCTTGTCTGTCTAGTCTTGTCTGTCTAGTCTTGTCTGTCTAGTCTTGTCTGTCTAGTCTTGTCTGTCTAGTCTTGTCTGTCTAGTCTTGTCTGTCTAGTCTTGTCTGTCTAGTCTTGTCTGTCTAGTCTTGTCTGTCTAGTCTTGTCTGTCTAGTCTTGTCTGTCTAGTCTTGTCTGTCTAGTCTTGTCTGTCTAGTCTTGTCCTTCCTGTCTTGTCTGTCTAGTCTTGTCTGTCTAGTCTTGTCTGTCTAGTCTTGTCTGTCTAGTCTTGTCTGTCTAGTCTTGTCTGTCTAGTCTTCTCTGTCTAGTCTGTCTAGTCTGTCTAGTCTATCTAGTCTGTCTAGTCTGTCTAGTCTGTCTAGTCTGTCTAGTCTGTCTAGTCTGTCTAGTCTGTCTAGTCTGTCTAGTCTGTCTAGTCTGTCTAGTCTGTCTAGTCTGTCTAGTCTGTCTAGTCTGTCTAGTCTGTCTAGTCTGTCTAGTCTGTCTAGTCTGTCTAGTCTGTCTAGTCTGTCTAGTCTGTCTAGTCTGTCTAGTCTGTCTAGTCTGTCTAGTCTGTCTAGTCTGTCTAGTCTGTCTAGTCTGTCTAGTCTGTCTAGTCTGTCTAGTCTGTCTAGTCTGTCTAGTCTGTCTAGTCTGTCTAGTCTGTCTAGTCTGTCTAGTCTGTCTAGTCTGTCTAGTCTGTCTAGTCTGTCTAGTCTGTCTAGTCTGTCTAGTCCGTCTAGTCTGTCTAGTCTGTCTAGTCTGTCTAGTCTTGTCTGTCTAGTGTTGTCTGTCTAGTCTTGTCTGTCTAGTTTTGTCTGTGTATTCTTGTCTGTCTAGTCTAGTGTCTTGTCTTGCCTGTCTAGTCTCGTCTGTCTAGTCTATCTAGTCTTGTCTGTCTAGTCTTGTATGTCTAGTCTTGTCCGTTTAGTAGTGACTGTGTAGTGTAATCTGTCAAGTCTTGTCTGTCTAGTCTTGTCTGTCTATTCTTGTCCGTCTAGTCTTGTCTGTCTAGTCTTGTCTGTCTAGTCTTGTCTGTCTAGTTTTGTCTGTTCTAGTCTTGTCTGTCTAGTCTTGTCTGTCTAGTCTTGTCCGTCTAGTCTTGTCTGTCTAGTCTTGTCTGTCTAGTCTTGTCTGTCTAGTCTTGTCTGTCTAGTCTGGTCTGTTTAGTCTTGTCTGTCTAGTCTTGTCTGTCTTGTCTGTCTAGTCTTGTCTTTCTAGTCTTGTCTGTCTAGTCTTGTCTTTCTAGTCTTGTCTGTCTAGTCTTGTCTGTCTAGTCTTGTCTGTCTGGTCTTGTCTGTCTAGTCTTGACAGGTCTTGCCTGTCTGGTCTTATCTGTTTAGTCTTGTCTGTCTAGTCTTGTGAGTTTAGTCTTGCCTCTCTAGTCTTGTCTTTGTAGTCTTGTCGGTTTAGTCTTGTCTGTCTAGTGTTATCAGTCAAGTCATGTCTGGCTAGTCTTGTCTGTCTAGTCTCATCTAATGTAGATTTTTTCTTAAGCTTACAAAATGAGAACCAGATTTGCTAATTTATGGATAATCAATGCATGCAATTATTAGATTGTGAGTAAATAGCTTGCAATAAATCAGTTATAATAAATCGCTGCACAGTTTAAGACGCGCTTTAACTGAGTTGTCGCAGTTTTTTTGTTGTAAAGAAAATTCGCGAAATTGCAAATAATTTTTAGAGTTGTGACAATCTACTACGAAAATGTGCACGAATGGCTTAAAAGTGAACTTTTAGGGGACGACTCACTCTTTTAAACGACTCAAAAACTTCGGCTAGTTGTGCAAATTCGTCAAATTTTCGCCACAGTTCAATTAGCAGGCAACATAAATCGTTTACCAGCTTTGGTATGTTTTATTCGTTTTATTATAATCTTAAAGCAATAATTTCAACAATAATTTTAATTCTTGTGATAACCAGGTTGTTGACTCATTGTTCAAGTCTCTACAGTTATCTGTATAGTATTGTCTAATTTAGTTTTGTCTGTCTAATCTTGACTATTGAGTCTGGTCAGTCTAGACTTGTTTGTTTATTCCTTCCTATCTAGTCTTGACTCTTTGGTTTTATCTGTTGTATAGAATAAATTTATAGCTCCTAGAACATGTCTAATTACAAATCTAATAATGAATTTGCTAGTTTTCATTTGTTATTTTGTAAATGTGAATTTATGAATGCAATAGAAGTATAAATACCTGTCCAATGCAGACTAGATATATTAAACACGGGAAATAATAAAGACAAGAATACATTTTCTATTATTCCAGTTTAAAAGTTCTATTAATCCAGATTAATATTTCTATGAATTCAGCACAAATTAAATAACGTAGACTACGTTGTTGTGATCGGATGTCAATGTGTATAATAATTAAATAATAGTTCCAAACCGACAAACCAACCGTCTGTTCACGTTCTGGCAAAACAAGAAGGATCGTACCACTTGGTTGACAGAAACCGAGAAGGATATTAAAGAACTGGGAATAACAGATCACCCAAACAGACAGTCTGTGAGGCGCACCCTGAAGGAAGTCCGTGAATTTCAGGAAAAACCCTGAAGGAAAGGTACCCCCTGGACAGAAGGGAGAAAGGAGTTACACCGGCAGAAGATGCGACAATACTGGGCAAAGATCAAAGCCCAACAGTTGAAGCGTGGTCCAAAGTAGGCCTATTCGAAACAAGAAGAAGAAGAATTAAATAATAGTACTTTATGATACAAGTGTGTGAGGAACGGCTTTTGTGCATGAGTTGCGATAAATTTTCATCGCAATGAATGCACAAAAGCCTTTCACACACATGTACCATAAACTACTTGAATACTATCTTATCTACGAAGCATATTAAAATCCTGTTAAATCTACAAAAATAAAATTGCTTCTTTCCGAAAATATTGAAATTGTAATTTTGACAGACAAAATACTTCAAATCACTAACACAAAAAGATCAGAACGTTCAGCGCCTCCGTGAAAAAATTTGCTAATTAGTAAAAACGACTGTGCGTTTGGGATCGAACGGGAACACTATTTCGTCGTTGTCAATGTAATCTAGGATTACCTAGAATTAATCTAGATTAGGTTATAGTTAAGTTAAGTTACATTAGAGCGAGATAAAGCTAGACAGAGAGGCCTACTTCTTGATTCAAAATAAGAAAAAGTAATTCAATTTTAATATACGTCAAAAAATCTATTTTCACTACGTCTATGTTTTTTGTTTAGCGACGCGAGTTGTTTCCGTAGTAATAATATACAGAAATAGTTTAATAATGAAAATCCATTTGATTTAAATGTTACTTTTATAATGAAAAAATAAAAAATGTTTTTATTATAATAATGGCATCTCTAACAAACAATAATTCACTTATTAATGTGTTCATTTTGGTGTGCGAGTAGATGCATAATTATAACAAACGTGATACATTCCTATTTTCAAGATTTTTTAAACATCGCAGTTTTTGTGCTCAGAACTGAACTCATGTTACTAAAATTTTAAACTATATCTTCTTTTTGTGTTAATAATTTCAATGCAGAGATAAAAATGAGTTTTATATAAATGACAAAAAATAAATAACTGGATAAAGGTTTTCTGTTTATCAATTACAATAATAATTAACAGAAAATGTTTGTACCAGTCTTGTAATTATAAACCATTCTAGAATACACAAAAATTAAATATACATTCGAACTAACAAAATTTCCAACAATTTATTATTTTAGTGTGGAATTAACCCCGATTTAAAAAATATAACCCCTATTTGGACATTAATAACTTAATATCAATTTATTATTGTTGGAAGATGCCCCATCCTTGTTTTCTTCAACAGTTTCTCGCAAGCCGTAAATCAAATTGCTCTCCTCTAGTCGGGATTTATGGCTTCTCGATTAGATTACAAATATAAATTTAGAACTTTGTCGGACAATACCAGATCGGACGTGACCTACGAAACTGGATCGATGACATCTTGTTTCTTCAGACTAGAGATTTTGCTGTTCCACATTTATAAAGTTTTTTTTTAATTAATTAATCTGCATAGTTGTTTGTCTGCTTCAAATAGTCGGACTAAACAGATGAAAATAGACAGACCAGCCAAAACAAGTCATGGCTAGATACACTAGACTGGACAGAGAGGAGTAGACAGACAAGATTAAAGAGATAAGAGTAGAGATATATGACTAGGCAGACAAGACTAGACAGACTGGACTAAAGAGACGAGACTGGACAGACAAGACTTGAGAGCCAAGACTAGACAAACAAGACAGACAGACAAGACTAGACGGACAAGACTGGACAGACAAGACTAGACAGACAAGACTAGACAGACAAGACTAGACAGACAAGACTAGACAGACAAGACTAGACAGACAAGACTAGACAGACAAGACTAGACAGACAAGACTAGACAGACAAGACTAGACAGACAAGACTAGACAGACAAGACTAGACAGACAAGACTAGACAGACAAGACTAGACAGACAAGACTAGACAGACAAGACTAGACAGACAAGACTAGACAGACAAGACTAGACAGACAAGACTAGACAGACAAGACTATACAGACAAGACTAGACAGACAAGACTAGACAGACAAGACTAGACAGACAGGACTAGACAGACAAGACTAGACAGAAAAGACTAGACAGACAAGACTAGACAGACAAGACTAGACAGACAAGACTAGACAGACAAGACTAGACAGACAAGACTAGACAGACAAGACTAGACAGACAAGACTAGACAGACAAGACTAGACAGACAAGACTAGACAGACAAGACTAGACAGACAAAACTTGACAGACAAGACTAGACAGACAATACTAGACAGACAAGACTAGACAGACAAGACTAGACAGACATGACTATACAGACAAGACTAGACAGACAAGACTACACAGGCAAGACTAGAGAGACAAGACTAGACAGACAAGACTAGACAGACAAGACTAGACAGACAAGACTAGACAGACAAGACTAGACAGACAAGACTAGACAGACAAGACTAGACAGACAAGACTAGACAGACAAGACTAGACAGACAAGACTAGACAGACAAGACTAGACAGACAAGACTAGACAGACAAGACTAGACAGACAAGACTAGACAGACAAGACTAGACAGACAAGACTAGACAGACAAGACTAGACAGACAAGACTAGACAGACAAGACTAGACAGACAAGACTAGACAGACAAGACTAGACAGACAAGACTAGACAGACAAGACTAGACAGACAAGACTAGACAGACAAGACTAGACAGACAAGACTAGACAGACAAGACTAGACAGACAAGACTAGACAGACAAGACTAGACAGACAAGACTAGACAGACAAGACTAGACAGACAAGACTAGACAGACAAGACTAGACAGACAAGACTAGACAGACAAGACTAGACAGACAAGACTAGACAGACAAGACTAGACAGACAAGACTAGACAGACAAGACTAGACAGACAAGACTAGACAGACAAGACTAGACAGACAAGACTAGACAGACAAGACTAGACAGACAAGACTAGACAGACAAGACTAGACAGACAAGACTAGACAGACAAGACTAGACAGACAAGACTAGACAGACAAGACTAGACAGACAAGACTAGACAGACAAGACTAGACAGACAAGACTAGACAGACAAGACTAGACAGACAAGACTAGACAGACAAGACTAGACAGACAAGACTAGACAGACAAGACTAGACAGACAAGACTAGACAGACAAGACTAGACAGACAAGACTAGACAGACAAGACTAGACAGACAAGACTAGACAGACAAGACTAGACAGACAAGACTAGACAGACAAGACTAGACAGACAAGACTAGACAGACAAGACTAGACAGACAAGACTAGACAGACAAGACTAGACAGACAAGACTAGACAGACAAGACTAGACAGACAAGACTAGACAGACAAGACTAGACAGACAAGACTAGACAGACAAGACTAGACAGACAAGACTAGACAGACAAGACTAGACAGACAAGACTAGACAGACAAGACTAGACAGACAAGACTAGACAGACAAGACTAGACAGACAAGACTAGACAGACAAGACTAGACAGACAAGACTAGACAGACAAGACTAGACAGACAAGACTAGACAGACAAGACTAGACAGACAAGACTAGACAGACAAGACTAGACAGACAAGACTAGACAGACAAGACTAGACAGACAAGACTAGACAGACAAGACTAGACAGACAAGACTAGACAGACAAGACTAGACAGACAAGACTAGACAGACAAGACTAGACAGACAAGACTAGACAGACAAGACTAGACAGACAAGACTAGACAGACAAGACTAGACAGACAAGACTAGACAGACAAGACTAGACAGACAAGACTAGACAGACAAGACTAGACAGACAAGACTAGACAGACAAGACTAGACAGACAAGACTAGACAGACAAGACTAGACAGACAAGACTAGACAGACAAGACTAGACAGACAAGACTAGACAGACAAGACTAGACAGACAAGACTAGACAGACAAGACTAGACAGACAAGACTAGACAGACAAGACTAGACAGACAAGACTAGACAGACAAGACTAGACAGACAAGACTAGACAGACAAGACTAGACAGACAAGACTAGACAGACAAGACTAGACAGACAAGACTAGACAGACAAGACTAGACAGACAAGACTAGACAGACAAGACTAGACAGACAAGACTAGACAGACAAGACTAGACAGACAAGACTAGACAGACAAGACTAGACAGACAAGACTAGACAGACAAGACTAGACAGACAAGACTAGACAGACAAGACTAGACAGACAAGACTAGACAGACAAGACTAGACAGACAAGACTAGACAGACAAGACTAGACAGACAAGACTAGACAGACAAGACTAGACAGACAAGACTAGACAGACAAGACTAGACAGACAAGACTAGACAGACAAGACTAGACAGACAAGACTAGACAGACAAGACTAGACAGACAAGACTAGACAGACAAGACTAGACAGACAAGACTAGACAGACAAGACTAGACAGACAAGACTAGACAGACAAGACTAGACAGACAAGACTAGACAGACAAGACTAGACAGACAAGACTAGACAGACAAGACTAGACAGACAAGACTAGACAGACAAGACTAGACAGACAAGACTAGACAGACAAGACTAGACAGACAAGACTAGACAGACAAGACTAGACAGACAAGACTAGACAGACAAGACTAGACAGACAAGACTAGACAGACAAGACTAGACAGACAAGACTAGACAGACAAGACTAGACAGACAAGACTAGACAGACAAGACTAGACAGACAAGACTAGACAGACAAGACTAGACAGACAAGACTAGACAGACAAGACTAGACAGACAAGACTAGACAGACAAGACTAGACAGACAAGACTAGACAGACAAGACTAGACAGACAAGACTAGACAGACAAGACTAGACAGACAAGACTAGACAGACAAGACTAGACAGACAAGACTAGACAGACAAGACTATACAGACAAGACTAGACAGACAAGACTAGACAGACAAGACTAGACAGACAAGACTAGACAGACAAGACTAGACAGACAAGACTAGACAGACAAGACTAGACGGACAAGACTAGACAGACAAGACTAGACAGACAAGACTAGACAGACAAGACTAGACAGACAAGACTAGAGAGACAAGACTAGACAGACAAGACTAGACAGACAAGACTAGACAGACAAGACTAGACAGACAAGACTAGACGGACAAGACTAGACAGACAAGACTAGACAGACAAGACTAGACAGACAAGACTAGACAGACAAGACTAGACAGACAAGACTAGACAGACAAGACTAGACAGACAAGACTAGACAGACGATTTTATTATTACATAAATATTATATTTGAAGTAATGAAGCCTTCCTGGTCTTTTCTGGTCCCGTTTGGTATAGTCTGGCCTTGTCTGGTCTTTTCTGGACTTCTCTGCTCTTGTCAGGTCGTGTATGGTCTTCTATGGTCTTGTATGGTCTTGTCTGGTCTGGTCTTGTCTCGTCTTGCATGGACTTATCTGGCCTTGGCTTATCTTGTCTGGTCTTGTGCGGTCTTTTCAGATCTTTTCAGCTCTTGTCGGGTCTTGTCTTGTATAGTCTTGTGTTGTCTGGTTTTGTCTAATCCTGTCTGGTCTTGTCAGGTCTGGCCTGGTCTTGTCTGGTCTCGTCTGGTCTTGTCTAGTCTTGTCTGGTCTTGTCTGGTCTTGTCTGGTCTTGTCTGGTCTTGTCTCGTCTTGTCTCGTCTTGCCTGGTCTTGTCTGGTCTTGTCTGGTCTTGTTTGGTCTTGTCTGGTCTTGTCTGTTCTTGTCTGGTCTTGTCTGGTCTCGTCTGGTCTTGTCTGGTTTCGTCTGGTGATGTGTGGTCTTGTCTGGTCTTCCGGGTCTTGTCTGGTCTTATTTGTTCTTGTCCGAAATTTGAATTGACTTACAATTATATATGATCTATAAGTAGTCATAAATACATCAGGTTTCTAACTCCATACAAAATAATAGTACAGGGTCATTTCCAGCAAAAACAAAATGTTGATGATAAGGTCTACAAGAGCAAATCGACAAGAATGTTTGCATACCGAAATATTGAACGATAACGTCGATCAAATTACAGACAACCTTCTTAAACTCGAATAGCTGGTCAACCTGGTCTTGTTTTGTCTGAGATATAACAGTTTGGTCCAAGTATTCGTGCATTTCTTCAACTTATGGTAAAATAAGTTGTCCAGGCCAAGATCAGTAAAATACTGGAAACGTGCAACTCGTCGCTGCTAAACAGCACGATTTCGATGCAGAACAAGATGTTCAGTGTGATCTGCAAGATGTAGAGCAGAATGTGCCAGCCAAAGATGTTGAATGTCTCGACGATGTCGCTGATAACAATCTGCGAGCCCTAGGTCGAGCCCGCTCTTAATCAGATCGAGCTCCATCGGTGGCATGCACAACCTCTCCACAATCCCATTCAGAACCTTGAACCGGATCCGAATGGATTTCAGCAAGCAGATTTGCAACATCGCGTAGATCATGGTGTAGTAACTCTGCAGGACGTCGTTGAAGAGGTATTTGTACAAAATGGTGCCGACCTCAAGCTGCCAATGATATACTTCCCAGGTCAACATGAGAGCTATGAGTAGATGCAGAGCGTAGAAGTTGATGGAAAAGTATTGTAACTTTGGTACGTTAGCACGTACGTTTTGTAACGTTAGCTTTGCGGCAGCGTTTCTGTCCACAAAATTGAAGTTGTCGTAGAGCTGCTGGAAGCTTTCTAGGTTCCAGGTAGCTGCGCTGATTACCGCAATCACGTTCAAGGAGTTAATTATTATCATCCGGCAGTTGCTCAAGACCATCTTAACGTTGTTACCAGAAAACACGGACAGGGTGGATTTGGTCAGCAAGGCGTAAGTGTAAGTGCCGAGGAATAGAAGGACGATTATCAAAAAATGGAATCTAGCTCTTGCAAATTTCATGGTATTCGGATCGTATTTGGGCAACAATCCGATCCAATAGCAAAGCTTGACGAGAGGTTGCAAGTTCGCCGCAACGATCATGTTGAAGGAACTTAGTGGACTGGTCATTATTTTATTTGAAGAAGTCGTTTGTTAATGTTTACCACTCATATTAAGTAATTGCTTTAATTTTCGAATAAACTTGTTAATTATTCAAATGGGAATTAAAAAGTAATTTCATTCGTAAATATAATAGCATCGCTTGTTAATTGCAGCATTTATTTAAGTTCCATCCATTTCATTATTATTACATAAATATTTTCTTTGAAATAATGAAAACCTTTTATTAGATAGAATGGACTAGATTAAACTAACTTGTAGAGAAATTAGATCTATCTTGAGAAATCAAACTAGACAAGACAAGTTCAGACAAATCCTGTCATATTCAGGTAAAGCCAATGATAAGCAGAGAAGACTTGGTTTTGCTTGGTCTTGTCTGATCTTGTCTCGTCTTGTCTGGTCTGGTCCTGCCTGGTCTTTTCTGGTCTAGTCTGGTCTTGTCTGGTCTTCTCAGGTCTTGTCTGGTCTTATCTGGTTTTGTCTGGTCTTGTGTTTTCTTGTCTCGTTTCGTATGGTCTTGTCTGGTCTTGTCTGGTCTTTTCTGGTCATGTCTGGTCTTTTCAGTTCTTGTCTAATCTTCTCTGGTTTTGTCTGCTCTAGCATAGTCTTTTTTGGTTTTGTCTGGTCTAGTCTGGTCTTGTCTGGTCTTGTATGGTCTTGTCTGGTCTTGTCTGGTCTTGTCTGGTCTTGTCTGGTCTTGTCTGGTCTTGTCTGGTCTTGTCTGGTCTTGTCTGGTCTTGTCTGCTCTTGTCTGGTCTTGTCTAGTCTAGCCTTGTCTGGTCTTGTCTGGTCTTGTCTGTTATTGTCTGGGCTTATCTGGTATTGTCTGGTCTTGTCTTGTCTGGTCAGATAAGTCTAGGCAGACAGGACTAGATAGACAAAACTATCCACTCACCTATATTGAACGTTTCACATCAAGTCAAAAAAATCAGTTACACTATGCGGTGCAGTAACTGCTGTCGCTCAAACTCTAAGCTTACTGCTGAAACGGTCGTCATTCATAGACGAGCTAGCTCTGTATGACTTAAAATCAACAGAGGGATTGGAATTAGAACGGTTATGTGGATACAGAATGCAAAGTTGTCTCATAAAATGAATCTATCGCAAACGAATCAATTTTTAATACAAGTATAGTTGTATTTGCATGTGAATCTCGGGTTACGGTGTCGCAAAAAGAGAAGGCAACGTTTAGAAAGAATGGAAATAAAATAAAAGAGTTAGCGAAATTAATTGCAACGTATTCACCACACGCCCTGGTAGCAGATTAATCAAATCCTATTGATGGAATAGTACCCCATACGGCTGAATGTTTAAAACAAAAAATCACATTTAATCCATCGAAACTTCTCGGAGTAACAACGCTTAATGTCATCCGAGCAAATACTTTCTTGGCGGAAGTGCAAGGAATACAGCCGGAGTGCGTCAATGTTCACGTAGTTGGAGGAAACAGGATTGCTAATATCGTGCCTGTTCTGCCGCATGCAAAACCCTGCAATGATTTAACAGATGATGAAATAAGTAGAATAACAAAAGGTGTACAGTTTGCTGATAAAGATTTACTGAAGATGAAAGTAGGAGGCAGTACTACTCTCTCGTCACCTTTTGCAATTGCGAGAATTGTCGTTTCGATGATTAAAGGCTTGAAAGGAATGTCGATTATAATAAAATGTGCTTTTGTTAGAACGGATGTCTATCCCAACACAAAATACATGGCAACACATGTTCTGGTGTTATGTAATGGTGTAAAAAAACATTTAGGAGTACACAATTTATCGTCATATGATAAAATGCAATTTAGTTGCAGCTATTCATTCTTTACAAGTGTACCAGAAACGAGCCAAAGACTTCCTTGGCGTAAAACCCAAACCACTCTGTGATCCTTGTGATCCCAAACCGACAGTAATACTATGCCCGGCATACGCATGTGCAAATAAAAAGAGGAAAGAAGGTTTAATCCCGAGAGAAAGTACGAGTATTATCCCCATAGAAGAATAGACAGACAAGACTAGACAGATAAGACTAGACAGACAAGACTAGACAGACAAGACTAGACCGACAAGACTAGACAGGCAAGACTAGACAGACAAGACTAGACAGATTAGACTAGACAGACAAGACTAGACGGACAAGACTAGACAGACAGGACTAGACAGACAAGACTAGCCAGACAAGACTAGACAGACAAGACTAGACAGACAAGACTAGAAAGACAAGACTAGACCGATAAGACTAGACAGACAAGACCAGACAGACAAGACTAGATAGACAAGACTAGACAGACAAAACTAGAAAAACAAGTCCGATCTTGTTCGATCTTGAGATATATACAATGGTCTTGTCTGAGCTATAAGAATCATATCGTGTATCGTGTAAGTATTCGTGTATTTCTTCAACTTACAGTAAAATAAGTTGTCCAGGCGAAGATCAGTATAAGATTGGACACTTGCAACTCTTCAGTGCTACTCAGCACGATTTCGATGCACATCAAGATGTTCAATGTGATCTGCAAAATGTTGAGCAGAATGTGCCAGCCGAAGATGTAGTTGAACGTCTCAACAGTGTCGCTGATAGCAAGCTGCAGCTTGACGACGTTGTCGCACCTGAAGCTCAGGTCCAGTTTGGTCTTGTTCAGGCTGAGCTCAATGGACGGCATCCACAACTTCTCAACAATCCTGTTCAAAACCTCGTACCGAGTTCGAATGCATTTTAATAGGCAGATTTGAAGCATCATGTAAATTGTTGTGTAGTAACTTTGCAGCGCTTCGTTGACGACGTATTTGTACAAGATGATGCCGACGTCGAGGTGCCAATGATAAAAATCCCAGCAAAACATAAGAGCTATCAGTAGGTGCAGGGCGTAGAAGTTGATGGAGACGAATTTTAGCTTTGGTGCGTTAACTTTGTGCGCAGTGGCAGCGTTCCTGTCGAAATAGTTTAAATTGTCGAAGAGCTGCTGGAAGTTTTTTACGTTCCAGGTAGCTGCGCTGATTATCGCAATCACGTTCAAGACGTTCATAATAATCATCCGGCAGTTGCTCAATACCAATTTGATGTTGTTACTGGTAAATACGGGCATGGCGCATTTAGTCAGCAAGGCGTAAGAGTAAGTAGAGATGAATAGTAAGACGATCATCAGGGAACGGAATCTAGCTCTTGAGAATTGCCTCGTTGTCGGATTGTATTCGGGCAGCAATCCGACCCAATAGCAAAGCTTGATGAGAGGTTGCAAGTTCGCCGCGACGATCATGTTGATGGAAGTTGGTCGACTGGTCATTTTTTTCAATTGGGAAGAAATTTGTTAATGTTTTCCATCCACCCAAATAAAAGAAATTAAGTAATTGCCTCTATTTTCGTTTAATTTTGTTTATTAGTCAAATGAGAATTTAACAATTAATTTCATTTTGAAACAAAAAACATCGCTTCCAAATTTATTTGATATCCATCGATTTTATTATAACATACATATTTTCTTTGAAATAATGAAGCCTTGTTGCCTGGTCATCTCTGGTCTCGTTTGGTATGGTCTGGTCTTCTCTGGTCTTTTCAGGACATCTCTGGTCTTGTCAGGTCCTGTTTGCTCTGTTATGGTTTTGTCTGGTCTTGACTGTTCTTCTCTGGTCTTGTCGGGCCATAAAGTATGTCTAGTCTTGTCTGGTCTAGTCTGGAGTTGTCTGATCGTGTCTCGTCTTTTCTGGTCTTCTCTGGTCTTGTCCGGCCCTGTCTGGTCTGCTCTTGACTGGTCCTGTCTTGTATCGTCTTGTCGGCTCATGTCTGGTCTAGTCCGGTCTAGTCTGGTCTTGTCTGGACTTGCCTGGTCTTGTCCTGTCTTGTCTGGACTCATCTGACCTTGGCTTATCTTCTCTGGTCTTGGCTGGTCTTGTCTGGTCTTGTGTGGTTTTTTCAGCTATTGTCTGGTATAGTCTGGTCTTGCTTGGTTCCCTCTGGTCTTGTCAGGTCTTGTCTGGTCTTATCTGGCCTCGTCTGGTCTTCTCTACTCTTGTCTGGTCTTGTGTGGTCTTATTTGGTCTTGTCTGGTCTGGTCTTGTCTTGTCTGATCTTGTCTGGTCTTGACTGGTCTTGCCTGGTCTTAGCTGTTCTTGTCTGAAATTTGGAATGATTTACAAGTATATATACATCAAGTTTCTAACTCCATACAAAATAATAGTACAGGGTCATTTCCAGCAAAATGTTAATGATAAGGTCCACAAGAACAGATAGACAATATAATTTGCATACCGAAATACTAATTGATAAAGACCAAATCGACCAAATATCAGACAGCCCTCTTCAACTCGATTAACTGGCCGATCTGGTCTTGTTTTGTCTGAGATATAACAGTCATGTCCAAGTGTTCGTGCATTTCATCAACCTACAGTAACATGCGTTGTCCAGGCGAAGATCAGTAAAATATTGGAAATATGCAACTCTTCGCTTCTAAACAGCACGACCTCGATGCAGAACAAGATGTTCAGTGTGATTTGCAAGATGTACAGCAGAATTGCCAGACAAAGATATTGTTGAACGTCTCGACGATGTCGCTGATAACAATGTGCAGCTTGACGATGTTGTCACACTTGTGGTTTAGGTCGAGCCCGCTCTTAATCAAGTCGAGCTACATCGGTGGCATCCACAACCTCTCCACAATACCGTTCAAAATCTTGAACCGAATGTGAGTGGATCTCAGCAAGCAGATTTGCAGCATTGTGTAGATCAAGGTGTAGTAACTCTGCAGGACGTCGTTGAAGAGGAATTTGTACAAAATTGTGCAAATCTAGGTGCCGATTATATACTTCCCAGCTCAACATGAGGGCTATGAGTAGATGCAGGGCGTAGAAGCTAATTGTAAAGTATTGCAACTTTGGTATGTTAACTTTGTGAACAGCGGCAACGTTTCTGTTGACAAAGTTGAAGTTGTCTAAGAGCTGGAGGAAATTGTCTACGTTCCAGGTAGTTGCGCTAATTACCGCAACCACGTTCAGGAAGTTCATTATTATCAGCCGGCAGTGGCTCAAGACCAACTCAATGTTGTTACCAGAAAACACGGACAGAGTGGATTTAGTCATCAGACGTAAATAGTGATTGCAATACGGGACCCAAAAAAAAAATACTATACCGGTATTCGGTATTTTTACTATGCTATTTCTGCTCTTGATTTTGCAACTTCCCAACTTTTTTCATAACCGCTGCTCCATCAGTTGTTAAGCAGACAATATCTTCATTCGGAGATAATCCATGTTCCTCCAATTTGCAGTTACTACACATACTACTTCTACACATTTTTCAGCTGGCATAGTTCCTGAGACATGTTTGAGTCCTAAATTCCACATTTTCTTTTCTGAATGTATATTTATATTTAAATAACGTCTATTTCGCACACTTGTCCATTCATCAAACGTGAGACTAAATTTGGTACCTTTTAATTTTAATTCTGTTAATTCTTTTTTCAGAGAATTGCGAACACTGTTACTATAGTTTATAACAATTCTTCCTATTGTATTAACAGATTTTGGTATATTTTTGAAACCTCTTGCAACTAATGACTTCCTTAAATCAATTGAAGTACAAAACACTCTGAAAGGTAAACCATCTAATGCTGTCATTCTAGACAAAACTTCGTCGAAACAGTCATTTTTTCTATTAAAAAAAATCAGTAATTTTTAATGTTTTTGGTTTACTAATGTCATTTTTAGTTAAGTTAGAATTTCCACTCGTTAAACTTGTCTCGGATTCTTCTTTTCTTCTTTTCAATAAATTAATGCCATGTTTTGTTTTTAAATGTGTATGTTGTCCGCTTGTTGTTCCTCCAAAAACTTTAATAATGCTGGAACATGTTTTACATCTTGCTAGCATATTTGCTTCATCATACAAATAGTAAAACCAAGCGGAACTATTATCGGCAGATAGGGGTAAACAGTACAGAAATTGGTCATTTTAGAAATCGAACAATGAAAACAATAAATTGCATGCTTGTATAAAATGAATTTACGAATTATTATAGTGCTAGTAGTAGTATATACACTATTATAGTATATACACTTTTCTATTTAAATAATAATTCGAATCAAAAATTTAAAATGTTATAGAAAATAAGAAGATAAATATTTGATTAATCAAAAAACATAGTTATAGATCATAAGAATGTAGTGATTGTCTAGTGGATTTACAGTAATTAGTCAATGCTTTATAATAAATAAAAGTAATTTGAAAATATGAAAAACTATTATGAACTAGTGATCACTCCACTGATGAACACTCCAGTGATTTAATAAAAGAAAAATATTTAATTATTATTAAAAAAAAAACAATTTAAAAAAATTTATAATTAATGTTATGATTATTCATTTAATTGCCACCAATATTTTCTTGATCCTCAATCAACTCTATGATTTTTGTCAGTTTTTTTTGTTTTTCTAAAGTTTTCTGTTTTTCTTTTTGTTAATCTTTTTATTTTTTGTTCGAATTGGTAAAACCATCCTACGTTATAGATAATCATACAAACTTAAAACAATCGGTACACAGCCTGAATATATAAATATATTCAACCTTTCTGGAGCTATATAACAATTACTGAATCTTTTTAGGACTACCAAAACAAATCTCATGTGAAATTTGTCAGTTATTTAATAGCTTTCAGTCCAAAAACCTTCGTGACACTCTACAAAAAACATAAATATAACATTGTTTTTAAGATGTCTTTCCATTAAGTTTGAAATTGCCGTGATTAATTTCATAAAAATTTTATGCCCCACGAAGGGCTATTATGTTTTTCATTTTTGGACATACCATAAAATAAGTTTCATCACCATTGGAAACATGAGTCGGATCTTTTAATATGTTTAAATATTTAAATTTTGATAAATAATCATATATTTCACTCAACCATTTTTTAATATTACTCTCACTTACACAAGAGCTGGCTTTAGTTGCTCTTTTTTGGAAATCTTTCAATAAGAATCGGATTCCTTTCAAGAAAGGCTTTATACCACCCATTTCCTAGAACATGTCACAAAAAGGATTTTTTATTTTTCTTTGATCCAAAAACTCTTGTATATTGATCTTTCTTCTAGGAAATCCTCTTCGTTGACAATCAATTATCCAACGTACTAGGTTCTCTTCTGCATTGCATCCTAATACAGGAGACGGATCTGTAGTAGATTTGATGAATGCATTACTAATTCTAAATTGAATTGTTGGTTTGGGAATACCATACTCTTTTGAAGCTGTGCATTGTGACATCCCATTTTAAACTGCATTAATACCATCTTCAATTTGATTATTCGTATATTTACCATAAAACTGGTAAATAACTGGTATATTTCACACGAGATTTGTTTTGTTAGTCCTAAAACGACTCAGTAATTGTTATAAAGCTAAGGAAAGGTTGAATATATCTATATATTCAGGTGTGTTCTGATTGTTTTAAGATTGTACCTTTTCTTACGTTTGTCATTTTATGTATATTAACACTAGCGTATTTAACCTAGAATTAAATAAATTAGTACTTTTCACTAACTACAATAAAAAATACATAAATAAATTAAAGTAAAATAGATTTTTCATTTTTAATTGCTTTAAAATTGTGTACTGAATATTTTTCTTGTCCTCTTATTTGTAGGTTAAACACTCTAGGAATAACTGTCACATAGTTATTCTAAGGTCAAAATACTAATTGGTCGGATGATCTATCACTATAAAAACTGTTTATCCTGCAATATTTATTGTCTTATCATATTTTTCACAATCAGTACTTTATTTTAATCAAAAAACTTTTTATTTCGATAATTTAAACCTGTATTCATTTACAAATGCCAAAAATCAGCACAAAAATCATTTTTAAATCATGAAAATATCTAGAAATAGTAAGGTTACTTTTTGTACATTTCTGTCTAAAATGACGTAAATCTCGGAATGTTCATTTTATTTAATTAAATACACACATGAAACTTTAAGTTATAACAAAGTTATGGGTTGTATCCAATACAGAAAAGAATATAGAATTTTCTTCTGTTAATAAACAATTATGTCAACAAAAGATTGTCTTATAGTTATATAGTTTTCAAATTATGACCAATCACTACCTACTGACCAAGAACTGTACTATTTACCCCTAATAGTTCGGCTATAGAAGTCATTCATTATGGATAAATAATAAATCTGAAAACATATACATTACAAATATAAATATTTTGAATAATAAAGTATAATATAATAAAATATAATATTAATTGCAATATAGCGAAACTGGAACTGAAAAAGGAACTCACCAATTTAAAAAATATCCAAACGTTTAAATATTTAAAACACTAACAATAAGCACAATTTCACTACAACAATGTGAGCTTACTTATCTTTAGTTTATTAATATCATCATTTTTTAGGCGAATTATTTAGGATTAATTTTCTAGGATTCTTGGTGGAAGGAAGACGACCAATCAGAACGTTGCCTGGTTTAAAGCGCTATAAAAGGCCGCCCGGCATCTTTCAAAGCATAGCAAACCGACACGAAAAAAAAAAAACACACAGAAACAAACAACAAGACGACGGAACAGCTGAGCGGAAGGCTCACGACCGTCAAAAAGCAAAGGACACATGAAAATGAACACGTTTATTCCGACAACGCCCAACGAAGCTCTCGCAGCAAAATTCCTCGACCCCGACTACCTGGACACTGTGGACGACAGCGTCCTCGTAGGGATGATGAATCACATAACACAACTGTTAAAGACAAAAAAACAAACCGCCAACGAGAAACCCCTGGAAACCGACACCGAAAAGACAACTGAAGCTGCCCCCGAGAAGACAAACAAAGCCCCCGCGGAGAAGACTAACCAAGCCGCCGTCGAAGAAACAAACGAAGCCGCCCCCGAAAAGAAAACTGAAGCCGATGCCGAAAAGACAACCGAAGCCGCCCCCAAGAAGACAACTGATGCCGCCGCCGAGAAAACAAATGAAACCGCCGCCGAAAAGAAAACCGAAGCCGCCGCCGAAAAGAAAACCGAAGCCGCCCCCGAAAAGACAAACAATGCCGCCCCCGAAAAGAAAACTGACGCCGCCCCCGAAAAGACAAACGAAGCCGCCGCAGAAAAGACAACCGAAACCGCCCCAAGGAGAAGAAATACACCAATGGACACTCACAGCCCCACCGAAGCCGCCCCCAAGCGCAAACCCGACCAAGAAGAAGAGCAACCCACCACCATCAACGAGGAGACCAAACACATCAGGACCACAGGCCCCTGGAGAACAACCACAGAAGACGAAACACTGAAGAAGCAACAAAGAAAACCGACAACCACACCAGGACAACAAGACCCAACTATACCCAAGTAAAGCCAAACGAAACCCAACGCAACACAGACAACACAGACAAACAAACAGACTAAAACAAACAACAAGACGACTGAACAGCTGAGCGGAAGGCCCAATGACCGTCAAAAAGCAAAGGACACATGATGATGATTTCAAAGCATTAAAAGGCCGCCGCCGCCACCGATGCGTCTTTAAAAGGCCCTAGCATGCCGCTGCCGCTGCGTTTTTTGAACTGAACACTTCTTTTCAATAAATTAATGTTATGTTCTGTTTTTAAATGTGTATGTAGTAGTCGTGTGAAGTTGGCCCCCGAATTTTTGAGAAATTTAAATTTTTTTAGAGTTCTGGCAAGATTTCGAATAGTTCTAGAGTTCTTACTTGATAATTGCAATAGTTCCGGGGAATTTCGGGCAGAAATCGAGAGAAACAATTTGGGGGGCCAACTTCACGCAGCCCCTCTTTTTCAGGAATAAGAGTTCTGATGTGATATTCCAGTGCTTTATATAGAGTTCTAGAGTTCTCAATCGATAATGCATATAGTTATTTTTCTCAAAATTTTGTAATTTTTGAAAAATTAAAAAAAAATCTGATAACGGTTTTCAATTGTACTAAGGCAGATAAACAAAAAATGCTTATTAGACATTTTTGTAAAATCAATATTTATAAATTTATTTATAAAAAATTTTTTGACGACGATAAAAAAAAATACAAGAGTTCTGATAAGAGTTTATTAGCCCCCAGAGAGTTCTAAACAAATAATCAATATAATTTCTTTGTTAAACCAATATTAAAGAAGTTGTAAGCAAAAACGAGGCGTTAAATTTTTTACGCCTCATTTTTTTTTTAAATTACATAATTCCAAAAAAAAAATATTTGCCGTGAGTTCTGTTAAGAGTTCTGGGTATCCCCTCGAGAGTTCTGAAC
Organism: Phosphuga atrata; assembly: GCA_944588485.1. Classification (NCBI taxonomy): domain Eukaryota; kingdom Metazoa; phylum Arthropoda; class Insecta; order Coleoptera; family Silphidae; genus Phosphuga; species Phosphuga atrata. The sequence continues at coordinate 48,925,789 of OX155900.1, read as the reverse complement.
AAATTTTTTTGATAATAACCACGTCCGACCAATATTAAAAACGTTATAAGCAAAAAAAGTTTTTTGAAAATTAACAAATTGAAAAAAAATTCCCATGAGTTTTAAAAAGAGTTCTTAGTAGCCCCCGGAGAGTTCTGAACAAATAACCAATATAATTTCTTTGTCAAACCAATATTAAAGAAGTTATAAGCAAAAACGAGGCGTTAAATGATGCTAAACATAATCAGCACTCAGTAAACAAATCTTTTTATTTTTAAGTTTTATTTAACCATACATACCTATATTAATTAATATACCCTACAAAAATTTAGCGCGCCGATCCAGCTTATAACTTCTTTAATAATGGTTGAACAAAGACATCGAATGGGTTATTTGTTCAGAACTCTCTGGGGGCTATTCAGAAATCCTATCAGAAGTCATGAAAAAGAAATATTTTTTTAAATTCTTTAATGCCCAAAAAACTTTTTTTTAGCCGATTTTTTGCTTATAACTTCTTTAATATTGGTCGGACATGGAAATTATTAAAGAGATTTGTTCAGAACTCTCGAGGGGCTCCCCAGACTTCTTAACAGTACTCATGGAAATTTTTTTTTTGAATTCTGAAATTTTCAAAAAATTAGCGCGCCTCGTTTTTGCTTATAACTTCTTTAATATTGGTTTGAGAAAGAAATTGTATAGATTATTTGTTCAGAAGTCTCCGGGGGCTACTCAGAACTCATATCTAAACTCATAAAAAAAATTTTTTTTTAATTCTGTAACATCAAAAATGTTGCGCCTCGTTTTTTCTTATAACTTCTTTAATATTGTTCGGACATGGAAATTATAAGAGATTTGTTCAGAACTCTCGAGGGGCTACCCAGAACTCTTAACAGAACTCACGGAAAATATTTTTTTGTTGAATTATGTAATTTTCAAAAATTTAGCGCCTCGTTTTTGCTTATAACTTCTTTAATATTGGTTTAACAAAGAAATTGCATTAGTTATTTGTTTAGAACCCTCCGGGGGCTACTCAGAACTGTTATCAGAACTCTTGTATTTTTTTTTATCTTCGTCGAAAGTTTTTTATAAATAAATTTATAAATATTGATTTTACAAAAATGTCTAATAAGCATTTTTTGTTTATCTGCCTTAGTGCAATCGGAAACCGTTATCAGATTTTTTTTAATTTTTCAAAAATTACAAAATTTTGAAAAAAAAATAAAAAGTAGAACTATATGCATAATCGATTGAGAACTCTAGATATCTATATAAAGAACTGAAATATTACATCAGAATACTTTTTCCTGAAAAAGAGAGAGCTGCTTGAAGTTTTTTAGACGTGAAGACCCAAATTGTTTTTCTCGATTTCTGCCCGAAATTCCCCGGAACTATTGCAATTTTCAAGCAAGAACTCTAGAACTACTCGAAATCTTGCCAGAACTCTGAAAAAATTTAAATTTCTTAAAAATTCGGGGGCCAATTTCACACGACTCAAAATTTAGCGCCGCATTTTTTGCTTATAACTTCTTTAATATTGGTTTGACAAAGAAATTGTATTGGTTATTTGTTTAGAACTCTCCGGGAGCTACTCAGAACTCTTATCAGAACTCTTGTATTTTTTTTATCTTCGTCGAAAGTTTTTTATAAATAAATTTATAAATATTGATTTTACAAAAATGTCTAATAAGCATTTTTTGTTTATCTGCCTTAGTACAAACGAAAACCGTTATCACATTTTTTTTAATTTTTCAAAAATTACAATTTTGAAAAAAAAAATGTAGAACTATATGCATTATCGATTGAGAACTCTAGAACTCTATATAAATAACTGGAATAACACATCAGAACTCTTTTTCCTGAAAAAGAGGGGGCTGCGTGCAGTTGGCCCCAAATTGTTTTTCTGGATTTCTGCCCGAAATTTCCCGGAACTATTGCAATTTTCAAGCAAGAACTCTAGAACTATTCGAAATCTTGCCAGAACTCTAAAAAATTTAAATTTTTCAAAAATTCGGGGGTCAACTTCACACGACTGTATGTAGTCGGCTTGTAATTCTTTCAAAAACTGTATTAATTCTTCAACATGATTTGCATCTTGCCAGCATATTTTTTACCCAATAGCGAAAATACCGGTATTTTACCTTACCAAATACCGGTTTCACGAAATTGCAAAATAGCACGAAATACCGGTATTCGGTATCCCGCTATACCGGTATTGCAATCACTAGACGTAACTGCCGACGAATAGCGGGATGATGATCAGGAAATGGAATCTAGCTCTTGCAATTTCCCTCGTATTCGGATTGTATTTGGGCAACAATTCGACCCAATAGCAAAGCTTGACGAGAGGTTGCAAGTTCGCCGCGACGATCATGTTGAAGGTACTTGGTCGACCGGTCATTACTTTATTTGAAGATGCCATTTGTTAACCTTTTCCAGTCATATTAAGTAATTGCCTTAATATACGAATAAACTTGTTAATTATTCAAATGAGAATTAAACAAGTAATTTCATTCGTAACCAAAATAACATCGTCTGTTAATTGCAGCATTTATCCGAGTTTCATCGATTTTATAATTACATAAATATTTTCCTTGAAAAAATGAAGCCCTTTCATTAGCTAGAATAGACTACATTAGATTAACTTGTACAGAAACAAGATCAATTTGCAGATATCAAACGAGACAAGACAAATTAATACAAATCCTGTCATATTCAGGTAAAGCCAATGATAAGCAGAGAAGAGTTGGTTTTGTTTGATCTTCTCTCATCTTGTCTGGTCTTTAATCTTGTCTGGTCTTATCTGGTTTCTCTGGCTTTGTCTGGCCTTGCCAGGTCTTGTCTGGTCTTATCTGGTCTTGTCTGGTCTTGTCTGGTTTTGTCGGGTCTTGTCTGGTCTTGTCTGGTCTTGTCTGAGCTCGTCTGGTCTTGACTGGTTTTGTCTGGTCTTGTCTGGTCTTGTCTCGTCTTGTCTGGTCTTGTCTGGTCTTGTCTGCTCTTGTCTGGTTTTGTTTGGTCCTGTCTGGTCTTGTATTGTCTTGTCTGATCTTGTCTGGTCTGGTGTGGTTTTGTATGGGCTGATCTGGTCTGTCTGATCTGGTCTGTCTGATCTTGTCTGGTCCTATCTGGTCTTATCTGTTCTTGTCTGGTCTTGTCTGGCCTTGTCTGGCCTTGCCAGGTCTTGTCTGGTCTTATCTGGTCTTGTCTGGTCTTGTCTGGTTTTGTCGGGTCGTGTCTGGTCTTGTCTGAACTTGTCTGGTCTTGACTGGTTTTGTCTGGTCTTGTCTGGTCTTGTCTGGTTTTGTTTGGTCTTGTCTGGTTTTGTCTGGTCTTGTCTGGTCTGGTCCGGTCTTGTCTGGTTTTGTTTGGTCTTGTCTGGTATTGTATTGTCTTGTCTGGTCTTGTCTGTTCTTGTCTGAGCTTGTCTGGTCTTGACTGGTTTTGTCTGGTCTTGTCTGGTCTTGTCTGGTCTTATCTCGTCTTGTCTCATCTTGTCTGGTCTTGTCTGGTTTTGTTTGATCTTGTCTGGTCTTGTATTGTCTTGTCTGGTCTTGTGTGGTTTTGTATGGGCTGGTCTGGTCTTGTCTGGTCTTGTCTGGTCTTGTCTGAGCTTGTCTGGTCTTGACTGGTTCAGGGCCCAGCAAACTACACCAAATTAAAAGTATCTTCATATTTTCGGCCACTGACATGTTAAGTAGTTTATGTGTGAAATAGTGAGTGAGTTTTTCGTTTCAATTGACTTGGGCGAATGAATTATTCTGGTTGGTTTTCATCAAACAATTAGGAACTATTCATTAAAAAACTTTCCATTATTATTTATTTATGGAATTATTATCCAGGTCACAATTTAATTTAATTTTCCTGCCAGTAAATATTAGAAATAGAAGATTTGTTTTTCTGTAATATACTTAGCGATCCAAGAAAGGCAAAGGCGAGCTATAGAATATATGATGAGTCTTAGCTTAGTTCATGCAAGTAAATGATGTAATAATGCAAATCAAAACAGCTGTTAGTATCGCTCTTGTTTGCATATTTTAAAAGTTTAATAGTATATTACGTGACAGGAGAATGACAGCTTGTATGTGAATGATGTGACGTATATTGATTGTTTGGAAATCACGGAGTACTATATTTAAAAATAGTATCAACGCGCAGCTCTCAAACAATCAACGAATCGTAAACCAAACGCTTATGTGTGTTTTTGAATTATTACATAACATTAGTCGCGGACTGTTACATATGTGTGTGTTATGATGTTTTTACATAGTCTACGAACTGTAGAATAATGGGCATTTACAAAAGTGGTCGTAGATAAAATGTTTTAATTGTATGAATTAAGTTAATACACACTTTATACTTTCCATATCTCTGCCTTATATTAATTTTTATTAAATCACTCGTTGTTAAAAGTAAAGTAAAGCAAAGAACAAAGATATGAGTCATTGATTGGGAAGATCCTTTTATAGCTGAATTTGCATATTTTTTTTAAATTTGGAAAATGAAGTAATCATCGAATTTTGTTTTTCTGCGAAACCTATATGTCGGCATATTCAAAAAGGGCAAATCTTTCTGATGCCAAGTTGAATAGCTATAAGGGGACAGACAACATAGCTAAGTTCCGCATATCGAGAGTTCAAAATCAAGGTTGTGAGGACTTATCCGACATAACAACAGAAGAAACATGAGCTTCGTTGCAAGAAATGAAGAACAACAAATCTCCTGGCGAGGACGAAATGTTGATTGAAGCAATAAAGGCTGGTGGAAAACCGCTTATATAAACTAGACGTAATTACTCAATACATGACTCATAGAAGGTCAAAATGGAGATGTCAATGCCATGAAGGTCATGAAGGTCAAAACACAGTCAAAATGGAACAAGGCCATTATAACAATTATACACAAGAAATGCGATATAGTAGACTTAGCAAATTACAGACAACAAACTCGCGAACAAGCAGGATTCCGATCGGGTTTTGGGACAAATGGCCATCAAATTGGAATAATTAAAAGAAAAAAAAATACAAAACCATACGAAACATACAGAATAAGCAAACAAAAGTATGAAACTAAAACTGAAACCCCATTAAAAAGAACAAAGAAATATTACTACACTATAAACATATACATAAGCACCTGTACATTGCTCATCTACCCACTCCTCAAATCCTACTCAATAAACTTTACAAATTAAACCGCAACACTCAAAAAACTACCTCCGCGCACCTGCTCTTTCCACCTTTTCACTCTAATGCGACACTCCATTCCCGCTCTCGCCCATGCACTCACTCCAATCCTTCCCTCGCCTTTTGTCCTGTTCATTCCACTCCGCCATCGTGCATTCCTCCAACCAATGACTCTACATATCCTCCTTCATCCCACACCCTATACACCTTCTACTTTCCTCATTCACTCAATGTCTCCTGCCTCGCTTTCCATTACCACACCAAAATCTCGCCAACACTGACTGGTCCTCCGCCCCTTTAGCCTCTGCTAGGCTCTATTTTGGATTGGCGCTCTTGGCAGTCCACTTCTAATAATCTGTCTCTTAGCATCATTTCCCACTGAGCACCCTCACTTTTTATCCTTTCCAACCCCTCGGATGATAACCCGCCTGCCTCATACAGTTTCCTTTTATTGCGCCCCCAACCACTCTCCCTCCTACCACTTAACCTCTCTTTATTCACTACTCGAAAGATTTCCTTTATTATCCTTTCATCTGCTAACCCATCCAGCCTATATTCGAACTTGATTACTCTTTCCTCTGCAATTACACGCACTCACTTCCTGAAGGACAATGTGACCAGGTGTCCACCTATCAAGTTTCTATTCTTTCTTGTAAAACTTTAGTTACACCCTTTCGATCTTGTCTTCCTCTTTCGTTTTCCAGACCTGACATCCACACAGTAACACGCTTTAAACACATACCTTCCATATCGTCTATGCTGCTCTAAAGTTTCCGTCAAAGTTTCTTTTCCAAACCTCCCAGATATGATCCCCCGCCACCTATGCTTTCTTTGAAACATACTCTATGTGCTCTTTATTACTGTATCCAGTCTGAAAGACATGCCTCAAATACTTAAATTTACTAACTTCCTGTTTTTAAGTACCCTGCCAGTCAAACCTTTCTTTCCTATATCGCCCACCACTTTTAAACCGCATCCATTTTGTTTTTCCAACATTGACCCTTAAATTCTTCTTTTGAAAATGCCTACAGAGCCTTTCAATCACATCCTTCATCTCACTCGCGGACGTCGCAAATACCACCATGTCATTTGCATATGCCAAGCTCCACACCTTCTTTTTCCCAATCACCACTCCTCCAGCTTGACCAACCTGTAGAACCTTCTCCATATCCGCCACATACAGATTGGAGACTGTAGGACTCAAAGGTAGGACTCAGGCCCTTCCTTATCTCAAAATAGGCAGATTCTCAATCGTTTACTACTACCTTACATACGGTTACTTCGTACAAATCCCTGACATCCGTCTCAAACTCTCAGAGATACCTAACTTGCCCAAACACTCATCTAAACTCCTCCTATTCATGAAATCATATGTCACCTTCAAATCAATGAAAAGAGCAAACAGGCATCCCTTTCTGATTTCCTGGTCCATGATGACTCTGCTCCACCGTGCTGTTTCTTTCTCTGAACCCCGCTTGTATTTCCGGCAAAAGATTCCTTTCATTGACTTACTTCTTCAAGCGACTATCGAGGATTTTGGCAAATATTTTGTATGAGGAGTTCATCAAAGTTTTCCCTCTATAATTTGCTAGCGAGTCCCTCGTTCCACCCTTAAACACCCGTTGAATTATCCACACTTTCCAGCAAACTGGAATCCTTTTGTCTCCCCTCCCTATCCTTCTCACCTCGTCAGTTAACTTCTCCTTACAGATTCCAAATGCGTGCTTCTTTCCACGCTTCATTTCCGAGCCCATCCAAACCTCGCGATTTTCTTAGCTTTAGGGAATTAATAATTTCCTGCAACTAAGTCACTGTGATATCCTCTGCGAGCTCTTCCTGCTTTATCTGTCGATTTCTTAAATTATCTTCTCTCTCTGACCGCTTCTCCACCCCTCCTAGCATCATCATGAAGTGGTTCTGTCACTCCTCTATCGCAATGCTCTTGGGTATTCTTTCCTTCCTTCCCCTTTTCTTTCTCACGTATTTCCACAGCTCATCTTCCGTCGTAATTTCTCGTACCTGCTGCTTCTCAGATCTGTTTTCGTTTCTAGCACGTGCACTTTGAGCCCTTCTCCCTTTCACCAATTTCTCATAGCTTCTCGAAACCTTTACTTTACGTTCTGCACTTCACAGTCGTACCATTCTCTGCCTGACTCCATTTTCTTTGCCATCATGTCTATATCATCTATGGTGTTCCACTCTACCTCTTCTAATTTCCTCCAGTATTTTTCTGTCGCCTCCTTATCCCACCTGGCCACCCATTTCTCCGCCTTAACTTCCTTCTCCCTTTGCTGCTTCAACGACACCATTACCGTCGTGGGATCCGACCCACTTCTTATTCCGATTTCCATCAGTTTTCCATTTGCCGTCTTGCCGCATCATTAGTAATTATCAGATCAATAACCGCGGTACCCATTGCACCTACAAACGTAAATTCTCCCTCCCAGTCGCCCTCAATACACCCATTCAAAATCCCATTGGTTATCTATCACCAACGCCAGCCAAACATTTCCCTCCGCATTTTTAATTTTGTCTTTTGATATCCTTTTTATCATTTCACCAGTCTTATCCACCGTAATGACCTGCCCTTCTCCTATCCTTACATTCCAAACGCTTCAACAGTCTTGTCCACGGTAATGACCACGGCTCTTCTCCTATCCTTACATTCCAATTACCTCCTAGTAGCAAGTTTGTGGTTACCATATCTTCTAAATTCCTCTTTATGTCCTCTTTAATTCCTTTCAGACCCTTATTAATATAATCGGTTGCTATCTGCCACCACTCCCCCTCCAGTTCTATCTCCCTAAAAACTAGACTCTCCACCTCTTCTAGACTTCTCTCCGATTCCTAGATACCTCTTCTGATCCTTGTTACTGTTCCCCCCATTGCTCTTCTTTGACCATCTGCAAACTATGAAGGCATTCATCGAAAGATGTATTGATTACTCGTTCTAATATTTGTCGAAAGCATTCGACACGTCGACACTTGGACGAAGCTAGAAAAGTGTTGGAAAGGCTCCAGGTTGCTTCCAATAGCGTCGGACTTAAGATCAACATAGACAAGACCCAATTTATGACCAAGCTCATTTCGAGCGAGAATATGACAACTAATGGTACCGAAATTAAACGTAATGTAACGTAAGGTAAACAACCAATGAGTCCTGCCGGAGCAGAAACACTCACTCAAACACGGAAATCAGCAAATAAGTTACACATATAACAAATGAATATGGAGCGGTCAATGTTAGGCAGATCAGAGAGAGAGACAGAGTTCCAAACCACGAAATCCGTCGCAGAACAGGAATCACTGCGGCACTAGAACGTATAGCGTCACTGAAGTGGGACTGGACAAGCCACACTGCATGAAGGACCGACGGCAGATGGACGATCTTTGATTGGCGACTAAGACAGTAGGTTCTAAGAAACAGTAGGCGAGGTACGACGATATTAGGCGCCTGAACAAAAAATTGATGCAAGTAGTGCAGGAAAGGGAAGAGTGGAAAAATCAAAGAGAGACTTATGTCCTGCAGTGGACCTAAACGGCAGATTGATGGTGATGATGAATCTTACTGAACAAATTTTGTAAAGAAAAAAATGTGCGTCTTTCTTCTTTTTGCATTAAAATAGTATATTGTGCAACTATGGCGGTAAGTTGTCAATTGTCCACGATAGCGAAATTGGGCGCACGAACGAAGTGAGAGGGCAATTGACAATACCGCACGAGTTGCAGATAATATTTTTTATTACTCATGCGAGGGAACGTCTCTTACAAGTTTGTTGTCCAGGGACCATCCAAAAATATAGAACAAAAAGTTAAGAATTTGCTTTTTCAATTGTCTCCGGTGGTGTGGATTCGATAGAAGAACTCTCATCAATCTCCGGTATCACCATAGAATTAAACTCATTTTAAAATGTTTTCTTTAATTTTATATTTTGTAATGAAAAAAAATTCTGTCACTTTCACGTTTTTTAATATTAAGATTTTGATTGTGTTTATCTTATTTATTTAATTTTTTTTTAAGCAACTTAATTTTTATTGAATATTTACGTGCGTTACCAAAGTTATGTGGTAATACAGCCAAAACAGCCATTTGTCGCACTGAAAAACGGGCGCAAGATCGTACTTATCCCGTATCGGTAATAAGAAATTATAAGCGAATTTGTAAAAAAGGTTTTATCAACAATTGCAATTTTCACGATATAAACAAATAGCAAACACAATAATAAGACGAAAATAGCAACTGACAATAATTGAACATTAATAATTAGTATTATTTAGTAATTTAAAATTACAAAACAAATAATCTTCTTCTTTTTAGGGTTCCCTACCGAAAACGGAACCCTTAGAGGATCACTTTGTTGTCCGTCTGTCTGTCTGTCTGACTGTCAGTCTGTCTGTCCGTCTGTCTGTCTGTCAAGACAATGTTTCTCAGGAACACGTAGAGTTAACAAGTTGAAATTTGTATCAAATACTCGGGTCTGCGGGCCCTTTCAGCTGTGAAAAAATCAAACTTGTAAGTCAACGCGATCAAAAGATATGACCGTTTATGTCGCATATTTTGGGATTTCACAAGGGAATCAAAACCTATAGGGTACTTCCCGTTGACCTAGAATCATGAAATTTGGCAAGGAGCGGTGTCTTACAGCACATGTAAAGGGACAAATCTGAAAACAGTAAATATGTAGTTTAATTACAAGAAAAATGCGAATTTACTATTACAAACTTATGAAAATACACTAATGTTGTGTTGGTGGTATTGTCAGGCTCCAGAAGAATATGGGTTGCATACAGTTAGGTCCTTAGGTTAAAAAGTATGTGTTGGTACCAAGCTGTTTATACTGAATTTTCTTTGTTTATATTCGTTATGCATTTCATCACGTACGCTCTATATCACGGATGTTATGGAGATCCGTAACCGTAACCGAAACTATCGGATATCCGAAATAAAAATATATCCGTAACCGTAACCGAAACCCATATAAAAGTTTCGAATAATTTTGGATAATTTTTATTGATATGTTGTAATAATTCCTATAAAAATATTTCAATATCTAATAGACAAAAAGGAATAAAATATATAATAGACAAAAAGGAATAATGTTGTTTTTGTTTATTATAATTATGAATTTGCATTTTTACGTAGATAAAACTTATAAATATTAATAACTTATATATCTTATATGACATATAATTGTAGTACCTACTTATATTGTAGTACTTAGTTGTATGACATATGATTGTAAAATATTGAGTTAGCTACCTTAATAGTTAGATTTTTACTTGATCTTTTTATACTTTTATACTGAAGTAACTTGTTACTAATATTTTTAAAATCATTAAGATTTTGTAACACCAAAATTTGCTGTGTTAATGAAGTGATGAAAAGGTTTATTTTGAAAGTGGCGTAAGTCCCATTTGAGAGTTTCAAACGATGGAAAATATGTAATTAAAGTTTATGTGATTCTATAAGCTTTATGTTTAATTATTAAAGGAGCAGTTGAGTTATCAATGTGCAATGAATTTATTATAAACAATTTAATTTCAAATTTCAGTTTCGTTTTGCAAATGAATTCATATGGGCATCTTGATATACCATTGTAATTTTCAGTAATTCGTTAATAATTTGTTTGTAACTAATTAAATTGCAAAAAAACTGTATGAGAATATGAATATATTAAAATATCCCAAGAGAAAACTTATGAATCTTCGAATATGAATTTCAATGTGAAAATAAAAAAACTACAAAAAATTACGAGACCACTCACAAACCTCAAATACAAGAATTTTGGTATACCACATTTGTATACCACATTGTATACCACTTTCCCACAATAATTATTTTTTACTCCTACCGCATGCACAAACTGGACAAGACTGAATAATAATTAATAAAACAATATTAATATTCATGTAAAAATTATTTAACAACTGTTTTTTATCATTCGTGATTTTAGATGATGAAAGTGTTTATCTACGACCACTATTGTAAATGCCCATTATTGTACAGTTCGTGGACTATGCAAATACATCATAACACACACGTATGTTATGATTCATAACACACACGTGCGTTTGGTTTACGATTCGTTGATCGGTTGAGAGCTGCTACTACGTGCTCATACGTTCAGCGCCCCCCGTGCCGCAATTCAAACTAACGGAAATTGATATTGCGTGCATTGGGTTGTATAATCAAGATATAGGATCTATGAGCCTAGTTCAAATTCCAGTTTAACCCAAATAAGTACTAAATAATAAGGTATGTAACCATTAAGAATGTACTCCTTTTCGTTTCTTTCAAGTTAAATAATGTCGAGTATATATGAAAATACAACTCTTTGTTTATTATAATGTTAAATAATGATAAAAAAATAAACATAACCTAATAAGAAACAAATTTGTTACACCATACATATTTTTCTTATTAAACAGTAACAAATTTGTGTGGTCGTAGATAAAGTATAGTACATAACTCGAGTTGTAAGGCAATTACGTACTCCCGGAATTACGCTCTCCACGCTACGCGGGCCATAGTGTGTCTACGAGGGTCGTAGTCATAAACGGGTAACTGTTCCGCTCGTACGTAATATGATTCTTAGAACTCTCGTTACGTAATATACTAATACATTTATCTTTATTTCACGGAAAATTTATTTTATGTATGGATGGACTTGTGATTTCTTAAAAATTGCAAACAAAATTTAATTGATTTTGAAAGTGACCCAAGTCCATTTACAGCCATGAAAATCATATTATTTCTTAAATAAAGTTAAATATGATAATTGGGGTGATAAATTTGACACCCTTAGAAACACCAAAACATTATTCTACAACCCTATATTCTACTATGTTATCTACTACCCATATTTGTTAAATTTATCCAACGCAAACCCTTTAATATCTCGATTCGAACATAAATGGAGTTAGGTCACTTTCAAAATAAACGGCTCAAATAATAACATAGAAATAAAATCATTTTTTTTTCACAAATTAGCATTCTACTTTTACAATTCCTTAGAAATCTGTTATCCGTAATCGAAACTAACGGATTATCCGAAAAAAAATCATATCCGTAACCGTATCCGAAACCGAGATCCGAAATTTCATATCCATAACATCTCTGCTCTATATACAAAATATATACAGGGTATATATTATGACTAAATTTTGCTTGTTTATAACCGACATGCGACATACTCAAGTCCCGTAACATCCTGTATATATTATAATTCGTCTATTTTTTCTTTATAATCTACATAATATGTTGATAATCTACATAATAATACTATACTATAATCTACATAATCTACATAACAGGTTGTAGATAATATCATTTAAGTATATTATACTTAAATCACGTACTCCCTATATTTTTTGGTAGTCAATTGCCCAAAAAGCAGTCAATTGAACAACTGAATGTTAAGAGTATCGAAATAGATCTAGAAATAGTTAATATATTAGTTTATATTAGATCTAGAAATAGTTAGATCTTAATATAAGTTAGTGTATAAATCTAATACTAAAATAAAGTTTTCTTTTTATAAGTTTAAAAATATTCGCGTTATTTAAAAAAAAGACCCTACCTACTACCTTTATACAGGGTATATAGGTATACAGGCAAAATTGAGCAGTAAAAACAAATAGTGAATATCCAGAACCCCTAAACACTCATAGTGAATGGGGGCTGTATGGTAATAAAATATAGGGTAGAATTCCATCGTACGACAGCGACATCTTGAGGTTATGCTTGCAGCGGTACCAAGATGGTCGTGATTTTATGAGGGCCACTTTTCAAGTTAACTGAATGTGCTTGCTACGTCCTCCACAAAAAAAGATACCTTACTTACAAGTTTGTACGGAACCCTCGGTGCGAGTCACAACTCGCACTTGGCCGGTTTTTTTTTCGAATAGGCCTACTTTGGACCATGCTGGTTTCAACGTGGCCATAGAAAGCTACCCTTCTTTCCCTCGCACAGTCAGAGAGCATCTCAATATGTTGAGCTCAAAGTTACGCCGCCATCAGAATTCCCCATCTTCCTTTACCGGGCCTAGGATCTTCCTGAGGATTCTCCTCTCTCTGATTTAAAATTTCACTACCAGACCTCTTCGGTTCAAGGAAAGACACTCCATGACATACAGGGCTTCTGGTCGTAGGACTGATGTGTAGTGCTTAAGTTTCAGGTTGCGTGACAGGCATTTCTTATTGTAAGTATTCTTAGTCAGTCGATAGGCTAGTTATAACTTGTTGATTTTCTTGGATAATGATGCTCTTTCTGATAAGTTGAGTTCAATCCATTCGCCGAGATACTTAAATTTCTCAGTCCTCTCTATGTTTCCCTGCTCTAGTAATATCTCTCTGTTTGCTTCTCTGATGTTGGTGAAAAATTCTGTTTTCTCCAGCGACACTTGAAGACCCACCTTGGCAGCCTGTTTTGTGAGGCAATTTACCTGCATTGTTGCCATCTCAAGGGAATCAGCAAACATTGCCATGTCATCTGCCAAGGCCAGGCAATCTACAACCAGCCAATCGTTCTTACGTTGCAGGTAGATAATACTCTGAACACCCAAATTGATCAGTTCCTTGCGCCATTCTCTCATAACCTTTTGAAGGGCACAGTTAAAGAGCAGTGGGGATAGACCATCTCCTTGTCTCAAAGCAGTTTTTATTTCGAAGCTTTCTGAAATCACGCCTCTAATTTTAACCTTGGGATGAGTGTTAGAGCGTTGGAGTGTTTCAAAGTTTCTAGGATGAGTCTGCGGGTTTTGTTGTCTAGCCCTAGTTGCTGGAGTACATTGTTTAGCGTTTCTCTATCGATGGAATCGTACGCATTCCTAAAATCAACAAAGGTGACGACCACCTTGCGGTTTCTCATCTTAGAGTTTGCAAGTACAGTTTTAAGATTGACGATCTATTCAATACAGGATCGGGTCTTCCTGAAGCTCCCTGGTATTCTCCCAGCTGACTATCCAGCTGATTTTCTGCCATTGTTTGAAACGCCTTCGACAGAATCTTGTATGTTACCGGGACGAGAGAAATTCTAAGGTAGTTGTTCAGATCAGTCAAAATCTCCCTTTTTGTGAAGCGGATGGATCAAAACAGATTTCCAATCGGCTGGTAATTTTTCTATTTCCCAGATGTCCTCGATGATCTCCGTTAGCTTGTGCACGGCATTGTTTCCAGCACCTTTCCACAGTTAAGCAACGATAGAGTCCTCTCCAGCTGCCTTATTATTCTTAAGAAGTTGAATGATCTGGCCAACTTTTTCTGATGAAGGGGGCAGCGAGTCCGGGTTTGGTTTGGTTTGTTTATAGTTGAAGTCTTCACTGGGTGGGTCAGAGTTGAGTAGATTTTTAAAATACTGAGCCAAAAGGTGGCAGTTGTCCTTGTCGTTATAAGCCAGTTTGCCTTGTGGGTCTCTGAAGTTGAGGTTTGGCGGAGCGTATTTTCCGAGTGTGTGCTTGAAGGTTCCAATGAAATCTCTGGAGTTATTCTTAGCAAAGTTCACCTTTCTTAGTTCCAAGAATTTATGCCAATTTTCCTTGGTGTTTTTAGAATTTTCACTTAACGCAGGCTGTCTGTCTTTGGGCTATTGCATTGTCACAGTCTTCAATCGATCATGGATGCTTCCTTCTTCTAGCGAGTGGGGGAGTTCATTGGCCGCCTTGACAAGAGTCTCCTTCAATTGGTCCCAGATGTTTAGATCGGTATTGTTTAGTCTCTGATTTACTTCTTGGCTGTTTTTGAGTCTCTCTTCGTGAAATCTTACCATTTTGGAGGTTCTGTGTAATCTAGTGTTTCTAGGCTGGAGTCTTATTTTGATCTTTGAGATGTAGTGGTCTGAGTCCAGATTGGCGCTTCTTAGCAGCTTCACCTTTTTGAATTTCCTTTTGAGATTTTCGTGAAATGGCCAAATGATCTATCTGTAATTCACCCAAGTTGGTATTAGGTGAATTCCAAGTCTTCTGCTTTCTTGGCAAGAGTTTGAAGGCTGTATACTTTATGAGCAACCCAAAAGTCCTACACAGATCCACCAATCGTTCTCCGTTACGGTTCGTTCGCTTATGCGTTCGTTCGCTTATGCGCCGGATAATTGCCTACTACGTTTCTGTATTTTTTCTCTCTTCCCAATTGAGCATTGAATTCACCAAGAAGTGTGACGGTGTGCCTCTCTGGAAGTTTAGAGATAATATCTTCTAAGTCTTCCCAGAATTTATGAGCTCTGTCTGGATTGCGTCTGTTGTCTTGGTTGATTGGGGCATGCACATTGACTATACTGTAGCCCTTGTTTGCGCATTTGAGAGAGAGGATGAATACAGGACTGCTCGTGGAGGTAAAGTCGGTGACTGAATCCAGAACCCTGTGACTGATTAAAAATCCTGCACCTAAGTCGGGTACGATCTTCATTACCCGCTGACCCACTTTTCCTTTGAGGATTCTGTAGCCTTGAGGATTCTGTAGTCTAACAAAACACATAATATGTTATCACTATATAAGTTATATGTTACACAGGCTATCACTACAACAAATTTTCAGTTTAAACACTTCTTATTTTCAACCAATACTTATCCCAACACCGCATCACCATCCAATCTCACTTAAGCCTCACGAAACGTTTCTCTAGATAGTTCATCGCAAGCATTTCTGTTTCTTTCTATAAATGTTCCAAGTTAACGGATGGTGTTCTGTAAACTTTTGCAAAGTTCCCCACAAGAAGAAGTCTAGTGAGGTCTGGTCCCGTGATCTAGGCCAGTGGTTCTTAACCTTTTTAAGCCGCGACTCAAATTTGAGAAATATGTTCATGTCGCGACCCAAAAAAAGTCAAAATTTTTTCATTGCTTTATTTTAGATCGTATTTTTAAAAAATCTTCAATCCTACGATGATGATTTTTTTTAACTTACAAATTTTTTATTTATTTTTTTAATAATAAAGAAAAACAAAAGTACTTTTCGATCCAAGGAAAATTTAATTAATAATCAAGTGTTTTTAATAATTTTTATTGGCCAAATTAAAATATATTTATAACTTTTTGAAAATAATTGACATTTTAACATATTCCTAAAAAAAAAGAAATATCAATACATATGTTAAGTCTTTTAAATTTAAAATGCAAGTCATACAGTTTTATTTTTATTTTTTATTTTAGGATTTAACTTGTTCCGGTAATTGTTTTTGATTACACACAGAGCCGAAAACCCAGCCTCACACATATATGTTGTTTAAGAGGGCAATAATACTTTTAGGGCTTCTTTAACAATTATTGGCTTTTCGGTTTGTAATTTTAACCAGAAAGCACATAAAGATTCAGTGTTTTTGTAGAAATTGTATCGAAGTCTTGGTCACTTTGTGTTTCTATTAATTGTTCTTGAAATTGATTAATATTAACAAATTCCTCATGCAAATCACTTACATCAAAATTAAATGGCATTCGAACCCAATTATATTTAAAAACATCGTCTGCAGGGAAATATCGATCAAAGTCTGCTATTAGTTTTTCTAAATGATTAATAATAATTTTCTGTATTTCAAAATCTGTGATATCAATATTATTGTCTTCAACAAGTAAATTAAGAGTCGGGAATGAAGCAAGTTTCTTTACTTCAACCTTATTTCCTCATAATTTGAGTTTATTTTTAAAACATGGAATTTTTTCAGTTAATTCAATAATAGTATGATTACGTCCTTGCATAGACGTATTTAGATTATTTATTTCAAATAAAATATCTGACAAATAAGCAACTTGAGTAATCCACTTCAACTCGGAGAATTTAGATGTTAATGGGTGTTTCTTTTCAGTCAAAAATAATTCGACTTCTGTCCGTAATGATAATACTCTTTGAACAACTTTTCCCCGGGACAGCCATCTAACTTCAGAATAATATAATAAATGTTCGTATTCTGCACGAAATTCGAAACACAGTTCGCGGAAAAATCTACAGATAAGAGCTCTTGATTTGATAAAATTGACTACCGCAACAATTTCATCCAAAACGATACATAATTCGGGTGATAATTTTTTTGAAGCAAGATTTTGTCTATGTAAGAAACAATGAATCGATATAATTTGTATATTCAGTTGTTTTGCTCTTGTCGAAAATCCCTTTTGAGATGCTGTCATGGCAGCTGCAACGTCGGTGCAAATACTGAAACACTGATTCCAATTTAATCCTTCTTCTTTAAAAAACGAATCGACCATAAGAAAAATATCTTCACCTCTAGTTGTTGTTGACATTGGTTTGCAAAATAAAAAGTCCTCCTGTATATCAGTTAAACCTGGATACCGCACGTAAACCATGAGTTTAGCATCTTTACTTACATCTGTCGTTTCATCCAGTTGATTACTAAATAAACCAGCAATTTTTATAGCAGAAATAAGTTGATTCTTAATATCAAATGACATATCATTAATGCGTAAACTAATTGTATCATTTGATAATGGTATCTTTTGTAATTTCTTTGAACTTTCATCTCCGCACATGATACGTGCCATGTCAATGGCAGCAGGTTTTATAAGTTTTTCAGCAATATTATGGGGTTTCTTTTGTCTTGCAATATGCCAAGCCACATAAAAAGAAGCAAGTGTAGCTTGTTTGGTAGAATTTATAAAACCACTACTACTTTGTGCATCCAAACGCTGTCTTTTTAAATGGGCTTCTTTTCTTTCGAAAAAAGTACGATCTTTTCCCTCAAAGGAAAATTTTTTTTGTTTTGCATCAAAATGTCTTTTAAGTTTGTTCGGTTTCATCGATTCATTACTTAATATTTCACTGCACAACACGCATTGCGGCTTGTTCACTCCTCGATCATAAATGCAAGTAAAAACTAATTCTAAAAATGCTTCCTTGTTTTGCCATTATTAGGGTGATTACAATTTTTCAATACGCACTGCAGCTTGATCACTCCACTTTTATTAATAATAAGACAAAATTTGTTTCTAAAATGCTTGTATTCACGTTTCACTGTAATTACACGTTTCACGTTTCACTGTTATTCACAACACAATACGCAGAAACGAGTTTTTGACAGAGAGCTTACTGAGTCTGCGCGCACGCAAAGCAATGGCGTGCGTATTACCAACACCTCCTAGAAGAGAAAGCCTCAGGACAGGAATTGGACGTCATTTCCGGAAGGCCGTTCGCGAAGAGCGGTAAAACCGAAACATTGTATTAGGGAATAACTCTTGTAGGAGGTATTGGTATTACTTATTATTTGGTGTATTACTAACTTTTTTGGTTCGACTCAGCGCGACCCAAAAAATATGCTTCGCGACCCAATTTTGGGTCCCGACCCATAGGTTAAGAACCGCTGATCTAGGCGCTTACTGTATTGGTCTTCAGCGAATTTTTGATAATTCGTTTTTTTTTACAAATTTGCTTATATTTTTTTAACGGAAACATGTAGTAATTTTTTTAAGTGCCTAGGTGGTCTACAAAACAGTGGCAATAGTATTGTCAGAACGTAAATTGCGTTGCAATATTGCAAATATTTTTAAGCTTCGAATAACACATTCGGGGTGTCTCTGGTTATTTAACTAAACAGCTCTTCTAGGATTCTTTAGAGATTCCCCTAACTAATTGTTGATTCGAATCACGGATTTTAACATTTTGCTTGAAGGAACAATATACCGAAACGTTCAGTTTTTGTGTCTAAAATCTCAATGACAATGAGAAGGGTCTCTTTCCTTTTACTTACTAAAACTACCCTCTCTCTACAATCGGAGGAAGGGAGGCGACTAAAAGGACCTTGCATCTTTGAAAAGGCCTTAACACTAATAACGTGTCGATTTTTTCTTTGTGAATGAACATTCAATGTCAAATGATAACAAATCAATTTAATAATAACTTATTGACTATACAACTTATTAACTAACTTCCTAACTATTAACTGATTAACTTGTGTAAAGGCTCCTTCAGACCGGCGAAATTTTCGCAACGAAAAAATGACTAGCGGCGCGGCAGCGAAATGGCAATGCCCACATCAAAACGCGATTTTTACGTGTATACGTATATAGTAGTCATGATGTCCTCAGTGCAAGAAGCTATGCTAATTTAAGCATTGATTGCATAAGATGAATTATGTTATTTTGTATATATTTTTAATTTCTAAGACACATAAAACTCATTTCAGAATTAAACATGGGTTCGTAAAATCAATGTGATTAAAGAGATCACCATATTTCAAAATAGAGCAGCAGCGAAACTAACCGCGCATGCAGCGTCCTTGTCGGTCCAGCGTCGGTCCAGCGTCCAGCGTCGTGCAACGCAGCACTATCGCGACTATGACGGAAATCCCGCTTTTTGATTTGAACATCTACATAAGCCGCCGTGTCAGTCGGTCCGCCGCGATATCGCACCTGTTGCGGCAGCGAAACTTCCGCTCCGGTCTGTGAGCACCTTAATACAGTATAGATTGGGACAAAGCTCCGTTTATATTAGGTTAGGTTATAATATATACCTTATAGTATAAAAAGCCTAGGCCGCACTACGGCTAAGCCGCCTCGGTTTTTAATCGGAATCACTTGCGGTTTCTTGAGCGGTTTCGCGGTTATAGCGGCTAACCGCTCGCTGGAAAAACCGTAGTGCGGCCTAGGCCTTAGGCCGATGGCTAAACCGCCGCGGTTTTTAATTGTGTGATTTTCTGAGTCAAGTAAGTTAATACAAGCGGCCTCTCTTGCTTTTTTTCCGCTACTGATTTCAATTGCGTAGTGTGTGCTTCTCGAGCGGTTTGGCGGTTATAGTGGTTAACCGCTCATTGGGAAAAACCGTAGGGCGGCCTCGGTTACGAACACGACTACGACGTTGCTATTTGTTTCCAAAGGCTACTTGTTTAAATCGTGACGAGGGCGTATTTTTGATAATACCTTTGTTTCTTTTTTTACAAAGCATATAATATTTTAACTGAAATTTTTTTTCATTACAAAATGTGTTTAGAAAAATTTGCTCTTTTTAAATATGCCAAAATAGCCATGTTTCTGAAAAACAACATTATTTGACGTCATTACTTCATTTTCCAAATATTGAATAAAAAAATTGGCTATAAACGAACCTTACTCAAGGCAATTTTTCTTCTATTTTCTCCTCGATTTGTTCTATCGCTTTCGCTTTTCTTATAATAAAGCTGAGACTTCGAGTGTCGCTCACCCTCTGTATTACACCCTTACAGAGGGTTTAAAGGCCAAAGTGTAGACGGCGGTCGACTGGTCGACCGCGTAACTATTCCTAGTCGCCCGTCTGTCTGATGTATATGTTATGGTAAAAGTACGTAGTTTGGTAAATGTACACATTTACCGGTATATGTACACATTATCCTTCTTGGTTGGTAAATGTGAGTTCAACTTACATTTATCAATTATTTACGGCAAATGTGTACATTTGCATAATGTTGTTGGCAATTGTTACAGGTTTACATTAACATACACAGCGCATGGTCTGTCCAACAAGACACACGTGATATTGTAACACACAAAAAGTATATTAAAAAGTATATTTTCTGGTAATAGTAGATATGTAAAGTTGATCCCCAATTTAAACTTACATTAGCCTATCAAATTGGTAGATGTATACATATACCGGTAAATGTTTACATTTGCCGATTTTGTTCTTTTACCGTAACATATACATCTCTGATGCCCGTCCCAAGGCTGTGCGAAACAAGCCGTACGAAAGATTTTATAGTATTAGTATTATCTATGTTAATTTTAAATTGAAACATTTTTTGATTTTTAAATTACTACTTTTCTTATGATTAATTAATAATACGATGTTGGTAGACCGTCGCCTATAATTTAAGAAAACAGGTCGCCCGCAGTAATCAAAAGTTTGTACATGACTACGAATGTGGAAACAACATTTTTATATTTATAGGAAACTTACGCAGAAATACACTGTCCAAGCTGTTAATGATCCAATTGTTTGTAAACTCATTTTGCTGTCATTCACTAAGAAATTGATGGCGACTAAAATGTTGAGTGATGTGATTCAAGTGATGTGAGCATAGAAAAACAACATTTCCCATTGAAAAATTTAATTAAAGTTGTCTATTAAAGTACTAATTGCGTCGTGTAATTTGGAAATGTACAAAATTTCGGCGCCAACGTCCAGTTTTCCTTTGCTAATAATCCAAGAATTGGGCCACCCAGATTTTTGAAACTTCCTGTTAACCAGTACCTGCCGTGCATGGATCGATTTCAAAATGAAACATTTCAAGACGCAGATTAGCCGAATGAAGTACATCTGCAGATAAAAATTGAAACAGTAAAACAAATAATAATTCGGCATGAGTTTGCTCCATAGGTAAAAATCTAGGAGATAAAAGGAAGAAGCGAGCAAATTTAAAACTGCAAATTTTATATGTGACGTGTTTCAAAACAGGAACCTTGGATGAATTTCTAAACAAAATTCTGTCAATTCTGTTGAAAGTGTTGAACAGCAGCTTAAATTCTTGCAAATTGCAGCCGGAAGACTTCACAATCATAAGCAGAATTGAAGTTGTGCTAACAACCGTAGCAATTGTAATCAGACTAGTCAATTCGATTTTGAACTTGACCAGGCTAGATCTGCCGTAGACCGTTACGGCGAGAGCGCACAAATTTATCAAAATTACGACCGAAATTCTGATTCTGTCCGTTTTAGATTTATTGGTTTCGCCCAACTTTGGCCCAAAACCTAAAAAACTGCACCAATACTTACCGGTTTTAATGAAACTAATTTGAACATTTAGTGATACAACAAGAAATTATGTACACAGTCAATAATTGTAATTTAATATTTCACCAATTGCTCAAATTTAATTTACATAGGTCAGTTCTTGTCTACAAAAGTCATGAGTTGTTTGTTCCTACCTGATATTGCCTTGTTTGGTTTGTTTGGTTCTCTCTGGTCTTGTCTGATATTGTCTGGTCTTGTATGGTCTTGTATAGTACTGACTGGTCTTGTCGGGTCTTGTCTGGTATTGTCTGATCTTGTCGGGTCTTGTCTGGTCTTGTCTGGTCTTGTCTGGTCTAGTCTGGTCTTGTCTGGTCCTGTCTGGTCTTGTCTGGTTTTGTCTGGTCATGTCTGGTCTTGTCTGGTCTTCTCTAGTCTTGACCGGTCTTCTCTGGTCTTGTCTGGTTTGTCTGCTTTGGCTGGTCTTGTCTGGTCTTGTCTGGTCTTGTCTGGTCTTGTCTGGTCTTGTCTGGTCTTGTCTGGTCTTGTCTGGTCTTGTCTGGTCTTGTATGGTCTTGTATGGTCTTGTCTGTTCTTGTCGGGTCTTGTCTGGTCTTGTCTGGTCTTGCCTGGCCTTGTCTGGTCTTGTCTGGTGTTGTCTGGTCTTATCTGAGATCTTGTCTGTTCTTGTCTGGTCTTAACTAGTCTTGTCTATATAGGTCAAGTCTTGTCTACACAAGTCATGACTTGTGTGTTCCTACCTGATATTGCCTTGTTTGGTTCTCTCTGGTCTTATCTGGACTTGTCTGATATTGTCTATTTATGGTATGATTTAACCGTCCACTCATGTCCATTCTTGTATAGTTTTATCTGGTTTTGTCTGGTCTTGTCGGGTCTTTCCTTTTTTTTTAGTATTGGAGATGAAATGCTTTAGGCACACCAGAAATGCCTGGAAATCCCGGGAGTCTCCAGTCTTGGCATACCAACACACATGGCATACCCACTATAACCCCTCCTTGCCTGCTACGACCGCTCGGCTCCGTTTTCTACATTATTCTCAGGTAGTCGCCGGCTGTTTCTTTCTTGTTTTTTTATGTCCTTTTTCTACCTCCTGCTTTATAGTCTGTTTCGTTTTGTTTCATGACTTTTTCCATGAATGTCTTGGTTGCTTCCCAGTTTTCTTTTCTTTCTTACATTTTTTGTAGAAGGTTTTCGCTATTTATTTCTCCTAATTTTATACTGAGCCCCATCATTTCTCTTTCGAAACGTGGGCATTTAAACAATGAATGCTCTGCTGTGCCTGCTTCTCTGTCGTACATGCAGGTGTCTGTTTGTCTTTTAGTGATTCTCTTCAGGTATGCCATGAATCAGCCGTGTGCTGTGAATGGTTGCGTCATGTATTATTTTACATTTCCGTGATATATTGTGCTCCTCCATCCCTTTAAGCTCTGTATAAGTGTTTTGGTCCATTGAGCTTTGCCTTGGAGACTATTCCAGCTAATTTGCCATGCTTCTATTGTGCTTTCGCGCTCTTCTTGCATTATAACTGTTTTTTGTGCTTTTATTTCTTGTGGAACTTGTGTTAGAATCGCAGTGCTTCTTTTTTTCTATCTGCGATATTTCTTTGATCAGGAGTTCTATTGGTATAACTCCCGCACACGCCGTTGCCGTTCTGTGTGCGCTTACTACTCTAAAGAGGGTTTTTCTTTGGCACATTTTTAATTTTTCTCTGCATTTAGATTACTCAAATCTTAAAAAAGTTGGAGTGTCCAACTTTTTTGGACCAGACATGGAACTGAAGAAATTGTAGGAAAATTCATAATTCGTTTTTGAGTATTGGAAAAATTAAAGCTAGAATTTTGGACTGGGGTTTTTTCGCTCTTCCCCATTGGCGTTTAGAAGGGAAATCATGAAATCAAAAGTACATTTTAGGAGCTGTTAATGGTCTGATACATTTGGATCCTTACCAAAGGAACAGGAGGAAAATTTTAACCGTCAGAAAAACTCGAATTTGGAAAATTTGCCATTTGATCTTTGCTTCTGGGAAAACTATGAAACCTAACTTTTGTAATCGAGCCGTTAGAATAGTGTTAAGATGACAATAATATGTTAAGACCCAACAACAAAGTGATTAAGTTTATGAGTGATTTCTGCCGCTAATTATCAAATATATCTGCCACTCTTAATATTAATTTTGCCAAGCTTTCCACATTGTATAGGTTTTTATTAAGAATTCCTGCAGATAAAAGTGAAAAGTGAAGGAAGCATGTAAAAAGGGCAAAATTCAGTGAACAAGATTCAGTTATTCCATTCAGGCTTTCTCCTTCACATCTGGCAGCTCTTCAAGTCCTCTTATCTGCTTTACATGCTCTAATGTTACAGTAGTTCTATAACTGAATATGATTTCAGTGAGTTGTTTCTTGGTGAAAAATGCTAGTTCGTTTTATGTTGAATGTAACAGCATGAAGAACGAAGAGTGCAGTCTTGAGCATGGTCGTGTGGGCTCCTGGTTCACTCCTCATCTCGTTTAACGTCGAAATGAAGTGAAGTAATACTGGTGTTCTCATTTGCATCAACATTTTTAATATTCTGCTGTTGCTCTTCTTGACGTCTTCTTGACGTTGCTGTAAGAGATCATAATCCATCTTATGCCCTTCCATGGGTCTTGATATCATTCTTGGAGCATGTATCAGATCCAATATTTGGATATTTGCAAATTATACAAAATAGTGTCAAACATGGGATCACAAAAATTTTCCTGGATTACCTTTGTAGGCTATGCTATATCTCAATTGGTCAGATTTCAACTCTAAGTGTGGGTTATGTGACTTTGCAATGATGGTACAACAAAAAACTATTTCGATAGAATTGGTGAAACCATCCTACGTTATAGAAAATCATACAAACTTACAAAATGGAACACAGTCTGAATATATATATATATATATATATATATATATATATATATATATATATATATATATGTATATATATATGTTGTATTTGAGGTTTTCGCGGATAGATACCTGTGTTGTATTGTTTTCTCGGGGATTCCGCGTTGCTGCTGAGGGTTGGCTCTGAAAAGAACCGGATTCTCGACGTTTCGGCGAACTAACATTCGCCATTCTCAAGAGATATATGCGTCCGTACGGGTCAACCGTTCGACGCATACTGAGAGCTCGTTCGTGCGATGCGACTACTTATAGCTGTCTGGCTTCGGGTCATGCGCGTTGTGTGCGATGCTTCGGTTCGGTTGTTTGTTTGTTTTGTTGGTCGTACATGAGTCTGGGGTGTCTGGGATTGCATTTTGAGGGTGGATATGATCGGTCGCAACAGTCCTTGAATTTATAAAGACTTTAGAAATTCAAGGACTGTTGCACAGATTAGCCACGAAATGTCACGAGTATACAGAGAAGCCATAGAGATAGAAAAACGAGACTACTCCATGAACACGAGAGACGATTCCTTGAGACTGCCCCCAGCATGGCGACCGATCATATCCACCCTCAAAATGCAATCCCAGACACCCCAGACTCATGTACGACCAACAAAACAAACAAACAACCGAACCGAAGCATCGCACATAACGCGCATGACCCGAAGCCAGACAGCTATAAGTAGTCGCATCGCACGAACGAGCTCTCAGTATGCGTCGAACGGTTGACCCGTACGGACGCATATATCTCTTGAGAATGGCGAATGTTAGTTCGCCGAAACGTCGAGAATCCGGTTCTTTTCAGAGCCAACCCTCAG
The DNA here is from genome assembly GCA_944588485.1 of Phosphuga atrata. Classification (NCBI taxonomy): domain Eukaryota; kingdom Metazoa; phylum Arthropoda; class Insecta; order Coleoptera; family Silphidae; genus Phosphuga; species Phosphuga atrata. The sequence continues at coordinate 48,900,238 of OX155900.1, read as the reverse complement.
CAGCAACGCGGAATCCCCGAGAAAACAATACAACACATGTATATATATATATATATATATATATATATATATATATATATATATATATATATATATATAATATATATATATGTATATATATATATATATATATATATATATATATATAAATCTCAAAATAAGGAGAAATATATTTCAATCACCAAAAATCTACCGGTCGGCGAATAAGTAGATAAAAACGGGGTGGAAAATAAAATTTACATAAAACTGAGATATGTCGATTCATTCAGATTTATGGCTAGCTCTTTGGAGAAACTAGCGAAAAATCTGAGTGATGAACAATGCACAGAGGTTAGAAAATTTTTCCCCAACAATGAACAGTTTGTATTATTAAGGCAGAAAGGTGTTTTCCCATACAAACACATGGACTCGTTTGATAGACTGACTGAAACATCTATACCGCAAAAGCACTGTTTTAATGATTCTTTAAATAACTACTCTATCACCGTCAAAGAATACAATTTTGCACAAACTGTTTGGGCGACTTTTAATTGTAGAAATTAAAAAGATTATTGTGACCTTTATTTAAAGACTGACGTATTGTTATTGACAGATATTTTCGAATAGTTTCGATACGTATGTGGCGCGACATATCAGCTTGATCCGGCTCATTATTATACGACGCCCGGACTGAGCTGGGATGCAATGTTGAAAATGACGGAGATAAATTTAGAACTTGTCACAGACATTTGTCAAGCCTTGCTGAGATATGCTAAGGCAAATAACAAATACTTATCCGAGCATAATCCTAATCAACTCAGCACGTACTTAGCGTACTGGGATGCTAATAATTTGTATGGCTGGGTACTTTCCCAACTAATGCCCCGCGGCGCTTTAAATGGTTGACGGAAACTGAAATTTTAGACTTTGACGTGATGAAAATGAGCGATGATTCACGTATTGGCTATTTCATCGAAGCAGACATTGAGTATCCTGAATCGCTACAGGTCCTACATAATGATTTACCATTCCTCGTTGAAAGCATGATTCCACCGGGATCAAAATTTAATAACAGAAAACATATTACAAATTTAGAAAGCAAAGAAAAGTATATTGTTCACTATCGAAATTTAAAGCAGGCAATAAATCACGGACTCAAAATTACAAAAATCCATAGAATAATTGAATTTCGGGAATCTGCTTGGCTAAAAGAATATATTGATTTAAACACTACTTTACGGCAGGCGGCTAGAAATGATTCCGAAAAACACTTCTTTAAATTAATGAATAACAGTGTATTTGGCTAAAACGATGGAGAATGTGAATAAACGAGTGGATATAAAACTTGTTAATCATTGGGAAAATATTGATCGTAAACCTGGCGCGGAAACACTTCTCGCTAAACCGAATTTGAAAAGTGTTTCCACATTCACAGAAAATTTAGTTGCCATGCAATTTGAGAAGTTAAAAGTTCTCTATAACAAGCCGATTTATGTGGGGTTTGCCGTTTTAGATCTATCTAAATTGTTAATGTTTGAATTTTATTACGACTTTTTGAAACCAAAGTATCGCGACAAAATTACTCTTTGCTACTGTGACACCGACAGTTTCATTTTATTAATTGAAACCGACGATCTTTATACAGACATCAAGGAGAACATTGATAAATTTGATACTAGCCATTACAGACCTGATAACGTTTTCGATATGCCGCTAAAAACTAAAGGTGTGTTAGGCTTAATGAAGGATGAGTTGGCGGGTGAGATTATGTATGAACTTGTTGGGATAAGAGCGAAAATGTATACTCATTGCACAGAGAGGGAAAAAGTGGATTGGAAGAAGAAGGCTAAAGGCGTAAAAAAATGTGTTGTAAATAAAGACATTAGTGGCGAGGATTATAAACAGTGCTTGCTCACCGGAGAGCAAATATATCGTAAACAAAGGACATTTTAAAAAAAAAAAAAAAAAAAAAAGACATTTAGGAGCTAGAAACACGTCATATTTACCATCGAACAAAATAAAATTGCGCTAAGCACCGATGACGATAAACGTTACATCTGCCCCGATGGCGTACATACTCTTGCGTGGGGCCATTCCAAGATACCAAAAAATAATGCAACCCTAACGTGATAAATTCTTACATATTGAATTGTAAATTATGTTTATTCTTGTAATTATAATGTTTTTTCTTGTAATTATAATGTTTTGTTCTTGTAAATAATATATTTTTCTTATAAATGTGAAAAGTGTTGTTCTTGTAATAATTTTTTTTATTGTAACCGTGAATATAATAAATGTGTAAATAATGTTTATTTTTCTACTTCCATTATGTTAAAATGTATTATTGATAAGAAAATTTAACCAATTAACCAATTTGTCTGGGGTAAGTCGAGTTCATCATTCTGTAAAATATTCTATAGGCTCGGGCGTAGCATCGATCCCTGTGGGACATCTGCGCTTACCGTTTTCGTAAGTTCTACTTGTCTTTCTTCGCAGTAGAAGCTAATGGTATGTATTAAGTAGGAGTCAATTTCTCGGTTTATTAGTTTGTTCATTGTTATATTCCATAACTGATTTTCGATAACTGATTCCATTCTGATATCGACACAGATACCAAGTGCTCTCTTTTTTAACTTCCTCTTTCGATGAACTCTTTTACATGTTTTATGGCGTTGATTGTGGATTGTCCTTTTCGGAATCCGTATTGTTTTTAGTTTAGTGCTCCTTTTCCTCCAGGTTATTTTTGAATATCAGGTTTATTATGGCTTCCCGATTTATGGCTTAACAGCTTCCCGATTACATCTAGGTCTCTGGTCTGGTCATGTCCGGTCTTCTCTGGTCTTGTCTTGTCTGGTCCTATCTGGTCTTGTCTATACTAGTAATCTTGTATGGTCTTGTCTGGTCTTCTCTCCTCGATATGTTCTATCATTCTTGATTGTCTTAAAATAAAGCTGAGACATCGAGTGTCGCTCACCCTGTACACCAGGAGTGGCCACAGCGTCGAGCGAGCTATTCCTAGTCGCCCATCTTTTTAATATGTATGTTACCGTGAATGATCGAAATTGGAGAATGTAGACTTTCACCGGTAAATGTCAACAATCAATGTCGACAATCACAGATAAGCTCTGGTGGAGGTCCAAAATGGAGAGGCAACAGGCTCTCTCCCGCCAAATCCTTTGTTCTGCTGGGAGTCAATCAACTTTATCAGTCTTATGTTGCAATAAATAAGATTTGAATCACATAATCAAGTATTTTTTGTATTAATAAACATAATAAGACGAAAAATAGCCTGAATATAAAATATTCAACCTGTTCGCCAATCTACAAAAAAATTATAATTTTTTTTTTTTAAATTAATTAATTAATTAAGTCCTACTAGGACATTGACAAATGTCATATTGAAACAACTACTTCCCTGGCTAATACCACGCAGGATATTGAATTACACAATAGACATTTGTTTGTTATTACTAGTACCACTAGTTAAATAACATAAAAACCACTTTCTACATAAATTAGGTGACTTAAGCCATCTGCAGACGCGTTTCGAGGTCTACCTCTCATCAGTGCAGCTTGCTTTTATTTAATTAACAAATTAAAAATTAATTAAACACACTTACTTGGTCTTTTTCTAAATTAAGAGGTTAGGTCTGATTTTATAGTTGTTAGCTATGTAGAAAGGGTGGCGGCCAAAACCAATTGACGGTTAAGAATTAATTGAAATATTAGCCAGGGAAGTAGTTGTTTCAATATGACATTTGTCAATGTCCTAGTAGGACTTAATTAATTAATTAATTTTTTAAAATTTTTTAAATAATTTTTTTGTAGATTGGCGAACAGGTTGAATATTTTATATTCAGGTTATTTTTTCGTCTTATTATGTTTATTTAAATGTATCTACAAATAGTAAGCCCCATCCCCCCATAATTTTCAATTAATTCTTAACTGTCAATCGGTGTTGGCCGCAACCCTTTCTACATAGCTAACAACTATAAAATTAGACCTAACCTACTAATTTAGAAAAAGACCAAGTAAGTGTGTTTAATTAATTTTTAATTGTTAATTAAATAAAAGCAAGCTGCACTGATGAGAGGTAGACCTCGAAATGCGTCTGCAGATGGCTTAAGTCACCTAATTTATGTAGAAAGTGGTTTTTTATGTTATTTAACTAGTGGTACTAGTAATAAAAAACACATGTCTATTGTGTAATTCAATATCCTGCGTGGTATTAGCCAGGGAAGTAGTTGTTTCAATATGACATTTGTTAATGTCCTAGTAGGACTTAATTAATCAATTAATTTTTTAAAAATTTTTAAATAATTTTTTTGTAGATTGGCGAACAGGTTGAATATTTTATATTCAGGCTATTTTTTCGTCTTATTATGTTTATTTAAATGTATCTACAAATAGTAAGGCCTCCCTTAATTTTTAATTTTCAATTAATTTTTTAATTACCATTATTTTTGTTTCTCATTTAGAATGTACTGTGGCTTTAAATTATTGGTCATTCCTCTTAGAAGGATCGGGGAAAACGTCACCCTTGTGACGTTTTATAGCTATTGAATTACGGAGAAGAAAATATAAATCTCCACATGTGCAACATTCACCATTAGTGCATGGTGAATGACGATATTCACCGGTGTAAGTCAGAAATAAGGGTATTTAGTAAATATTTCGGACATACACCAAGCGACTATGTGAATGTTGACATTCACCGGTAAAAGTCGACATTCTCCAAATTTCGATCTTTCACGGTAATAAGTATACATGATACATCTTTGTTGTCCGTCCCAAAGCTGTGCCAGACAAGCCGCTCGAAAGATTTTATACTATTAGTATTATCCATGTTTATTTTAAACTGAAACTTATTTTTGGTTTTAAATTACTACTTTTCTTAGGATAAATGAACACATTTTAGATCGCTGCCTATAATTTAGGAAAACAGGTCGCCCGTAGTTTTGGAAAAAAGCTTGTAGCTATGAACACGAATGTGGAAATAATATTTATATCTTGATAAGAAACTTACAAAGAAATTTCCTGTCCAAACTGTTAATGATACAATTGCTTCTAATCTCATTTTGCAGTCATTCACTAAGACATTGATGGCGACTAAAATGTTCAAAGTGATGTGAGCATAGAAAAACAACATTTTCCTTTGAAAAATTTAGTTAAAGTTGTCTACTAAATGACTAATGGCGTCGTGTAATTTGGAAATGCACAAAATTACCGCACCGACGTCCAGTTCTCCTTTGCTAATAATGCAAGTATCGGACCATACAGATTTTATCTGGTCTTATCTCACATTGTCTGGTCTTGGCTGGTCTTGTTTAATCTTATCTGGTCTTGTTTGATCTTGTCTGGTCTTCTCTGGTCTTGTCGGGTTTTGTCTGGTATTGTCTGGTAATGTCTGGTCTTGTCAGGTCTTGTCTGGTTTTGTCTGGTCTTGTCTTGTCTGGTCTTGCCTGATCTTGTCTGGTTCTCTCTGGTCTTGTGTAGCCTTCTCTGGTCTGTTCGTATTTGTTCTCGTATGGGTTACACAGCTCAAGTCTCATTTGCTATTATATATTTATGTCCATATAGATATTCAAAATTTTATCTAAGGTTGTAAAAAAGAAACTTACGCAAAAACCCACAGTCCAAGCTGTTAGTGATCCAATGATTTTTAAAGTCAATTTGTCTGCATTTACTGAAATGTTAATTGCAATCAAGATTTTCAAAATGATGTGAGTAAAGAATGCCAACATTTCCCATTGGAAAATCCGATTAAAACAGTCGACTAAATTGCAAATTGTGAGGTGTAATTTGGAAATGCTCAAAATTTCTGTAGCAATCTCCAGTTTGCAATACACCGAGGTTTTAGGCGATTCCAAATCTTCAAACGTTGTGTTAACTAAAACGAGTCGCGAGTTGATCGATAGTACAATAAAACACTTAAAAATGCAAATTAGGAAGAAGAAATACATTTGTAAGTATGTATCGAAGACGTAAATGTATATACTCAGATACCATTTGTTCCACGCATACGAATCGATGAGATAAAATGAAACGAAAATCAAATTTAAAAACGCAAATTTTACTATAACGCGCTTTAAAATAGGAACTTTGATTCCGTTTCTTAACAAACACTTATCGATCGTTTTAAAAGTGGCGAACAGCAGTTGAAATTCTTGCAAATTTCCGTCGAAAGATTTCAAAATGAATATCAATGTCGAAGTTGTACCGACAGAGGCAGCGAGTATCTCCAGATATTTTGTCCGCGAATCTATTTCCAAAATGATACATTGTCCGTAAATTGACGCCGAAAACGCGCACAGATTTATCAAAATTGCAATGGAAAATTTTATATAATTTGCTCTAAATACATTGGATAACTTGTCAAACTTAGGAACTAAAGCAAACAAACCGCACCAATTCAAGAGAGGAGACAGTTCTTCTCCCACAGACATTTTACTGAATAACAAACAATTTAGTTACTAAACTGCTAAACATTTAGGCCAATTACTTTACGGTTTTAATAGAATGAGTTTTAGTAATTAGTTAGTCAATAAGTAATTACTATATACATAATAACTATCAATAATTTTAATGGAAACACTTTTGTTTCATTGAAATCGTCTGACCCTATATGGTGTTGTCTGGTCTTGTCTGGTCTTGTCTGGTCTTGTCTGGTCTGGTCTGGTCTTGTATGGTCTTGTCTGATCTTGTCTGGTCTTGTCTGGTCTAGTCTGATTTTGTCTGGTCTTGTCTGGTCTTGTGTGGTCTTGTCTGGTCTTGTTTGATCTTATCTGGTCGTTTCTGGTTTTGTCTGGTCTTGTCTGGTCGTGTCGGGTCTTGTTTGTAATCATCTTGGCTAGACAGGTCTAGTCTCGTAAGATATTATCTGTTTCTGCCTAATCAGTGTGTTAGGTAAACAAGCGGCAAAAATTCCAGGGGTTATTCTCTGGCCAATTCTAAGAATATTTTGTATTATGTTGATTTCTGCAAAGCCCTTTCTTTCTACTATTAAACTGTGATACTATTAAACTGTAATATCTCAGTGAATACTTATTCAATTTAATCGAAATATGTAAGCGTCATTCCAATCAGTGCAACGAGTGTCAAGTCGGCATTAAGTCCGTCGGCATAAAAAATGGGTGCTTGGGATTCGATGAAGTCGACGAAGGCAGTTTTTGCCTGGTCCTGATTGGCGTAGGTTCTACCGGTGAGAAAGTGCTTGAAAAGATGGTAGTCGGTTGGCGAGATGTCGGGAGAATATGGTGGGTGAGGCAGAACTTCGATGCTCAATTCGTTTAATTTTCGAACGGTGATTTATGAAACGTGTGGGTGGACGTTGAAACAAGAGATTTGACCACCCGCTCTCCAAGAGTCAGAGATTGGTCAGAGAACCAGACAAGATCAGGCAAGACCAGACAAAACCAGACAAGACATGACAAGACCAGACATTACCAGATAATACCAGACAAAACCCGACTAGACAATTGCCATCAATAGGAGATCCTTTGCCAGAATATATATTCATATCATAGGTGTATCCCGAGTGAGCATCTCACCGGAGCATAACTTTAGTTTGTTGAATTTTGTCCCTTGAATTTTGTCATTGATTCGTCAATACTTTGATATTGAGAATCTTGCCGACACTTAGAAAATGTATGTTTGAAGCATGATATAAGTTCATCAATATAGTAGGTTTTGCATGCCGTCGGCGGTTTTTGTGGCGAAGAAAAATAAAGTTTTGATGTTAAGATCATATATCCATCGCGAGAAATAGTCCTTTCAATAGTACGATTCCCCATGGATTCTTTTTGGCTCCAGTAGTGCTTCAGGCCAGGCAGTCTGTTGTAAGACATAACAATCATGCATACCAATAGTTTTTGGATTTCTCCCTTATCTGTCAGCTGTACGTTATGTTTTTTGGATTTATTCCATATATCAAGACGCTGATTAGTAGAGTCACTATTTTTATGTAAAGAGAATGAGGAAATACTTTATGAAAAAGTTGCGTCGGACTTAATTGCTTGCTAATATCTTCACTAAGCTTACAAAGTCTATCAGTAGTTGGCAGAAATTTTGCAGGCTCAAATATATCATCAGGAATTTCCCAATCAAGAATTTGATTTATTTCTTTTCCAGTAGCAATTACCTGTTCTATTTCAGAATCAGATACCGATCCAGAATCCTCAAAATTGTGTTCCTCAAAAGCTATGGTGGTGTTATTAGAAGCTCTAGATTTGTTCTCTGTATATGAATCACTATCTGAATCTTCATCTTCACTAGGTTCATAATTGTCACTGGATCCAGAAGAAGAAGTGAAACTTTCAGCAATCTGTTCTAGTTCTTCTTCAGTCAAGGGCCTATCTTTCCTTTTAGTTCTAAAATATAATTACATTATTGTTAATTAATTATTTACGACCATTATTTCATTGAAATTTTAATTAACTATATAACATTTATAAGCCTGATGGTACAAATGTATACCAGTGAAAACACCGAACGGTACATATTTATACCAGTGAAAACACCGGCTGGTACACATGTGTACCATGCAACAAAAATATAGGTTATCAAAAAAAATAGACACGAAAAATGCATACCTGCTTGTTGACGCCATTTAGAGCCCTTTTACATAGAATATACTAAACAGTTTAAAATATATTTACGTCTTACTTCACTAAAAAAGCACTTCTAGCACAAGAAATTACTTCACCATATCACTATTTACTTGAAAATAAATAGCTAACCTCAAAATGTGACATATGTATAAGCTAAGGCGCGCAACCGAATTCAATATTACGGCATGGTACAATCCTCGTTTCTCTAACACGCATAATTTATTTTTAACGCTTAAACCATCGGGTTAAACCATCGGCCATCGGCAAAGGGTTAAACCATCAAAAACCACATGGGAGCTGACGCCCACTTATTTCGCCATCCCACGCACCGTTTATGATGGGTCAGTCTCGACCAGGGTCCTCAAATCCTCGTCCTGGATTACTGAAGGCCGACCCCTTCGGGGCTCATATTAGAGGATAAAATTTTCGGAACGAAATTTCGAAAACTAACGTCGAACAGTGCGTTCATTATTACTATCATTGTCAAATACGTGGTTAATTTTTTGGGCTGTTTCGGCAGCGCTTTGGTTCAATTTGAATTCAAAGAGCAAAATTGGCCTAAAATCGCTTGACGACATAATATAGTAATAAGAGACTTCTAATTGAGTTAAACCCGTAACTCGTACAAATTCTCCACTGGAATAAACTAATAACTTCAGATAGCCCCATAAGAAATAATCCAGGGGGGTTAAGTCTGGGGATCGAGCAGACCATGCGTGTCCACCTTTACCAATTCAGCGATCTCCGTATATTGCTGTTAAAAAATCACGAGCAACCAAACTGAAATGTGGTGGTACACCATCGTGCATAAACCACATTGCAATTCTTGTTTGCCAATGGTATATCTTCCGAAACTCGGGCGTCAAATAGCCAAACGTTACTCAATGTAAACAACTGCGACCGATACAGGTGATGATCTGTACAGGTGATGATCAGAATCTCAAAAACCAAGGCTAGCACCATTGACTACGTAGTGTCTGACCTACCACCTAACTGTAGAATCTATAGTTATTTGCTCTGACCTTTCGGATCATGAAGCAATGTTGACCAAATTTTCTCTCGGAAAGAAACCAAAACCCAAAACTCACCGCTTGGGTAGAATATTTTCAACGAAGAACTTTTCGCAATAAATGTAACTCCATTGATTGGAACTATCCTTGCGGAGAGGTTGACCTTAATTTCTCAGATTTTTTAATGAAAGTTTCCTGTGCCAGTAATACAGTGTTCCCCCAAACACCCATTAAGCCCAAGCGTCATAAACCTTGGATTACAGTGGGAATTAGATCATCGTCCAAAAACATGCGTTCCTTGGTGTACATTAAAAAGTTCACGGTCAACCCTAAGGTTCTTAAGTACATCTCTCGATTCTGAACTATACACTTGATAATCATTAAATTGGCTAAAAAGTTTGCTTGCAAAATTGCCTCTCAATTGCTAAAAATGTCGCTAGAGAAACCTGGTCAATAGTTCACTTTCCTTCCTTTCTGCTTTAAATTGGAATTCTAACAGCTTCTTTTTAAGTCCCGTTGACAACCTGGAACTGCTACAAGCCATTACAGATATAAAAAGTCTTAATAATCAGTCTTTCAGCACTGATGGTCTAGCGATTAAAGTATTTCAAAACCTTCCTCTTGAAGTAATGAACGCCCTGTCCTCTCTAATCAATCAATCTTTCGAGAAGGGTATTTTCCACCAGTGCCACAAGCCAACAATCATTATTCCTCAACATAAAGGTGGTAATAATGGCATCTGCTGCAACTACAGCAAAAACGCCTTACAACTTGCTCTATCAAAAATCATAGAGAGGCTGGTCAAGCTACGCTTGATGGCTTTCCTGACCAAAACATGGGTCAAGCATTTTAACATCGAAACAGTTCGGGTTGTTATCCAGTAAAAGTTCGAGTGATACCATATTCTCTGTTCTTAGTGATACCTATCGCAATCTTAACAACAAGCTTTTCACAGCAACAGTTTTTGCTGACATTGCCAAAGCCTTCGATTGTATGAACCATGAGATTTTACTAAAAAAATTGCTTTTATGGAATTCGAGGTATTCCACAAGAAAAGTTCAAGTCCTTCCTATCTTGGCAATAGAAGGCAGATCGTCAGGGTAAATGACCACTCTTCCTCCTGCAGAGCAGTGGATGTTGGTGTCCCTCATGGTTCCTTTCTAGGTCCTTTTACTTATTTTTTTTTTCTTTACTTTATACTCTTTCTTGTATTCATCAACGATATCACTAATCTAAATATCAGCGGAAAAAAATTGTCTCTTTGAAACTAGTATCACAATGATACTAGTATCACATGGTCCAAACCTAACCTGTCGCTTCTCCACTCTACTATATCTAATGACCTTGCGTGTATTATGTTATAGAACGATTCTATAGACAGTTAGAATCGTTCCATAACTTTAATTAAGTACCAAGAAAAATGTAGTTCTATCTTATAAAGATACACTCCCGCCTCTTATGGCTCCTCTACACTATGGCCCGTCTTGAGCCACTGTGAGCCATCACCATTGTGTAGAGGGGTAGATGCCCTGTAGTGGCCTAAGTAGTGGATGATGGAGATGGGGATGGCCATAGATGGCGTTGGGAGCGGTCCGACTATACACATCAAAGGAGGCCAGCATGCGCAAGTAAGCTGCGCAGTGGCTAAAGTGGCATGTCCACACCATGGGCCATCATTATTTCCTTTATCGCACGCTTATCAGTGCCTGCTGCTTGTTGTCATGATAACACTGATTTTAGTAATTATTATTATTTAATTATAACGAAATATTTAGTTTATTGAGATATTAGTTTATTGAAATATTAATTTTTTGAAATAATTAGTTTTCTATAACAAGAAATAGCTGTTTATTATTAATCATGGCAAAATCTTTATTAAATTTGAAAATTAACATTATAATTTCAATTCAAAATTTGAAATTAATTTTTATCAATGGCCCACTATGGCCCATTCATGCACATCTTAGAATGGTCCATCTAGATGAACCACTGTGTGGATGCGTCCATTCAGGCCATTATAATGGGCCATGATAATGGTGACCATCATGATGGCCCACAATGAGCCATAGTGTAGAGGAGCCATTACACTTGACAACAACGTCATTAATTCTGTTGACTCGGTTAGATTTCTGGGCCTCATCATCGAAAAATAACTCAAATGGTCCTCGCATGTGGAGCTCTTAACAAAGAAGCTGTCTTCTGCTTGCTTTGCAATTAGGTCTATTTCCAGAACTAAATCTCCAAACATCCAGATCTTCTTATTTCGCTCTTTTCGAATCTCATCGGCTCAACGGATTACCGTTCTGGGAACATTACAACCTTCTCCAACTTGAATCTATCTTCAAGTTAACTTAAATATAGGACATAATAAATCAACTAATAAATCATCCTAGGACAAAATATTCTTACAATAGGCCAAGGAATAATAAACCCCTTGAACTTTTGCTGCATTTTTACCTAACACCCTGTATAATCGTAGTAGAATGGTATCTAATCTTATAAAAAAAACTTACACTGACACCCACTGTCCAGACTATTACTGATCCAATGATTTTTAAAGTCAACTTTTCTATTACTAAAGTGTTCACTGTAATCAAAATAGTCAAAACTAAGTTGTCTAAAGGAGCACAGCATTTCCCATTGGAAAATCCGATTAAAACAGTCGACCAAATTGCAAATTGTTTGGTGTAATTTACAAATGTCTAAAATTTCCGCACCAATCACCAGTTCGCAAAACGTTAAGTTTTTAGCGATTCCAAATCTTGTAACATTCTGTTAACTAAGACAATTCGCGAATTGATCGAGAGTAACACTTAAAAATGCTTATTAGGAAGATGAAATACGTTTGTAAGTATACATTTAAGTTGTAAGCGTATAAACTAAGTTGGTATTGGTTCCACAGGTGCGTATCGAAGAAGTAAAATGAAATGAAAAGCAAATTTAAAAACACAAATTTAACTGTAATGTGCCTCAAAACAGGAAGTTTCATTATGTTTCTAAGCAAACACTTATCAATCGTTTTGAAAGTGTCGAAGAGCAGTTTCAATTCTTGCAAATTTCCGCCGAAGGATTTCAAAACCAGAAGCAAAGTTGAAGTTGTAGCGACACAGTAAGCGAGTATCACCAGGTACGTTCTCGTAAAAGTTATTGCAGCATCGCGACTATTTATGTAATAGATAGATATATCAATAAAAATTTTGATTTTGCTCCCTCTAAATTCATCTGACAAATTGTCAAACTTCGGAAATAAAGCAAACAAACCGCACCAATACATGAGAGGAAACAGTTCTGCCCCTACAGACATTTTTCTGGCTAATAAACAGTTTTGTTACTAAACCGTTGGACATTTAGACCAATTTATTACTGCTTTTAGTAGAATTATTTGAAACAATGAATTAGTCTTTAAGAAATGACTACAAAATTATCGAAAAATAGTTTTAATATCGCATTTTTTTATTCAAATTGTCTTGTACTATCTGGTCTTGTATGACCTTATCTGATCTTGTCTGGTTTTGTCGGGCCTTGTCTGCTCTTTTCTGGCCTATTTTGGTCTTGACTGCTCTTGTCTGACCTAGTCTGGTCTACTCTTGGATTGTCTGGTCTTGTCTGTTCTATTCTGGTCTTGTCTGGTCTTGTATGCTCTTGTCCGGTTTTGTCCGGTCTTGTCTGGTCTCGTCTGGTCTTGTCTGGTCTTGTCTAGTCTTGTCTGGTTTTGTCTGGTTTTGTCGGGTCGTGTCTGATCTTGTCTGGTCTTATCTGGTCTTATCTGGTCTTGTCTGGTCTTGTCTGGTCTGGCCTTGCCTAGTCTTGTCTGATCTTGTATGGTCTTGTCTGGTCTTGTCTGGTCTTATATGGTCTTATATGGTCTTATATGGTCTTGTCTGGTCGTGTCTGGTCTTGTCTGGTCTTCTCTGGTCTTGTCTGGTATTGTATGGTCTTGTCTGGTCTTGTCTAGTCTTGTCTGGTCTTGTTCTGTCTTGTCTGATTCTTGTCTGGTCTTGTCTGGTCTTGTTTGGTCTTGTTTGGTCTTGTCTGGTCTTTTCTGGTCTTGTGTGGTCTAATCTCAAAAGATATTATGTCTTTTTGTCTATAGAGTCGTTTATGGTTGTATCTAAATTTACAAAACAAAAACTTACCCAGAGACCCACTGTCCAAGCTGTCATTGATCCAATGATTTTTAAAGTCATTTTTCCTATATGTACTGCATTGTCTGCTGTAATCAAAGTATTCAAAATTAAGTGTGTGAAGAAGCACAATATTTCCCATATCGGAAAATCCGATTAAAACAGTCGACCAAATTGCATATTGCGAGGTGTAAGTTGCAAATGTCCAAAATTTCTACACCAAACGTCAAAGTTTCTTGTGATGCCAATTCTTCAAACATACTGTTAACTAAAGCGTATCGCGAATTGATCGAGTGTACAATGAAACACTTCAAAATGCTAATCAGCATGGTGAAATACATTTGCAAGTATCCATCGAAGTTGTAAACATATAAACTTAGATTCAGTTCGTTCCACGCGTACGAATCCAAGAGGTAAAATGACAAGAACAGCAAATTTAGAGAAACAAATTTAACCGTAATGTGCTTCAAAACAGGAACCTTGATTCTGTTCTTAAACAAGCAGTTATCAATCGCTTTAAAAGTGTCGAATAGCAGCTTGAATTCTTGCACATTTGCGCCGAAAGATTTCAAAACCAGGAGCAAAGTTGATGTTGTACTGACAGCGGAAACGAATATCAGTAGATACTTTGTCGCCGAATCCTTTCTCACTCTGATCCATTTTTTGTAAATCGACAGTGAGAGAGAGCATAGATTCATCAAAATTGCAATGGAAATTTTGATTCTGCTCGATCTAATTACATTGCAAAATATGTCAAACTTCGGGAACAAAGAAAAAACCGCACCAATTCATAAGAGGAGACAGTTCTTCTTTCAAATACATTCTAGAGACTAATACAATATAGTTACTCAACAGTTGAACATTTAAACCAATTACTTATTGCTTTTAGTATAATTATTTGAAATTATTTGTTAGTCAATATGAAATGACTGTCGATATATATAATACATATCTATAATCTATATATCTAAAAATTAATATGATTTTTGCCTTGTCTGGGCTAGTCTGGTCTTATCTGGTCTAGTCTAGTCTTGTATGGTATTGTCTGCTGTTGTCTGTTTTTTTCTGGTCTTGTCTGGTCTTGTCAAGTCTGTTCTGGTCTTCTCTGGTCTTGTCGTTTTTTATGGGAACGTCGAAAGCACCAGAGCTAACTTGGCAAGTGGTCCCCTAGGAATTCATGAACATCCCGTTACCGCTTTTCGCATATCGTCAGTATGCCATTGTCTTTATTGGTTGCCTTACATATCCCCCCCCCCCACTCTCTAGTCGTTTACTTCAGGTGTGTCGTGTCAGGAAGTGTCGTAATCTCATCCTGGCGTTGTATTATGTTTAGCGGAATTAACGATCTTCCTCCATTTAACCCCTTCCGGTGGCGTTATGTTTTCATGTAGTGGTGTCCCGGTGATCTCTTGCACCTGGTCAATCCAGCGCTTTGGAGAGCGTTACCGAGGTCATGCAGCTTCAATTTTCTCTTGGATGACCAGTTTTTCGAGATTGTCACCCGTTCCATGATTGACGTGTTCAATATATTTAAGTATTCGTCGATTGATAACGGTTGATAGTCTTATGTCAATATCGTCTTATGTCGACTTCTTTTAGTATAGATACATTGTTTCTATTCGCTGTCCAAGGGATTCTTAGTACCCTTCTCCACGTTCACATCTCGAAAGCGTTCATTTTCTGCCGATCTACTGCTTTCAGAGTACATGTCTCGGCTCCGTATAGTGCAATTGAAAACACCAGTGTGTTGTAGAGCCTTCGTTTTGTTTCTCTCGTGATGTGGTCATCTTTCGATAGTTTGGTTAGTTTCGTCAGGGCTCTTTTCGCGACAGTTATGCGTCTTCTTCTTTCTGTGGACGTATTACCGTCACTATTCATGCAAGAGCCTGGATAAATTATGTTGTCCACGTATTCTACGTTCATTATATTGGTTGGATTTTCCCTCCTGTTGCCTCGATCTACTACTATCAGCTTTTTTTTAACGATTTAGCTTAAGTACGAATTTTGAGCTTTCTCTCTCGACTGTTCCCAGAAGTCCGGTGATTTCCTCTCCTTTTTGTGCGATGATTGTGGTATCATCGGCAAACCGCAAGTTGTTTATTTTCCTACCGCCAATGACTATTCCGCCTTCCCAAGGGCGGACCTTTCCAGTTCGCCCTTCCAGAGCTCCTCTTAGTATAAACTCACCGTATATATTGATTATAAGGGTGACTAGGATGCATCCATGCCGAACTCCTCGTCCTATCCTAAAGGATCTTGAGTTTATTCTCTCGATCTTAACAGTTCCTTTGCTGTTCTCATATAAAGCTTTTAGCAGAACAACGAGGTAGGGAGGGGTTCTTATGTTTAAGAGGTCATTCCAGAATTGGAGCCAGATTACACAGTCAACCGCTTTCCTGTAGTCGAGGAAGCATAGATATGTAGGCTTTGCAAATTTTCTAGCTTTTTCAATAATTTGCCGTACATTTGCTGAAGCAGCTTAAGCAATAATGACTTGCACACATATTACAGCGAAACTTTACACAACTTGTTTTACTTGAGGCTTTTTGTCTTGCAAATATCGTTCGGTTTTCTTTATAACAACCAACACACCGTCTTTTAACATCCGCTTTCTCGAGGGAACGTTTACTGGATGAACAACCAGTTGATTGGTTTATTGAATCAGGAACATGTGCATATTTTTCTCTACTATTATCACAATCACCATTCAAACTCTTAACTTTATTCTTTTGACATTTAACATCCGTTTTCTCGAGGGAATGTTCACTATCTAGCGTTGGATGAACAAACAACTGATTAGTTTATTGAATCAGGAAGATGTGCATATTTTTCTCTATTATTATCATAGTCACCATTCAAACTCTCAACTTTATTGTTTTGACGTCTAGGAAGCGTCTCATATGATGGTGATAAACTAGAAGATATTCTAAGTGGAGTCCAATAGATGGTTTTATTACGGACACGCTTCTCACCAAATACAATCCCCATCTTGATAGTAAAACACCAGCGTTAACACTAAATTATAAATGCTATCCAACCCTATTTATATCGTGCAGAGTTCCTTGCATCGATGAGGGTGTGAGGTCTATGTAACCCCACGCTAAACAAGGTGTGAGGTCTATGTGACCCCACGCTAAACAGGGTGTGAGGTCTATGTGAGCCCACGCTAAACAGGGTGTGAGGTCTATGTGACCCCACGCTAAACAGGGTGTGAGGTCTATGTGATCCCACGCTAAACAGGGTGTGAGGTCTATGTGACCCCACGCTAAACAGGGTGTTAGGTCTATGTGACCCCACGCTAAACAGGGTGTGAGGTCTATGTGACCCCACGCTAAACAGGGTGTGAGGTCTACGTAGCCCCATGCTACACATAACCGATTAGAGCTGAAGAGCATTAAGTGAGATAGAGAGCGAGAGAGAGAGAGATGGGAATTAATTTTCACGGAAATCGTATAAATGCGGTTGTTTCGGACAATTCTACCACTCGACATTTACATCGCAGAGAGTTGACACCTATATTTAAAAATAAACTATTATCTCTAGGATATAAGTTAAAGCGATAGTATTGATAAAATAGATATATTCTCCAAAGTTGACTATGAGGATACTATTACAAAGAGTGAATTTCACACGTATTATCCTATAGCTTAAAATTATAGAAACAATGATGAGATTCGTATTAGGATCCAACACCAGGATATTTACACTTGTCCGAGTGAAAGTTATATTTATGTAAGCGGAACCGTTAATTTTCCGAAACTCATTCCACCGGCAACTACACACAACTTTGGACTTGTGAAAAACGCATATGCGTTTTTGTTTGATGAAATTCGCTATGAATTGAATGGAGTTGAAGAAGATAAGAATCGAGTTGTAGGAATTACAAGCACGATGAAAGGATTACTCTCCAATACCAAGCGGGATCAGCATATACTCGACCTTTGCGGCTCGGCTGAAAATGCTACAAATGTTACATACTTTGATAATAACAGAAAGTTCTATGCTCTAATTCCATTGAAATATTTATTGGGTTTTGCTGAGGATTATACAAAAATGTTAATTAATGTAAAGCAGGAATTAATTCTACTACGAGCTAGAACTGACGTGAACTGCTACAAAGGAGATGCAAATATAAGATTCAATATTGATCAAATTTACTGGCGAATTCCACATATCCAACTCAACGACGAAGCTCGATTGAATGTATTGGATACACTCGAAGAAGATAAGCCGATATTAATACCGTTTCGTAGGTGGGAGTTGCATGAACTACCTGCTTTAAAAGATACCGACAAAGATATCTGGTCTGTAAAAACATCTTCAACTCTGGAGAAGCCTCGATACGTTATAATTGCACTGCAAGAGGGGCGAAGGGATGCTCATGTAAAAAACTCGTCCGAATTTGATAATGCATCGCTGCGAAATATGAAAATTGACCTAAACTCGGATTCATATCAATATGAAAGCTTAAATCTTAATAAGGATAGTGTGATTATGAACAACTTTATTACATGTATGCCACTTTCCAAAGCAGTTACTATGATCGCACAAATGAGCCGATATTAGATATGATTCAATTCAAGGAACATGTTCTTTTTGTGTTTGATGTATCTAAACAAAATGAGAGTATTAAATCATCTGCTGTTGATTTAAAAATTGAATTTGAAGCTACGTAAGCATTCAAACCAAAAACTCGAGCCTATTGCCTTATTTTGTGTGAAGCTACCGTTGAATACACCTCATTGTCGGGAATAGTTCGAAAATTACTTTAAAAATTTAATTGTGTGAAACCATTGTATGTATAAATCATATTAGCGGCTATTCTATATGTATTGCAAGAAATGTTGAATGTTTATATAAGTATTTAAATGTATTGATGTAAATTTAAATGTATTAATATTAGAATTTAATAAAACCATAAATTTTATGTGGAATTTTCTTTATTTTACGACCATATCCATCTCCATGACAAGTAATATTTTTTATCTATTATTCCATAATTCGGTTACCCCATAATTCAGATAGTCCCGCCTATCTAGCCCCATATATCTAGCCTCCGTCTATCTAGTATCATGTATTTAGACTCATCTATCTAACCTCATGTATCTAGCCTCGTTGATATATGCAACCAACTACACATCTCATTTACCCCCGCCAGCATCTAATTTTGAATTTTCCCGCCTCGCGTCTATTTGTGAATTTTACCGCACATCTGGAAGTTCCGGAAATGGCGGCCGGAAGTCGAAAGCGGAAGTCCAAACCGGAAGTTTCAAGGTCAAGGTCGGAGGAGGTTGGAGGAGGAGGAGGAGTGGCCTAGAACGCATCATCTTTCCCTACTCACTTCGAAGACGCACACTGGCCTTTATAATTCAGTGGAAAAATTGTCTGGTATTGTCTCGTCTTGTATAGCCTTCTCTGGTCTTCTCTGATCTTGTCTGGTATTGTATGGTCTAGTCTGGTCTCGTCTAGACTCGTCTGGTCTTGTCTGGTCTTGTCTGGTCTTGTCTGGTCTTGTATGGTCTTGTCTGGTCTTGTCTGGTTTTGTCTGGTCTTGTCGGGTCTTGTCTGGTCTTATCTGGTCTCGTCAGGTCTTGTCTTTTCTGGTCTTGTGTGGTCTTGTCTGGTCTTGGCTGGTCCTGTCTGATCTTGTCTGAATTTTTTCAGTTTCATTTTTCAAAAAAATCTGTTCATTTACAAATATTTATTCGAGATTACATTAATTTTACCAAATTATTTTTATTAAATATTTTTTGTAAAAAATTCTTTGTTTACAAAGACAAAACTTTAACGATTAAGAAATATCTAGATCGATATCGTCTAGAACTAGTTAATATAAACAAATCATCTTAATAACTAAATTTAAAAAGCACTTAATTTAAAGTGAACTTGGTGAATAGATGAGATTATTTGAGCAGCGATTTTGTATGGTAGACAGTACATGGTAGCGTTTCGTTGGTTTCTTGGCCTTGTGGGTGCAAAAAAAATGTAAACAAATCGGGTCGAAGCGAGCGTAATCAGTGCAAATAAGGTGAGTTTGAACTCGACTCGGAACGTTTTTAGTTATTAGTGTGCGATTGACGGGCGTGGATGAATTTTCTTGTGAGCAAAAATTGCGGAAATTTAATGAAAATTGATCTTAAAGTTTGTGAGTTTGTTTTTACAGTTTGTGAGTTTGTTTTTGAAATTGTTGTTGAAATTTATATGCTTGTTTTGGTAAGTTTTTGAATTGATACTAACTAGATTTAAGGAAAATTTGTTAAATTAAAAAAAAATTGTTAATGCAAAATTTTAGGATTCTCTATTTGTAAAATTTTGTTAAAACTGTTCAATTTTTAAAAATTTGGCGAAACATTCTTAACCCTTAACCACCTGCTATACGTCTCGGGTGAGAAAATTACTCCTATTTTGGATCTGAGAGACGTATGTCAGGTGGTTAGGTGTTAAAATGTGTCGTAATGTGTTACTACATAACGAAGATTTGTTAAAATTAGGACAAATTTGTGTAAAAATATTGGGAAATCAATAAAATGAACTGATTCCTGATGAAACCTGATTCCTGATTTTATTAATTCAAGATATCAAAAACGATTTCTCAAAATTTTTAAGAAAGTAAAACAATATTCGAAAAATGTAATTTGTTGAAAATATGCAGTGTTTTTCTTTTGGTTTTCCTCTTTTGTCAAATGTATTTCACTAATTCTCAAAAGTATTTCTTATTTACGTCACTTTGACAGTAATATGTCAAATAAAATTCACTATTTGTTAAAACTTTTTATCGTTATTGCAAATGATTTTCTTCTACTTTTTAAATTTAAACAAACAAGAACAAAAACAGTTGAAGACATAATTTTATTAGAAAAAAAAAGGATAACAAAAATAATAACTATACTAATACTAACGTAATACTTAGAAAAGAAATGTTTCATAATTTCAGTTCTCTTGAGGTAATCCCCTAAATATGTCTCCATATTATGTTCGACAATAATTTTGGCAATGCTCTTGCGTTATAGCTTCAGAAGCATTATGAATTTGTGCATACAGTTGATCTTCATCCGTGGGCTGACTTCTCTTTATGATATTTTTCCATTGGTTAAATAGCTCTTCAATTGGGTTTAAAAAATGACTGTACGGTGGCAGAAGTACTGGAACATGTCCATGTGCTCTTATCAATTGTTGAATTTCTTCCGTTCTATGAAATCTGACGTTGTCCATTACAAAATATGCTCCTCCTATATGATCTTCGCCAAAGTGGTCAATTAAAGTTGTCAAGAATTCCCCACCTAACTTGAATGGTGAACAAATATAGTGAACTCATACACATTGCAGCAGCAACAGAATAATTACGACCTCTTAATTAGGCCTTTGTTGGCTCTATTATTTTTCCGTGATCTTCCATACGATCTCCTAAAATTCACTTGAATTCCAAATTCATCAATAAAAAATATTTTTTCTCTGTCAATCATTTTCTGTAATATTGAACAGCATAGTCAAACCTACTTTGCATAGTATCTGGGCTGTTACGCCTTTCTGGCACAAAGGAAATGCGTTTTACGGAATAGTGAAATTCTTTTAACGCTCTGTCAATGGTCGATAAGCTTACCTCTAGTTGTGAATTTCGCTCCAATAATTTGGTTTTTATTTGTTTTAGTGTCAAGGTGCAGTCCTCATCAATCAAATTGCAGATTTCTTCTTGCTCCTATCGAGTAAATTTTTTGGGGCGATGCCCAACACTTTTCTTATTCATCTCGTTGCTTTTCTTTATACACGTGGTAAATTTTTCTTACTGTGTCTGGCAAAACATTGAATTGCCGTCCTATGTGGACTGCCGAACTACCATCGTTCATTGCTCTGATAATAAGAGTACGTACCTCGTTGGAAATTTTGTTGTTCTGTCTTCTTTCAGCAATCATTTACATTTACGCAATTTTTACGCAATTTACATTGTGATTTAATAATAATGAGAAATTGATTTAACAAATAAGGAAACACTTCTGACAAAAAAAAATTGTTTGACAAACACAGCACTCTGTTTAATATAGATAGGAAATAGTTTTGAGAAATAGGGAAATACAATTGACAAAAGAGGAAAACCAAAAGAAAAAGACTGTAAATATGAACCAACAGGATTCTAATAAGATTGTGTAAATTAAACACGGAAAATGGTTGGTTAATGTAAGTTGAACTCACATTTACCAACCAAGCTGGCAAATGAAGACATATACCTATAAAAATGTACATTTATCTTATTTATTTTCACCTTTTTGTTTACGTTATAAAAATCGTGGAAAATAAATGGAGAATACGACCCTCATTAAAATATAGGGTTGTGGACTTACCTGGTGTAACTGTTGTTAATCGTCTTTGGCACTGTTTAACTAAGATCGGAATGCAAAAATGAAGCTTTTACATTGCTTGGTTGAATAAATATTCGTGTCCTGAAAATAATTGCTGACATCTTCAAGGTGACAATTAGTAGACGTGGACGCAACTGACTCGAAGTTGCCGCTTTTTTTTTCTAAGAAAATTTTAATTTTTTTAAACGATTTAACATTTTTTTTACGATATATTGATATTTTCTCGGAAGTAAATATATAATAATAACCTAATTTCTGGTCTAATCATCATCAAATTTAGTTCAAAATAAAAAAAAGGAAAAATTTTAATTGTTCCAGAAAAAAAAAATTAATGATTTTCTTCAAAATAAATAAAAAAGGAAAACGCCACGTACTCCATCTGGAAAATAGAAATAATTACTATTTCTCAATTTAGCTTGTCGGTCACAATTTCTCCATTAGGCTGTAAGAAAAGTAGACGTGGCAACGCCCAGATGAAGATTGCGTACGCACACTTTTTGTCACATGACCAGAAATTTATGAGCCGGTGCGTCAAATGTTTTTAGGACAACAAAAACACGAATATTTATTGAACGAAGCAATGTAGAAGCTTCATTTTTGCTTTCCGATTTTAGTTAAATAGTGCCAACAACAGTTTCATTAGGTAAAACGTCCGCAACCCAAGTTTCAATGAAGGTGAGTATTCTGCATAATTTAAGTAGAACAATATTCGATAAAATTTCTTGAAGATCTAAATATGAACCAGCAGGATTCTAATAAGATTGTGTAAATTAATCCTTAACCAAACAATAACCAAGCTGGCAAATGAGTACATATACCAGTAAATATGTAAATTTGCCTAATTTATCTAAACTGTTTTGTTTACATTTTAAAAATGGTTTTAAGATCATCGAATCACAACTTGTTTTGATATCAAGTACTGTATAACTGTTGCATCCAAATATGTGCCGTTTGTTTTGAAAATGGTTCCAGTCCATTTGATGTTGTTTGGAGAAAATCACAGGTTAACATATTAGTCGCTGCGCAATTTCCTATATTCCCTAATTTTAAATTGAACAAAGTCGTGGTATTTTTTAAGACAGGGTTTTCCAAACTTTCCACCCATGCGTACCCCTTTGAAACATTTTTTTCCCTTCGTACCCCGAAGGGTAGTTTTTAAAAAAATTGGAAAAATTTTGAGTTATGCTATTAAAAACAGAAACTGTACTGATAATGTTCAAGTAATATCGCAAGTCATATAGTAATCGTAGGTAAAGTAATAGTAATATAGTAAACATAATTCTTCTTTTGGAATGAAAGATTTTTTGGTGAAAATGTTCTTCTTCTCTTTAAGAGAGTTTCTAGGGTACTTGCCTTTAAATACATAAAAACAATCTTCAAATTTTATCGTCAGCAGTTGGTAAAATAAACTCTTGGTTATAGGTATATAAGAATTATAAAAGAAAAACAGTAATTTAAAAACAGAAGAAACAGAAGATAGTTTTGATTTGTATTGTATTAATTATCTGTCAAGAATGATTAAACTATTTCAAATTAACAGCTAATTCACAGGATTCAAACATTATATAAAAAGTAATATTTGATGCATTATTTTTTATGAAATTTTTCAAATTGTTATTTGTCTTTTTATTTTCGCTTTGTCACACACAAAAAATTAAAAAAAATGGAAAATCTTCTCGCACTCCTTTCAAATTTTTGCGTACCCCTTGAGGTACGCGTTAGGGTTTTCTACCCTGGTACCCGGATCCGGGTATATCCGAGTATATACAATTTTTACTACCGGGTACTATTTCATTGTCAGACCCGGGTAGTCCGGGTACCTACTTTGATATAAAAAATCATCACAAAAATTATTACTAAAATATAAAAATACTATTAGCAAATTTACACTACAAACAATTAAAATAACTCTAAAGAAGCCGTTGAGTTTTTTTACAAAAATGCAGTAGATATGATTTGAAATAGTAGACTTAGGAGGTTAGGTTTGGTTATGTCGCCACATTTTGTTTTTATTTCGTTGAATTTTGATTAAAATTGTTCAGTGAACGTTGGCTTATTGAATTAAATATTATTAATACAAAATAAAAAATTGTATCTAGTGAATAACTTCGTAGTTTTCGTAGGCAAAATGGATAGACCTGTTTCTGGAGTACGGAAATATTTTAAAAAAATACAGAATAAGGAATCAGTACAATGTTGAATATGCCCAAAATATCCTATGAAGGCTCTTCAAAAAGTGTCTTATTAAAACATTTTTATTTACGTGCGAAAAAGAAGTGCTATCGACATCGTCTTCTCAAACTTATTCTGAACAAAGTTTAAGCCTATAGTCCATTTTTTTAAGAATGCAGTAACTAGAAACCTGATTTACACTATTACAAATGTTCAATCTAGTTACAAAATTTGGCCCTAAATTCAAATATAGTTACTTGAATATAAAACAAAAATACAGATTAAATACACCAAATGACAACAATAGTAACAAAATACAAACAAATAAATGGAGAAAAACGCAAAATATCTAAATGATACAAACAGATCACATGACAATTGTGAAGTGACACGGCAGCCATTGACAACTAACAGCTGCAAATGTATGTGTAAAGAAAGAGAGAAAAGAGGTTGAGATGGAGAAGTAAATATGGTTGGTGTGAACTCCTCCTCGATTTAAACCAATCAGAGAAGAAGATCAAATAAGTCCTATCTTCCCTGTACTGCATTCTTAAAAAAAAGGACTATAGTTCCAAAAAGACCGCGAATAACAATTTTCTTCGACTTTGTATAAAGTTTCCGAAATTGTTGCATGCTTGAGACGGTATTTCCATTCGGGCTGTCACTCGTAGTAAATTCAACCCAGCAGCTTTTCATCACAAACAGCTTACTCTACCAAAAAGCGAAGGCAGGACAATGGAACTAGTTCCTAATTAGTTAATGAGAACTAGACTGTTTAACTGTGTGACTGATTGTACAATTAAGGCGACATGCTTCACTATACCGTAATAAAATAAAACATTGTTATAAGAAATTGTTTCTTTTTCTGCAAAAATTGCAAATACCCGGGTATACCCGGCTATATGAAAAAATAATACCCGATACCCGGGTATTAAAAAAAGTCGGGTATGCGAATACCCTAGTACGCGTAACACACTGGGGGAAGCACTCGTTTAAGATATTAAATATTACATAGTTATTAATAAAAAGTTCACTAAATTAATCACAAATTGACAATATTTTCAAAATAAACTAGTCTACTCTCGTGTGGTCTTGTCTGTTCTTATCTGGTTTCTGTCTGTTCTTGTCTGGTATTGACTTGTATCATCTGTTATTGCCTGGTCTTGTCTGTTATTGTCTGGACTTGTCTGGTCTTCTCTGGTCTTATCAGGTCTTGTCTGGTCTTGTCTGGTCTTATCTGGTCCCTTCCGTTCTTGTTTAGTCTCGTCTGGTTTCGTCTGTTCTTGTCTGGTTTTGCATAGTCTTGTCTGGTCCTGTTTGGTCTTGTCTGCTCTTGTCAGGTATTGTCTGGTCTTGTCTGGTCTTGTCTGGTCTTGTTCGGTTTTGTCTGATCTTGTCTGGTCTTGTGTGATCTTTTCTGGTCTTGTCTGGTCTTGCCTGGTCTTGTCTGGTCTTGTCTGGTCTTGTCTGGTCTTGTCTGGTCTTGTCTGGTCTTGTCTGGTCTTGTCTGTTCCTGTCTGGTCTTGTCTGGTCTTGTCTGGTCTTGTCTGGTCTTGTCTGGTCTTGTCTGGTGTTGTCTTGTCTTGTCTGTTGAATCTGAACAGGCAGGTTTTGTTTGTCTGGTCTGGTCTGGTCTTCTCAATTTTTTCAGGTTCCTTTTTGGATCAGCGGGAATAAAAAATATAAAAAATTGGCGTGATTCAAACTTACTTAGTCTTAATGTGAGTAAGACTGTGGTACTTCCGTTTCCTTTAACAGCTGCTGGAGAGCCAGCAGAAACTTTTCGTCTGTTGATTCACAGAACGTGTTGTTCTGAGCAGGTTTGCTCTTGTGATCCAATCCAGTTGGTCGATAGCAATTAAATACATACTTATTAAATACTTATATGGTGGACCGACACCATATAATATGTGCTGCAGACTCAGGAAGACAATTTATAAGTTTGTACAACTGAGATCTGTACTGTCTGCAGAGCAGGTGAGAATAGTTCTCCTGGCGCTGGTCAGGTCCATTGTTGAGTATGGAATTGTGGGTTGGGGCAATTGTCGTCAGACTGTGCCAGAACCGCTAAATTTGGTATATAAAAGAATAATAAAAATATGTCTAAAAAATCCACTAGATTATCCCTTAGCTTTTAATTTTACTGAATTTTGGACTTTAAATATTCAAAATTTGTTTAATTTAATTCTGTAAAATTCAATCACACGACTCGTAGACAACAACGCATGCCTCTGTACGAGCCTCGCAGCCCGACCTCATTGGCTGAGAGGAACGTGGCACGCTGGGGTCTCAGACTTTACAATAGCCTACCTGAGGAGGTCTCCTTGTTCATGAGGTATAACTGTTACTGCGGAGCAATATCACTGATTCTAAATTCATAGCAGAACTTCTTATTTTTTTTTAAATTATTTTTTTGATTTTCCAAAAAAATAATAACATTGAGAACATTATTTTATTTTAATTTTGTATTACGGTAATATTTTATTTTTATTGTAGGATAAAAGAAGTTGTGTTCATTTTCTTCAGCAGCTTTCATTTTCTTGTTTGTCTATTCTATGTAGGTACGTGCCAAACAACGACGCCGTGTCCGGATATTGCCTGCGTCCCACTTCCTTTCGTGCCATTTTGCCACGTCGGGTATGAATGTTTTTGCCCAGCCTTGATATTTTACCCATTGAGTCTGCCACTTTTCGAGCGTCGCGCCCCTGATCTCCGTTTTGTGTTTACATCCTTTGCAGTACAGCTCTATTCTTTCCTCTATCTGTAGTCTGATTGGGGGTAGCGCGGCGATAGCAAGTGCCGCCTTCGTTGCGATGGTTCTGTACCCGGAGATAATGCGCAGGGCCATGGTTCTATTTATCCTCTCCATCATATTATGGTATCTTTTGGTATCTTTTGTATTTTGTATCTTTTTTGTTATTGACCTAACTGCTGTGGTTAGGATTCTTCTCTTGTTTGTACTCGGTCCTCCCACGTTGGGGGTTATCGCGTTAAGAGCATGAAGGCCTTGTGTGCCTTTGCGCAGGTTTGGCGGATGTGCGTGGTCATTCTGAGGTCCTTATTTAGGTATATCCCAATGCATTTGGCGGATGGTTTACTGTCGAAAATAGTGCTTTCTGCTTGGACCTGCAAATTTTTTATTTTTCTTCTTCCTGCCAGGAGGACGATCTCTGTCTTTGCTGGAGCTATCTTGATCTCAATTTTTTTAACTTGTTTATAACTCTATTTGCTGCATACTGTGAGGCTTCCTCTAATAACGTTAGAGTCCTTGCTTTGATGACAATGGCGAGGTCATCTGCGAAGGCTACAAGCTTGGCTTCAGCTCCTATGTCCAGACGTAATATCTCATTATAGTAGATATTCCACAGTGCCGTTCCCAGGACTGAACCCTGCGGAGCCCCTGTTGTGACTTCGATATTATCCCACTGTGGGGTCACTATGTATCTACCACTGAGATACGATTTTATTATCTGTGTAAGATATGCGCTTACTTTGACCTTTTCCAGTGCTTGTATTATTTTTTTCCACGGAGCCGAGTTAAATTCGTTTTCTATGTCTATAAGCATTACTACGTAGAATTCTCTGTTTTTGTATGCCTTTATTGCTATGTTGTTAGGTGTTTCCATGACTTTCTTTATGGCATCTAACGTGGATCTCTCTTTTCGGAAGCCAAACTGGTTCTCATGTATCGCCTTTTTGTCTTCTAATTCGATTTTAAGCCGATTTTTTACTAGGGCTTCTAGTAATTTTGCTCCTGAGTCTAAATGGCATATAGGCCAGTATGCCACCGGTTTGGTTGTATCTTTTCTCGGTTTCTCTATCAAGATTAATCGTGCGATTTTCCATTTAGCTGGGAACGTGCCAGATGTCAGGCATTTATTTATTACTGTGGCTGCAATATCCGGGCAGGCGGTTGCTACGTATTTCACGACCTCCGGTGGGATGTGGTCCATCCCTGGTGCCTTTTTTCTTTCATTTTCTTGGCAATTTGTACTATTTCTTCTTCTGTGGCTTTTGGTACGTATTCCAGTTTATTGGTAGGCCAGACGATTTTTTCTCTCTCCAGGAATAGTTTTTTCATTTGCTTTAGTGTGTCTTCTTTGGTATGATTCATCTGGGATTTTCCCTTGAGTTTACTCGTAACAATTTTATACGCTCGGCCCCATATATCATTGTCGAGTTCCGAGCATAGTTCTTTCCAGGCTTTGTTTTTGTTGCTCCTTGGAGAGCCTTTTTTTTAATTTTATAGATTCTTAGGTCTTGTCTGCTGTTGTATGGTCTTGTCTGGACTTATCTAGTCTTGTCTGCACTTGCCTGGTCTGGCCTTGGCTTATCTGGACTTATCAGGTCTTGCTTGATTTTGTGTGGTCTTGCGTGGCATAATCCAGTCCCGTCTGGTCTTGTCTGTTTGCCAGTTTCAATAATTACTGAGGTAATAAGCAATGATATAGGATACCTATAAATAATTAAAATCTAATAATATTCATGATAAATGCAAATTAAATAGAAGTTGGGTTTATCTAATGCACTTATTGTTAGTCTACATCAGTGTTTCCCAAACTTTCGATCCATGTGTACCCCTTTCAAATATTTTGAACACGTCGTACCCCTTAGTAGAAAATTTCTGGGATATTCTATTGAAAACAAAAACTGTTCATATATTTTTTAAATAATATCCTCAGATTGGGATTTATTTTTATAAATTTAAAAAAAATGTTCTTCTTTATAAGAGAGTTTCGGCTTGTCTTTAAATGCATAAAAACAATCTTTGAAGCATTTTATCGTTAACAGTTTAAAAATCATAAAAGAAAATGTAAGTCATTTAAAAACGGAATTTCTCAGAAGATAATTTTGTTTTGTATCGTATTTATTAGCTGTCCAAAATGATTGAAATGTCGCAGAGTTACAGATAATCCATAGGAAATAACAGATAGCTTGCAATATATACGATTATTGATTTAAACATTTTATAAAAAGTTCTTTTTATATATGCTTTGGCACACAAAATAAAGGAAAATTAAAAAAAATCTTTTCTTACCCCTTGCAAACCCCTCGAGTACCCCTTGGGGTACGAGTACCACACTTTAGGAAACACCGGTCTACATGGACACATATGTGGAAACAGATTTATGTATTTATAAGTTATAAGTAACATTTATATATTTATAAGTAACTTACACACAAACTCCCAGTCCAAACAGTTAATGATGCAATTGTTTCTAAACTTATATTGCTGACATTCACAAAAACATTGATGGTGATTAAAATGTTCAAAGTGATGTGGGTATAGAAAAACAACATTTCCCATTGAAAAATTTGGTTAAAGCTCTCCACCAAATTGCAAATTGTGTCGTGTAATTTGGAGATGCATAAAATTTCTTCTTCAATTTCCAGTTTTCCTCTGCAAATAATCCAAATAGAGGATAATCCCGATTTTTCCCGAAACTTTCTGTTAACCACTACTTGCCGTGCATGGATCGATTTCAAAATGAAACATTTCAAGACACAGATTAGGAAAATGAAGTACATCTGCAAATAAAAGTTGAAACCGTAGAACAAATAATAGGACATGAGTTTACTCCATAGGTACAAATCCGGGAGATAAAACGAAAACGCGAACAAATTTTAAACTGCAAATATAACTGTGACATGTTTAGCGACAGGAACCTTGAGGGCATTTTTAAACAAAATTGGGTCAATTCTATTGAACGTGTTGAACAGCGTCTCAAACTCTTGCAAATTGCTGCGTGAAGATTTCACAACCATAAGCAGAGTTGAATCTGTGCTAACAACAGTAGAAATTGTAACTAGACCAGTTAAATCGATTTTGAACCTGACCAGGCTAGATCTCCGTAAACCGACGCAGCGAAAGCGCACATATTTATTAAAACTACGACAGAAATCTTGAATTTGTTCGATTTAAATTTATTGCTTTTGCCAAACGTTGGTGACAAACCAAAAAAACTGCAGCAATTTAACAGAGACGAAAGTTCCGCTCCTACCGACATTTCACTCACTAATGAAAACAGCTAGTAATTACTTACCGGTTTTAATTGAATTAATTTCAATATTTAGTGAGACAACAAGAAACTAATATTTCACCATTAACTTAAATTGAGTTTATTGTAGTCTAGTGTTGTGTACACAGTCATAATTTGTTTATTGCTACTTGACATTGGTTTCTAGGACATGTCTGGGCTTGCCTGCTCTGGTCTGGGTATGTCAGGGTCGTCCTGTCCGGTATACAGTTCTACTCTGACAGATATATTTTACTGACTAAAGAACAACTTAGGTACCAATAAGTTGAACATCCAAACCAGTGGTCGGTAAACCTGCGGATCACGATTAGTATTGTATATATTCATATTGGTATTGGTATTGTATCTTTTCTTAGTTCTGCGGCTTTTCAAACACTTCATCGCACTTTCTTCAATTAACTTTTAAACTTTTTGATCGATTTTTAGGGTTCCGTACAAAAAACGGAACCCTTATAGGATCACTTTGTTGTCCCTCTGTCTGTCTGTCTGCCTGTCTGTCTGTCTGCCTGTCTGTCCGTCTGTCCGTCTGTCCGTCTGTCCGTCTGTCCGTCTGTCCGTCTGTCCGTCTGTCCGTCTGTCCGTCTGTCCGTCTGTCCGTCTGTCCGTCTGTCCGTCTGTCCGTCTGTCCGTCTGTCCGTCTGTCCGTCTGTCCGTCCGTCCGTCCGTCCGTCCGTCCGTCTGTCTGTCCGTCAAGACCATTTTTCTAAGGAACGCGTAGAGGTAACAAGATGAAATTAGTATCAAATACTCGGGTCTGCGGTCTCTTTCAGCTGTGAAAAAATCAAACTTGTAAGTCAACGAAATCAAAAGATATTACTGTTTATGTCGCATATTTTGCGATTTCACAAGGAATCAAAACCTATAGGGTATTTCCCGTTGACCTAGAATCATGAAATTGGACAAGAAGCGGTGTCTTACAGCACATGTAAAAATCTGAAAACCGTAAATATGTAGTTTAATTACAAGAAAAATGCGAATTTACTATTAGAAACTTATGAAAATACACTAATGTGTTGCGTGGTATTGTCAGGCACCAGAAGCATATGGGTTGCATACAGTTAGGTCCTCCTCGGTTAACGTAATTTGTACGGAACCCACGGTGCACGAGTCACAACTCGCACTTTATTTTTTATTTTTTTTTCAGATTTTTGCCTAACTTTATTTTATTATGTACTCCTATAATTTTTTTGAGTCGTGTGAGTTCTGGCAACATTTCGAATAGTTCTAGAGTTCTTGCTTGAAAATTGCAATAGTTCCGGGGAATTTCGGGCAGAAATCGAGAAAAATAATTTGGGGGCCAACTTCACGCAGCCCCCACTTTTTCTTGGAAAAAGAGTTCTGATGTAATATTTCAGTTCTTTATATGGAGTTCTAAAGTTCTCAATCGATAATGCATATATTTCCAAAAAAATCTGATCTTTTTTTTCTGATCTCAAAAAAAAAGAAGATTTTTTCGTTTTTTTAGTTTCCGCTTGTATTAAGACAGATTTACAAAAAAAATGCTTAGACATTTTTGTAAAATCAATATCTATAAATTTATTTATAAAAAACTTTCGACGAAGATAAAAAAGTAATAATACAAGAGTTCTGAGTAGCCGCCGGAGAGTTCTGAACAAATAACCTATACAATTTCTTTGTAAAACCAATATTAAAGAAGTTATAAGCAAAAATGGGGCGCTAAATTTTTGAAAATTTCAGAATTAAAAAAGAAATAAATTTGTTTCATGTTAAGAGTGTCATGTTAAGAGTTCTGTTAAGAGTTCTGCGTAGCCCTTCGAGAGTTCTGAACAAATATCTTTTATAATTTCCATGTCCGGCCAATATTAAAGAAGAAATAAGCAACCCCGTTAAGTTTTTTGAACATTAAAGAATTCAAAAAAATATTTCTTTTTCATGAGTTCTGTTAAGAGTTTTGAGAAGCCCCCCGAGAGTTCTGAACAAATACAATATTATTACCTTGTCAAACCAATATTAAAGATGTTATAAGTAAAAACGGGGCGCTAAATTTTTTAACATTCATGAATTGATAAAACTGAAATCGTCCCGTTTTTGTTATAACTTCTTTAATATTGGTTTGTCAAAGAAATTGTATAGGTTATTTGTCCAGAACTATCGGGGGCTACTCAGAACTCTCATCAAAACTCATGAAAAAAAATATTTTTTTCAATTTTTTAATGTTCAATGTCTTTTTTGCCTATAACTTCTGTAATATTGGTCGGACGTGGAAATTATACCAGAGGTTTGTTCAGAACTCTCGAGGGCCTACCCAGAACTCTTAACAGAACTCATGGATTTTTTTGTTTTTTGGAATTCTGCAATTTTCAAAAATTTTGCGCCTCGTTCTTCCTTATAAGTTCTTTAATATTGGTCGGACATGGAAATTATACAAGAGATTTGTTTAGAACTCTCGAGGGGCTACCCAGAACTCTTAACAGAACTCATGGTTTTTTTTTTTTGAATTCTGTAATTTTCAAAAATTTTGCGCCTCGTTTTTGCCTATAACTTCTTTAATATTGGTCGGACATGGAAATTATACAAGAGATTTGTTCAGAACTCTGGAGGGGCTACTCAGAATTCTTAACAGAACTCATGGAAAACATTTTCTTTTGAACTTCTTTAATATTGGCTTGGCAAAGAAATTGTGTAGGTTATTTGTTCAGAACTCTCCGGGGCCTACTCAGAAATCTTGTAATTTTTTTATCTTAGTCGAAAATTTTTTATAAATAAATTTATAGATATTGATTTTACAAAAATTTCCAATAAGCATTTTTCGTAAATCTGCCTTAGTACAATCGGAAGCCGTTATCAGATTTTTTTTTAATTTTCAAAAATTAAGAAATTTTGCAAAAAAAAAGTTTGCATTATATGCATAAATATATGCATTTTCCATTGAGAACTCTAGAACTCTATATAAAGAACTGAAATATCAGAACTCTTTTGCCCGAAAAAGAGGAGGCTGCGTGAATTTGGCCCCCAAATTGTTTTTATCGATTTCTGCCCGAAATTGCCCGGAACTATTGCAATATTCAAGCAAGAACTCTAGAACTACTCGAAATCTTGCCAGAACTCTGAAAAAAAATTCAATTTTTCAAAAATTCGGGGGCCAACTATTTCACACGACTATTTTTTTTTTATTAATGGCACATAGAAGTCAAAATTACTACAAAACTACTTACAATACATAAATTAGATTAAATAAGTTTTAAAATGATTTATAAAACTACTCACTCTCTAATGGTGCTACAGTCCTAATTAGGACGTGAACCTTCTCCCACTGCCTACACTTGTGCTTGGTGTGATCTTAGATACAAGTATAGGGAAACCTTAACGTTTTTAACGTGCTTGACGAGCTACTATTAGGGGAGGTTTCTTGGCAGATATTTTACTGTGATGACTTTGCCACAGTCATGCCCAGGAGGACGGTAGCTTATTTTTCCATACCTAGAATTTGAACTCTTGACTTGTGGCTTAATAATCTGACACCTTGACTGCTAGGACACCACCGCCTTATATATAAAACTTCTATGTGGTGTTAATACGTAGGCTAAAATCAACGCTTAAAAATTGAGCTCATATTAACGGCCATCTTCAAAGTTCATTTAAAGTTAGGGTTGATCACAATTTGCAGCAAAAGCAGGATACTTGCATGATAGACATGCTAGGACTTCGCTTAAACATTTTGTGCAAATAGAATACAGACAAGTTGCAACAAGTACGAATGAAATCAAGCACATTGTAACACAATTGGTGTAACTTGTTCCGCCTGGTCTTGTCAGATCTTATATTGTCTGATATCGCCTTGTCTTGTCTGCTCTCGTTTGGTCATGTGTAAGCTTGGAATATTGAAACAACCTACAAGTAAATAGGAGATCCACAAGATCGTAGAGATAACGGTTCTCCAAGTCAATACGAAAAAAGGATTTAGAAGTATTCCAATTACGTGCAAGATGGTACTGAGTAAATGGAGCATTGACACGCATGTGTGCCATCCAAAATATTCATCAAGGACGTCGACCAAATCTACAATGATGCCATTCAACGTGATTAATTCGTCGACTTGTAAAATCTTGATGCTTGCGATTAATTCGTTTACGGCGCGAATTTTCCATCGCAGATGTCGCAATATGTTTACTTGCAAATTAATCACAGTAAAGGTATACACCATCTGAATCTGGTCATGAACGACGAATTGGTAAGCATAAAAGTCCATGTCGCAATACCAAGTCGATGCGTCAAGTGCGGCAACGGCCAGAAAAGTGATTAGCGCGAAAGTGAATTTCAATGTGACACAGGGAATGTGGATGTTGGTTTTGACCCCGAGGGCTAATAATTTGTTGTCGATGAGGTTGAAGTAGCTGAAGATCAGATGGGTTTTGGCAAGGTTCCAATTGTAAGAACCCATTAAAGTCAAAATGTTTGTTAACGTACCAAACACCGTTGAAATGCACGATAGAATCACTTGTAGTTCGGAAAGATTTTCCATGTTTAACGTCAGCTTGCCGTATAGGGTATAAGCACAAGTCAATAGAAACACAAGCGTGGTGGTGTAAGAACTCGCAATAGACTTTTCGAACAATTTGGTTTTCCGGTTGTAGACGGGAACTAGACCAATAAAACCGACAACGAGCAAAATTGTCTATAAATTTTCTGCGACTTGCATTTTGAAGGCACTATTTCGACCGAATAAACTTTTACCAATGCTTTGAGAACGACTGGAAATGCTCATTTATAGGAATCGTTCGTCGTTTGTTTAAACACGTTAATACATTGAAAGGTTGTGACACAAAGATAAATCCCTCACTTTACCTAAATTAAACTATCTACTTTCTGTCGTAACTCTTGAATATTGAAATTATATTTCATTGTTGAAATAACATTACTCGGAAAAAAGACTGGATGGAAAGTAGAATAACTTCAATATCAATTTCGATAGCATTAATGTGAATAAAATATTATAGTATTGTTATGTTTTGTCTGGTCTTGTCTAGTCTCGTCTGCTTTTGTCTGGTTGACTCCGGTCTCATCTCGTCTCGTCTGGTCTTGTCTGTTCTTGTCTGGTCTTGCCTGGTGTTGTCTGGTCTTGTCTGGTCTTGTCTGGTTTTGTCTGGTCTTGTCTGGTCTTGTCTGGTCTTGCCTGGTCTTAGCTGGTCTTGTCTGGTCTGGTGTTGTCTGGTGTTGTCCTGTCTTGTCTGGTTTTGTCTGGTCTCGTCTGGACTTGTCTGGTCTTGTCCGGTCTTGTCTGGTCTTGTTTGGTCTTGTCTGGTCTTGTCTGGTCTTGTCTGGTCTTGTCTGGTCTTGTCTGGTCTTGTCTGGTCTTGTCTGGTCTTGTCTGGTCTTGTCTGGTCTTGTCTGGTCTTGTCTGGTCTTGTTTGGTCTTGTCTGGTCTTGTCTGGTCTTGTCTGGTCTTGTCTGGTCTTGTCTGGTCTTGTCTGGTCTTGTCTGGTCTTGTCTGGTCTTGTCTGGTCTTGTCTGGTCTTGTCTGGTCTTGTCTGGTCTTGTCTGGTCTTGTCTGGTCTTGTCTGATCTTGTGTGGTCTTGTCTGGTCTTGTATGGTCTTTTCTGGTCTTATTTGGTCTTGTCTCGTCTTTTCTGGGCATAATGAAACAACCTACAAGTAAATAGGTTAATAACTTCAATATCAATTTCGATAGCATTAATGTGAATAAAAAATTATAGTATTGTTATGTTTTGTCTGGTCTTGTCTAGTCTCGTCTGCTTTTGTCTGGTTGACTCCGGTCTCGTCTCGTCTGGTCTTATCTATTCTTGTGTAGTCTTGCCTGGTCTTATCTGGTCTTGTCTGGTCTTGTCTGGTCTTGTCTGGTCTTGTCTGGTCTTGTCTGGTCTTGTCTGGTCTGGTGTCGTCTGGTGTTGTATGGTGTTGTCTGGTCCTGTCTGGTTTTGTCTGGTCTCGTCTGGTCTTGTCTGGTCTTGTTTGGTCTTGCCTGGTCTTAGCTGGTCTTGTCTGGTCTGGTGTTGTCTGGTGTTGTCTTGTCTTGTCTGGTTTTGACTGGTCTCGTCTGGTCTTGTCTGGTCTTGTCCGGTCTTGTCTGGTCTTGTCTGGTCTTGTCTGGTCTTGTCTGGTCTTGTCTGATCTTGTGTAGTCTTGTCTGGTCTTGTCTGGTCTTGTCTGGTCTTGTCTGGTCTTTTCTGGTCTTATTTGGTCTTGTCTCGTCTTGTCTGGGCATAATGAAACAACTTACAAGTAAATAGGAATTCCAAATGATCATGGAGCTAATGGTTCTGAAAGACAACACGAAAATAGGATTCAGAATTACTCTAATTCCCAGCAAAATGGTGCTGGCTAGATGGAGCAATGACATGCATGTGTGCCAAATCCCCAATGATGCCATTCAATCTGATTAATTCGTCAACTTGTAAAATCTTGATGCTTGCGATTAACTCGCTTACGGCGCGAATCCTCCATCTCCGATGGCACAATATGTTCACTTGTAAACTAATCACAGTGAAGATGTAGAACACCTGAATTTGGTCAAATAACATGAATTGGTGCGCGTAATAGTCGTAATACCACCCCAATACGCCAAGTGCAGCAATGGCCAGAAAGATGATTAGCGCGAAAGTGAATGTAACACAGGGAATTTGGATGTTGGTTTTAACGCCGAGGGCTAACAATTTGTTGTCTAAGAGGTTAAAGTAGTTGAAGATCAGATGGGTGTTAACAAAGTTCTAATTACAAGAACCCGTTAATGTCAAAATGTTTGTTACCGCACCAAATATCGTGGAAATGCACATTAGAGTTATTTGTAGTTTCGAAATTTGAAGTTCCTTGTTTAACGTTAGCTTGTTGTAAATGAAATAAGCACAAGTCAATAGAAACACAAGCGAGGTTGTGTAAGAACGCGCAAAGGACTTTTCGATCAATTTGGTTTTTCGGCTGTAAACGGAAACTAGACCCAATACAACCGGCAACCAGCAAAATTGTCTTTAAAGTTTCTGCCACCAGCATTTTGAAGGCACTATATTGACTGAGTAAACTTTTACTAATGCTTTGGTACCAACTGGAAATGCTCATTTATAGGAATCGTCCGCCGCTTATGCAAACACGTTAACAAATTGAAAGATTGTGACACAAAAATAAATACTTAATATACTCTTATATAAATACTATAAATACTCTATAATATAAATACTCTTACTAAATTAAATTACTTTTTGTTGAAATACTTGCATATTGAAATTATACACGCAATAACATTACTCTAATAACTCCAATATCAATTTCGATAGCATTAATTTGATACAAAATCATAGTATTGTTATATTTTGTCTGGTATTGTCTAGTCTCGTCTGGTTTCGTCTGGTCGAGTCCGGTCTGGTCTCGTCTCGTCTTTTCTTGGCTGGTCTTGTCTGGTCTTATCTGTTCCTGCCTGGTCTTGTTTGTTCTTGTCTGGTTTGTCTGGTCTTGTCTGGTCTTGTCTGGTCTTGTCTGGTCTTGTCTGGTCTTGTCTGGTCTTGTCTGGTCTTGTCTGGTCTTGTCTGGTCTTGTCTGGTCTTGTCTGGTCTTGTCTGGTCTTGTCGGGTATTGTCTGGTCATGTCTGGTCTTGTCTGGTCTTGTCTGGTCTTGTCTGGTCTTGTCTGGTCTTGTCTGGTCTTGTCTGGTCTTGTCTGGTCTTGTCTGGTCTGGTCTTGTCTGGTCTTGTCTGGTCTGGTCTTGTATGGTCTGGTCTTGTCTGGTCTTGTCTGGTCTTGTCTGGTCTTGTCTGGTCTTGTCTGGTCTTGTTTGGTCTTGTCTGGTCTTGTCTGGTCTTGTCTGGTCTTGTCTGGTCTTGTCTGGTCTTGTCTGGTCTTGTCTGTTCTTGTCTGATTTAGTCTGGTCTGACATAAACATATTTTTTTTCGGTTTTTTAAGATAGAGATCATTACTTGAGAGCAGGTTTTCAGTGCTCTATACACCTCTTTTTTCATTCTCGTTTATAGTATTTAAATACGTCGAAACGAGTGCGAGTCTCGAACAGTGTATAGTTTTTATATCTAGTGAGCAATCTTAATATTAAAATATGTATTATACTCGTGAATATAAGTATTTTAATAAATAACTATTTAAAAATGTATGTCAAAACCATGAAATTTTTTAATGGACTGCGGTTTTTAGATACTCAAATTATTTCACGCTGTTAAAAATAGAGTTTTAAAAAAAATCCTGCCAGATCCTGCCCTGCCTTAATAACCCTTGGTAGGTTACATATTTATGCAAAACATATCTGAAAATTAGCTGCTGAAAGTTGCCGGTTTGCCGTTTTCAACCCTCATTGTAGAATGCAAAATAATGTTACATTGTAAATTTGTATTTGACGTTCTATCAGTCCTGATCAACAAAAAAATCTATTCGTTAAATAAACGAAATGTGTTATTAATAACAAACGAATAAAACAATATACCAGGTTGCGGATTATCCGATTTGCGGATTATCCACTATCACATATTTCGCTTAAACTTTTTTTCGCTTAAAATTAGCGGCGTATCATTCCATGAAACATTGAGTCTTTTCCATCCCTCTCAACACTGACAAACGAACAAAAGAATTAAACTCTATCAGGTCAATTGCCAAGAGAATAGCTTTCCAATGACACTCATCCAAAATTTAATAAATATAATACGAAGCCAATTCACAAGGTCCCAAATATACCGGAAAATGCTCTATTCAGATAAAACTTTCGCTAATAGCTAACGTTTTGCGAATACAAAACCAACAATTAGCATTTAAACCTTCTTCCAAATTATCCCACATATTATTTAATGCTAAAGAGAAAATCCACCCCCTCAAAAAATCCGGCGCACACTGGGACGGATTACGAATTAACAGCGACAAAAATAAAATTTTACAATGTCTCACAATTAAGCAAAACCTCTTAAAATGTATTGTTAGATAACCCATCCATAATATTATAAACAAATAAATGCGAAAAACCAATTCCATTGGCTGTGGGAACGTGTTAAACATTGCTCTCGTCCCTTAGGTACCAAAAAGGAATTACTTGCGCTGGATTTTTAACAAAGTAACTACGTCTGTTTTGTGTTTGTGTTAAAAAAATGTAAACTTTTTAAATATGGAGAAAATAGTTTTAAGTATGTATTTACATGTAATAATATCAAATTTATAGAAAGTTTTAATCAATACGGTTAAAAAAAAAGTTTTGTGAAAACGACTATCGTAAATTAAAAAAAAATGTAATAAACTGCAATAAATTGATTTTAAGAAAAAGTTCCGCATAGTTCTGTTAAATTAAATATTTTGTAAAACAAAACAAACATTAACAATTCTATAAAAGCAAAAATCCCATCCACATCGTTCCACCTTACTGAGAATTACACCTTTTTTTCCAGGTAGTCGTGATGACCACCATTTGCAAGAAAGAAAGTTCAATACAAATGAACTATTTTTTGTATTAAGAGATGAAAGTTTTTAAAAATTTTCTTCGTTAAAGTGTAATGAACAATTAGTACAATACGTGTTGGATAAGTTTTGTGTCAACAACGGTTGTGAATTTGTAAAAAAATGTTGCACTTTTGTTATATAAAAAAAATATATTCTTTGCACTAAAATTTGCATTTTTAATTTTTCGCGTACATCTAATATAGACTTTTATATTAAAAATTTTATATTAAAATCATCAGAATGTCATCATAAGGTAATATGTGAGACAAAAATTGAAATAAACTGGATTTAATTTTTGTCGCCGTAAATTCGTAATCCATCCCAGTCGTAATCCATCCCAGTGTGCGGCGTATAGATTGATACTAAACCAAACCAGCAACCATCAACCAGCAAATTTTCTTTAAAATTTCCTGCAACTAACATTTTGTGTCTAAATCGCTTGAATTAAGTTTCATCGCTTGAATTAAATTTCACGAATTTAAGTGAACCTTTAGCAAGATTACGAGTCAATTTATAATAAAAAAAACAAAATATAGGATCTGTTGACGTAGCAGTTACTTTTTATTTCAAATTTTACCACGAAGAAAACCGATTGCTTTTTCTGCTTTGCCCTCGAATATTTGAAAGGAACGGAATTGCAACATCGGTTTCGCTTTCTGCGGTTTGGCGAAATTTTATTTTGAGATGTTTGGAAATTGTCCTTGGAAAAACCAAAACCTTTGGTTTTGTGGAAAATTTGTTTTCCTCGATTTTGTGGAAAACTTGGGCTTTGGACAAGACCATGAGGAACTGGAGAAGTTTGGAGATTTTGCTTCATTTTTGGAAAAATCTTTACTAACAGTTTAGGCTAGACCACAGGGAACATAAGATACTATTATAAAATATGAAGTTTTCCGAAATTTTGAACTAGTAGAGTTTTTTACAAAATTTTCAGATGAACCAAACCTTGGAAAACTGCAAAAGTTGTTGGAAGGTTTGGAGCTTCACCTTGATTTTCGGAAAAATCGATACTTGGATTTTGGACCAGATGATGGGGAACTGAAGAAATTGTAGGAAAATTCTACAAAGCTACACTAAGATTAAACTACAGCCATCAATATGGACCTTGTGGGCTGAATAATTTACCGAAAAATTTCGATTTTATAGATAGTTTTTTGAACGTTAAACCTATCACGGTTTTCGAAATAATTCTTTTCTATTTTTCACAATTATATACTCACAATTTTATAAATTATGTACATACCTGGCGATGTTCACCTATGTAATTGCGTACCTTGTATAGTGTTAAGATAATGTTGTAATAACATCTCTTCTCCGATGAAAATTATATATTTCGGATCTAATCCATGTGCGTTTGGCTGATTTGCTTTTATTTAAATCAGCCCAACGCACATGGATTAGATTCGAAATTCAAAATCTTCATTGGAGAAGAGATGTTATTCAACATTATCATAAGATACCACTTCGCAAGTCCATTTTGTATAAATTGAGTATAGACAAGTTGCAACGAGCACGAAGAAAATCAAAGACATGGTAATACAATTTGGGTATTTAACGATCATAGTTTGATAGATTTTTTTTTTCTGGCCTCGAAATATCGTTAATACCGCTCGGTTAATATCGTTAATTCGTCTTATTTTGTGTGGTCTTGTCAGATCTTACACTGTCTGATATCGTCATGTCTGGTGTGATCTTGTATGGTCTTGTCTGGGCTTGGCATATTGAAACAACTTACAAGTAAATAGGAATTCCATATGGTCATGGAGATAATGGTTCTCCAAGACAACACGAAAAAAGGATGTAGAATTACTCCAATTCCGAGCAAAATGGTGCTGGCTAGATGGAGCATTGCCATGCATGTGTGCCATCCAAAATATTCATTAACGACATTGGCCAAATCTCCAGTGATGCCATGCAACCTAATTAATTCGTCGACTTGTAAAATCTTGATGCTTACAATTAAATCGTTTACGGCGCGAATCCTCCATCTCAGATGGCGCAATATGCTTACTTGCAAAATAGTCACAGTGAAGATGTACAAAACCTGAATCTGGTCAAACAGCATGAATTGGTGCGTGTAATAATCGTAATACCACGCTAATACGTCAAGTGTGGCAACGGCGAGAAAGATGATTAGCGCGAAAGTGAATTTCAATGTAAGATAGGGAATTTGGATGTTGGTTTTGACGCCGAGGGCTAACAATTTGTTGTCGATAAGGTTAAAGTAGTTGAAGATCCGATGGGTTTTGACAAAGTTCCAATTACAAGAACCCGTTAATGTCAAAATGTTAGTTACCGCACTGAATATCGTGGAAATGCACATAAGAGTTATTTGTAACTTCGAAATATATTCCTTGTTTAACATTAGCTTGTCGTAAATGGAATAAGCACAAGTCAATAGAAACACAAGCGAGGTTGTGTAAGAACGCGCAAAGGACTTGTCGAACCATTTAGTTTCCCGGCTGTAGACGGGAACTAGACCAATACAACCGAGAACGAGCAAAATGGTCTTTAAATTTTCTGCCACCAGCATCTTGAAGGCACTATTTCGACTGAGTAAACTTTCACTAATGCTTTGGGACCGACTGGAAATGCTCATTTATAGGAATCGTCCGCCGCTTATGCAAACACGTTAATAAATTGAAAGATTGTGACACAAAAATAAATCCTTCACTTTACCGAAATTAAATTACTTTTTGTTGTAATTCTTGCATATTGAAATTATATTTCATTGTCGCAATAACATTCTCTAATAACTTCAATAACAATTTTGATAGCATAAATCTGAATAATAATCATTGTACTTCTCAAATTAATTCTCAATTAATTATATAATTTATAATAATTTTCAATTTAATCATTGTATTGTAAATCTGGTCTTGCCTAGTATTGTCTGGTATTGTCTGGTCTTCTCTCGTCCGGTTTTATCTTATCCTGGCTGGTCTTCTCTGGCCTTGTATGGTCTTGTCTGCTCTTGCCTGGTCTTGTGTGGTCCTGTTTGGTCTTAAACATTTCTTGATTATGTGTATATATTTATGTCTAATCTTATCTAATATAGAAATGAAAGAAACTAACATATAAACAACCTGCCCAAGTTGTTAATGATGCAATTGTTCCTAACTCAATTTGTGTCCATTTACCAACAAAACACCAACTTGTTAGGCGATTCTAAATCTTCAAACATTCCGTTAAGTTTAAAAAAAAACTAGTCGCAAATTGATCGAATGTACTATAACAGTTCAAAGTGCTAATTAGTAAGACTAAAGACAAATGCATGTAGATAATTAATTGGTTAATATTGTATAATAATTCGGTCTTGAATCGATCCGCAAATAAGTATCCCAGAGGTATGATAATATGACGAACAAATTTGAAAACGAATATTTAACTGCAATGTGCTTCACACCAGGAATCTTGATTGCATTTCTCAAGAAATAGATATCAATCGTGTTAAACGTGGCGAGATTAGTTGAAATCCTTCCAAATAGGGAATATGTATGAAATTAAATTTGGTTCAAATATTTGATATACACCGCATGTGTATATGAATGATGCATGAATCGCATGTAATAACTGTCATATCTTCTTCTTGTTT
Source organism: Phosphuga atrata (assembly GCA_944588485.1). NCBI lineage: Eukaryota > Metazoa > Arthropoda > Insecta > Coleoptera > Silphidae > Phosphuga > Phosphuga atrata. The sequence continues at coordinate 48,856,959 of OX155900.1, read as the reverse complement.
CAAATAGGCCTACTTTGGACCACGCTTGTTCAACTGTTGGGCTTTGATCTTTGCCCAGTATTGTCACATCTTTTGCCGGTGTAACTCCTTTCTCTCTTCTCTCCAGGGGGTACCTTTCCTTCGGGGTTTTTTCTGAAATCCAAGGACTTCAGGGTGCGTCTCACAGACTGTCTGTTTTCGAGATCTGTTTTTCCCAGTTCTTTAATATCTCGATTTTCTCGGTTTCTGTCGACCAAGTAGTACGAACCTTCTTGTTTTGCCAGAAGGCGAACAGACGGTTGGTTAGTCGGTTGGAGGCAATCTAGCAACGTGGCCATAGAAAGCTACCCTTCTTTACCTTGCACAGTCGGAGAGCATTTCAATATGTTCGTAGAGCTCAGAGTTATGCCGCCTTCGGAATTCTCCATCTTCCTTTAACGGGCCTAGGATCTTCCTAAGGATTCTCCTCTCTCTGATTTCCAATTTCTCTACTAGACGTTTTCGGTTCAAGGAAAGACACTCCATGGCATATAAAGCTTCTGGTCGTAAGACTGATGTGTAGTGCTTAAGTTTCAGGTTGCGTGATAGGCATTTGTTATTGTAAGTGTTCTTAGTCAGTCGATACGCTAGTTCTAATTTGTTGACTCTCTTGGATAATGATGCTCTTTCTGATAAGTTTGGTTCTATCCATTCACCGAGATACTTGAATTTCTCAGACCTCTTGATTTTTACCTGCTCTAGTAACATCTCTCTGTTTGTTTCTCTGATGTTGCTGAAGAATTCTGTTTTCTCCAGCGACACTTGAAGAACCACTTTGGCTAAGATAACAAAGCTACAAACCTAATCAGACAAATACTAACAAATACATTCTCCAAAGTTAAATTCATGGGGGAACTCTCCCCTTTTGAGATTAAAACAGGTGTATGGCAAGGAGATGGACTTTCTCCACTGATATTTCATTGTGCCCTAGAAATAGTAGTCAGAGAGTGGAATGTGAAGACCCACAGTGGAATTAGAATAGGAACTAAAAACAAAGACATTAAGGTCAGTTGTTTAGCTTTTGCTGATGACATGGCCTTACTAGCTGAAGCCAAGGAACAGATTCTCGAACTCTAGAAGCAAGCGTTAAAAATGGGTCTCAAATTCTCAGTTGTGAAGACCAAAATAATGGCGAACAAAAACAATCCACCAAAAAAAGATCCAAGTGAGCAACCAATACATAGACATCGTCAAAAATTCAAATATCTTGGGAAATGGATCAGCTGGAATGCGCTAGAGAAAATGGCAATGGAATCTAGGAGAAATAAAGTTAAATTGGACTTCCAATTTACGAATGACACTTGTAACAAGAAGTCTCTTTCCTGGAATACCAAGATACGATATTATAACACGGCAAGTAAACCAGAAGCCTTATGTGCAGCCAAAACATTGTCTCTCTCCACTCAGGGACCGCTTGAAAGGCCGGAGGTCAAGGAAAGAAACATATGAAAAATCTTAGGCCCCAAATTTCATAACAACAAATTAATCCATGTCAGGAACGTAACTCTTAACCAGAAGACTGAAAAACTCTCGGACACAATAAATAAACGGGAAATTGATTTTTTTTGGTACATCCTCCGTATAAATGATAAACTTACGAAAAAGATCTTCGACCACTTTCGTAATAAAAAAACGAAACCTCTTTGGTTTAAGGAAACTGATAAAGACCTCGTAGAACTCTAGATTACAGACATTATGCTCAAAGTCAAAACAGCCAAAACCATCACCAAGGATAAGAAGCAACGGTTCCAAGTTAAAATCAAACAAAAACGTACGATCGATCCACATATCTGCCGAAGTAAGGGAAGCAAGATCTCAAAGGATGAGGTAATACTGGGCTAAAAGGAAAGCTCAAAAGAATAAAAAAATATTGATTTCATGTACCCCAAAATTGGGTGAAACAAATAAAGAAGAAAACATAAAAATATAATAAAATATTCAGAAAATAAATGAGATCTTTCAGTAACAAAAACTAAATTTAATGCAATGAATTAGAATAACAATTCAATCACTGTCGCTTTCAAATATGACTCTTCTTCTTTTCTCTTCTCATTCTACTTTTGTGTGACACCTTCTTCAATCAAATTTCTTGATTCCAGCATTATCATTCTGATTTATCAAAAATTCTGTTATCAGTGGTGGTCTCTGCTTATTTAAGCCATTGAACAATTCTTGTTAACCGGACATGCATTTTGTCACGACTGAATTGGGTAGCCCTATTGACAAGAGGGTCGTGTGTCAGAAAATAATTTTCTAATTCACTGGCCTTTCGATATTATTTGCTCAGTGAGTGGAGTCTCTACGTCGTCACAAACTGTGTCTATTATTTCATCATCGTCAAGGGGTTTGTCAATTACCATTTCTACAATTGTCGAATTGTCGACAATTACCATTGTCGACAGGTGTCAAACCTTCCAACCTTTCTCCACCAACTCTATGCGCTAGAGAAATGATTGTACTATACATATTGTCATGTTGTGGAGTTGGTTTTTGGCTCTTAACACATGCTGGCCATTGAAATAGAAATTAGTCGATTCTTCAAACCGTCGAATGTCAAATTCTCATAAAAATAATCCGCATAAAAACAGGTATGACTGCATTGTAGTCCGGGTTAAAAAAGAGGTTAGAGCAAAGAATGTCCACAAGGCTCCAGGTTTGGTCTAGCATTCTGGAAAATTTTATACGAGTCGATACCAGGCGGCTGTGAAGTTTTAGTCTATTCAGACGATACTATGCTTCTTATCAGAAGTAATACTATAAAGGAATTGAAACAGAACGAAAACCAGGCTCTGGAAATCCTTGGTCGATGAAACAGAATTTCACTTAGTCAGAGTTAACTTAGTTTTAACGCAGAGAAGACAGATTGCATTAACGAAAAGGGCGTCTTTTATGGAAAGGCGTTTTTCTTCTTCGATACCGTTGAATCCTGGTCCGGCTGGATCCATCCCAGTGATACGACCAATTTTATTGCCGGTTTGAGCCAAAATCTTCATACCTTGAATATGAAAATTAACAACTGCAGAGTTGTAAAAGTAAATGAGTTATTAACAGCGTAACCGGATATGTGTGCTCCCAAGGAGTGTCCAATCAAGTGGAAGTTAGACAAAGCAAGTCCTTTCTTTAAATGTAAGAATAAAACGGGGTCAGCAATGTAATCCTGAAGCGTCTTTGTTCCAATCCACAGAAATTATGTTTTCGTCGCCTTTAAGGATGTACGCGTTCTTGGTGGCTCCTACCCAGTAACTTTCATAGCTATCTAGGTAGCCGTGGAACAAAATCCTTATAGGCTTCGATGGATTAATCGAATCAAGTGCACGGTTGCTGTCCGTCGCTATTTCAATAGGTGTCGAAAAATATTGTGGCGTGTATAAGAAAAATTTAACATCTGACATCTCAACGGCACACACTATAATAATTACACACTTAAAATCGACATTCAAAAAATAAATTATTTTGTTTTCTTTACCTTGTGATGCGACAGCAAGGGTGCAAATAATAGCGAGAGTTTTGGTGATCATTGCTTGGTATTCACTGTTCGGTTGTAGCGAACGAGGTGATTTTGGGTTTCGATCGATCGATAATCATGGTTTTTCCCCCCGAAGGGGGAGGGCTGTTGTAGGGGATGACCCTTTTCAGCCTGGGTGTGGATGTGGATGACAGGACGACTTGAAGATATTGTTGTTGTGGCTTGTTGCTGTTGTGGCGATGTTGATGTGGCGTTGTTGTTGGGCGTTGTTGATGCGGAGTGTTGCGCGACTTGCAGGTTGGGGGGAGTTGGGGGTTGGGTTCGAGGATGCTGTGTTGTATTTTTTTATTTTTATTATTTAATTACCCCCCTGGTTGGTTGGGACCGGTTCTTTTTAAAAAAATAATTTTTTTCTATAATTTTTGTTTATTTTGTTTATTTTTTTTTTTTTTTTCTTTATTGTTTGCATATTATTTATTTATTTATTTTTTTTTTAGCTTAATATTTTTTTCTATTTATTCATTATTATTATTGTTTTATTATTATTATTTTTTTAATTTCGATGGAAGATAGCTCGGGTGGAAGTTCGGAGGTGCAATGAGATAGGAGTTTGAGGTAGGGGATGGGGATCTTGCGTTTGGGGATTTTGTGACGAATAGTGACGGGGGTTTTTTTGAAGATGGAGAGAACTGGGGGTTGATTGGATATAATTTTCGAGGAAAGGCGACCTTGCAGTCGGGAGAGGCGGACGTCGAATGCTACCATGTTGGAGATTTCGGGCAGGAGGGAGGATGGAAAATTGGTGGGCAGGCGGAATATGCGGTGGAGGCAGGATCTTTCGAAAGCCAAAAGTCGGCGAAGGTGGGATTCATGGCTGAGGGAAAAGAGCGCAGACTTGGTAGTCGAGGATTGGTCTGACGAAGGTTTTATAGGTGAAGAGGACTTTGGGGGAGCAGCCGCCGAGGCGACTACGGAGGCAGACGAGAAGACGAGAGCGTTTGCGCATTTGGTTGATGCAGCGGGAGGTGTTGGTAGGTTGACGGAGAGATTTGTGGAGGATGGTGCCTAGATAGGTGGCGGAGGGTTGAGGTTTGATTATTTCGCCGTGGAGTCGGATGTTGGGGAAGGGAAGAGCACCCCTTAGATAGGGGTGGTGGAAGAAGACGAGTTGTGATTTCTTGGGGTTCACCTGGATGCGCCAGAGGCTCATCCAGGCCTCCAGGGTTTTTAGGTGGGAGTTTAGGCGGGAAGCAGCGACCTTAGGGAGGCGATTTGAGGCCCAGACCACGGTATCATCAGCGAATTGCTGGAGATGGCAGTCGGGCAAGGTTGGGGTGGGAATGTCGTGGCAGAAGAGGTTGAAAAGGAGGGAACAGGACAGAGCCCTGGGGGACACCCGCGGCAGGAGTGAAGGGCAGCGAGAGTGAGTCGCCGTGCGAAAGTTGAGGAAGTTGTGGACGAGGCAAATTAGAGGCCAGGGGAATTGGAGGAGGATAAGTTTTTTGATCAGGCCGTCGTGCCAGACGGTGTCGAAGGCGCGGTGTATATCGAGGAAGAGGGCGACAGAGACCTGACCAGAGTTGTGGGAGATAGCTAGACTGGAGGTGAGGTTGAGGATGGAGTGCTGGGTGGATCTGTTGGGCATGAAGCCGCTCTGGTGGTTGGGGATGAGGTGGTGGGAGTCGCAGAAGGTGCGGAGCCGTTGGGAGAGGATTCTTTCGAAAGCCTTCCCAATGGTAGAGAGGAGGGAAATTGGTCGATAGGAGTCCTGGGATTTGAGGTTTTTGCTTGGTTTGAGGATCATAATGGTGTGAGCACTTTTCCATAGGGAAAGTGCCGGAGGAGAGGCAGGCGTTGTAGAGGGATTAGAGGAACTCGATGGCTGACTCAGAGAGGTGTTTGAGGGCAATCCAGGGGATGCCGTCGGGGCCGGGGGCGGAGTTTGTTTTGGCGTTGGCGAGGACGCATCTGACTTCGTCAGTTGTTATGGGGGTGGTGCAGGGTTCATCAGCGTCTATCATTGGGATGACTTGGGGTGACCATGGTAGAGAAGAAAGGGGGAGAGAGTTTGATAAGGTTGGTCGTCTCGACAAGGAAGGGTTGATTAAAGAGGGGTGAAGAGAGAAGGTGAACTTTCTCGAGGTGGGACGCGAAGGCCTGGGCCTTGTCGGGGGAAGAGGTGAGGATCTTGTTCTCCACGAGGAGATTGTGGTTAGGACGGCGGTTGCGGCCAGTAAGCGTGTTTAGGGCTTTCCAGAATTTGCCGCCATCCTTGGGGTTGAGGTTGGAGGTGGCAGCGATCCAGGAGGATTCGCGGAAGGGACGGAGCTTGAGTTTAATGAGGGCGTTGAGGCGGTTCCAGGAAGCTTTGGTGAGGGGGCCGTGAGTGACTTTGTAAGAGCGGTAGAGGATGCGTTTTTGTTTGATAAGGGAGACTATGAAGCTAGGAATTGGGGGACGGTCGAGAGGGATGACTTTCGTTGGGACACTTGTATTTATGGCTGAGTGGATTGAGTAAGTGAGGGAGTCTATGGCGGAGGATAGGTCAAGGTCAGAGTTGATGTTTGGACCGGGAAGAGAGAGAGAGATTGAGGATTGGAAAGAATCCCAGTCGGCGTTCTTCCAAGACCGAATGGTCTTGGAAGATTTGAGCGGGCTGGGCCTGGAGCAGTTGAGGGTTTCGGTGATAAGGGGAAGGTGGTCGCTAGTGACGGATGGGCCAATGAACGCCGTGTCAGAGACAAGGTCGGTCAGGTTGTCTGAAACCTCACCTGACTGTTTTGGGTTTGCCTTGAGGAAGCTTATATAGTGTAAACTTATCTTGTGAATTAATATTCATGGGTGCATAGATTAGAATAGAAAATACAGAAAACTCGTCGTTTTCGTTTTATATTTATTACGGAATTTAAAAGGAATAATATTTTTTAAAAGGAAAACGGAAAATTATGAAGTCATGATCCAAAAAAAATTGCCAAGAAAATAAAAATTATTAGTTCATTATTTTGATATTGTTGTTTTATTTTGTCTCCCAGGTTTACTAGGAAGTTTAATGAACAATAAACAAACTGCCTTAAAACCATGTTATATGTTACCGTGAGTGACCGAAAATGGAAAGTCGACTTTCTCTGCGGAATGTCAAGATTAACATAGTCGTTTGGTGGATGTCCAAAATAGTTGGTTATACTCTTATACATTGGGACCATCACCATATACTCAGATATTCTCTGGTGGATGTCGAAACAAGAAGCCGATGTCAACAGAGCAAAAGGTGATCCACGACAAAATGCAGATCTATTAACATAGATCTATCATGACACACATAAAGACAAAGAGCATTATTTTAATTTTTTTAATAAATTGTGTGAGTGGTGTTCTTCGTCTTTTGGCATTTGATATCAGTCATTTCGATGTTAATTTAGAAACATGTGGTGTGTGATTTTGTGTGTAGCTGATAGTTGAGGGTCAATTTGGACATGGAGTGCAAAAATGAAACATTTTCGGCATATTTTGCTTTTTTATTTTCGTAAAGGAAAGAAATCAGCTGAGGCTCATAAAAAGATATGTGAAGTTTGTGGTGGTGAATGCATGCGCTCTTTTGCACGTGTCAGAATTGGTTTAAAAAAATCCGTTCAGGAGATTTTTCACTCAAATATGACCAACGTTCTCGTCGACCTACTCAACTTGATAATGAGCAAATCAATGCCATTATTGAACAGGATCATGATGTAACTGTTCGAGAGAATGCAGAGAGATTAAATGTATCGCACACAGCCATTGACAATCACTATTTTTAGAAATCGGTAACTTCGTAGGGAGGAGGTTTTTTTTGTTAAAACAAAATTACGATTTATTATTCATCAACGCAATTCCCCAACATACCTACTAACTGTCCAAATACGTTGTATAAATCTTGAAATTTTTAGAACCGTACTTGACCTATAACAGCAATAACTCGTACGAATTCGAAAATAAAATTACTGAAATAATATTACCCCTCAGATTACACACTGGTGTCTTTATATGTCACTTCCCTATTCACCAACATCTCAAAAGCCACAGCAAAAAAATCCTTAGACTTTTGGTGGAAAATACTAACTGACTTTACAATCCAAAAAGCAACTCAACACCAATTGATTGAATTTACGGTGTATGACTGAAACATATTCACTTCTTCTTTCAAACAGGCCTACTTTGGAACACGCTTGTTCAACTGTTGAGCTTTGATCTTTGCCCAGTATTGTCGCATCTTCTGCCGGTGTAACTCCTTTCTCTCTTCTGTCTAGGGGGTACCTTTCCTTCGGGGTTTTTCCTGAAATCCACGGACTTACTTCAACGTGCGTCTCACAGACTGTCTGTTTTTGAGATCTGTTTTTTTTTTCCCCAGTTCTTTAATATCTCGATTTTCTGTCTCTGTCAACCAAGTGGTACGAACCTTCTTGTTTTGCCAGAAGGTGAACAGACGGCTGGTTAGTCGATTTTGAGGCAATCTTGCAACGTGGCCATAGAAAGCTACTCTTCTTTTCCTTACACAGTCAGAGAGCATCTCAATATGTTCGTAGAGCTCAGAGTTATGCTGCCTTCGGAATTCCCCATCTTCCTTTACCGGGCCTATGATCTTCCTGAGAATTCTCTTCTCTCTGATTTTCAAATTCTCTACCAGACCTCTTCGGTTCAAGGAAAGATACTCCATGACATACAGGGCTTCTGGTCGTAAGACTGATGTATAGTGCTTAAGTTTGAGATTGCGTGACAGGCATTTCTTATTGTAAGCTTATTGTAAGAACTTGTGTTCTTAGTCAGTCCATTGGCTAGTTCTAACTTGTTGACTATCTTGGATAAAAGTACTCTTTCTGATAAGTTGGGTTCAATCCATTTGCCGAGATACTTAAAGTTCTCATTCCTCTTGATGTTTCCCTGCTCTAGTAACATCTCTATGTTTGCCTCTCTGATATTGCTGAAGAATTCTGTTTTCTCTAGCGATACTTGAAGACACTTTGGCAGCCTGTTTTTTGAGGCAATCACATGAGAGAATGAATGTTGAGAATCTTGGGAGAATGAGAGTTTCAGCAAACAGTGCCATGTCATCATAATAACTGTCATATGTTGTTTGAGTACTGATTGCAACTGCCGCAGATAATTGTTGATAACTCGATTCTTTTTTCTACCACAGATAAAACATCTCGCTCTTATTTTTACAGGCGGCTCCTTTCACTCCCTTTTTCTGGTCTCCAGTATTTTATTAGGAAACATTTTATCTCACTTGGCAATGACCATAGTCATTTGGCAGAAAGATGCAGCTTCGTCAAAGCTAGGAAGACCTCTTTCATAAATTCTCTTCTGTGCTTGTAAGCTGCATCAATATGAGTAGCATTATAAAGCAGTTTCGTATTGATTCCCGCTATGTTTATTAGTTGAAAGAATATAGCAATCTTCTTGTTCTTCTAAATACAGAATAGGTGCTACACATTTTATCGGCAGTGTCAACTCCGCCTTTGGTGGCTTTATGTTGTAATATTATATCAGGTTTCTTCGACATTGGATCCATTGTCGGGGATATAGCTCCTTTTTCGTGGATTGTTGAAGTCAATACCCCAGATATTTTACTTTGTTACATAGGAGACCAATGTTAAATTTTTATTAGTAGTCTAAATAATGATCTGTCTTAATGTGGTAAAAATTCTGGTGGTATTTCGCGATTATTTTCTGCAAAAAACAGAAATCATTTTTCTCTGCTATCTTTAGCAATAAAGGGATTGTTATTTTCATCCTCTTCTTCGAAATCATCGGACTCATTATCTTCAATTTCTGATAGAGAGTCACATTCGTTTTCCTCTGTGTATTCGTCAGTAGACATATCAGCATCATCGTCCGGTATATCTTCTTCCGAATCGGAGATTACGCAAATTACTTGGGCCATTTTGGGCCATTACTTTGGGTTTGTGAAAATTTAATGAAAATGTTGGAGACTCGAAAACACACTTTGTTCCATAAACAGAACCCTAATATGTATATCAATGTTGAAGCCCTATCTTACAGCCCTACATAACTACACTCGTGGTGTATTTTGTACACAAACTGAAGCACAAAAACGAAAGTACAAAAAAAGCAGTTCAACGGGCCGTTACCCAAACTATGCTGAGTGAGCACTTAGTAGACATATTGGGCGTAGGTTACGTGGAGTGGCATAGTTGGGGGGAACCACACCGTGATGCGACAGCATTCATTGAAATATTGCTGTACTTTTTACACAAGCGCGGGTAGTTTTAAATATTTTTTGAGACTTAATTCGAGCATTTTTAAGCAGTATTTATATTTTTTACTAAAATATAACCGTGTTATAACGGTGTAAACAGTGAATTAAAAATATTTAAAAAAAAACATGCATATTCCCTATTGTCTCTGAAAGATTTCAAAATCGTGTACTAAATAAAAGATGTGCTGAGAATATTAGCAAATGCCATTACAATTTTCGCCAAATAGATAATGTCGCTAGATCGTCCGTAAGCCCATACTGCCAAACTGCACAAATTTATTGCGACGGAAGCCGTTATTTTGCTCGCTCTAAATCTATTACAAAACTCGTGAAACTCCGGAATTCAACCCAAGAAACCGTACCAATTCAATAGAGTTGATAGTTCTACTCCCAAAAACATTATACTGACTAGTAAACAATTTAGTTACTTACTACAATTAGTTTGAATAATTAGATAGTCAATAAAAAATCAATATCTACATAATAAACTTTAAATAATTTAATTTATTTACTTTAATCTACCATTAGTATATTAAAGTAAAAAAATTAAATTATTATATTTGTCTGGTTCTGTCTAGTCTTGTATGGCCTTGTCTGGTTTATCTGGACTTGTCTGCTGTTGTCTCATCTTGTCTTGTCTTGTCTTGTCTGGTCTTGTTTGGTCTTGTCTCGTCTTATCTCGTCTTGTCTGGTCTTGTCTGGTCTTGTCTGGTCTTGTCTGGTCGTGTCTGGTCTTGTCTGGTCTTGTCTGGTCTTGTCTGATCTTTTCTGGTCTTGTCTCGTCTTGTCTGGTCTTCTCTGGTCTTGTCTGGTCTTGTCTGATCTTTTCTGGTCTTGTCTCGTCTTGTCTGGTCTTCTCTAGTCTTGTCTGGTCTTGTCTGATCTTGTCTGAACTTGTGTGTATAGTTTAATTATACGAAATATTGTAATAAAAAACTTACACATAAAATCCCTGTAGCGACTATCATTGATCCAGTAAAAGCTGCCCCAGAGTTGTTGTTAATTATCAATAAATGCATTGTTATCAAGGTATTCCAGAAGATGTGGGAAAAGAAAAACAACATTTCCCATTGGAAAATCCGATTAAAACAGTCGGCCAAATTGCAGATTGCGTGGTGTAGTTTGCAAATGCCCAGAATATCCGCACCAATCTTCAGTTTGCAAAACTGAAGAGTTTCTGATGATTCTAAATCTTCAAACATTCTGTTTACTACCATGAGTCGAGAATTGATCGAATGTCCTATGCAACACTTCAAAGTGCTAAGTAGGCACATGAAATATACTTGCATATAGGTATTGAAAGTGGCAATATAATAACTGGGTAGAATATCTTTCCACAGGTATATATCCGTGAGGTAATATGCAAAGAAGAGTAAATTAAAAGACACCAATTTTACTGTCACTTGCTTCATTACGGGAACCTTGACTGCGCTCCGTAACAAACACTTATCAATCGAGTCGATCGCGTCGAACAGCAGCTGGAATTCTTGCAAATTGCTGCCGGAAGATTTTGAAACCACGTGCAATGTTGCAATTGTACTGATAGAGTTAGCGAGTGTCAATATAATTGCCACCAGATGGGTTTTCAAATAGTTCCATCTATTATAAAGCCACACGGCAAAAACGCAGAGATTTATCAAAATTACGACGCACATTTTGATTTTGCTCGCTATAAATCTATTGGACATCTTGTCCAACTTCGGCATGAAACCCACGAAGCCACACAATTTTAACAAAGAAGAGAGTTCTATCCTCACAGACATTTTGCTCACTAATAAACTATTTATATAGTGACCAAATGAACATTTAAAACCATTACTTACATGTTTTACTAGAATTAGTTTTCATAATTAGTTGGACAGTAACAAATTACTATCTGCATATCAAAATATCAGTAATTACAATTTTTATTTTAATATACTAATGTCTTGTTTGTTTTTATAAGGTCTTGTATGGTGTTGTCTTTTCTTCAATCCTGTCTGATCTTGTCCGGTCTAGTCTTCTCTGGTATTGTCTGGTATTGTCTGGTCTTGTCTGTTCTTGTCTGGTCTTGTCTGGTTTTGTCTGGTCTTGTCTGATCTTGTGTGGTCTTGTTTGGTCTTATCTGCTCTTGTCAGATCTTGAATGGTCTTGTCTGTTCTTTTCTGTTTTTTTGCTGGTCTTGATATATCTTTGACATATTATACAGAAATGACCTTTCGTATACGGGGGGTTTTATGTGCAGGCGGAGTTATTCATAACTTCCTCCTGATGTTAATGCTATGGACATCGGTTCTGTATTTGATTTTTTTATATAAATATGCACTGGTTGACTATAATATTGTGAAACAACACAGAGGAGCGCAATTTCCTGCGGTTATGCATGTTCAACCAATGTATTTATTTTATTTTATGCGGCACATGATTCCATTTTGGAATTCCACAAACCTGGCGGATGCAACAATTTTGGATTCGCTCTTTGCGGTATGCAAATCAATACAACTATCATACACGACATCGCAGTAGAAACAGTGCGATAGAGCCAAGGTGTCATATAAGAGCTTCATTGTAGCCTTATTTAAAATATTTTTGTTTACACATTGTTTACATGAAACATAAATTGTTTACATGAAAGCGTAACTCAGTATTAAAAACTAGGTCTAAGTTACGAGCTTCCTCTACGATTTGAATTCGTTTCCCAATCACAACAATTTTTATCTTATCACCAAACTGGTTTCTTCCTGCATGCCTGCCAAATAGTAATCCTACCGTCTTGTCTGGATTAATACATAAAGCGTGTTTGAGAGAGGATTCCGTAAGGTTGCACAGGTCCGCATTTATTTTATTGATTGCCTCCTCTAAGGTTTGGGGTAGAAGTGACGCATACAGCTGGGTATCATCCGCGTAGTAATGTACCTTGTAATGTCATATTTGTGTAATGTTATAGTAATGTCATATTTCTGTTTAACTAACTTATATAAAGTGAGAAATATAACGTGCCCAAATTGGATACTTGTGGAACCACCTGATTTATTATTACTTCTTGAGATCTCGCATCTTTATATATCACAATCTGTTTTCTATTGCAAAGGTACCTTTTAAGGAAGTCTATCGCGTTATCATCTAAAGCTAGATAGTGTAATATTGCATGTAATAAGTCATGATTGATACAGTCGAACGCTTTTGTGTAGTCTAGGCCAGGGGTCTCCAAACTACGGCCCGAGGGCCACATCCGGCCCGCGGACAGATTTTGTCCGACCCGCGGAGAGCTAGCATAGTTGAAAACTCCTTTTAGAGAACATATTTTGTATAGCAAATTAAATTTAGTTTACTGAAGTATTCTAATTTTATGTTGAATAATTATTAATATGACATCTACATTGATACTACTACATCTACTCGCCATGATTGATCATGGGCTAACTACTCACAACATTGTTGTAGGCTTATTGTTATTGTTTTTGTGATAAGTTGGATAAAGAAACACAGAATTGTAATGAGTAAAGACATGTATAATATGCAGAAAATTTAACTTCAGTATATAATAACTAACAAATTATTGAAATGAATCCAACTAACATTTTATACATTTTAAATAAAAACATAACTTATAACAAGCATAATGACATATGAAATACTAATGAGATTTATGTAATTGAGATTTTCCACTGACAATAGTTTGTAGTTGTGGACTAATTTTACTTGTACCAATTATTAAAAGAGATTTAAGATGCTCATCAGTTAATTTAGATCTGTAAACATTTTTTGTGTACTTCATTTTGGAGAAGGTCTTCTCACACAAATAAGTAGTACCAAAAACAGAAAACAGCCCACGAGCAAATTTATGCAAATTATCAAATTGTGTCAGTGGAAGACTCTTATAAAATTTGCAAACAAAGATGAGTTTTGATATTTGTTCTTAATTATATCACTGCACTGTAGATCAATCATTTCCATTTGAAGTTCCGGGGCTAGGGTTTCAATGTCAGTATCAAAAGGATTCTGAAAAATCTTAATTTGATTCGCAATGGCATCAAAGTCCGAGAAACGAGTATCAAAATTTATTTTCAAAGCACTCAAAGTTTCTTAATAGAGACGGAACAAAGCTTGAATATATAAATATACTCAACCTTTCCGGAACTCTATAATACTAATGAGTCTTTTTAGGACTACCAAAAACAAATCTCCTATGAAATTTGTCCGTTATTCTATAGCTTTCAGTCCACCTTCGTGGCACTCAACAAAAACCATAAAAATAACATTGATTTTTAAGATCATGTCTTTCCGATACCTTGAGTGGATAGCCATCTGTGGACGCGTTTCGAGATGAAAGCTATAGAATAACGGACAAATTTCATACGAGATTTGTTTTTGGTAGTCCTAAAAAGACTCATTAGTATTATAGAGTTCCGGAAAGGTTGAGTATATTTATATATTCAAGCTTTGTTCCGTCTTTATTAAGTTTATCTGATTATCTATAATGTTGTATGGTTTTACCAATTCACTCAAAGTTTCGATTGCAAAATCGATAGGAAACTCAGTCTCAGTAGTGTGGCTGAATATTTCACAAGTTTTAAAATGTGAAAAATATTTACTTCGTAGTTGTGATTGAAACAGTATCAATTCCTTCCGGAATGATTTGATATTAGTGTATAAATCAGGAAGATGCTGGTTTTCTCCTTGCAATCTCAAATTCAGTTCGTTCACATGTTTTGTCAAATAAACATAGAATGCTAACTTCCACAGCCATGCGTTGTTTCGTAATTCAGTAAGAGGGCGATGCTTTTCATTCAAAAAAAATTCGATCACTGCTCGAAGTTCATAAAAGCGCTGAAGGACTTTCCCACAACTAAGCCAACGTACGGCAGTATGATAAGGTAAGTCATTTTCTCCAATCTCTTCAATAAATTGTCGGAATTGTCGGTGATTCAGGCCAAAAGATCTGATAAAATTAACAGTTGATATGACTGGTTTCAGAACTTCAGACATATCCAAACATTTTCCGCACAAACACTGTTGATGAATGATACAATGTAAGACTAATGGTTTTGAACCACCGTCATTTTCTACAGCCTTTGACACAAGAGCGACCACTCCTTTATCTTTGCCACTCATGTTTTTGCCTCCATCAGTTGTAATACATTTCAAGTTTTTCCATCGAAGGTTCTTTTGATTAATGGCCATTTCAACTCCTTTAAAAATATATGTACCAGTAGCTGTGCCATGAATACTATACATATCAATAAGTTCTTCATGCACTTCATAGCTTTTATCTACTCCTCGAATATAAATCAACACTTGAGCAGTATCTGACACATCCGTTGACTCATCCAAGGCCAAAGAAAACCACTCAACATGTCCATTTTTGTCGAACAGTTGAGAGGATATATTTTCAGCGATGTTTTCTACCCTTCGAGCCACAGTGTTTGCTGACATACTGACAGTTTTTATAAATTTACCTTTTCAGGGCACATTTCTTCGGCTACTGCAATTATGCATTCTTTGATCATTTCTCCATCGGTGAATGGTTTTCCACGTTTTGCAATTTCAAGAGCCACACGAAAGCTGGAAGCCTCTTGTTCAGTTTTGAGTTTTGTAAATGAAGATTGCTGCGATTTCAATCCGCGCTTCATAGCTTCCAATTTGTCTGTCCGCAAACTTCCTGTATATTTTTAGTAATTTTGAAATTTTTTTGTTTCATAACGACGTTTAATGTTATATTCCTTGAGAACGGCTATGCTTTCATTGCAAATCAAATATAGCGAATTGTTACTGGACCCAATTACGAAATACTGAATGTTCCACTGATCTTTGAATTTTCTGCATTCACTATCAATTTTTCGCTTCTTTTCCATACTACTAAATCATACACAAAAGAAACAATTCAAGTCAAAATACTGTTACAAAGATGTCTTAAACTTAAACACGCACAAACACGTTTTAAGGAGGTACGCACTATTTTATTTCACAACAGTGTCATAGGAACTGACTTATGGTTGCGCCACTTCGGTTGAGCCTTCTTATATATTCCAATTACTGCCATCTAGAAGTGAGTGTAAAACACCAGAACTTTCTCGAACCAACGAGATTATTCTGTACGTGCTATTAGCGCCATCTGTTAGCGATAGAAGGTACTACCTATTTCCGCTTGTGTCCACCAGATGTCGTGTCACGTTACTCCTCATGGCTCGTACTCTACGATTAATCTAGAAATTACAGATAATGACAGGAAAATTAATAATATGCAGTGTTGCCGTTTTGCGGACTTTAGTCCGATTTGCAGCCTTTTTTAAACGTTGCGTACTTTTTCGGACTTTTTTTTTCATCAGTGGACTATTTCACTTTTTACCACCGGCAACAATGATAATATGGTGTTGGCCCTCGGAACTTACTGGAGTAATCAGTATGGCCCTAAGGCTGGAAAGTTTGGAGACCCCTGGTCTAGGCGAACAAGTAACGTTAGATTGTTATTATCAGCCTCCAATAAGATGTCATCTACAATATTTAGGATGGCAGTTCCACAATTATGGTTTATTCTAAAGAAAGATTAATTAGCCGGCAGTAGGTTATTGTTGTCTACAAATGGCATTAGTTGCCTAAACATATATTATACGAGTATTTTAGATATAGCTGAAAGGATGACTTATGTCTAATCTTTTCTGGTCCTGTCTGGTCTTGCATTGTGTCGTCTGGTCTCGCCTGGTTTTGTCTCGTCTTTTCTTTTCTCGTCTGGTCTCGTCCGGTTTCGTCTGTCTTGTCTGGTCTTGTCTGGTCTTGTTTGGTCTTGTCTGATCTTGTCTGGTTTTGTCTGGTCTGGTCTTATCTGGTCACGCCTGGTCTTACCTGGTCTTATATAGCCTTGTTTGGGTTTGTTTGGTCTTGTCGGGGGTTGTCTTCTTTTGTCTGTTCTTTCATATTTTCATTTGATCTGCGCAAATCTAGTACCGTAATTTCTTGTCTGTATCTGTGTATATAGACGATATAATCTGTGCTTCTAATTATATCAAATGTTGCAATAAAAAAACTTACCCATAAAATTCCTGTCCCAGCTATTATTGATCCAATAGTATATGCCCTTATGCTGTTTTCATTTATCAAAAATACAATGTTGTCAAGGTATTCAAAATGTTGTGAGTAAAGAAAAACAATAATTCCCATTGGAAAATCCGCTTAAAACAGTCGACCAAATTGCAAATTGTGTGGTGTAGTTTGTAAATGCCCAGAATATCTGCATCAATCGTCATTTTGTAAAACACCATAGTTTTTGATGAATATAAATCTTCAAACATCCTGTTTACTACCATGAGTCGCGTATTGATCGAACGTACTATGCAACACTTCAAAATGCTAAGTAAGCACGTGAAATACGATTGCAGATAGGAATTGAAGCTGTAAATATAATAACTCGATATAGAATCATTCCACAGGGACAGTTCCGTGAGGTTATATAAAAGGAAGAGTAAATTAAAAAATGTAAATTTAACTGTCACGTGTTTCATAACAGGAACCTTGACTGCGTTGCGAAACAAAAACTTGTCAAACGAGTCGAACGTGACAAACAACAGCTGGAGTTCTTGCAAGTTGCTGCCGGAAGATTTTAAAAGCACGTACAATGTTGTAGTTGTAGTGAAAAAGTTAGCGAGTGTGAACAGAAACGCCGACGGAATGGTTGTTATATTGTTCCATATTCTGTAAAGCCACACGGCGTAAGCGCATAGATTTATCAAAATTGCGACGCACATTTTGACTTTGCTCGCTATAAATCTATTGGACATTTTGTCCAACTTCGGAATGAAACCGAAGAAAGAAGACAGGCCCAGAGCGAAAGGATGAGGAAGTTTTGGGAAGATAAAAAGAACAAGACCAGTGCTAAGTAATGGTTCTACGCGCTCCTTAGAGGGCTAAACGAATAAATAATATATATATATATATATATATATATATATATATATATATATATATAAACGTCGAGAATCCGGTTCTTTTCAGAGCCAACCCTCAGCATCAACGCGGAATCCCCGAGAAAACAATACAACACAGGTATCTATCCGCGAAAACCTCAAATACAGCATATATATATATATATATATATATATATATATATATATATATATATATATACATACATATATATATATATATATATATATATATATATATATATAAATGTTGTATTTGAGGTTTTCGCCAGGTACTTCTTTAAAGTGACACTACAAGGGAAAAACTCCTGGCAGAACATGAATTAACCCTAGAAAAAACAGTAGATATCTGTCACTCAGTGGAGCAGTAGAAACGGTTATTTATAAAAAGAAAAATAATTATATTAATAATAGTGATAAAGATATACAGTGTAAAAAAGGAAAAAGTGAATTCGAAGAAAGAGAATTTAACTGTGGAAGATGTGGTACGAGCCATGGAGTTAGGGCATGCCCAGCATTTGGAAAAACATGTGGGATATGCCATAGAAGAAATCATTTCACTAAGTACTGTAAAAGAAATGAAACAAGAAATGTACAAACACTGGAAGAAGAAAAGGAAATAAGTGATGCAGATTACTATGTCTGTGAAATCGGAAAGGACACAGGTTACGAAAAGGACTGGTTTGAGACAGCAAGCTTGTCAGGAATTCAGGTAAAATTTAAACTTGATTCAGGTAGCCAATGCAATGTATTAAGTAAAAGTATAGCAGATAAAACTAGAGCCAACATAGAGCAGTCCACTACCAGGTATTTGATGTCATTTTCTAACCACAAAATGCCTGTATTAGGAGAGGCATGGATCGAAACACAAATTAAAAATAAAAAGTTAGCCGTCAAATACATAATAGTAGACAAGGAAGTTACACTAATACTCGGCAAAACAAGCTGTGTAAACCTCAACTTAGTGAGACGAGTTGAAGAATTGTCAAAGAAAAACGAAGAACTTTTTGATGGAATTGGATGCCTGAAACAATTTAAATACGATATAGACCTGATAGACAACCCTCTGCTGCCGATATGCCCACCAAGAAAGGTACCACATATAATCAGAGATCAAGTAAAAAAAGAACTGGAGAGTATGGTCGAACAAAAAATAATAAAAGCAGTTACAGAACCAGCACCAGCAGTTTCACCTATGGTAGTAGTAAGAAAAAATGGAGAAATACGATTGTGCTTAGATCCATCAGTTATAAATAAAAACCTAAGAAGAAGGCACTACCCTCTAAACACGGTTGAAGAAATAACTTCAAGAATACACGGATCAAAATGGTTCACTTTATTAGATTGCAAAAGGGGTTTTTGGCAGCTTAGAGTCGCAAAAAGAACATCAGAATATTTAACATTCAGCACGCCATTTGGAATATACTCTTGCGTGAGAATGCCATTTGTTTTTTTGGCGCATCTGCGCCTGAAGTGTTTCAACAAGTCATGAGCTCACTCCTCACGGATATAGAAAACACAGAGGTATCAATGGATGATATACTTATACATGCTGAAACACAAGATAAATTAGAAAAAATTACACAAAAAGTGCTAGTTAAATTTCGAAATTCAGGGTTAAAAATAAATAAAGAAAAATGCATATTCAGTACACAAGAAGTTAAATTCTTAGGATATTATGACGAACATATTGTGACGAACAAAGGATTGAAGCCAGACCCAGACAAATTAGAAACGATAAATAAAATAAAGAGACCTGAAAATGTAAAACAACTGCAAAGATTCCTTGGATTAGTAACATACCTCTCAAAATTCATGAAAAAAATGGCTGATGTAACTAGACCATTAAGAGTATTACTGAAAAAAGACACAGAATGGTATTGGGACAACAAGCAAGAGGAGGCTTTTTTAAAATTGAAGCTAATATATTTACTATTTTTTACTTATTTTACTTATTTACTCTGCTACACCACAGAAATACGCCCAGACTCGACCTACGATCACCATGTCAACGACTAATGAATAAAAGAACCAAGACTTTATTACCTACCAACGAGAAGTTATTTACACCTAAAATTATAAAAAATGTTACTAGGAATTTGAAAACAATAAAGGAGAAAGAAAAGGAAAATGCAGATAGGGGAAATAAGGAGAATTAACAATTTATATTAGGAGAAGATATACTACTACGAAAAGATCACAGAAATTGGATTCCAGCCATGGTGATAAACAGAGAACAGGGAGCACCCAGATCCTACAATGTCAAAACTAATGAGGTAACAACTTATCTCAGAAATTCTTGGCATATAAGACAATAAATGTCGCACGATAAACAGTTTTTAAAGTGATCCATCATCCGACCAATTAATATTTTGATGTTAGAGTAACAATGTCACAGTTAATCCTAGTATGTTTAACCTACAAATAATAGGACAAGAAAAATATTCAGTACACAATTTTAAAGCAATGAAAAATCTATTTTACTTGAATTTATTTATGCATGTGTTATTGTGGTTAGTGAAAATACTAATTTATTTATTTCTAGGTTAAATACGCGAGTGTTAATATACATAAAATGGCAAACCTAAGAAAAGGTACAATCTTAAAACAATCGGAACACAGCCTGAATATATAAATATATTTAACCTTTCCGGAGCTTTATAACAATTACTAAGTCTTTTTAGGACAACCAAAACAAGTCTCATGTGAAATATGCATTTTGCATTATTATATTAATTTTGCATTCTTTAAGTCTACTACAGGTCCCTCTCCTGTATTAGGATGCAATGCAGAAGAGGACCTAGTACGTTGGATAATTGATTGTCAATGAAGAGTATTTCCTAGAAGAAAGATCAATATACCTATTTTTCTTTATTCTTTGGTCAAAGAGTTTTTGGACCAAAGTAAAATAAAAAATCCTTTTTGTGACAATGTTCTAGGAAGTGGGTGGTATAAAGCCTTTCTTAAAAGGAATTCGATTCTTATTGAAAGATTTCCAGAAAGAGCAACTCTTGTGTAAGTGAGAGTGATATTAAAAAGTGGTTGAGTGAAATATATGATTATTTGTCAAAAATGAAATATTTAAACATATTTAAAGATCCGACTCGTGTTTCCAATGGTGATGAAACTTATTTTATGGTATGTCCAAAAATGAATAGCATTATAGCCCCTCGTGGGTCACAAAATGTTTATGAAGTTGATCACGCCAATTTCTAACTTAATGGAAAGACATGATCTTAAAAACAATGTTATATTTATGGTTTTTGTTGAGTGTCACGAAGGTGGACTGAAAGCTATTAAATAACTGACAAATTTCACATGAGATTTGTTTTGGTAGTCCTAAAAAGGCTCAGCAATTGTTATATAGCTCCAGAAAGGTTGAATATATTTATATATTCAGGCTGTGTTCCGATTGTTTTAAGTTTGTTTGATTATCTATAACGTAGGATGGTTTTACCAATTCGAAAAAAGAAAACAAAAAGAAAAAGATAAAGAAAAGATAAGAAAAATGGAAAACTTTAGAAAAAAAAAAATTGGTGCAAAGAAATCATAGAGTTTATTGAAGATCAAGAAAATATTGGTGGTAATTAAATGAATAATATATATATATATATATATATATATATATATATAATCTTTTAAATTTCATGAATACCCTTTCGGGTGTCGAGATTATATCCTTCTTATTTATACGATGTTGTTTATTATATTTATCCATTCTTTTCTGCTTTTCGCTGTTCTTTCTGCTTCCTGCCAGCTGATGTTCTGTTACTTAATATTTCTGATACGTTGTTCGCCCATGTTTTTTGTGGTCTTCCTCTTGTCTTCTTTTTTGTTGTTCTTGCCTTCCAAATTCTTTTTGTTTGGCTGTCATCTGGCATTCTTATGAGGTGTCCGAACCAAGCCAACTGTTTTTTCTCTATAGTAGTTTGTATGCTTTCTATTTGCAATCTTGTTCTAATAAGTTCATTTATTATTCTATCTACTCTTGTAACCCCTTCTACTCTTCTCAAGTATCTCATTTCCGCTGCTTGTATTCTGCTTTTTCTTCTTTGGTTCGTAGTCTATGTTTCACTCCCATATAGTACTATTGGTCGGTATATTGTTTTGTACAGTGTAATTTTCGTTTATTTCCTTATTTGTTTATTGTTTAGTATTATTTTATTCATAGCATAATAACTTTTGGTTGCTGCCGATAATCTCTTGTTAATTTCGTGTTCTAAGTTTCCTTTGTTATTTAATGTGTGTCCTAGATATGTAAATATTTCTACCTGTTTAATGTCTCTGCCATTTATTTTTATCTTCATTACTACTTCTTCCTCCTCTATCACCATTATTTTTGTATTGGCTTCGTTTATAGTCATATTATAATTATTTAGTTCTTCATTCCACAGGTTGATGTTGTTTTGCAGCTTTTCTTCATTGTCAGATAATACTGGAAGGTCGTCTGCAAATGCGCACTCAGATATTGTTATTCTTCTTAGGTTGTGGTGACCTATTTCCATTTTCTTGGTTTTATCCTTTATTTTCTTCATGGTATTATCTAGGAAATTTATAAATAATAGTGGGCTTAATGTTCCTCCTTGTCTTTGTCCATGTGTGGTAATGAATTCGCCTGATATTTCGTTTCTTGTTTTTATATAGTTGGATGTGTTATGGTATATACTTTGTATAACCTCAGTTAGATGTTTCTTAATCTGTCCTTTCTGTAGTATTTCCCACATCTTGTTCCGTGGTACTCTATCAAAATTAGAAATTAAGAATTAGAAAATTAGAATTAGCTTTAGAATGCTATCTGTAATTTTTCTTATTGTGAAGATATGGTCTTGGGTTGAGTGTCCTCTTCTAAATCCACTTTGTGAATTCTCCATTGTTGCCTCTGTTGCTGTTCTTAATTTGTTGTCTATTATTGCTTCATAGATTTTGGCTGTTGTGCATAGCAATGATATCCCCCTATAGTTACTGCAGATTCTATTATCTCCCTTCTTGTGAATGGGAAAAATCACAGCCTTTTCCCAGTCTTTTGGTATTTGTCTCTTTTCCCATGTTATATTTAAAATTATTAACAATATTTGCTCTCCTTCCTTGCCCATATATTTTAATTGATCTGATCTTATTCCATCATGTCCTGGTGCTTTACCGTTTCTTAATTTCTTGAGTGCTGTCTTCATTTCTTCTTCCGTAATATTTTTCTTATCTTCTGTTCTTGTGCTACCAATTTCCGTATTTACTTCTTCTCTGTTTCCCTTGTTGTTTCCAGTTCCTTCTAATAGTTCCTGGTAATGCTCTTTCCAACTTTCCATTACTTCTTTTTCTTCCTTTATTATGTTTCGTTTTTTATCAAGATGCTGCAGTTTTATTTTTTTGCCTTTCTTACATTTTTTTAGTGTTCTGTAGAATAATCTTTGATTTTCCTTGAAGTTTCCTTCCAGAGTATTTCCAAACTCTTCCCATGACCTGTACTTTGCTATTTTTATTTCTTCCTTTGTTATTTTTCTTTGTCTTTTGTAGTCTTCAAAATCTTCTTCATTTTTGGAGTTGAGATATTTTTTCCATTTTAGTTTCTTTTTCTGAATTTCTTTTATTTTATCGTTCCACCAATGTGTTTGTTTCTTGTTGTGCGTATTTCTGGTTGTTCCACGTGCTCTTTTTGCTGCTTCTATTAGTATATATTTGAAGGTGCTCCATACTTCTTCCACATCATCAAAATTCGGTTTGTGTGTTTCTTTTATTAGATTTTTAATCTGGTTTTGAAAACATTCCCTTATCCGTTTTTCTGTAAGTTTCTCTATTCTAATTTTTAGTATTTCTCATTCTTTGTTGCTTGTTACTTGTTTCTTTCTATTACTATATTCTTTTACTTTTAGTTCCGCGATTACCAGGTAGTGATCGCTTCCTATTTCGCTACCTCTTTTCACTCGCACATCCCTTACATTTGATCTCTGTGCTTTGTTAGTTAGAAAGTAATCTATTATTGATTTTTCGGCTCTGCTTCTTTCTACCCTGGTGTATTTGTGGATTTCTTTGTATTCGAAGTATGTGTTTAATATTAATAATTCGTTTATGACACAAAAATCTAACAGTCTTTTTCCGTTGTTGTTCATAGTGGGCTCTCCATGTCTACTCATTATTTCTTCCAAACTCTTGTTTTTATTCCCCACTCTGGCATTAAAATCCCCCATTATAAAGATTGGTTCTTCCATTTTTTCATATTCCAATTGCACTTGATCCCAGAATTCATCTTGGCTTGTTTTTCTCTCATCTTCGCTTACCCCATATACTATCATTATATTTGCTGTTAGTTTGGCATTATCTACTATTTGTATTGTAAGTTTCCGTTCGGTTATACAGTCCCACTTTTTTATTGATTGTTCCAAGTTTTCATTTATAATACATCCCACAGCAGCTCTTGCCCTTTCATTGACTTCAACTCCGCTGTACATAAATATGTGGTTATTCTTTAATCTTGTTATTCCTTTACCTTCCTTTCCCGTTTCTGTAATGGCTAATATCTCTAATCCCGCTTTTTCAAATTCCTCTATTAGTTCTATCTCCTTTCCCTGCAGGCTTCTAATATTCCATGCTCCCAGTCGAATAGTCCTTTTTGTTTGCCTTTTCGTCTCCATGTTATTTTTTTTGCCATAAGGCTTGTTAGTCGTTTTTTGTAGGTTGTTGTACATTCACGCTTGTTTTCAATAAAATCCCTTTTCCTTTTTTGTCTCATACATATACTTCTCCATTACAAATCAATTTTTGATATCCGATTTTAACTCGTTTTCCGCTTGTTTTCATTTCCTTGGCTATGCTTCTTATTTCTCTTTGGATTTTGTTTTCTTCCCATGTTAATTCGTTCTCAATGTATGTATCAGTCCTTTTAATTTACTTTTCTCCGCCATGACCGCCGCCATTTGTTTTTGTTCCCAGTTCGCTACTTCCACTATTATAATTTCGTTCACTTTTCCATTATTTTTAGTATTTATTTTGTTAATGTCTACTTTGACCTGCAGTTGCTCTGAGAATAATTTTCCTATGTCGTCTTCCGTTTTGTGGACCGATTTCAGTCCTTTTATTACTAGGTTGTCTCTCTTCTTCTTTTTTTCTTCTATTTCCGCTCGGTTTTCTAGCGTCTCAATTCTAGCTATTAGATCCCTTTTTTCCCAACCCCATGCTTCTTCCTTTCTTTCAAATTCTATTTTCTTATTTCCTGTTTTAATTCGTTTGTGTTCTGCTCCATTTGTTTTATTATAGTTTGTAGCATTATTTCTATTTTTTTCCATGTTTTGTCCTACTTCGACCCCTTCTTTACTCACTATATTTATTCTCTGTTTTATTATGCGATTTCTTTTCCTTTTGTCTTTGTTCCGGTGACCCTAATACCTTCTTGCTCTAAGTAAATATTTTTTCGCTGTCTTGTTGCTCAACTTCTCTGTCTCGTTTGTACATAACATCTGTCTTAACGGCACTTTATTTAATATTATTATCAAAGTAAATACTTGGAACTTTTACTTTCTACGCCACTGCTACTAAGCGCCGCCGGTCCCGCACCGCGTGCGTCTTTCACTGCTTATCGCCTGTCACGCTGCCTTGCGAACGTTTTAACCTCGCATACACAATATTTTATTTTGTCTTTTACCGCCTTATATGCAATTTATTCACTACGCTTTTAATAATTATTTTACCTCTATACTTATAACTCGCTAATATTTGCCACTCGCACGATAATTCCCGTTTTTCGGTTAAATTTTCGGTGTTTGGTGACAAACGTTGCACTCAAGCAACTCTCGACTCGAACTGATGATTAATCATAACATTGATTATAAATTTATGTTTAAATTGTTTTTTTTAACAATAATTAAATATTTTTCTTTTATTAGATCACTGGAGTGTTCATCACTGGTGTGATCACTAGTTCATAATAGTTTTTCATATTTTCAAATTATTATTGTTTATTATAAAGCGTTGACTAATTACTGTAAATCCACTAGACAATCACTACATTCTTATGATCGATAACTATGTTTTTTGATGAATCAAATATTTATCTTCTTATTTTCTATAAAATTTTAAATTTTTGATTCGAATTATTATTTAAATAGAAAAGTGACGTTTTTTACAATTACTAGCACTATAATAATTCGTAAATTCATTTTATACAACCATGCAATTTATTGTTTTCATTGTTCGATTTCTAAAATGACCGATCACTGTACTGTTTACCCCTATTAGCATAATCTATGTTTATTATTATTATTTTAACAGCGCCGTCTATAACTTTAGAAAACAGGTCGCGCATAGTAAACAACAAGTTTGTACATGAACAAGAATGTGGAAACAACATTTATATATTTATACAGAAATTTTCTGTCCAAGCTATTAATGATCAAATTGTTTCTAAACTCATTTTGCTGTCATTTGCTAAGACATTGATGACGACTAAAATGCTCAAATTGATGTGAGCATAGAAAAACAACTTTTCCCATTGAAAAATTTGGATAAAGTTGTCTATTAAATTGCTAATTGTATCGTGTAATTTGGAAAGTCACAAAATTTCTGCGCATATATCCAGTTTTCCTTCATCCTTCATCCTCAAAACCTTCGTCAAAAAACCTTCATCCAGTATTTTTCAAACTCTCTATTAGACAGCCTAGGCCTATGCCTTCTTTAAGCCTTCGTAAGATCGATATATATATATATATATATATATATATATATATATATATATATATATATAGATATATATATATATATATATATATATATATATATATATATATATATATATATATATATATGTTGTTAAATATACGTGGTTGGTAGAAAAGTATCCGACCTTTAGCCAGTAAAAAAAAACTGGCATACCTGAAGCGTTTGAAACCTAATCACCCTCGAAGTACTCTCCTTGGGACTCCACACACTTCTCCCAGCGGTGCCGCCATTGCTGAAAGCATTCCGTAAAAGCCTCTTTGGCAAATCGACTTTAGCTCGGCTGTCGTTGCAGCAATAATGTACCCTCTTGTCTGAAATCGCGTTCCTTTCAATGGCCTCTTGACTTTGGAGAATAGCCAGAAGTCGCAAGGGGGCATATCAGGAGAATAAGGAGCCTGCCGAACCAGAGGAGGTCTGGGTTTTCGCCAAAAAATTGTGAACCAAGTGCGAAGAATGTGCTGGAGCATTGTCGTGATGGAGTGGCCAATTTCCTGATGACCACAACTCCAGTCGCTGCGCCGCACAGCATCACGTAGGCGACGTAGGACATCCCTATAGTACTCCTTATAGTCGTTCCGTCATTTTGCTTGCATTGAAAAACCGACGAGAGCACTACAAACTACGTCACTCGAACACTGCTCGACAGCAACTGACGCTATCTACAGGCGGGAAAAAATTCACGCATGCGCACGAAGGTTCAAGGTCGGCTCATGCAAGCGCGCTTAACTCAAATCCATCAGGTTTTCAAAATAAAAATAAGGTCGGATACTTTTCTAACAGACCACGTATAGGCATTCATTCAATGTTTTCAATTTTGTTAAAATAAAACTAATTTAAGTTCATTTATTAAATTAGTTTTATTTTAACAAAATTGAAAACATTGAATGCCTTATTATATTTTTCAACTTTAACACTTCAATTCGTAAAAAGCTCGTTAATTTAAAATTCCGTTACAAGGAGATAAATCACATTTACAATGAGCGACACAATTATCAAATTGCAATCACATAGTAATTGAAGAACATATAATATGAACAACTTTGTAACCAAGCTCTTGATCAACTGGAAACCTGGTGCTAATTTCTGAATATCAAATTGCAATCACATATTAACTGAAGAACGCATAACATGAACATCTTTTTAACCAATTTCTTGATCATCTGGAAACCTTGTGCTAATTTTGGATTAGAAACTTGCAATTACGTTATATTTGAAGAACACACAATATGCTCCTGATCATCTAGAAACCTGGTGCTAATTTTGGATGAGCAACTTGCAATCACATAATAATTAAACTGATCTTCATTCTGGATAAAGCATCAAAAACACAAAACTTGAATAAGTTTCTAACCAAGGTCCTTAATCATTTGGAAACTTAAGATATTATCAAAATTATAAATTACGATTAGACGAATTTTGGAATAGATCAATTTAGTAATGAAAGCAATTCCTTATCATTGATCTTAAGCATCTAAAAATAACCACGAAAAACCAAATTTATTTGAAAGAATTCTATGACAATAGTTATAACTTGGGATTAGAAAATTGTATAATGACGATAACGTAGGTGGTGATGAGGTTGACGAAGGTGAAAAGCATGGAGAAGTCGACGCTGAAGAAGCCGGCGGCTGTGAATTTGGGACACCTGGCCGTTGCCTGTTGAGCCAGAATGAAGAGTTTCTCGCGGAGGGACGCGACGTTCGAGTACCGGTTGAGGGCCTTGTAGGCGATCGTGATGGTTTTCTTGCCCTCGTTGCTCACCTGCTCGCACATCGTCGCCACAAACACACCCTGAGCCTAAAACAGAAAAATTTAATTTAGAGAAAAAAATAAACAGTTATCGTATCAATATGTTTCCGGGATTTTGCCTTGCTTTTCTTCTACTCCCCAGCTCCAAATCAAACAGTTTATATCTAAACTATATATCGAAAAGCGTTCGCGTAATAAGTAAATTATTGTCAGATCATACTTAATAGTCGTTATCTTCGTTTTATGTGAGGGTTTTGATTTCACATTGACACTTTGGGTGATGAAAATGGTCATTCAACAGTTATTCATAAATATACTTCGAATTTTATAATACTTGCCTAACAAGTTTTGTTTGGATGGTCTTGTCTATCTTGTTTTGTCTGTCTAGTCTTGTCTGTCTATGCTCAGAAAAATTCTCAGAAAATGTCTAGTCTGTTATTGTCTATTAGATTTGATAATCTACTCACAATTTGATATGAACACCAACCGATGGCAACGAATGTCACTCCCAAGCTCCAAACAAATTTCTGGTTCAAAAGCAGGTCAATGTAAACTAGAATGTTGCAGAGGATGTGATAAGAAGAGGTGAAGGTATGCCAGCCGAAATTCTTATCGATGGTGTCTGCTAAATCGCACAGAATTTCGTTCAACTCGACTAACTCCTCTGCAGGATTCCCCTGAAAATCTTCAATCAAACCGTTGAAGACCCGAATTCTCCATTTCAGGTGTTTTAGAATGTTCGTTTTATATGTGACTACGATGAAGATAAAGTAAATTTGGATTTGGTCTTGGAACAAGTATTGATAGTAAGATACGTCGTAAGCGGTGTAAAAAGTCTTGATGTCCATAATGAGTACTATTGTCAAGTAAAGTGAGACAATCCCTAGTTTAGCTCCTATGTAGTTTATAACAAATTCGTTTTTCACGCCGAAATTTGCGAATTTTCTGTCGATCGATTCGAACGCTTTGAAAATCAGTCTGGTTCTGCCCAAGTTCCAATGGCACGATCCCAGCAATGTCACAATGTTAGTCACAGTCAGCAAAATCGTCGACAGCGACAACAAAACCATTAGCGTGTTCCTGGCGTTGAAAAACCTTATCGTCCATTTTCCGTATAAAGCATGAATGCAAGTCGCGACTAACACCAGGATTATCGTGTACGACCTCGAGCGCACACTTGCAAACTCCCCAGTTTCTGGCTGGTACCTCGGCAGCACACCAAGCCATCCCCCAAACGACAAAATAAATTTCAAATTCTCCACCACCAACATCACGATATTACCACAACAACGATAAAATGTTTATGGAGTGTACAAACAATTCGTTCACCAAATAGAAGAGTAGTTGACTAAATCGAGCAAATAACGATTTCATTTTATCTAAATGGCTACATGTCTACAGTTATTGATTATTAAAGTCTTCTTTGATGTTCAATTAGTTCACCCTTTCAACGTAATGGAAATAGTTGAGTAAATAAAGTAAACAACTTTTTCATTTCATCTAAATCATTACATTATTAAAAGATAGTTACAGTCTAATGTAACAATTTCTTGCGGTGGTTTAGTCTTAATTTGCTTACTGTTATCTGGTCTAGTATTGTTTATTGTTGTTTGGTCTTCTATGGTCTTGTTAAGCTTTCTCTGATCTTCTCTTGTATTGTCTGTTCAAGTCCGGTCATCAGTCTCTTATCACAAATATATAAAGCGTTCAGTGAGATCATTACAAAGCGACTAACTGTAAGCGTACACCAAAACCGAATTTGTGGGCCGATGGCGGACCCGGACGAGTAACTCGGACGTGTATGTGCTTACACTGCAACAGTGTTATCGTTTGGAAACATCTCGATTATTGTAATTTTTTGAATGTTTATTCCAGAGGGTTGGTCTATTATAAACACAACTAATTATTTTTTCAATATTCATAGTCGATTAGGTAGATAACAACAAAATATAACTACAAATACACCCAATTTGCACTGTACACGTCGGCAGACTGGCCAGAAATCCCAACAAGTTCGGGCTCGACGGTTGATCGGCCGTTTTCGGGCGTAATCGGACGATGACGGTCGTGTTCAGGTACGCGCTTTCTTTTCTTCTTCCAAGTCTTTCTTTTCCAAGTTTTTGATTCAAGTGTCCGAGCAAACTTCGGCGGATGACGGATTAGGTGTACGCGAGCCTTATGACCTAAGATCGATTTCTACCAAACTCACGAACAAGCAGGATACCGTTGGTGTTTTGGGACAAATGACCATCCGCAAACTATTAAAGTCGCTTATTGGACGATGGTGTGAAAGAAGTTGTTGAATACAATAAATCACTTGCTTAATATTTGTCGACTTCCAAAAATCGCTTGACATTATAAACAGCACAAAATGCTCGAAGCTCTGGCTCCGAAATGCTCCGAGTGTAGAATAGACCACATATATTCAACACTAATATACGGCATCTAGGCAAACTGCAACACTGCAAAAATGCAACTGCAAGCGCAAGACTCCACGAAGATACAAGTTCAATATTTAACTTGGAGTGAGAGAAAGGGACTCGGTCTCTACGAAATTAATTACTGCTCTTTTAGAACTAATGAGTATAAAAGTGGATTGATGCGAAATGAGCCTTAACATAAACGGCGAGAAACTGAAGTTTGCAGATGACATTGTTCTGATAGCGGACCGTACACCTAATCCGTCATCGGCCGAAGTTTGTTCGGGCGACGACGGCCGTACTCGGATGATTGAATCAAACACTTGTAAAAGATAGAGAGCGCGTACACAAACACGACCGTCATCGTCCGATAACGCCCGAAAACGGCCGATCAACCGTCGAGTCCGAACTTTCTCGCCAGTCTGCCGGCGTCTACAGTGTAAATTGAATATATTTATAGTTAAATTTTGTTCTTATCTACCTAAACGACTATGGATATTGAAAAATTAATTAATTGTGTTTATAATAGACCAACCCTGTGGGATAAACATTAAAAAAATTACAATAATCTACAGAATATCCGCAAAGTCCAATGTCGGCACAAGTGGTAACACTGTTGCAGTGTAAGCACATACACGACCGAGTTACTCGTCCGGGTAGTTCTGTCCGCCATCGGCTGACAAAATCGGTGTTGGTGTACGCGAGCCGTCAGACTTAAAATCGACACATACGAGACCCAGTTTTATCATGAACCTGGTTATGAGCGAGAATATGACAACTTATTTTTCTTCAAGTGGCATCTCCTTTCAGGATGAGGATTGACCAGGCGAAAGCGCACAAATATATCAAGACTACGACCGAAACTCTGATTCTGTCCATTTTAAATTCATTGGTTTCGCCAAATATTCCACTTATTAATGAAACAGTTTTAATTACTTACCACTTTTAATGGAATTAATTTCAATATTTGGTGATACACAAGAAATTATTTACACAGTCAATAATTGTAATTTAATAATTTACCAATAGGTCAAATTTAATTTTCATAAGTCAAGTATTGTCTACACAGTCATAACTTGTGTGTTCCTACCTGATATTGCTTGCTTGGTCTTGTTTGGTCTTTTCTGGTTTTCTCTGGTCTTATCTAGTCTTATCTGATCGTGTCTTATACTCTCTTGTCTAGTCTTGTCTGGTCTTGTCTGGTCTTGTCCGGTCTTGTCTCGTGTTGTCTGGTCTTATTGGGTCTTGCTAGTTTTGCCAGGTCTTGTCTGGTCTTGTCTAATCTTCCATAATCTGTTCGTGTTTGTCCTCGTATGGGTTAAACAGCTTAAGTCTCATCAGATATTATATTTTCTGTCTATGTAGATGTGCAAAAGAATTTTGTATCGAATGTTGTAAAAAAGATACTTACACAAACACCCACTATCCAAGCTGTCAGTGATCCAATGATTTTTAAAGTCAATTTTTCTTCATGTGCTAAAATGTTCATTGTAATCAAGATATTTAAAATGATGTGAGTAAAGAAGGCCAACATTTCCCATTGGAAAATCCGATTAAAACAGTCGACTAAATTGCAAATTGTGAGATGTAGTTTGGAAATGCCCAAAATTTCTGTAGCAATCTCCAGTTTGCAATATAGCAAGGTTTTCGGTGATTCCAAATCTTCAAACAATGTGTTGACTAAAACGAGTCGCGTATTGATTGAAGATACAATAAAACACTTAAAAATGCTAATTAGGACGAAGAAATACATTTGTAAGTATATATTGAAGTCGTAAAAGTATGCAATTAGATTCCATTTGTTCCACACATACGACTCGATGAGATAAAGTGAAATGAAGATCAAACATAAAAACGCAAATTTAACTGTGGCGCGCTTCAATATAGGAACCTTGATTCTGTTTTTAAACAAAAATCTATCAATCGTTTTAAATGTGTCGAACAACAATTGAAATTCTTGCAAATTTCCGCCGATAGATTTCAAAATCATGATCAATGTTGAATTTGTACCGACAAGTCGGTGAATATCATTATATATTTTTTCGACGAATCTATCTCCAAATCGATCGACATTTTCCGTAAATTGACGCCGCTAAAAAGCACAGATTTATCAAAACTGCCAGAAAAATTTGGATTTTGTTCGCTCTAAATTCACTGGACAACTTGTCAAACTTACCGGGAAATATAGCAAAGAAACCGCAATTATGCAGCAGAGGAAACAGTTCTTCTTCCACATACATTTTACTGAATAATAAACAATTTAGTTACTAAATAGCTGGGTCAATTACTTACCGGTTTTACTGGAATGATTTTAGTAATTAGTTAGTCAATAAGAAATGACTATATAGATAATAATCTATCAATAATTTAATATCACTTTTGTTGCATTAAAATCGTCTGGTATTGTCTGGTTTTGTATGGTCTAGTCTGGTCTTGTCTTGCCTTGTCCTTGTCTTAAAAATCCAGCAAGGTCTCGCAATTTTCCTTTCAAAACTTTTCCTTATTGTAGTGCGGCAGACGATCAAACCAATCGCCCAAAACTAAAGCCACCTTCATATTTTCTGCCACCAACATATTGTGAAATTTTAACTTGAATTAGTGACACTTTTTTCGTTTGAATTCACCCACGCAACTGAAATATTGACAATAGTTTTCATTGAAAGCATAATTAATTTAACAAATTAAAGCCATTTATTAAACACAATTTGTGTATTTAACGATAAAAATTTGATCGATTTTATTTCTAGCCTTGAAATATCGATACAAGTCTATCGGTAAAGTCTTGTCGGAACTTACTTTGTGAAAATGCCAATGAGTGAACTGTACTTATCAATTACAAATTCAATAACATGAGACAACAAATCGGGGGGTTTGCCACTTACCTTCTAGTTGCAAAATGTCAAACGATCTCCTGTTGCCGACTAATATAAAGGAGGAAATGGGAAGGATCAATACAAGAAGGATATTCGGTGGAGAACCCCTTACGACAAGTTCTTCTAGAAAGGGCGGAATCCCTGAAAAGTGCCTTCAACAAAAATGAGCGTGGTCGCCTACCGAATGAGACAAACGTGCAAAAACTCTTAATACTCTCGCCGAGGTAAACGTGCTCCTTTTTCTGCGACTCAAATCACTCTTACTTATCTTAACTAACTCGCGCAGCACAAATTTTTACCCTTATTCTAATCTAAGACGCTCCGCGAATTCTAACTCGATGTGCTCTATTAATATCGGCTGGAATTAATTTATCGCGCGATTGACAATCATACGCCCTCCTTTGATAGCTTGTAAAACCATCAAAAAAGGCTCGAATACCTTGTCTGATCTCTTCTTGTCTTGTATGATCTCGTTTGGTCTCTGGTTTTTGAATATTGAAACAACTTACAAGTAAATAGGAACCCCACGAGATCGTAGTGATAATGTTTTTCCAAGTCCATACCATGTAAGGATTTAGAACTAGTCCAAGTACGACTAAAAAGTTGATGACGAAATTGAACATTATCACGCATATGTGCCATCCAAAATATTCATCCACGACTTCGTTCAAATCCCCAATGAGGTCGTTTAACCTGATTAACTCGTCGCCTTGTAAAATCTTCATGCTTGCAATCAAATCGTTTTCGGCGCGAATCCTCAACCTCAGATAGCTCAAAATGTTCACGTGAAGAATATTCACAATGAATATGTAAAACATCTGGACCTGGTCTTGCACCAGGTATTGGTACTTGTGGAAATCATAGTCGTAATACCACGTCGTTGCATCAATTGCGCTAAGGAGCAGCAAGATAAATAACGCACAAGTGAATTTCAAAGTTACATAGCGTGTGTGGATTTTAGTTTTAACGCCAAGGGCTGACAACTTGTTGTCGATGAGATTGAAGTAGTTAAAGATCAGTTGGGTTTTGGTAAAGTTCCAATTGCAAGCACCCGTTAAAGTGAAAATGTTTGTTAACGTAGCTAATATCGACGAAATGCACATTAGAAATTTGTGTATTATAGAAACATATTGCAAGTTTAGCTTGCCGTATAGAGAATAAGCGCTAGCCAATAGGAACACAAACGAGGTCGTGTAAGAACGCGCAAAAGACTTCTCGAACGATTTGGTTCTCCGGCAGTAGACGGGAACTACGCCAATCCAACCGGCAACGAGCAAAATTGTTCTCAAGTTTTCTGCCACTAGCATTTTGACCGCAGTTATTCGACTGGGTTGAGTTTCACTAATGCTTCCAGACATTCTGGAAATGTTCATTTATAAAAATCGTTCATCGTTTATCTAAACACATTAATGAATTGAAAAATAATTTAAAAAAAACAATCCTCCACTTTACTTAAATTGAATTTTGTATAGAAATTATATTCCATTCTTCCAATAATAGTACTCCAATAACTTCAATAACATTATTGACAGAATTAATTAATTAATAATATTGAGAAAATTAGTTCAATAATAACATCGATACAATTAATTTAATAACAATATTAATAGAATTAATTCAAAAATAATATTGATTGAATTAATTCAGTAACCATATTGATATAATGAATTTGATGAGAGAATCGTCTTGCTTTTCTCAAAACAGAATCCTGGTCTTTTTTCCTGTCCGGTCGTGTCCAATCTTGTCCGGTCTAATCCAGTTTTATTCGGTCTTGTCCAACATTATCCGGTCTGTGCGATCTTCTACGATCTTGTCCGGTCGAGTCCAATTTTGTTCAATACCGTCCAGTTTTATACAATCTGGTCCGGACTTGTCCGGTTTTTCTTGGTCTTATTAATTTTAACTAGCCTTGTCTGGTCTAGACTTACTTTCCTTCTTGTCTACTTTAGTTGAGACTTTCTGGTAATTATTTTTTAAATTTGTTCAATCAATTTCAATTACAATTTAATACAAGAACGCTAAAAGAAAGACCGCTGCAGATTTCCAGGTCCAAGCGTAGGGGGAATTGAACAGCAACTCAATCAAAAACCAAATGGAACGTATTTAGAAACGCGTGCCAGTCGAATGTCTCGTTAAGAATATCGGCCAAATCGCAAACAGCTTCGTGAATCTTATCTATTGCAAGTACACCGGACGGTCCAACTTCTTTAATTATTAAATTCAATGTGGAAATTCTATATATTTTTAATCTTCAAACAACGCTTGCAGTACGATGAATACGTAAATGTACAAGATTTGGATGTGGTCTGGGAAAAAGTATTGGTACCTTGAGAGTCTGGACTTACTGTACCAGCTTTGAATATCTATGAGGAATCGGATGCATTGCTTTGCTGAAATCTCTCTGTTAAAGCTGGTGAGGACTTGTTGAAAGCGGTGGATGTTCCAGTAGCACGATCCCGAAAACCGAAATAAATCGAATATGAAATAGATACGAGGAAAACTGTTACCATCGCACAAGTAACTCGTCTCGAATTACTCTCCTTCTTGGTTGTACTTTGGCACCAAACCCAAGCAATTGCACAAAAATTGGAAATTTTGTTTGTAAACAAAAGCTGATTATCGTGATTATGTGATGATCGTGTTATATGAGTGGCGTCGGGACAGTCAAGCAGAGTGGTAGCGCGAGTTCCAGCGGTCTCAGTTTATAAACGAAAAGTTTTAAAACTTTTAGTATTTAAGAAACAATATAATATTGAAAAAGCAAAAGTGCAATTACAAAATGTCTAGAGAACTTAGATCGGCTAAAACAAGCTTCGATATTTTCCAAGAGCAAATTATCGCATTTTTAAAAAGCTCATCTTTCTCGGAGATCATTAGTGTTGCAGTTAAAAAAGAAGTTGAGCCACTAAGGGAGTGCATCAGTGCAATGAGTAAAGACTTAAAAGTTTTAAGAGAAGAAAACCACAAATTAAAGGAAAACTTAATTAAAATACAAAGCGAAATCGAACATTTTACAGTTGAATCGTTTAATAAAGAGATTTTTTCTACCTCAGCCGAAATAGACGAAAACAGAGATATCCCCGTCGACAAAAACTCATCGCGGTCTGATAAGCCAATACTTCAAACAAAAAAACAACATCATCCTAAAAACTAAAATGATACGGAGGCTCAACCAACGATAAAGTCGAGGTAAATAATGAGAAATGGGAAACACAAAAAAAGTATAGGAAATCTTCCCGCCGCTCAAATATCGTCATATGGACGAGCATAGAAAACATGGAAATAAAGGCAATATCCAGTTATGCTCATTTACATGTAACGAGACTTGAACCGCACCTAACAGAAGCTGACCTAATCGCTTATCTGAAAAGTAAAGATTTTAGTTCAGTTTTTTGTAAAAAGCTTTCATCTAAACATCCAGATGATTAGGTTTCTTTAAAGGTATCGGTACCGCTGGAGAATCTAAACGAAATTAAAAAACCGGAAATATGGCCCCGGTACACTTATGTAAATCGTTTTTTTTTCCAAGGCAAGGGAAGACTACAGAGGAAATATAAGCAATTTTGATAATAAACAATCGGACACAAAAAGTCCACTGACAACAAATCTAAAACAAGGGAAACTTTGTTTGATCAATCAAAATCTGCAATATATTGGAAACTCGATAGACATAATAGAATTCATGTTAGAGAAAAACCGGCATTGTACGTTGTTAGCCTTTACAGAACATTGGAAAAGCAAGGAACAAATAAAATTATATACAATAAAAGAATTTACATTAATTTCCTCTTATTGCAGAAACGAAGGAATGCACGGAGGTTTTGCTATCTTTTGCAAAGATAATAGTATGTGCAAAAACAGGGCTGGCATAAATAATTTTGCAGAATACGTTTTCGAATGTGCTGCATTGGAAACCATGATCGATATGAAGCCAGTTATTATTATTGTAATATACCGAGCGCCTCTTTCTTCCGACATTATTTTTTTAGAGAAACTTCATCTCTTACTGCTAAAAATTGATTCCGAAAAGAAACAATATATAATTACAGGCGATTTTAATATTGATATTTTGAAAATCACAAGAATTAATCGCAATTTACGTCTTTTTTAGAATCCTTTCAATGCGTTCTAACATTTAGAGAAGCAAGTCATCCATCTACTGGGTCCTGCATTCATAGTCAGGACGGAAATGTTATATTCTACAAAAACACTAAATTATCATATATCTGATCACATTGCCCAAAAAAATCACTTTAAAAAAACAAACAGAAATCAATCGTTAAATTCGGACGAAGGTTTAACCAAGAAAATGTGGATATTTTTAAGCTACAGCTTCAAGAAGAATCATGGCCCGCATTATTCCACTGTGATCAAACCGATGGGAACAAGCAATGGAACACCTTTATGAATACCTTCCTAAAATATTTTGGTGAATGTTTCCCTCGATTGCCAACTAAGACCGGTAATAGACCTCAACCGATATATAACTTAGAAGAATTATGTGCTACGAGAAAACATATGGAAATATTAAAAATTTTGGGCAAATATAATGCGAACTATAAGCATCAATATAATAAAAAATGAAAAGAATATAACGCACTATTGAGAAACCAGAAAATAAATAACATCGAATATCAATTAAAATCATCTGATAATCTTAGTAAAACAACGTGGGATGTTATTAAACAAATAACGCCAATTAACTCAAATAAACAAAATATAATTACAGGTGTAAACCCAGTAGATGCGGTCACCAATTTTAATAATCATTTCACAAATAATGCCGAAAAACTGATTCAAACTTTACAAAATGTCCCTTACCACGACAGTGCAGCACATTCAGTTAGATCAATGTTTTTGAATCCACTCACGGAAAATGAACTCCACACTATAATTAGGAGCTTTAGAAACAAAAGGAGTACGGGGAATGATGAGGTACCAATTCCTATAATCAAAGAAAGTTTCTACCAAATCGCAGAACCATTGACTTTTGTAATAAATAACTCTATCTCATATGGTATATTCCCAGAACACTTAAAATCATCAACCATAACTCCTATTTACAAAAACGGGGACAAGAACAACCTCGAAAATTACAGACCGGTAAGCATCTTATCTTCTTTTGCAAAAATTTTCGAAAAGGTGTTTTGTGTTAGAATGGAGGGTTTATTCAAAAATACAATATCCTCTCTAGATCACAACATGGTTTTGTCAAAGGGAAGAGTATGGAAACTGCGTGCTTTGATTTTATAGAAAATATCTACGGACAATTAGATAAAAACGGTATACCTGTCGGTTTACTGTTGGACTTGTCAAAGGCTTATGATACTGTGGATCATCAGATATTGGCAATGAAATTGGAAAAACTGGGGATAAGAGGAATCCCTTTACAGTGGGTACAGTCTTACTTAAATAATCGTAAACAGTGCACTAAGCTAGAAACGCCAAATGGCACCTTCATATCAGACACGAGAACTGTCAAAATGGGGATACCACAAGGTAGTATTTTGGGCCCTCTCCTGTTCATCATGTATATTAATGATTTACCAACAGCAATTCCTAATAAGCAGATTCAAATTATGCGGATGACACCAGTTTTTTACTAAAAAATCAGTGCGTGGAAGACATACAAACAAATGCAACTTTAGTAATCAATTCACTAACATCCTGGTTTAATAATAATCGGTTGATTATGAATAAAAAGAAAACGAATGTGATTATCTTTAAAACATGTAGAAGCCTGATACTATATCCCACACACCTAAATATTGATGGTGAGGTTTTGGATGTAAGGAAATCGGTAAAGCTCTTAGGAGTTCATCTAGACAACATACTGGATTGGTCGTCCCATATAGCGAGTTTGCTACCGAAGCAACATATGCATTAAAAATGTTACAAGGTTACGTGAATCTTGGAGTTTTGAGAACAGTGTATTTCTCAAACTTTCATTCCCACCTTCGATTTGGAATAATTTTTTGGTGTAGTGCTAGAGACTGTAATGATGTTTTTAAAACGCAGAAACGGGCATAAATTAAAATAT
This sequence comes from Phosphuga atrata, assembly GCA_944588485.1. NCBI lineage: Eukaryota > Metazoa > Arthropoda > Insecta > Coleoptera > Silphidae > Phosphuga > Phosphuga atrata. Next base: position 48,817,536 of record OX155900.1, on the reverse strand, counting down.
AATGAATCTTGTAGAGACAAATTTAGGTATGCTAGAATAGTAACAGTAACAGGCACTTATATCTATGAATTGTTATTGTTTATGTTTAAGTATAAAAATAAGTCTAAGAAACATCTAGTTTCACATGAACTAAACACTAGACAAAGACTCATACTTTACAACACGCCTCACCACAAGTTAACCATGAGTGAGAGAAGTCCCATATACACAGCTATTAAAATATATAACTCTTTGCCGGCAAAATATAGAAGTATCTCGAGTGTAAGAAATTTTAAAACAAGATATCTATGAATATATCATTAACTTAGAACCGTATTCTTTAGAGGAATATTTTGACAAAAATAATCGATGTACATAAAGGTATTTTGTTATTATTTTTGTATGCCTCGATTCAATTTTGTTTGCATTGATGAGTTTTTCTTGTATATTTTTACTAATTTTATGTTTGCTATTTTTTTCATTGTAAGAAATGTAATTTCATTTATATTTTTGTATAACTTAATTTAATATTATTATTACTATTGCATTTTTTCTTTAATGTGTTTTTCTGTTGTTTTTTTCTTTTTTTTTGCATGTAGAAAATTTTTGTGTATGCTTATTATCTGTAATGTTACTTTTTTTTTTCTCCTGACAAATTTCATTTAGTTTATATTTTTTTGTATAACTTGATTAATGAAATAAATTTATTTGATTTGATTTGATTTGATTACCGACTCACTAATTGGAAATTGCACAAATTTATTTATTGTTGAAAGACAAAATCGATTAAAACAATAAACTAATAGAAGAATATTTACAGATAATTCCGATGTTTAAACTAGCAATTACTTTATATAGGTTCGTCCAATAAGAGGTCTCATTTTGATATGTTAAATAAAACTAGTATTTTTAAGCGGCTTACATTTGTTTGTCCTCGATAACTGCAAGGATTCAATCTTTGAGGTCTTGAATAGATTGTGAATCATTGGTATAGACCTAATCTTTCACGTAGCCTAAAAGAAAAATGTCTAAAGATGTTAACCTTTTCGCTAGGGCGTGCTTTTGTACAAGTCGTGCCCTGTGTACCTACAACATACTGACGGTAGTGCGGATTCGTACGGTTCCCGTAGTTAGGTACGTACTCTTTGCGTTTAAATACGGTTCCCGCAGTTTGTAGTAGTTATTTTATTTTCTTAATAGGCAACCAAAATAATACGCAATGCAGTTCTTGGTAGGCTTAGCATACGTCTGGGATTAAAAAATTAAAGGCTGGACAGTCCTGCTTTACGCATTTTCTTAGAGGATGCAGTGAAATGATGCAGGCGGATTAGTACGGTTGCCGTAGTTTGGGCCAATTTTTTTTTTAAATTCAGCTGTTTTTTACCCTTTGGGTATAAGCCTCCCTCTTATTGTGCCAGTTGCCACGATTTTGTGCCTCCTGGTACCAGTTCAGTCTTGCCGCTCGTTTCAAGTCATCGCTCCATCTTATTTGTGGTCTTCCTATGCTCATTTTGTTGCTCCATGGTCTCCATCGAATTAGTTTGCCACTCCACTTATCCTGGTCTCTTGCGACGTGTCCCGCCCAGTCCCATTTCTGAGCGGCGGCGCGTCTCGCGACATCATGAACCTTTGTTCTTCTCCTGATCTATTCATTTGTTTTCCTATCTCTTAATGATATCCCAAGTATTCTCCTCTCAATAGCTCTCTGGTTTACTTTAAGTTTGTCAAGTATAGCTTTCGTGAAGGTCCAAGTTTGTGACCCGTAAGTAGTTGCTGGTAGGATACACTGGTCGTATAATTCGGTATTGAGGTTTAGGGGTATGTCCATATTCAAGATGTCTTTAATTTTGGCATATGCCGCCCAGGTTTGCCGTATTCTCTCATTTATTTCGAGTCCTTGGTTAGCCTTGCCTATAGTTAGTGTTTGTCCTAGGTATTTGTATGTAGTTACTTTCTCGTTTCTGTTGTCTCCTAGGGTAATTTCTCGATCGTCATCTACGTTTGATGTCATGTACTTTGTTTTGTCAAAGTTGATTTCTAGGCCTATGCGCTTCGTGGCCCTGTAGATGTCATCGATTAGTGTGGCCAGTTCTTTTCTGCTTTCGGCTATCACTACTATGTCATCGGCAAACATTAAGTGGTTGAGTTTCTCCCTGTTGATATTAATGCCTCTGTTTTGGAGGTCGATTGTTTTTAATGCGTCCTCCCGAACTAGTGTGAAGAGCTTGGGTGACATAGGGTCTCCTTGGCGCACTCCTCTGTTAATTGCCACTTTGTCGGATTTTTCGTGTAGCTGAATTTGCAGAGTTGCATTTCGGTAAATGTTGTTAATTAGGTTTGCGTATCTGTGGTCTATTCTGGCGTGTTGCAGGGCTTGCTGTAGTGCCTATATTTCCACCGTGTCCAAAGCCTTACTAAAATCAATTAATGCTAGCCATAAAGGTATATTGTATTCCACAGCCTTCTTTATTAGTGTTCTCATCGTTTGCAGGTGTTCTGTAGTACTGTAGCCCTTCCTAAACCCAGCCTGCTCTTTTGGCTGGTAATAGTCTAACTTTGGTGTGAGACGGTTGGTTAATATTTTCGCGAATAATTTGTATATTTGGGATAGCAGGCTGATCGGTCTATAATTTTCTAGGTTCTCGGTGTCTCCCTTTTTGTGAATGATTACCACGAGGGCGTTTGTCCAGGACTGTGGTATGTCCTCCTTTTCCAGGCATTTGTTGTACAATATTTCTAGTTGGTGTTCTAGTATATCACCGCCTTGTTTTAACATCTCTGTCAGTATGCCGTCTTCGCCCGCTGCTTTCCCATTTTTAGTATGTTGTAATGCCGATCTGATTTCGTCTTTTGTAATCTCAGGTATGTCTTCAGAGTTGACGTTCATGACTTTCTCTTCCTGGTCTTGTTCGGTTGTGTCGCTCGTTACTTTCATCTCGTATAGGTCTGCGTAGAATTCTTCTACCTTTCTTATAATTTCGTGTCTTCCTTCAATTCTATGTCCTGTTTTGTATTTGATTCTAACGATTTCTTTCTTTGTGTTTGTCGCTAGTCTTCTGAACACTTTCGTCCCTTTGTGTTGTTCCAGTACTTTCTGCGCGATTTGCACATTGTGTTTTCTGATGTCCTCCTTTGTCATCTTTCTGGCGATTTTGTTTGTTTCAGCGTATTCTGCTGATGACCTTTTGTTATTTGCTATAAGTTGTCGTCTTTTATCTAGCATGTTTAGTGTTTGCGCGCTAAATTTATTTTGCTTTCTAGTTTTTGTTTCTGTGTACGCTTCTGCTGCTTGGTTTAGGGTTCTAGTGATCGTTTTGTTTGTTTCGTTTATAACATAGGTACTCAGTCTCTGCTCTTTGAATCTGCTTCCCAGGTATATTTGGAATTTATTTGGGTCTTGCTGGAGCTTCTCTCTGTCAATCTGTTTGTGTATCGACTTTGCGATTTTTTTGCAACGCTCTAGTTTTTGGTTTATGCTTATCCTTGCCCTCATCAGACGATGGTCACTTCCAGTATTAAATCTGTTCAATACCTCGACGTTTTGTACTATTTGGATGTTCTTCGTTAGAATATAGTCGATTTGGTTAAAAGTTCTCCCGTCTGGGCTTGCCCAGGTCCATTTTCGGTTGATTTTCTTTTTGAAAAAGGCGTTTCTTTTTGAGGTAATTTTCTTTTTGAAGAGCGTTGTAGAGATGTTCTTCTTCCAGAAAGTCAGCCATCATTGAGCCTCTGGTATTTCTTTTGCCTAGCCCGTGTTTGCCTACGTATTTTTCCTCTGGGTCTGCTTGGCCTCCAATCTGCAGTTGAAGTCGCCGATCACTAAAACTTGTGATGTTTTATTGCTGCGCATTCCTTCCGAGATATCCTCGTAGAATTTGCTGACATCCTCGTCTTCCGCGGTGCTTGTGGGAGCATATGCCTGAATTATCTTTAGTGTTTCCAGTCTATTTATTTGTATCGTTACGTATATCATTCCTTCGGATATAGCTTTGAGGATTTTTACGTTATCTGTTAGTCTCTTATGTATCAGTATGCCTACGCCTCCTATAATGGAGTTTTCGTGCCCTTTGTAGTAGAGCTTATGCCCGGATTTGAGTTTGGTGTAGCCTTCGCCTCTTTTCCTTGTCTCACTTATGCCAATCACGTCCCATTTGATTTTATTCAGTTCCGCTTCCAGTTCTTCAGTTCTGTCTTCTGTCGCCATTGATCTAATGTTGTACGTAGCAATGTTCATCTTTGTGTGGCAGCCTGATCTCTTCCAGTTATTCTTCGCACCCTCTGCCGTTCCATTCTGGCTACAGCTGCCGTTGTAGGGAACTTTCCGGCTGCTGGGGACTGAGGGCCTTTGCTTTATGTTACTGTTCATTTAATTAAAGGGGGGGGGGGTGGAATTTGAATTGAATGAAAAAAACACCACGCTTGCCGAGCGGGTTGGTGAGTTTATATTTCAGCCGCCCCTCTGGGGAACAGACGCTGTTTATAGCCGCCCATTCTGGGTCAGACGCTATTGTGCTAGTTTTGGTTCGCCCCGGGTATTTCATTTCCCCGGTACCACCTATATCTAGGAGGCTTTCCCCTATCCGCCACCTGGGGAGGCGCCCGATGGGGGACTAGCAACCCCGCACGAGGTTAATTAATTGACCAAAAAAATTAATTAAGCAGAAATCAAGTTTTGATATATCTATAACATTTTTAGTAGTGTATGAGATAATTATACTACAGCGGATGAGATTTTCCATATAAAGTACAAAAAAATGTACACGGGACACAAAAATATTTTTTGGCCTCCTGAATTGCAAAGCTAGCTTTGACATCGTGTATACGTCCAGCGAAACTAGATTTTTACATACAATGTTGCCAAGTACGGCTACGATGCGGTAAAGTGACTAGTAAATTTTAACCTTTCAGGGACACTTACAAAATAAATTAAATATAAGACAATAAAATCTAATTTAAAAAACGCTACTTTACACCATATTTGTCACGATAATGTAGAAAATAAGCGTGATTTTTTTAATTTTACTGTGCGTCTGACATTTGGAAAAATGACATTATGTACCTAATAAATTTGAATTAGTAAAAATGAGTACCAACATTAAAAAATTAAACAATTTCCAATATTGTAATTAATCTAAATCTATTTATTTCTTAAATAATAATTGTCGGCCAGAAAATCTTATACAAATTTCGTGCGGAAATGATTTTACAATGCTCCAGCAAATGGGGAACTCGGTCTCGTTCCCAAACGAGCTGTTGCATTGTAAGATCAATGTTTCCGCACTCTAATGTAAATAACTATTTTGGCCTCCTGAATTGCAAAGCAAGCTTTGACATGGTGTATACGTCCAGCGAAACTAGATTTTTACATACAATGTTGCAAAGTACGGCTACGATGCGGTAAAGTGACCAGTAAATTTTAACCTTTCAGCGACACTTACAAAATAAGTTGAGTATAAGACAATAAAATCTAATTAAAAAAACGCTGCTTTACACCATATATGTCACGATAATGTAGAAAATAAGATTTTTTAAATTATACTGTGCGTCTAACATTTGGAAAAATGACATATTATGTACCTAACAAATTTGAATTAGTAAAAATGCCAAAGTTTGTGAGTACCAACATTAAAAAAATAAATAATTTCTAATATTGTAATTATTCTAAATCTATTTATTTCTTAAATAATAATTGTCGGCCAAGAAAACTTATACAAATTTCGTGCGGAAATGATTATACAATGCTCCAGCAAATGGGGAACTCGCCCTTCGGGCTCGTTCCCCAAACGAGCTGTTGCATTGTAAAATCAATGTTTCCGCACTCTAATGTAAATAATTACTAGAGCTCTTTTCGGTTCCCATAGCGAAAGGGTTAAATCACAAGATGGCCAACTGTGATCGCCTTTTTGAGAAATCACACGGTCAGGAAAGTTTTCACGCAAAAAAGCGATGGTATCGTTACTTTAGATAATTGTCTCTGGTTACTTGTCCGGTTACTTGTGTGGCACGTGGCGGCATCTTGTTGAAAATAGACGACCTCCACATCAATATCTCTAATTCCGACCATACAAAATCATTAATCATCGTTCGATAGCGCAATCCATTCACCGTAACAGCTGCTCCAGCCTCATTTTCGAAAAAGTTAGATCCAATGACCCCGCCAGACCAAAAACAGTCACACGTCACACACGGATGTAGGGGCTTTTCAACAATAATTCTTGGGTTTTCCGAGCACCAAATATAATTCGCTCAAGATGATTTTTTGAGGAAAGTCCGGATCAGTTTGATGCATTTCAAGGACCTAATCAGCGAAGAGACAACGTTGTTGATGGTCGGTAGGTGTGAAATTTGATGTTAACTGAACTTTAAAAGCCTTAAGAATGTCTTTATGCAAAACAAGGTGTAATGTCATTTGTGGTATGCCCAATTCCAAAGATCGACGAGAAATGGACATACCTGCGTATTCCTCATCGCTATGGGCTACAATAGAAATATACTCAGCTGTTTTTGAGCGACGTGCATGATTTCCGTTCTTCACATCACTAAATTGTCCCAACATCTCAAACTTGTCCAACAGTTTCACAATTGCTAGCCGAGGAGGTGCTTCACGACTACCCAAAAATGCTTTAGTTTTGCGAACTGTGATCGCGAAATTTTCAACATTTTTGTAGTGAATTTTAATAATTTCAATGCGTTGTTGAAGCGAATATCGTTGCATTTTTATTAATAGCGTAGTTTTTACTTGTCATCTGTCAAGTAATTACAGGTTGACTCATGACAACAGTTAAAATGGCAGGCTATTGAAAATGAAACCCCTTATTGGAAGACCCTTTATAAACTTATTAAGGGCGAAATGTAGCCTGAAATATATTCGACCTGTTCGTAGCTCTATAATATTAAGTCTTATTAAGACTACAAAACAAATTCCATGTTGAAACAACTACTTCTCTGGCTATACAGCAAGGAATTAAACATCAGGGGATTTGTTTGTATTTGGCATTTGTATTTTAGTCTTAATAAGTCTTAATATTATAGAGCTACGAATAGGTAGAATTAGGGCTTCCAATACCGGACCGAAATATTTAAACCGGTATTTTGGTATTATTTGTTTTAAAAACCGGAATACCGGTATTGATACCGGTATTATCAAAAACAATTATTTTCGTCAGAGATTAAAAAGAAAAGAAAGGTAAAACTTAAAAATATATTTCTCTAGTTATAAACTTTACAAAAGAGGGTTTTAATAACTATTTAAATTAAATAGGTATTAAACCTAAACATTAAACCTAAACCTAAACATTATATAAACCTTAACACAAAAAAATATATTATTTATAGCAAACATTCGGAACAAAGTTATCATAAACATTACTACATTTCGCAATTCAAGTTTGTTTTATTAAAATATGACCGTAAAAAAATATAGGCAAACAATAGATCTTTTCATAGTTGATTTTTTTTTGTGCGCATGTTATAGGTCAAAAAGTGCCCAAAGTTTTTGACGTATGACTAAATATGTGCCCGAAACTTTCATATTCCCGCCTTTCAACCTTGGCGGGATGCGTATGCGCTTAACTAACTGTAAAAAGGTCTATTGTTTCGTCTTTCAGACTGGACCGAAACTTTGTACATAAGTAACTTGCTGCCGATTCTACACTTATTGAGGAAATTCTGTGGTCGACGCTTAAAAGGGCTTAAGTACAGTTTAGACATGTATGGGAAATGGCGCATGAAATATTTTGGCGCATTTTGAAATATTATTTTTTTTGTCTGTGCTGAGGATCCAAATTTATTAATTGAAAATTGTTAAATGGATTAATAGTTGTTTTTAATAAAACGTTAACGGGTTATGTCTATATATGTCTTTTAAACCATCGAATTTGCTTGTATTTGGTATCATATCTTTTTCAGCAACCCTAATTGTAACATTTTCCAGCATAAATAGAATTATACCGTTTTAACAGATCGAAAGAAGGCTATTTTTGAATCTTACCAAAAACCCTATATTTTTAAAACTACGACTTATGAACCTTTTAAGCGCCAACCAAAGAATTGTACTTAAGTGGTCGTACGTCAGTTGCAAATATTTTCCTTTTTCCCAAAAACAGCATTTTCGTCTTTTTGGTTCCACCCCTTGCACTTTTGTAATTGTAGGTTGAACTGGAAGTTTTTGTTAGATTGTTGATTGAAGTTACTGTTTTAATTTATCATGCTCATGAGCAAAGTTCGAGCCAGTCCTAAATGTATTTGTTAGATTTCTTTCCAAGAATTCTTCGAAATTTTCGTCTTTATCTGCATCTGATCTATCATGTTCATCTGAGTTTTCGGGTGAAAGTCTAATCAAACGAATCATATTTTTTTTGAAATTTTGCATCTATAATAAAGTCATTAAAGCACTCATATGGGTTCGTTAATGGCTCGCAGAGTGCGTAACAATTTTCTCAATATGTATCAGCGATTTTTTTTAATTAGAAATGACAAAAGGGCGCAAAACAATATAAAAAAAACTCGTTCATAAGGCGTTTTCGCACTTGTTCATTAGAAAACTCCTCGTTAGGCTCGTCGTATTCTAAACATGAGCTCGTGAAAAATCGCGCTTATTGAACTCGCTCTTTAATATACTATTATCATAGTAGCTTTAATTACCCGTGGAAATAAAGAACTAAATTGATACCTTTTTCTCCACTATGTAGGTATTGAGATACCTGCGATAAATCATTTTGTCTTTGTAATATGCGAATTTTTAAAGCGATTCTTTAGCAATTTCAAAGTTTTGATTCGAAAGAGCTTCCGTCATAAATTTCATTGTTTCCTCTAATGTAAGAAGATTAGAATCTTGGCGACATAATGCATCAACTGCTAATTTTATAGGAGTAAGGGTAATGAAAATTGCATATAATAAATTACACTCTCACAATCAGTCGCAAAAATTCATTCCGGAATTTATGTCAATAAGGGCTTTTTGGACACAATATCTCAATTGGCAAAATATTTCTAATATAAATAACATGCTATTCCATCTTGTTTCACAGTCTAATTTTAAAGATATTTCTCTACCAAATTCTTGTTTTACATATTTTTGTAGTTAGTGACTAACTTCACTATTTTTGCTAATTGAAATAACTAATATAAATAAAAAATTATATATTTTATACAAATACCAAAATAAATTTTGTAATACCGATTTTCTAATACCGGACAAAAATTGACTAAAATCTCGGTTTTCGGGATCCCGGGATTCCGGTTATGGAAGACCTAGGTAGAATATATTTCAGGCTACATTTCGCAATTAATAAGTTTATATGACTGTATTTATAATGTAGTATGGTTTCACCAATAGCAATTACTTTGATTACATACATGGTTATATAAATGTCTGGTCTTGTCTAGTTTTGTCTGGTCTTGCTTTGTCTTGTCTGAACTTGACTGGTCTTGTCTGATTTTGTCTGATTTGGTTGGTCTTGTTTCGTTAAACCTTACCTGATTCTCTGATTCTGTCTATATACTCATGTCTAATTTAATCTAATCTATAAATTAACGAAACTTACAATTAAAGACGCTGTCCAAGCTGTTAATGATGCAATTGCTTCTAACCCCAGTTTGTTTCCATTTACCAAAAAGTTAATTATAATCAAGATTTTCAAAATGATGTGGGCAAAGTAAAGCAACATTTCCCATTTGAAAATTTTGTTAAAACAGTCGACCAAATTGCAAATTGCGTGGTGTAATTGGAAAATGTTCCAAATGTCTGCAGAAATCTCCAGTTTGCAAATCACCAACTTTTTCGGCGATTCTAAATTTTCAAACATTCCATTAACTAAGACTAGTCGCGACTTGATCAAATGTAGTATAAAACACTTCATAGCGCTAATTAGGTAGATTAAATACATCTGCAAGTAGTGAATAAATTGGTAAATATAATAATACGGCTTTATCTCTCTCTTCAAATACGTATCCCAGACGTATAATGATATGACGAACAAGTTTAAAAACGCAAATTTAACTGTAACGTGCTTCAGAACAGGAATCTTGATTGAGTTTCTCAACAAACACATATCAATCGTGTTAAACGTGTCGATCATTAGTTGATATCCTTGCAAATTTCCGCCAGAAGATTTCAAAATCGTGTATAAAATTAAAGATGTGCTAACAATGTTAACGAATGTCGTTACAATTTTCAACAAATTTATCGTCATAGCGCTATAACTTCCGTAGGCCCATACGGCCAAACTGCACAGATTTATCAAAATTGCGACGGAAGCCGTGATTTTGCTCGTTCTAAATCTATTAGACAATTTGTCAAACTTAGGAGTTAAACCCAAGAAACCGCACAAATTCAACAGAGGAGATAGTTCTACTCCCACAGACATTTTACTGACTAATAAACAATTTAGTTACTGAACAGGTGAACATTTAGAAAAATTACTTACTTGTTTTACTACAATTAGTTTGAATAATTAGATAGACAATAAGAAATGACTATCTACATAATAAACTAGCAATTATTACAATTTTTGTTTTAATGTACTAATGGTTTCTAGTCTTGTCTGGTTCGTTCTGGTATTGCATATTTTTTTCTGGTATTGCCTGGTCTTGTGCGGTCTAGTCTGGTTTTGTATAGTTTTGTCTGGTCTTGTCTGGTCTTGTCTAGTCTTGTCTGGTCGTGTCTGGTCTTCTCTGGTCTTGTCTGATCTTGTCTACTCTTGTCTGGTCTTGTTTGGTCTTGACTGGTCTAATCTACTCTTGTTTGATGTTGTCTCATCTTGTGTGGTTTGTGTGGTCTTGTGTGGTCTTTTCTGGTCTTGTCTGGTCTTTTCTGGTCTTGTCTGGTCTTGTCTGGTTTTGTCTGGTCTTGTGTGGTCTTCTGTGGTTTTGTCTGGTCTTGTTTGGTCTTGTCTGGTATTGTCTGGTCTTGTGTGGTCTTGTGTGATATTGTGTGGTCTTCTGTAGTCTTGTCTGGTCTTGACTGGTCTTGTCTAGTTTTTTCTGGTTTTGCCTGGTCTTGTCTGGTTTTGTCTGGTGTTGTCTGGTCTTGTCTGGTAATGTCTCGTATTGTCTGGTCTTTAGTGGTCTTGTCTACTCTGGTGTGCTCTTGTCTGTTCTTCTCTGGTATTATCTGGTCTTGTTGGGTCTGTTATGTAATGCCAAATATAAAGGAACGTATGAAGGATTATCCAGTGACATCTGAAAAGTACCATTCTGTGCGGTGAAAGACATTTTCGGCGGTCTTTGTTATAATTTCTGTAGTTACATCGCATAGCTTATCAATTTCACTATTTTCTGTTTCAGAGTTTAGTGTTTGTTTGAGTTTTTCTCTAAATTGTTGTTGTCTTGTCTCATTTTGCTGTTTGCCCATGTTCCATTGTGTGGTTGACTTGGTTTTGTTGTATTTGTCTGTCGATATTCTAGTTCTAACTTTTGCTCGGACTAAGTAATCCCCATGTGTACCCATCAACCCCATCTATTCCGCATCTAGAATAATATGGTCGATCTGGTTTCGGGTAAGTGACCATTCGAGACCCAGGTCTGATTATGAATGTCCTTGTTTGGGAACATGGTTGATTTTATCAGCATATTATTAGCTGCGGCTGTTTCTATAAGTCTTTGGCCATTATCATTGGAGACATTATGGAGGCTGTGTTTACCTATTGTTGGACTTAGGTTTTTTTCTAGGCAATAAGGCTCTCAAATAGGCTCTTTGCCTATTTTGGCGTTACAGTCTCAACAAAGTAGTCGCATGTCTTGTTTGGGCATTGCATCTATAGCTCTCTCCAGAGCATCCTTGGTATCTTCATCTTTTTCTTCGGTTGGTGCATGTGTTGAAATGATCGAGGTGTTGTACCATTGTCCTTTAAGTCTGATGTAGTATATTCTTTCATTTATTGGTTTGAGGTTCAGCATACGCTGAACCAAATCTTCTCTAATCACAAAGCCCGTTCCAAACTCGTGCTTTCCGTTTTCTTTACCGCTAAAGAATATGATAGATTTGCTTATCATTATATTTCCGTTTTCGGACCACCTTATTTCTTGAACTGCTGTTATGTCCATTCCTATATTTTCGAATTGTTGCACGGCGAGTATTGGGACGTTCCACGTCCCAATATTAATAGTCCTTTTCCATTGCATTTGTCGTTTACCATTTTTATCCGTCCGATTCCGAGGCAAAGTTGCACTTTTTGTAACTGGGTTATTTTATCCTTCTTTATCTGGACTTGGGACCGGTACCGCCATCCAAAAGACTACTCGATTCATCCCTCAGATGGCGGGGCGGAGTTAATAATAGATGGAACCCAATAACGTTGCGACACAGAAAAACAAGTTAAGAATTCCATGCTTAGCGTTCGCAGGCGACTTGGCCCTTCTATCCAGCGATGAAGTCACAGCAATAAAGCAAATTGAAACTCTCCAAGAATGTGCTGAAAAAGTCGGATTGCAGATCTGCTTTCAGAAAACAGAATTTTTCGCTACAAAACTAGACTTCTCAAGTCTAAATACACTAATAAACAGAGTCCCTCCCTTTGTAATATACATATATATATATATATATATATATATATATATATATATATATATATATATATATATATATATAAATCAGTGAGAGAGGGAAATTGTCTTAATGAGCGGAAAACATTTACGGTCATTCAAATACCAAAGTTGAGGAAAGCGAAAAGAGCAAGTGATTATAGGCCCATTATCATGCTACTAATATATGAAAAACCACTAGAATTAGTAGTAAAGAAGCAATTTGAAAAATATCGTAACGGATGGTATCATAACGGATCATCAATCAGATTTTAGAAAACAATATTCATGTGAAACGGCAACAGTTATCGACGAATGGAGACTGGAGATATGTGAAAGAAAAATGATAAAGGTAATATTTATGGATCTGAAGCGTTTGAAGCGTGCCAGAGGATTTTTATTAGAGGAATTGTACAAATTTGGAGTTAGAGGAAGGGCTTTAGAATGTCTTGTCTAGTCTTGTCTGTTCTTTTTAGGTTTTTTCTGGTCTTGTATGGCTTTCTGTGGTCTTTTATGATTTCGACTGTTCTTATCCCTTTTAGTCTTATCCCCACATGCCATGATAAATCAGATTTTATCTGTTCCTCTCTATAAAGTAGAGTTTCATTTAATTAGATGTTGCAATAAAAACATCTTACACAAAAACTACAATTTCCAGATTGCCAAACAAACAAGTTTTTGGCGTTTCTAAATCTTCAAACAACCTGTTTACTACCAGAGTCGCGAATTGATCGAATGTACTATGTAACACTTCAAAACGCTAACAAGGCAAATAAGATATCATAAGTGCTCATCCACGTTGACTCGCGGGCGCGGTGGTGGACGCGGTCACGAAATATCGAGCGTATGGCGTAATATCCAAGTGTTCACCTACGAAACCCACGTGCGGTCTAAGTAGCGGGCAAGCTAAGGACGGGCGCGCGCGGCGCGCTCGCGGCAATATCAAACGCGTGAGATGTTTGCGTGTATTCACGTCGAACTAGCGGCGGAACGCGCGATTCACTCGCGACGTCGGTAAGTTCAACGAGTACGAACTTATCGCTAGAAACGATAGCATGTTTGCATCATGTCTTTGAATACAGATGAGTGCTTTATTAGTGCTGTTCAGCTTAGTATACGAACTAAAACTTAAACTTAGGTTGGTATACTAACCTAACTTAACCTGACAACAGGTCACACTCGTGCAAACGCCTGAAGGCCAAAGTGAACGCGAACTCGCCACGTCTACCGCGTCCGCATCCGCCACCGTGCCCGCGCGTTCCTACGTGAACAAACACTTAGATTTGGCGACACAGTCATTCTTTATTTGAAGAGTTAATTACTTTAGCCTTAACTATATGAAACGACATCTTAAATTATTTGAACAAAATTAATTATGTTATTTGATTCATGTGATTGTTTATTTACGACAATAGTTTCACCCACTCAGTGGCATCTATATATATATATATATATATATATATATATATATATATATATATATATATGTACATGTACATGTAAATGTATATATATATATATATATATATATATATATATATATATATGTTGGTTTGTTTTCTCGGGGATTCCGCGTTGATGTTGAGGGTTGGTTCTGAAAACAACCTCGTCGATTCTCGACGTTTCGGCGAACTATTTCATTCATCATTTTCAAGAGATATATGCGTCCGTGCGGGTTAACCGTTAGACGCATTCTGAGAGCTCGTTCGTGGGATGCGACTATTTATAGCTGTCTGGCTTCGGGTCATGCGCGTTGTGTGCGGTGCTTCGGTTCCGTTGTTTGTTTGTCTTGTTTTTCGTATATATATCTTGGGTGTCTGGGATTACATTTTGAGGGTGGATATGATCGGTCGCCAGGCTGGGGGAGTTTCAAGGAGTCGTCTCTCGTGTTGATGCAGTAGTCTCGTTTTTCTATCTCTATGGCTTCTCTGTATACTCTTGACATTTCGTGGCTAATCTGTGGCTAATCGTGAATTTTCGTGGCTAATCCTGACAACCCACATAACTCTAACTACTACGCTACACCCTCTCCTCTGGCAACAGATAGACTTAATATCTAACAACAGGGCCGAACCGAATAGATTATTAATCACCAATAGACAGAAAGAAAAATACAACCTTCTCAGACGGAGACAAAAAACTGCACCAAAAACCACTCAACATCCACAAAGTGGTTTACAATCTTTTAGACCAGCCCCTAGACGAACCTACCAAAACCGTACTGGCCAAGGGTTTTAACTTTGCACCAACTCGCCTTCCCAAAGAAGACATAATAACTGGTATCGAGACTGCTATTACACAACTCCCTGCAACATTAGCCGAGACAATAAGACAGGAAACAGGCCACATTTTAAGATCTGCCAAACCACCGACAAGAAACATCTCATGCGAGGAAGTCAAAGCCCTCAAGGCACTAAGAGAAAACAACAGCATTGTGGTCCTACCAGCTGATAAGGGAAATTGCTCTGTAGTCATGAACAGTGCTGACTATAAAAGAAAAATGACCACAATTTTAGATGATCCAGCTTATCTATCCAGTAAAACGGACCCCACAACCTATCTTGAGAAAACTACCAGACAAAAGATCCTAAGCTCCAGCATTGACAAGGAAACAATGAATTATTTTATACCAAGGGAGAAATCATCACGGTGTCCCAAGATATATGGTTTACCAAAGATCCACAAAGATGGAGCCCCACTTCGACAAATAGTAAGCTCCATTAGTTCACGGGTCCAACTTCTTGCGAAACATTTAGAAAATGTTTACAACCATACGCCGAAGATTGTGATTCCTATGTCGGCAATGCTGAATACTTCATAGACATACTGAAAAATCACCAACTCCAGCCCGGCCACCTCCTTGTGAGCTTTGACATTGTATCTTTATTCACAAAAGTACCGGTCCCCGAGGCCTTAAACATCATAAGATCGAAATTAAAACCAGAAAAGTATGTATCAGATCTGGCAGAACATTGTTTAAAGAATACATACTTTAGGTAAGATGGTCAAATATACAAACAAGTCCTAGGAGCACCAATGTGTTCACCTCTATCCCCAGTAATAGCTAACATATTTCTTACAGATTTTGAGGAAAAGGCAATCTCATCCGCCACACTTAAACCTACACTCTGGTTAAGATATGTTGACGACACATTTGTAGTCTGGCCTCACGGCAGACCAAAGCTGGACAAATTCGTTACCCATCTTAAATCTTAACTCCCAACACGACCAAATCAAATTTACAATGGAGATAGAAATGCATGAACGACTTCCTTTCTTGGATGTTTTAGTACAGAAGAAACCAGACGGGACCTTAAATCACAATGTCTACCGGAAACCAATGCATACAGACAGATATCTGAACGCTTCTTCGCACCATCGCCCCAAACAACTATCATCTGTAGTCAACACTCTTACCACCCGTTCCAAAAGACTAGCCGACCAGCTTAACTTTACAAAAGAATTGATGAACTTACGAGAAGCTCTTTCTTCAAATGTATATCTAAACAGTTTAATATCCAGAGCTTTCCGTCGTACAGAGAACAGTAACCAAAGAACTGTAGAACGCAGAAACCGGTTAGCACAGCATACCTACCATATATGCATAGATCAACTGACAAAATCGCCAGAATTCTAAAAAGACACAACAACGATACTATTTTCAAACCTAACCAGAAAATATCCTCCATGCTACGCAGCGTTAAAGACACCATCCCGCAAGGATCCCATGGTATTTACGAAATACCTTGCGGAACATGTAAACTTACATTCGACGTACCAATAGAAAAATATCGGCTAGGATTCAAGAACATGTAGTTTCAGTCAGACACAAAGACCAAGTTTCATCCGCTCTTGTCCAATACACCAACACCGGTCACTGGATGGACTTTAGAAATACAAGGACTCTTGCACATATTAGCCACGAAATGTCAAGAGTATACAGAGAAGCCATAGAGATAGAAAATCGAGACTACTGCATCAACACGAGAGACAACTCCTTGAGACTCCCCCCAGCCTGGCGACCGATCATATCCACCCTCAAGATGCAATCCCAGACACCCAAGACATATATACGACAAACAAGACAAACAAACAACGGAACCGAATCACCGCACACAACGCGTTTGTCCCGAAGCCAGACAGCTATAAATACTCGCATCCCACGAACTCAGCTCCCACTTGCTCCTCCGCTGTCGCAAAATGAACACGTTCATTCCTACAACACCAAACGAAGCCCTCGCGGCAAAGTATTTCGACCCCGACTACTTGGACACTGTAGACGAAAACCACCTCGACCAAATGATGAATTACATTACCCTACTGCTGCTGAAGAGACAAACCGCCAACGATAAACCCCAGGAAACCGCCGCCGAAAAAATAACCGATGCCGTCCCCGAGAAGACAAACGAAGCCGCCCCCGAGAAGACTAACGAAGCCGCCGCCGAAAAATCAAACGAAGCCGCCCCTGAAAAGAAAACTGAAGCCGATGCCGAAAAGACAACCGAAGCCGCCCCCAGGAAGACAACTGATGCCGCCCCCGAAAAGAAAACAGAAGCCGCCACCGAAAAGAAAACCGAAGCCGCCGCCGAGAGTATGCGTCTAACGGTTAACCCGCACGGACGCATATATCTCTTGAAAATGGCGAATGTTAGTTCGCCGAAACGTCGAGAATCCGGTTCTTTTCAGAACCAACCCTCAACATCAACGCGGAATCCCCGTGTTGTGAAGGGGGGTGGATGGGAACCACCGCTGACTCCAATGTTGTGAAGAAGCATCTGCTGAACTGCAATTCTTCGGACACTGAGATAGTTTTAACTATCTCGTGATCTTGTTGCTTCTGTGGTCTGGTATTCGTAAGGCACGAAGTTTGTTAAAATGAGAACTAGTAGACTGTATTTATAACTAAATATTTTATTACATTAAGCCTACAACTACAAGTTAACAATACCTAACAACTAACAACTTCTTAACAACTACTTAACAACTTCTTAACAACTAACTTAAACTAGACCGGGTTGAGATATTTATATCATCCCGGTGGTGTTCCGTGGGGGTTTGTGCATACCCCTTAATTAAATGTGAGAATGCTCCTCCTACTTGACTCCGCCCCTATGCCGCTTAAAAGTCTTTTGAGCTTAGGACGTAAGTCGTAGCGCATATATAAATTTTTAGAAATGGAAAGTCAAGAAAGGATACAAAATACTGAAAAAAAGTAAGTTTATAAAAATAAAACTGTACAACTTGAAGCAATTGCTAGCTTTTTACACATGTTTGTCCTACATGTAATTTGAGTGATTGATATTTACTATATTGATATATGTCGTAGTCATATAGTAAAATCAGTCAAATTGTTTAGAATTAAGCCATTGCATGATCTGTCGGTAGTTCAAGTAGTTCATCAAATTCGTGTAGCTCATGAAATCTCATGCCAGCTCAGCTCATGAAATTTTATGAGGAACTTGTTTAACTTGGATTTACTATATCTTACTTACTTCGACGTTTCTAGCAATGCCTAAGTGCTGTCATCTGATAGTATAAATCTACTTGTCTTAATTAACAGACCTATTAATAAAGAGATAAATAAAGAAACATATTTAAGATGGTTTCACGAACTAGCTATTCGTATCAAGTATTTCAAATAGAATACCTGAAGTGTCGGGAGATCATGCAATAACTCGGTTATACACAATCTAACAAATTTCATTATATCACTATGGCATTTACATTTTAGAGAGACAATAGTGAAAGCATAAGCTCAGCGTCAAAAAGAGTAAAGACAGAGAAAAAAAGAAAAAAAAAAAAGAAATTATACAAAATACTGATTCAGAAAAGTAGGTTCTTAAAATATTATAATTTGAAGCAATCGCTTACTGTTTACATAGATTTATCGTATATGTGATTACAGAGAAAAATCGACAGAGAAAAAAGGAAAAAGAAAATAAAGGTAGAATTGGTAAAACCTTCCTACGTTATAGATAATCATACAAACTTAAAACAATCGGAACACAGCCTGACTCTATAAATATATTCAACCTTTCCGGAGCTTCTTAGGTATTTTTAGGGAGTCTTTTTATTTTTAGGAGTCTTTTTAGGACTACCAAAACAAATCTCATGTGAAATTTGTCAGTTATTTAATAGTTTTCAGTCCAACTTACTGGCACTCAACAAAAACCATAAAGATAACATTGTTTTTAAGGTGATGTCTTTCCGATAACTTAAGTAAGTAGCCATCTGCAGACGTTTTTCGAGATTAATAAAAGCAAAGCTGCACCGATGAGAATTAAATTCTCTTTAAAAAATTAAAAGAGAGACCGCATACGTTTTTTTTTAATTTTCGTTAGTCGTTCACAGAACTTATTTTATAACACAATGCATTGAAACTTTCTACAAATTTGATATAATTATATGTAAATACATTCTTGGCGCTATATTCTCCATATTTAAGAAGGTCATAGTTTATGAGCACAAACACAAAACAGTTGTAGTTACTTCGTGAATATCGAGCGCAACTAATTCCTTTTTGGTATCTAAGCGACAAGAGAGATGTTTAACACGTTCCCACAACCAAAGGCATTGGTTTATCACGTTTATTTATTTGTGGTATTGTTGGTGGATTATGAAACAATACATTTTAAGTGGTTTTGGTTAATTGAGAGACGTAAAATTCTATTTTTGTTGCCGTAAATTTGAAATGAAAGCCCAGTGTGCGGTGGTTAGATAAGGTTAGTAGGTTAAGTTAGGACAACTTATGCCTGGATACGCAGGACCGATTCTGCACCTATTAATTTGAAATTCGCACGAATACTTTTCAATGAAAATAAATAAATACACATTTCAGCTTTTGGCAAATTTCATCCCCTAGATATGAAACATAGGGAATGAACTGTCTAACAATGAACTGGACCGATTTTGTTGATTTTTTTTTGTATACGTTTGAGCGGGTTCCTGGATGATTTAGATTTACAATTGGACCCGATGCACGGAAAAAAGTAGACTTTAAAAATTACAGTTTAAATAGTAGCCGCGGCCTTAAGAATACGAATTTGTAAAAATTTCAGTCGCACACTGTAATTTTTAAAACTTATTTACTAATAATATTGGAAACTGTTTGTAGTTTTTACAGTTTCAAATTCGTAAGGCCGCTGCTACTATTTGAAACTGTAATTTTTAAAGTGTACTTTTTCTGTGTGATTACGTAATCACACAGAAAAGGTAATCACACACAAAACCTAACCTAACCTAATCACTGATGAGGTTAAATAAAGACCAAGCTTTGGTTATGTGAGCGTGCCTTTCTAACCCAGGAAAATGACAGAGCAGCTGCTATAAATGATCTTTTACTGAAGTCATTCGAAGGAGACGAAGTGCATTATAAGTCAGTGGATTCAGTGTTGCAAACTGATGACACAGTAAATTTTCCAGTAGAATTTCAGAATACCCTAAATCACCTTACACCTTACCTGATTCCGTCTATATATATGTATGTCTAATTTTATCTAATCTAGAAATTAAAAACTTACACTTACGCTATCCAAGCAGTTAAGAATGCAATTATTTCTAAACCCAGTTTGTCTTCATTTACCAAATGTTAATTATAATTACGATTTTCAAAATTATGTAGGCAAGGTAAAGCAATATTTCCCATTTGAAAATCTTATTAAAACAGTCGAGCAAATGTTCAAAATGTCTGCACAAATCTACAGTTTGCAAAACACCAACTTTTTTGAAATTCTTCAAACATTCCGTTAACTAAGACTAGTCGCGACTTGATCGAATGTACTATAAAACACTTCAAAGCGGTACTTAGGTAGATTAAATACGTATGCAAGTAGACAGTAAATTGGTAAATATAATAATTGGTGATGTATAATGGCATTGATGATGACCAAAAGAACACTTGGCAAATCATTGGGACTAAAACCAATCATGGTACACTGGTTGTATAGTATGATAGTTGCACCCATATGCTACACAGCATGGTAGACTATACTGAAACAAAACAGACCATGATAGAACTCTCCAATGTTTGAAGATTGACCTGCTGAAAACAGCCACAACTGTACCTCTGGAGGTTGTGATAGGCCTTGATCCTCTGGATATCTTTATTATGGGTGAAGTAATATTTGCTCGTCTTTTCATTATACTTCTGATACGTATTGGAAGTGCGAGATAAGGCCGATCTCGCACTTCAAATACGTATCCCAGAGGTATAATAAAATGACGAGCAAATATTGCTTCATCCATAATAAAGATATCCAGGGAATGAAGGCCTATTACAACTTCCAGAGCTGCAGTTGGGACCGTTCTCATCGATCCCGCAATTGCAAAGCAGGCCAATGTTTAAACATTGGAGAGTTCTATTATGGCCTGTTTTTGTTTCCGTTTGGTCTACCATGCTGTATAGCCTATGAGTGTAACTATCATAGTATACAACCAGTGTACCATGCTTGGTTTTAGTTCCAATGATTTGTGTTGAATATGTTGAATGTACAACGATATTAGAATAAGTATAAGGTATGGCGACATCTGACGAGAAAAGGGTGAACGAAATATAAAATAGTTACAGTTATTTCTAATATATGTAATCGATAGAATGTTGAGTTAAGTCTTGTTTTCAGTTTAGTTTAGTTTCATTTTGTAATGTATAAGTTTTGTAAATAAATGTAGTGTTTAATTATTTCACAAACAGTTATATACCACGTGATTATTAAGGAACTTATTATTAGGAATTATTAAGGAATTATTAAGGACAAAGTATAAAGTAAAAAAGTTTAAAGAATAAAGTAAAAAGGTTTAAAGGACAAAGTATAAAGTATAAAAGTTTAAAGAATAAAGTAAAAAGGTTTAAAGGACAAAGTATAAATTAAAAAAGGTTTAAAGAATAAAGAATAACAGAAAGCACACGGTTTAGCATAACGAAACTCAATAATGAAAATTACCAAGTATGGAAATTTAAGTTAGAACTTCTATTAGTTAAAGAAGAGCTATGGGAACAAGTAACTTCAAGTCAACCTACAGATACAAAAGCAGCAGCAGTATGGAAGAAAAAGGATGACAAGGCACGTGCTATAATAGGACTCTTAGTTGAAGATTCTCAACTCACTCATATTCGCAAAGCAGAAACGTCATAGGAGGTATGGAATTCACTCAAGAATTATCATGAAAAATCAACATTAACAAGTTAGGTTTATATTCTGCGACTAATTTGTAACCTCAAGTTACATGAATCAGGGAATATGGAAGAGCACATTAATGTAATGTCAGATTTAGTAGAAAAATTAACTGCACTCGGTGAGGAACTTATGGACCATCTCGTTGTGGCTATGCTACTGAGCAGTCCACCAGACTCGTACAGCACATTGATTACAGCATTAGAAAGCAGATCAGAAGCAGAGCTAACTCTGGATCTAGTCAAAGGGAAGCTGCTAGATGAATACAGAAGACGCAGAGGAATAACAGGAGTCGATAGTGATGTCAACTCAGCTCTCAAGGTTACACAAAGGCACAATGAAGGTACAAATCAAGACATTGAATGTTTTTTTGCAAAAATAAGGGACATTACAAAAGGGATTGCAAGAAATACGCTCGGTGGATAGCATATAAAGAAAAGGAGATGGGAAAAGAAAAGGCACATTGGGCAACTGAATCAGCAGAAAATCAAGGTACTGGCAAGAGAGGGCAGCAAATTACTGATACAGAAGAAAATGCAAGTCATATATGTTTTAATATACATAAATCAGGAAGCAGCAACTTATGGTACATTGACTCAGGGGCATCAAGCCATAGGACCAGTGACAAAGAATTTTTTAAGGAACTGATATCAAAAATTAATACAAAAGTAACACTAGCAAATGGTACAACAGAAAAAGTGTTAGGAATTGGATCAGGAGAAATCAATGCATTAATGAAAGTTAATAAAAAGTAAATAAAGTTAATGAAAGAATGCATTAATGAAAGTGGTAAGGAAATTACAATCACATTGCATGACGTGTTATATGTGCCAGAGCTCCAAGAAAATCTAATTTCTGTAAAAGGACTAGAACAAAAAGGATACGCATTACAGTTTGAGGGCCGTCACTGTGAAATAACCAAGGATGGAATGCAGGTAGCAGTCGCAGTCCTATCACAGCACCTACTATATGAGCTAAAGTTGGAGCAGGAAGCTATGTTAGCGACAAATAATCAGCACACGAAAAATTGCCGACACACTTGGCATCGACGCTTTGGGCATAGACACACCAATGCAATAAAGCAACTACAGGACCAGAAACTAGTCACGGAATTCAAGATTGAAGATATGAGCAGCATCAAAAACATCCATGAAGGAGAAAGAAGTGCAGTATCACAACATTCCAAAGAAAAAGCTGAAAAGGAAGTTATAGAAAAGGCTGAAAAAGAAGCTAAAGTAAAGGCTGAGAAAAAGGCTTAAGCAAAAACTGAACATGAAGCTAAATAAAAGGCGGAAAAGGGAGCTAAAGGAATCAAAGTAAAAGAGAAGAAAGAATCTAAAGAGAAGGTTAACAAGGAAGCCAAAGGAAAAGCAGAAGAATTGATCGAAATAAGATTCGAAGAAGAAAAAGAACAATACAATGAAGCAGAGGTTGATGTGCAAACAGGAAAACAGGAATCAATATTGATATCTGACGATTCTTTAGTAACAGATAAGATGAGTCATATCAATATAGTGAACCAGATGAGGAATTTTATATTGAAACAACAGGAATAATCAGGAATAAAGATAATCAAGAATACGGACAATTAGGAAAAAGGATAATCAGGAATAAGGACAGTCAGGAACAAAGATAATTTGGAACAAGAATAATAAGGAATAAAGTCAATAAGGAATAAAGATAATCAATTATACGGATAATCAGGAAAAATGACAATAAGGAATAAAGACAATAAGGAATAAAGATAATCAATAATACGGATAATCAGGAAAAAGGACTATCAGGAATAAAGATACCCAAGAATACGGATAATCAGGAAAAAGGACAATTAGGAATAAAGACAATCAGGAATAAGGATAATCAAGAATAAAGAAAATCAAGGAATAAGGATAATCAAGAATAAAGATAATCAGGAATAAGGATAATTAAGTATACGGATAATCAGGAATAAAGACAATTAGGAATAAGGATAATCAAAAAATAAGGATAATCAAGAATAAAGATAATGAGGAATAAGGATAATCAAGAATAAGGATAATCCGGAATAAGCATAATCAAGAACAAGTAATAAGGATAATCTGGAGCAAGGACAATCAAGAATACGGATAATCAGGAACAAGAATAATCAGGAACAAGGATAATCAGGACCGAGGACAAGCAGATATGTGGATAACCAGGGAAAGGAGATATGTCTTGCAAACTTATAAAAGGTATACTTGGAGTAAAGCAAGCGGCAAAAGTTTGGATTGAGAACTACGCGCAACGCTGAGTACTCGCGTTTTCTAGAAAGGTGCTTTCACTGCTTGTACATCAGAGATCACTGCTTGCACAACAAGAAATTGGGGAAACAACTATCTATGTGACAATCTACGTCGAGGATATTTTGATTGCCTGTGAAAATGAGGAACTAATACAAAAGATAGCATCCTAGTTAAAAGAGGAGTTATGCCTCTCCGGTATGGGTAAATTAGGAAACTACTTGGGAATGAAGGTAAAACGCGACAACGATGGAATCTACAAGTTACATCAAGAAGCTTACATAGAGATGATTATCGAAAAATATAATCTATAAGACGCAAAACCTGCGAAGATACCTCTAGACCCAGGATACATGAAGACGATTAACAACGGAGAAGAAATGGAACGCAATGATGGGTATCAAAGCATAATGGGAGCACTGTTGTACGTTGCAGTGAACACTAGGCCAGATATTGCTGCAAGCGTATCAATATTAAGCCAACAAATCAACCAACCATCAACAGTAGATTGGACAGAAGCCAAGAGGGTCGTTCGTTACCTCAACAGTACAAATCCACAGTATGGAATGACAGAAACTTATATCGTTGAGGGAAGGTGTTGAATATGTTGAATGTAGAACGATATTAGAATAAGTATAAGGAATGGCGAGATCTGATAAGAAAAGGTTGAACGAAATATAAAATAGTAACAGTTAGTTCTAATATATGTAATCGATAGAATGTTGAGTTAAGTCTTGTTTTCAGATTAGTTTAGTTTCATTTTGTAATGTTTAAGTTTTGTAAATAAATGTAGTGTTTAATTATTTCACAAACAGTTATATACACTGTGATTATTAAGGAACTTTGCAACAATTTGCCAAGTGTTCTTTTGATGATCAGTGCCATTTTATACTTATTGGTAGCTTTCTTAAGGTGTTGATTTCAAGTCAATTTGGCATCCAGGGTTATACCTAGATACTCGACCTCCTCACTTATCTTTGGACGTTCATTGTAGAAAATTAGGAGCCTTAGCCCCTCCATTTTTCTCATTTTTGTGAATGGCACTAGAGTGGATTTTAGAGAATTTACTAGTAGGTCTACCCCTTGCACCATCTCCCTACCTCGTTCAGTGCTGCTCTCGTCTAGTATTGTCTGGTCTAGTCTTGTTTGATTTTGTCTTTGCTATTTTCGTCTGTTCTCATCTGAGCTACAAAGGTATAGTCTCGTAAGTTATTTGATTGTTGAAACGAGTATATAGACCAGTGGTCTCATAACTGTGGGGCGCGCCCCCCTAGAGGGCGCGGGACCTTTGCAAGGGGGCGCGCAGCTGTTACCAAAATATATTTTTTTAAGCGGTCGCGTTCGCTAGAAACTTATCGTTCAAGTAAAAATAATATAATTCTAGGTGTAGAAAATATGACCCAATGTACTTAATGGTTATTAATGGTCAATAACCATCTGAGCACCAGCAAAAATTTGTTTGCTTTGTATGAATATTTTGGCCGCAGATAGCATGAAACCCAATAAATTAAAACGTCATCTTGAAAAAGTACAAGAATTTTCCAAGGAAAATTGGTCTTCAAACACCATGTCTGTAACATAAACAGCATTGCTAAAAGAAACCTTATACTATGATTTCTTTTAGAATTGCTTAAGGCAGAAACCACATTCAATAGAAGAAACTTTGCTGCTACCAGCGGTTATTGACATGGTTGTTACCATGCCCGGCGAATTGAATATGCTGATCAACTATACGCTGAGAATAATAATTTACGATATATCTGAAGATCTATGCGATCAATTAATTGCAAAAATCGTCTTTCGCATAGGAATTAGATGAAGCAGTAGATGTACTAGAAGATGCCCATTTGATTTCATATATGAGATATGTAGTAGAAACTGATGTTAGAGAATATAATTATGTTATTCTGTAAAACTCTTGAATGCAATAGTACAGCAAGTAAAGTTTTCAAAAGATTGATCATTTTTTTAATGAAAGTGATTTTGTGAGAAAACAATATTGGAAAAGCTGGTCTACATGTACTAATTCGAAAGGTGGACCCTCGTACAATTTGGACACATTACATGAGTCATAAACAATCACTTGTTTCAAAAGATATGGATGAAGATCTACTAAAAGTATTTGATGTTATTATAAGAGCTGTAAATTATAATAAAAAAAGCCCATTAAGAGGAAGGCTCTTCTCAGACTTGTGTGATGACATGGATACAGAATAAAGAGCACTTCTATATTATTGTGAGGCAAGTTGGCTTTCTCGTTCCAAAGTACTTCAAAGGGTGTTTGTGCTAAAAGAAGAGATCACCATATTTCTTACTGATAATAATAGAAATGAAGCAGACTTGTTTAATGACACAAAATTCTTTGAAAAATATTCTTAGAATAGGCCAAGCAATATCCCCATGAATTTTTGCCGCATGTTTACCTAACACCCTGTATATGTATAAAGCTCATACTCACGAAATTAGTACGGGCATGCTAAATGATTGCTGCCATTTCAACTTAAGCCCGTTGGAATCAAAAACATGTGCTAATAATCTCCCTGGTAGATGCTCAAATTATTAATCCAACTTTTACGGGAAATTCTGTGCAGTAAGGTATAAGCGAAAGTTTGACGACCGAGTTGCTGTAGGTATAACAGCACCCCCTTGCCAGCCCACAGCTTCAGGTGGAGGAGCTGGCAGGGGTGGGGCAACTTCTTGCCCCGGGAGTGAGAAATCACTCCCAAAGGCAGATGAACTGACAAACTGGTCAACGGCATGGAGATGCGGAAAGGAACGGGAAGCTACCGCAGTAAAGGTCCTGAGACAACTAGTACACATATCATAATGGCATAATGGCTAAAATCAATACAAAATCTTCCGGAGCTTATATTCCTCCGATCGGATCTCTGGGTAGGAATGCATTGAAATTAGCTAAAAGACCAAAATTAACACCTACACGAAAAATAGCGACATGGAATGTGAGTATCATGTTCTAATCAGGCAAGATGCATAACGTAGTAATGGAAATGTAGAGATTACTGTTAGATATCTTAGGAGTGGCAGACGTCAGATGGCCAGGAAGTGGACAATGTGCAAAGAACGAGAACTCGAAATTTCAATATTTGGGCCACGTTATGCGAGGAGATCGTTATGAATTACTACAACTCATTATGCAGGGAAAAATATCAGGAAAGAGAAATATCAGGAAAGAGCCCGGGAAGACGACGGACTTCCTGGCTGAAGAATTTGAGGGAATGGTTGCTCCTCTATAGACCTGTTTAGAGCAGCATTGTCAAAAATGAGAAGGCACCCTTAGAAGAAGAAAGTTTGACTGTTTCTGTTGTAGGTTGGCAAAACAGCTAAATAATGACTCTTATGATTAGTGCGAGGTCTGCATAAAGTGACACGTTTACCGAAATGAAAACAAAGACCCACTTAACAGGATGTTTGGCAATTGGAAATTTCATTGATTTTGGAACTTATCAATGTAATTATATTCCAGTTTGAATAATCCAATACAAACTTCCTACATTAAAACTTCGCTGTATTGTTAATTTTGTTCAAACATCTCTTGTAGACATATTTGGTTTAACTTGGTTTTGTATTATTTAATTAAACAGATTGTAGTACTTACCAGAGCATATAATGCCCAAATTATTTCACCAATAATTGTGTATGTGTCTCCAGAATAGTCCTTGTAGAGCAACATATTGCATCCTGCCAAAACGTTGAAAACGATCTGAAATATCAAGACGAAATTGTGCCATCCAAAAATATCATTGACCAATTCAGACGCGTCACAAATCAATTCATGCATTTGTAAGGCCTTTTTTGCTTCAATTTCCGTTGCGCAAGTATCAACAATCCCGTTCAAGATTTTAAATCTTCCAGCCAGATCCATCAACAGCAAATATTGACATAATTGCACAATAAAAAGGTTATAAATCTCAAAGCCATCCGGCAAGAAATAGACGAAACTATTAAATCCCGTCTTTTCTAATAAAATGAAAACATTCCAAATATTAAATGCAATTAAAAATGCGTTGAGTGAGACGAATTTCGCAACAAAATATTTGACTCCATTAATGTGACATTTGTGGATGAAGTTGATTTCTGCCATTATTTTGAAAAGGTTGTTAAGATTGTTGGCATTCAATCTAGTAAGTCCAGCAACTGTTAATATATTAGCTAACCCAATTGCTTCAAATCCTGTGGTCATTAGGAATATATCTTTGATGGGGCGCCTTTTTTGTGTCCAGCGTCCAGAAATTGAAAACAAATTAAGCAGGATCAAAAATATCACTGTTATGGTTTGTTGCAAAATATTGTAGTGAAATTTTGCGGAGTTTTGGTTATATTGTGGCATTATGCCAAAGAAACTGTTCCATTTCATCATTTTGTGAATATTTCCAGACAGCGACATACCTTCAAGACTATTTCACAAACTATTCATAAACTTGAATGGACATGTGGATACATAAGTTTCTATTTATTGACTGACCTATTGATCAAGATATTTTCTACTATTCTAATCGTTTGAATAAAATTAACGAATAACATGAAACAATTACATTTGATGGTCATTACAAGCTTATAAAAATTTCACTGTAATTATACTAATTAGTTAACTTAAAAAAAATTGTTTGCATAAATGGAAGTTTCAGCTTTCTTTGTCGGGTTTTATTTAGGTATTTCTACATTCTAGTTTAATTTTTATAGATTTTTCTAAACTCAAACGTAGATTTACCTAGATAGATAAAATAGGAATTAATTATACATACTATGTGACATAAAAACTGCAACACTAAGAACGGGTAGGAATTGTTGGACCAAACAAATCAAAGGTAGTAATTGGTTAAAATTTCATTCAAAATACTCCATTAGCCATAGCAAATTTTATGTTTTACTTGTTGGACTATCGAAATTATCGGGTGTTTTTTTGCTAGATTTAGTTTATTATGATATTGTTATTGGTTTGCAATTCTTTTCTTTTTTTGATCTTCTGTGCGTTTTGGAGTTGCTATAATGCCTAGGGTACGGCAACGTGAAAATTATCGACAACTGAGTGAATTCGACAAAGGTCGCATTATTGACTTACGTCGTAAGAGTAGCCAATTCACTGTAGTACCGTGTTATCAAGCATGGTCTACAGAAGGTCAAGAATGTCGTAGAAGAGGAAGTGGACAGCCAAGACAGACAAATGTGGTCAAAGATCGCCATCTCCGATAAATGGCATTAAGAGACCGATTCGCGAGTACCAGATCAATAGCCGATCAATGGTTTGGAAACGCAGGACGCCCTGTAACTCTTCGTGCAGTTTACCAACGAATTCAAGCTTTTGGCTTGCAGTTCTATCGACCACATCTTGTGCTTCCGCTGACGGCTCGTCATCGGCAGCGAGGTTAGGAGTGGTATACCTTGCGACTGTATTG
This sequence comes from Phosphuga atrata, assembly GCA_944588485.1. Taxonomy (NCBI): domain Eukaryota; kingdom Metazoa; phylum Arthropoda; class Insecta; order Coleoptera; family Silphidae; genus Phosphuga; species Phosphuga atrata. The sequence continues at coordinate 48,788,193 of OX155900.1, read as the reverse complement.
GGACGTGGAATGGCATAGAGTGGTCTTTAGTGACGAATCCCGATTCTGCTTATGAATGCACGATGATCGCATGGGTCAGACCTAGACGTGGAGAACGTCGCCATGTGCAGTTTTCTATAGAGCGGCATGTGCCCCACACAGTGGGGGTTATGGTATGGGTTGCTATTGTTTATGCAAGCAGGTCTCAGTTGGTATTGATCCGATGCAATATGAATGCCCACCGATATGTTGATGTGGTAGGATCCCATATCCATCCATTCCTCGAGGAGCTGAAGGACCCTATTTTCCAACAGGATAATGCCCGTCCTCACATTGCAAGGCATTCTATTGAGCGCTTCGAAAAAGCTACGTCAATATCTTGCCGTGGCCACCCAGATTTCCGGACATTTCGCCCATCGAACATGTGTGGGACATGATGGGTAGAAGACTCAAGCAATTAGCCCATCCTCCACACACACTAGAAGCTCTCCGGCATGAACTACAGATTGCCTGGGATACAATACCTCAGGGAGAAATCGAAAACCTGGTGGAATCCATACCTAGAAGGGTGCGGGTGTGTGAAATTAGGGGTGATCCAACACATTATTAATAAAAAACGCCTTTATCTTTTGTTTAATTTCTTTGAAATTTGAATCAATTACTACCTTTGACTAGCTAAACATTTCGGCCAAGTTTGGTTCAAAAATTCCTTGGTGAATTTTTTATTTCACAGAGTATGTTATCAACAAATACCTAGACCAGAACAGAATGGAAAATTTGGAAATGGAAAGAATGGAAAAGTTCACTATGAATTGTAAATTGATCCAAATAAATGGTGTTGAAACATGGACCAAGTTGCGCCACCCAAAAATGTAATTGATCATGTAGACGACATCACAAAGGAAACCGTGAATATGAGTCGCCTTCGCAATCTTCAAATGCATGACACCCTTTCCGACAAACTCGTTCAAAATTTTGAGTCTCGTCTTGACATCAGGATTATATATTCGAGGAATGGGACAATAGAAATCAGGAAACCATAAATCCATCATCGCTGACTATGAAAGTGTAATGTTTGAATTTCATAAACACGTACCATGACAAAATAGTATATTTTATTACTTATGCGGCATAAGTACTATTTTGCCGCCCGTTTTTAGTTCGACAAATGGCTGTTTGTCAATTCAATTATTACCAAATAATTTAACGGATTGGAAATATTCATTTAGAATACTTGTCGCATGCAAATTATGCATGGCGCACGCAAATTTTGCGCAATAAAAATGGCTAAGTTACATTAAAAAAACAATTGAATAACTAAAATAAACACAATCAAAATCACAATATTAAAAAAGTGACATGAAAGTAACAGATTTTTTTTTAAATTAACAAAAACGTTTTAAAATGGGTGTACATTCTATGGTGATACCGGAGACTGATGAGAGTTCTTATAACGAATCCACACCACGGGTGATAATTGAAAAAGCTTTTGCTTGAAGAAGCAAAATTCTTCACTTTAGATTCTTTTTTTGGATGGCCCCTACACACCAAACTTGTAAGATACGTCCCCTCGCATGAGTAATAAAAAATATTATCTGCAACTCGTGTGGTATTGTCAATTGCCCTCTTTAGCTTATGACCCAACTTCGCTCTCGTAGCGATTGACAACTGCCGCACTAGTTGCACAATATACTATAAATTGGAAGTTATAGAGATTATTTTGTATGTAAAATTTTATCATTTTACAAATTTTTACTACGAGTTATGGAAAAATTCGAGTTATTCAAGTTCGAGTTACAGAAGTTCTACTGTTATTGTAAAATGGTTCACAAACTGATAAATCACGTCCACGATATAAAGAACAATATAGTATATTTACCGAGTGAGGCAATTCAAATAAGGTTACAGTTGTTTCGGAAAATGTTTTATCTACGACCACTATTGTAATTGTCTAATATTGTACAGTTCGTCGATTATGTAAATACGTCATACAACACACATATGTAACAATCCGCGATTAATGTTATTTAATAATTCAAAATATCACTTGCTTGTTTGGTTTACAATTCGTTGATTACAATTGGTTGAGAGCTGCACGTTGATCCTATTTTTAAATATAGTACTCCGTTATATCCAAACGATCATTAAACGTCATATCATTCACATAGAAGCTGTCACTTATTTCGTTTTTTCACGTTTAAATCTAACAAAACTACAAATAAGTGCTAAATAAAAAGGTATGTAACCATTCTATATTTCTTTTCATTTCTATCAAGTTAAATAAGGTCGAAGGTGTTACATCAAACATATTTTTCTACTTCTTCTTTCGAATAGGCCTACTTTGGACCACGCTTGTTCAACTGTTGGGCTTTGACCTTTGCCCAGTATTGTCGCATCAACTGCCGGTGTAACTACTTTCTCTCTTCTGTCCAGGGGGTACATTTCCTTCGAGGTTTTTCCTGAAATCCACGGACTTCCTTTAGGGTGCGTCCCACAGACTGTCTGTTTTTGTGATCTGTTATTCCCAGTTCTTTGATATCCTTCTTGGTCTCTGTCAACCAAGTGGTATTAAGCTTCTTGTTTTGCCAGAAGGTGAACAGACGGTTGGTTAGTCGGTTTGGAGGCAATCTTGCAATGTGGCCAAAGAAAGCTACCCTTCTTTTCCTTGCACAGTCAGAGAGCATCTCAATATGTTCGTAGAGCTCAGAGTTATGCCGTCTTCGGAATTCCCCATCTCCTTTTACCGGGCCTAGGATCTTTCTGAGGATTCTCCTCTCTCTGATTTATAACTTCTCTATTAGACTCCTTCGGTTCAAGGAAAGACACTCCATGGCATATAGGGCTTCTGGTCGTAAGACTGATGTGTACTGCTTAAGTTTCAGGTTGCGTGACAGGCATTTCTTATTGTAAGTGTTCTTAGTCAGCCGATAGGCTAGTTCTAACTTGCTGACTCTCTTGGATAATGATGCTCTTTCTGATAAGTTGGGTTCAATCCATTCGCCGAGATACTTAAATTTCTCAGTTCTCTTGATGTTTCCCTGTTCTAGTAACATCTCTCGGTTTGCTTCTCTAATGTTGGTGAAGAATTCTGTTTTCTCCAGCGACACTTGAAGACCCACTGAGACAGTTTACCTGCATTGTTGTCATCTCAAGAGAATCAGCAAACAATGCCATGTCATCTGCAAAGGCCAGGCAATCGACAACCAGTCCATCGTTCTTACGTCCCAGGTAGATACCACTCGGAGCACCCAAATTGTTCAGTTCCTTGCGCCATTCTCTCATAACCTTTTCGAGGACACAGTTGAAGAGAAGTGGGAAAGTCCATCTCCTTGTCTCACTCCACTTTTTATTTCGAAGCTTCCTGAAATCTCGCTTCTAAATTTAACCTTGGAATGGGTGTTGGTCAAAGTTTCTAGGATTAGTCTGCGGGTTTTGTTGTCTAGTGCTAGTTCCTGGAGTACTTTGTTAAGCGTCTCTCTATCGATGGAATCGTAGGCTTTCCTAAAATCAACAAAGGTGACGACCACCTTGCGGTTTCTCATCTTGGAGTTTGCAAGTACAGTTTTAAGGGTGAGGATCTGTTCAACACAGGATCGGGTCTCCATGAAGCCCCCCTGGTATTCTCCCAGTACTATCCAACTGATTTTCTGCCCTTATTTGTAACGCTTTCGAGAGAATCTTGTATGTTACCGGGACCAGAGAAATTCCACGGTAGTTATTTAGATCCGTAAAATATCCGGCTACGCGAGTCGCGCGTAACTTTACCGCTCGTACATAATATGCTTTTTACAACTCTTATTACGTAATATTCTATTACTTGCTTGCTTCGAATTACAACGTTAGAAGTATAAACCATCAAGTTTATGGACGATATATTCTATGTTGAGGTCCTGTTTATCTATATAAAGGGTCCGCCAATTAGCGCGCTCGATCTTTAACAGCTGATGGCGGCCATGTTGTTTGTGGTAGAGTTATCAAACCTAGTTGTTATTATTCAGTGTATCTTCACAAATTACCATGAACCAATTCAGCCGCGAGCAACATGTGCAAATCATTAAAATGTATTACGAAAATCATTCATCGGTTCGGGCAACGTTCCGCGCGCTCCGCCAATTTTACGGTGCAATTGGTCGTCCTGCTGAGTCGACTATCCGTCGTTTGATAAACAAATTCGAGGCAACCGGTTCGGTGAACAATAAGCCAACACCGACGCGTCGTCGAAACGTCCGATCTGCCGCGAATGTCGCCGCTGTGCGCGATAGTGTGCGTGAAAATCCGCGACAGTCAATTTCACGTCGCGCACAGGAACTCAGCCTTTCGGAAACATCACTTCGCCGAATCTTGCATCTGGATTTGGGCATGCATCCGTACAAAATCCAGCTGACACAAGAGCTCAAAATAAACGACCATAGACAGCGCCGTATCTTCGCTGATTGGGCTTTAGAGCAGTTGGAAGTCGACCCCGAGTTTGGTCGCAAAATCATCTTCAGCGATGAGGCACATTTTTGGATAAATGGGAATGTCAACAAGCAGAATTGCCGTTATTGGGCCGAGAACAATCCACAGGAGGTCCACCAGGTCGCAATGCACCCAGCAAAGGTAACTGTTTGGTGTGGATTTTGGGCCGGAGGCATCATCGAGATCATCAATACGGCCCTATTTCTTCGAGAACGGCGATGGTGTGGCCATCACGGTAAACGGCGAACGATACAGATCCATGATAACGAACTTTTTCTGGCATGAAATCGACAATATGGATGTCGAGAATATGTGGTTTCAGCAGGACGGCGCTACGAGCCACACAGCGCGCGCCACAATGGATCTTCTGCACGAGCGCTTCGGAGGAATGGTTATCTAGCGCGGAGGCGACATCAACTGGCCACCGAGATCGTGCGATTTAACCCCACTAGACTATTTCTTGTGGGGTTTTCTTAAATCACAGGTCTACGCAAACCAACCACAAAACACTGATGACCTCAAAGTCAACATACGCCACGCCATCGATGAAATACAGCCCGATTTGTGCGCCAGAGTCATTGGAAATTGGACTTCTCGTATGCGCGCCACCAAGCAAAGCCGAGGTGGCCATTTGAACGATATTATTTTCCATACATAATGCCTTCGAATACTCTTTCAAACAAAAAATAAATTTCATTTATACCTCTCACACAACTTGCTTTATTTTATTTTAAAGATCGAGCGCGCTTATTGGCGGACCCTTTATAAGGATGTAGACATATACAAATGTTATAAATTGCAGGCCTTTTTAAAACTGATATCTCAGGGCTATGCACCTAAAAAGTCGAAGACTTTTGAAGAAGAAGATATTCATAAATTTATAAGGGACGCAGATACCTGGGCTATGAAGGTGGGTAAATTTGTATGTGTATCGCAGCTTTGTATGAAATGGTATTCATCTTAGATCGTCTTGATAATGTCTTGATAACGTCAGGAATTAACGGATATATTGCAATTTGATAGCAACAGTAATATCAGCACTATATATAATGTCCCTGATGTGAGTGTTACTGCTCAAGCAACATCCAATGTCACTATAAATGTTTTTTAATAATTGTACAATTGATGAACAGAATTTAAATTAAGTATGTGTTATATCGTTTATTGCCATTAATTAATTAAATTTGTGTATTCGCGATTTCGACACATCGCATTACCTCAAAACTTACTCGCCGAAAATTTGACAATGACAGACAGCTATGAATTTCATTGCCAACCTTAAATATATTAACTCATAACAGCAGTCGGCGAGCCATAACCGCACACATACGAGTGCTGTTATGAGTCCATTATAGACGCAAAATAGAAAAATAAACTTACAATTATCCCCAATAGATTAAATGGAGAATTTCAGAAAATTATAGATATCGCAATACAAAATGGTTACGAAATATTGAAAATTCCGTTTAAACATTGTTTCCTTCACGAAATTGCTCAAAATATTACCTAAATACAGGTTTTTCCTTTAAAAAAAAATCACAAATTTGTTACAAATTTGTCCATCCAATCTAGTTTACAAATCTAAAAGTTGTGACAAATCTAATAAATAAAACATATTTTAATATTTTTATTGATAATTATTGATAAAATTTGAACAAAACGAGAGTTTGTTCTGGAAAAACATCTAGGAATCATTTCGTTTCCCAACATTTATTTCCTTGGTGACTTTATTGTTATGTAATTGTTTAATATTTTTTTTAATTATAGGATTTGGCAAATCTATATTCTTGATGTCTAATTATATATATATATATATATATATATATATATATATATATATATATATATGTGTTGTATTATTTTCTCGGGGATTCCGCGTTGATGTTGAGGGTTGGTTCTGAAAAGAACCGGATTCTCGACGTTTCGGCGAACTAACATTTGCCATTCTCAAGAGATATATGCGTCCGTGCGGGTCAACGGTTGGACGCATACTGAGGAATGTTAAAACAATACAACACAGGTATCTATCCGTGAAAACCTCAAATATAACATTTATATATATATATACATATATTAATATATGTATATTTATATATATATATATATATATATATATATATATATATATATATATATATATTCTTAACGAATGACAAAATGTTGTTTGATGATTAAAGTTTTATTAGATAATCAATTGATAAAGGTTTGCTTTTGCATGGACGAATTTTGTGGCTAGGACAGTTGGTGTTGCGCGAAACAAAACCCAGTATATCAAATAGCAACTTGCAATCACACTGTAATTGGATTTATCTTCGTTCTGTCTCAAGCATCAAAAACACAAAACATGAATAAGTTTCTAATCGAGGTTTTGAGTATTTGGAGATTTTGGATTCAAATTAGCAATTAGGTTAGGTTAGATTAGTTAGGTTATTAGGTTAATTATTAGTTCCTAATCATTGATATTAAGCATCTAAAAATTACCACGAAAAAACAGATTTATTTGATAGAATTCGATCACAATACTTACAACTTGGGATTAGAAAATTGAATAATGACGATGACGTAGGTGGTGATGAGGTTGACGAAGGTGAAGAGCATGGAGAAGTCGACGCTGAAGAAGCCAGCGGCGGTGAATTTGGGACACCTGGCCGTCGCCTGTTGCGCCAAAATGAAGAGTTTCTCGCGGAGGGACGCGACGTTCGAGTACCGGTTGAGGGCCTTGTAGGTGATCGTGATGGTTTTCTTGCCCTCCTTGCTCACCTGCTCGAACATCGTCGCCACAAACACACCCTGAGCCTAAAACATAAAAATTTAATTTGTCGTATGTAATAAGTCGGATTTTTCCGACCAAAATTAAACAATTATCTCATCAACATATTTCCTGGATTTTTTCTTAGTTTTCTCCTACTCCCCAGATCCATATCGAACATTTATATATACATTTTATAGGGTATCGATTATAGTGTTCGGATGCTATTTAATAGTTGTTATCTTCGTTTTATCAGCAGAGTTTGTTTTGAGACAGTTTGAGACCATTATTTAAATTACAACTGAAGCTATTTAGTAATTATTCCAAGAATAGAAATAATTGTTTGTCAACGGCTCGTGTCGTCTAACTTGATCTTTTCTAGTGTTAGCAGCTCTTGTTTGTCCTTGTCTTGTCAAGTCTTGTCCGATCTTGCCTGCTCTTCTCTGATCTTGTCTGGTTTTCTCTGATATAGTATGCTCTTGTTTGGTCTTGTCTGCTTTTGTATGCTATTGTCTGGTCTTGCCTGGTCTTGTCTGGTCTTCTCTCGTCTCGTCTGGCATTGTCTGGCCTTGTGTAGTCTGGTTTTGTCCAGTTTTGTGCATCCGTTCTTGTCTGATCTTGTCTTATCTTGTCTTTTTTCTGTTCTTGTCTTGTTTGGTATGCTCTTATCCGATTTTGTCGGGTCTCCTCTGTCCTTGTCTGGTCTTATCTGGTTTCAAAGACTCGCACAGTTTATAGATTTTTATTCAAAATGGCGCTCGCTTCGATGTATTGAACTGAATATAATTCCAACGTCCATTGAACTTCATGAGAGATTCGTGTAGGGATACTGCGCTCTCTGAAGTATAATGATTGTCGAAAGTATTGTTCAGATCTTCTTCTTCTTTCTTATTTGTTTATTCAAATTTGAGTGTTACACAATCACATATAGTTACATTTAAATTATAATAAATTTGATATATTGCTTTTAAACATTGTTCTATCTCTTGCAGTATGGACTAGTTCTCCTATTGTTCTCAGTCCAGTCCAGTTTCGGATGTTTCTCAACCAAGACATTTGTTTCCTTCCCATTCCTCTTCTGCATTCAATTCGTTGTGTCTTTCTTACATCAGCCGTTTTTGAAAGCTCTCTTTCTTTTCCTAATCTTCTTAGCACTTCTTCATTCGTTACTCTATCCGGCCACGGTATTTTCAGCAAAAGGTGGTAGCACCACATTTCGAAGGCTTCAATTTTATTCATAGTAGAAATTTTCAAGGTCCATGTAAAAGAGTGGACCATACATAACATTTTACGTAACAAATACGGAGATTGATGTTGATTGTATTATTGCAGATCACTTTCTTGAATTTTCAGAAAGAAGATCTGTTCATCCCTATCCTACATCTTATTTCTTTATTAGAATTCCGTTCTTCATTGAGCCAGCAGCCTAGGTATTTTTATTTAGACACGAGTTCGATAGTTTTGTTTTCGACAGTAATTACTGCATCAGTAAATGGCAGACGATTTTTACTGATGATCATGAATTTGGTATTCTAGATGTTCATAGTTAGGTCCGCTTTTTTACTTTCTTCATTTACTTTATTTACCAAACATTGTAAGTCTTCTATAGTATCCACTATCATTGTTGTGTCGTCAGTATATCAAATGTTATTAATGTAAACGCCATTTACCTTTATGCCTTTGTCTATAAAGTTTGTAGCTTATTTACAAATTTCTTCAGAGTAGATATTGAACAGAAGAGGGGAGAGAATGCATCCTTGACGAACACCTCTGTTGATTGGCAGATTTTCGACGGTAACAGCATCCCAATTTAGTTCAGCTTTTTGATTCCAGTATAGGTTTTTGATAAGTCGTACGTCTTTGTTGTCGAGACCTAGATTTCTTAAGATCGTGACGACTTTATCATATTGTAAGCGATCAAATGCTTTTTCATAATCGATAAAATAAATGCAGACATCTTTTTGAACGTTTTTACAATTCCTGACCAGAACTTGAAGGCTGAAAAGAGCTTGTCGTGTCCCCATAGCCTCTCTGAATCCAAACTGTGTTCTTCCCATCATTTATTCGCATTTTTTGGATAAACGATTATGTAGTAATTTAAGAAATATTTTCAACATGTGACTCATTGGACTCATTAACCTATAGTCACTACATTTTTTGGCGATATTACACTTCGGCATTCTTGGCCCAACCTTATTTGATATATACATGCACGATATTCCCGTTCCTCCTCAAGCGCTAATCTCTATGTATGCAGACGATACAACTATTATTACCAACACCACGACCTTGAGGCCGCAGCAGAACAACTCCAATTAGCTTTGAACTTCATCAACGACTGGTTTTCTCAATGGGGCATAAAAATAAACTGTACTAAAAGTGAGATAAAAGTATTCACACTACGACGGATAAAAGACCTACCGCCAATCGAATAAGAAGGAAATGTAATTAAATATAACCAAGAAGCCGTAAAATACCTGGGTGTACATCTAGATACTCGCCTAACTGGAGCCTTCACGTAAATAAAAAGATCAACCAAGCATACGCCAGACTGTATCAATTATACTCTCTAATAAATAGAAAATCAGCCCTACAACAAAAATCTTCTTCACTCCTCTATAAATCTCTTATAAGATCTTTAATAGCATACGCATGCCCAATTTGGTGCACCACAACAAAAACCAATTTCAAGAAACTGCAGACAGTTCAGAATAAAGCACTACGATTAATCCTAAATGCCCGTTGGTTTATCAGAAACAAGCAGATACATCGGGAATTAAATGTACCCACCATCAAGGAGTATTTTGCAAAAACAACAGTAATTTTTTTGAAAAAATCCACCAATGCCCTAGTGCCATCTCCTACCAACTCGAACAACGCATCACCAGACTCAGAAAACAGCGAAAGTGATTAAACAATGATAGTGATTTAAACAGTGACTAATTACCAAAATTAGGCCGAGGCCGCACTACGGCCTTTTCCCGCTAGCGGTAACCGCTATAACCACGAAACCGCTCGAGAAACACACAGTACGCTATGGGAAAAATCAGTCGCCGGAAAAAACCGAAAGTGAAGCCGCTTGTATTAATTTACTTGAGTCACAAAATCAACCGATTTTAAACCGCGGCGGCTTAGCCGTAGTGCGGCCTAGGACTTAGAACTCTCAGCGGACAAAGCCGGCTTAGGTCAAAATACGTTAAGTACCAAAGTCAAAATAATTAATTGTTAACGCTACTGTGAATGACAGATTAATTTTGTCGAACCAGTATACTATAACCGGTATAATAAAAAATAAATAAAAATAAACACTTCGGGAATGCAATGAAAGTAGATTTCAGCCATTCATTTGGGTATATGCCTGTGTCATAGATACCAATGCTCTTTTCCAGGATAGTAAGGTTTTCAGAGTCAAACAGTTTGATGATTTCGGATGGTATTTCATCTGCTTTCTTATTCTTCGCTGATTTGATTGCATGTTGAATTTCTTTCTTAGTTATTGGAAGACCTATCCAGTTTTCTTGATTTTTGTTGTCCGTGTTGATGGTTTTTGATGAATCATCAAATAGCTTGTTAATGTAGTGCACCCAAACATCAGACTTCTCTTCAGCATGGGTTATCAATTTGTTGTAGTTATCGAATAGCATATTCGTGTTTTTTTTTTCTTGTATATTCCTGATACCTCTTTTATCTTTTTATGTAAGTTAAAATCATCGTGCAAGTTTGGAGCCTTTCTATCTCAGAGCAGTCCTGTTCAAGCCAGGTGTTTTTAACTTGTCGAATTTTGGATCTTATGATTGTTTGCAGACTGTTGTACTATGCAACATATTTGTTCTTGTAGACTCGCCTTTCATCCATTAATTCAAGGATTTCGTCAGTTATCCATTTAGTTTTAGGCAAATATCTTCTAGTAGAGAGTTCTTTTGATACGCTTTTTTAAATTTCGGCCGTTTGACTCCACAATTCCAGATGGCTTATATTCTGACAATCAAGCTCGTTCAATTTGTTGTTGATTTTCCTTGAAATATTTTATTGAATATTTTGATTTTTCAGTTGTTCATAATCATTTTTTGTTTGGTAGGTGTTTTGCGTTCTGATGTAATCTTAGTTCTGAGTTTCGCATTCGGTAGTGTGTGATCTGTAGATTATTCCTGAATCAATTTCCTTATTTATGACGTAATCGATTTGGTTACGTTCAATATGTTGTTTGTTGTCTTGTGGAGATTTCCAGCTGTATAGTTTTCTGGGCGGTAGGCGGAACCAAGTATTACTTATTTTGAAGTTCTTTTCCTGGCAGAATTCTACTCATTTGTCTCCTCTTTCGTTTCTCTCTAGTCCAAACGCAGCAACTATTCCATCTTCTTCTTCTTGTTTCAAATAGACCTACTTTGTACCACGCTTGTTCAGCTGTTGGGCTTTGATCTTTGCCCAGTATTGTCGCATCTTCTGCCGGTGTAACTCCTTTTTCTCATCTGTCCAGGGGGTACCTTTCCTTCGGGGTTTTTCCTGAAATCCACGGACTTCCTTCAGGGTGCGTCTCACAGCCTGTCTGTTTTTGGAGATTTGTTATTCCCAGTTCTTCAATATCCTTCTCGGTTTCTGTCAACCAAGTGTACGAACCTTCTTGTTTCGCCAGACGGTGAACAGACGGTTGGTTAGTCGGTTTGGAGGCAATCTTGCAACTTGGCCATAGAAAACTACCCTTCTTTTCCTTGCACAGTCAGAGAGCACCTCAATACGTTCGTAGAGCCCAGAGTTATGCCGCCTTCGGATTTACCCATCTTCCTTTATCGGGCCTAGGATATTCCTGAGGATTTTCCTCTCTCTGATTTCCAATTTCTCTACCAGACTTTTTCGGTTCATGGAAAGACACTCCATGAAATATAGAACTTCTGGTCGTAAGACTGATGTGTTGTGCTTAAGTTTCAGGTTACGCGACGGGCATTTCTTGTTGTAAGTGTTCTTAGTCAGTTGATAGGCTAGTTCTAACTTGTTGACTCTTGGATAATGATGCTCTTTCTGATAAGTTGGGTTCAATCCATCAGCCGAGATACTTAAATCTCTCAGTCCTCTTGATGTTTCCCTGCTCTAGCAACATCTCTCTGTTTGCTTCTCTGATGTTGGTGAAGAATTCTGTTTTCTCCAGCGAAACTTGAAGACCCACTTTGGCAGCCTGTTTTCTGAGGCAATTTACCTCCATTGTTGCCATTTCAAGAGTATCAGCAAACAGTGCCATGTCATCTGCAAAGGCCAGGCAATCTACAACCAGTCCATCGTTCTTACGACCCAGGTAGACACTACTCTGAGCACCCAAATTTATCAGTTTGATCAAATTGCTTGCGCCATTCTCTCATAACCTTTTCAAAGACACAGTTGAAGAGAAGTGGGGAAAGTCCATCTCCTTGTCTCACTCCAGTTTTTATTTTGAAGCTTTCTGAAATCTCGCCTCTAAATTTAACCTAGGGTGTTGGTAAAAGTTTCTAGGATGAGTCTGCGGGTTTTGTTGTTTAGCCCAAGTTCCTGGAGTACTTTTTTAAGCATTTGTCTATCAATGGAACCGTAGGCCTCCCTAAAATCAACAAAGGTGACGACCACCTTGCGGTTTCTCATCTTGGAGTATGCAAGTACAGTTTTAATATTGTGGATCTGTTCAACACAGGATCGGGTCTTCCTGAAGCTCCACTGGTATTCTCCCAGTTCACTATCCAGCTGATTTTCTAACCTTGTTTGTAACGCCTTGAAGACAATCTTGTATGTTTCCGAGACGAGAGAAATTCCACGGCAGTTGTTTAGATCAGTAAAATCTCCCTTTTTGTGAAGCGGATGGATCAGTATAGATTACTAATCGGGTAGTAATTTCTCTGTTTCCCAGATGTCCTAGATGATCTCGGTTAGCATGCGCACGGCATTGTTTCCAGCACCGTTCCGCAGTTCAGCAACGATAGAGTCCTCGCCAGCTGCATTATTAATTTTAAGAAGTCGAATGATCTGGCCAACTTCTTCCAATTCAGGGGGCAGCGAGTTCGGGTTTGGTGTGGTTTGTTTATATTCGAAGTCTTCGCTGGATGAGTCACAGTTGAGTAGATTTTTAAAGTACTGAGCTAAAAGATGGCAGTTCTTGTTGTTAGAAGCCAGTTTGCCTTGTGAGTCTCTGAAGTGGAGGCTTGAAGGTTCCAAAGAAATATATGGAGTTATTCTTAGCAAAGCTCTCTTCGATTTGGGTTAGTTGGTTTTGTATGAAGGTTCATTTGGTTCTTCGAATTATCTTGGCTGTAACCTTTCTTTGTTCCAAAAATGTATGCCAGTTTTCCTTGGTCTTTTTAGAATTCCACTTCACCCAGGCTGTCTGTCTTTGGGCTATTGCTTAGTCACTGTCTTCAATCTACCACGGATGCTTCCTTCTTCTAGCGAGAGGGGCGAGTTCAGTCCGCCTTGACAAGAGTCTCCTTCAGTTGGTCCCAGATGTTTAGATCTGTATTGTTGAGTATCTGACTTACCTCTTGACTGTTTTTGAGTCGCTCTACTTTAAATCCTACCATTTTGAAGGTTCTGTGTAATCAAGTATTTATAGGCTGGAGTCTTATTTTGATCTTTGAGAGGATCTCAAATCCTCGAAGTAGTAGTATGAGTCCAGATTATTACTTTTAGTACCTTCACGTTTTGTATTTCCTTTTGAGATTTTCGTGAAATGGCCACATGATTTATCTGGAATTCACCCAGGTTGGTATTAGGTGAAATCCAATTCTTCTGCTTCATTGGCAAGTGTTAGTAGGCTGTAGACTTCATGAGCAACCCAAAAGTTGATCAACAGATCCACCAATTGTTCTCCGTTGCGGTTGGTTCGCTTATGCGACGGATAATTGCCCACTATGTTTCTGTATTTGATGTGCCTCACTGGAAGTTTATAGATAATATCTTCTAAGTCTTCCCAGAATTTATCAGTTCTGTCTGGTTTGCGTCTGTTGTCCTGATTGATTTGTGCATGTACATTTACTGTACTGTAGCCCTTGTTTGCACGAGTGCTCGGGGAGGTAAAGTCGGTGACTGAATCCAGTATCCTGTGACTGATTATAAATCCTGTACCTAAGCGGGTTATGTTCTTCATTACCCGCTGACCCACTTTTCCTTTGAGGATTCTGTAGCCTTGGGACTTGAAATCATGTTCGTACGTGAATCTGGTTTCCTGTACTGCTGTCAGTACAGGAAATGTATTATGTTGTGTCGTGTTAGTGAATCAGTCAAATGTTTCAATTTACCCACTTTTAGCAGTGGTGTTGGCATTAAATGTTGCCAAGAAGCTTTGCAGTCTTGGTCTGAGTTTAAGTCCGGTGATTTCAGGATGCTCCGACTCAACCTTAAGGCATGTTGGTGCGGACTCCCCAGAATCGGAAGGTCCGCTAACGTAACTGTAGGTGACGGTGGATTGGTTACCACATGGTAGTACATTTAGTGAAATTTTTCTTCATGCTCAGTTGAAGAATATTCTTCGTGGGACAGTGGCGAGCCAACGTCCAAGTATTGCCCTATAATCCCCCATATAAAAGTAGTCCCCTATAATCATGGTCAGTTCGTGCGATTTTGTGTGTTCTAATATTTGGGAATAAAATTCTTCGATTTCATTCTTAGTCGATTCCGAAGTTGGAGCATATACCTGTATGATGTTCATAGAACAGGATTTTGTATTTATTTTTAAGAGAATTGTTCTATCAGTGTCTGGTATAAAAACAGTTATAGAATCAGCTATGAAGTTTGATACAACTATACCAACACCTTTTCAACACCTCTTCATTGTCCAGATAATCAACTAAATTTCTGATCTTCCTAATTCTATCATTTTTATCCAACTGTTCGTTGTATGTAAAGTAAAGCAATCTTGATATATCAAAAAACCTATCCCGTGGCAACATAGCTGCAAAGCTTTTACCAATATGAACTCAATTTAGATTTATTTACTTGAGACATAATAATTCATAATGTAACTGTTGTAAGTTATCGCGAGTATCTTTTGTTTTGTCGTCAATTCGTAACATTATTTTATTAACAAATATGTATACGAGAGATATCAGCACTGTAGATGAGCATACAAACAATTATTGCCAATTTACTTATAATATTAGATTAAGCAATTCAATGAGAAACATGCGACTGCTGTGATGCGCATATTTTTTTAATGTCAGAGCGAATTTGAGACAGGCATCTCATTTCATCTTCGACTGCTTTGAATCTTTCTCTTTTTTAATTTTGATGTTCATCAAAGCAAAAAAGCCAAACTCGCACAAGTATTAAGTTGAGAATTGTAGGATAATTTTCTTTCCTTTGAGGTTTAATTCTTCGTGTTTTGTTCATTTTGCTCATTTTTCATCATTTCGAATATTCATTTTTTTTTTCAAAATTCTTCCTCTTCTATAAGTTCCAAGTCATTTTTTTTTCCATCACAGATACCACAAATAAATTTTTTCCATTGATTTTCTTCTTCTTTTAGTGCCTTGATTCCCGCGTAGGCGTTCATCTTTTTCTTATCATACGTTTCTATTAATTGCAGCATCCTGTAATGTTTGGAGGTCCTTTATCCACGTTAATTGACGGATATTTCTCAGCCACGATAATTTTTTTCTGCCATTTCCTCTTTTCTCTCCTTCAATTTTACCTTTATAGCGTTCTTCGTGCAGTATGTGTCCGAGATAACCTATTTGTCTATTCTTGATATTTTCAAAAAGCTCTCGTTATACTAGACCGGCTCTTCACAGAACTTTCTCATTTCTCATGTGATCGACCCAATATACTTTCAACATTCGTCGCAGGATCCACATTTCGAAGGCTTCAATTTTCTTGATTGCTACTTTCAACGTCCATGCCTCAACACCTTACAGGAGAGCGGACCAGACATAGCATTTTATCATCCTATATCTGAGGTTGAAATCGAATTCTTGTCTGTAAGAAAGTCTTAGGTAAGTTGCGCTAGCCTGTTCGATACTGCATCTTATCTGTTGATCCGGATCCCACCTTTTGTTAATCATGCATCCCCCATTAACAAGTCATCATGCAAGTATGTAAATTGTGTGACCTATTCGATGTTCTCTTCAATAATATGTATTCGAGTGAGTGGAATATCGTTCCTACTAACAATCATAAACTTTGTTTTGCTGATGTTAATTTTTAAACCTAGTCTCCGGCTTTCTTCATTGACCCGATTTATTAGGCTTTGGAGATCATGTGCACCATCTGCTAATATCACGTTATCATCCGCATATCGGATATTGTGTGGGGGTTGCGTTTGCTTTAATTCCAAAGGGGCTATCTAAGATTGACTCGGAGAATGCTTTTTCTAGGTATAGCTTGAATAACATTGGGAATAGGATACACCCTTGGCGAATGCCTTTTTTAAGTTCAAAACCTTCAGTTGTTCCAGCGTTGCTTATTCGACATTCTGCTTCTTGGTATCAATAGAGATTACTGATTAACCTTATATCTTTTTCATCCAGTCCCACATCTCTAAGGTATGTTATCAGAAGATTGTGCTTAACGTTGTCAAATGCCTTCTATTAGTCAGTGAAACACTTAAAGACATGTTTTCTTTGATCTTGGCAGTTTTGGTATCAGAATATTGTGCTTAACGTTGTCAAATGCCTTCTCATAGTCAGTGAAACACTTAGACATCTTTTCTTTGATCTTGGCAGTTTTGGTATCAGAATATTGCGCTTAACGTTGTCAAATGCCTTCTCATAGTCAGTGAAATACTTAAAGACATCTTTTCTTGGATCTTGGCAGTTTTGGTATCAGAATATTGTGCTTAACGTTGTCAAATGCCTTCTCATAGTCAGTGAAACACTTAGACATATTTTCTTTGATCTTGGCAGTTTTGGTATCAGAATATTGAGCTTGACGTTATCAAATGCCTTCTCATAGTCAGTGAAATACTTAAAGACATCTTTTCTTGGATCTTGGCAGTTTTGGTATCAGAATATTGTGCTTAACGTTGTCAAATGCCTTCTCATAGTCAGTGAAACACTTAGACATCTTTTCTTTGATCTTGGCAGTTTTGGTATCAGAATATTGTGCTTAACGTTGTCAAATGCCTTCTCATAGTCAGTGAAATACTTAAAGACATATTTTCTTTGATCTTGGCAGTTTTGGTATCAGAATATTGTGCTTGACGTTGTCAAATGCCTTCTCATAGTCAGTGAAATACTTAAAGACATCTTTTCTTTGATCTTGGCAGTTTTAGTATCAGAATATTGTGCTTAAGGTTGTCAAATGCCTTCTCTTAGTCAATGAAACACTTAAAGACATCTTTTCTTTGATCTTAGCAGTTTTGGATCAATGTTTGGAGACTGAATATGGCTTCTCTAGTTCCGAATCCGCTCATAAATCCGAATTGACTGACTCCACTTACCTTCTCACATTTTTGATAAAGCCTTATGTGTAGAACTCGAAGGAAAAGTTTTAGAAAGTCGCTCATTAAACTGATGAGACGATAATGTTTACTCGAGCTTGCGCTTTTCGATTTTGGTAGTGTGATAAAAGTGGAGCGGAGCCAATCTTTAGGGAAATTTCCAGTGTCATAGATGTTATTGAAGAGTCTTACGATCATTTCAAGATTTTGTTCGTCAATTAAGTGAAATGTTTCCGAGTACGTATCATCAGGACAAGACGTTTTGATATTTCTGATTGAATTGATGGCGTGTATGATTTCGATTTTTAATATGCCCACCGGAAATTCAGATCACCGTAACTTCGCCCAAGTAAGCAGATGACGAGTCTTACTCGTCAAATGTACCCACAGGGTAAATTTATATTTATAACGGAAATCTACTTACAATTAAAAGAAACACACCAAATGAACATTGATATGCGGATGTTGGAATTCCAAATTAATTCAGGGTCGATCATCACCTGTATGGAGAATCCTAAGTTTATGACGACTTGGACCGAATTGAGAAACGTCTGCCAGCCGAGCATTGAGTCGACCAATTCGACTAAGTCGCAAACGCGTTCATTCAGATTCACCAAATCGTTGATTTTCAAAACTTGTAGAAATTCAAATAACTCATTCATGTTTCCGTTCCTTTTCCGGATGTGCCTCAAAAGGTTTATTTAAAAAATGACCACAAAGACTACAAAGAAAATGTAGTATGAGTCCTATTTGGTCTTGCATTTAAGCGAGCAGAGAGTTTATAGTGAAGGATTGATACCAATAGGTTAGATATAAGATAGCTATGATTAGTAGGGCAACCCATAAATAGAATATAAGTCCCTAATAAGAAACATGCAAATTTTATCTACTTGCAAAACACGCCAATTTGTAATCTGTGAGGTTGAATAAGTTCTACATTCCTTGGGTTTACTGAAATTTCCATAGACTGGAACCTAGAATTATGTATATGTTAGCAAAGGCTACCACTCAAACACAGCTAGTCAACAAAAAATATCTGGACTGAAACTTATTCATTTTGCCCGTCCATTTTGTGTAAATCGACTAGAAACAAGTTGCAAGAACCACGAAGAAAACCAAGCACGATCTCGCAATTTTGCTTTCGAAACTTTCCGTTTCTTTGTTGTAGTACGGCAGAATACCAAACCAACTGGCCTAAACTAAAGCATACTCAACATTTTCAACCACTAACATTACAGACGGAACAAAGCTTGAATATATAAATATACTCAAGCTTTCCGGAGCTCTATAATACTAACGAGTCTTTTTAGGACTTCCCTAAGGACTCGTTAGTATTATAGAGCTCCGGAAAAGTTGAGTATATTTATATATTCAAGCTTCGTTCCGTCTTTATTAAGTTTATCTGATTATCTATAAAGTTGTATGGTTTTACCAATTCAAAATTTTTCACTAACATATTATTTAATTTCATTTTGAAATAGTAAGAGTTTTTCGTTTGAATTCACCAGCACAACTGAAATATTGTTTATAGTTTTCCTGGAAAGCGTAATTAATTAAACAAATAAAAATCTATTTATTAACAAAAAAAGTTTTTTAATAATTTTTTCTGGTAATACAATTTATTATGTATTTAACGATCATTATTTGATCGTATATATTTCTTGAATTTGATTGAACGAAACAATTTTCCACAAAATGCTTCGTTCAATCTTGTTTTGTTCGGTCGTCTCAGATCTTACACTGTCTGATCTCGTCTTGTCTTGTGTAATCTAGTCCGAATTGGGATAATGAAACAACTTACAAGTAAATAGGAATTCCACAAGATCGTTGCGGTGAGGGTTTTCCAGGACTACACGAAACTAAAGAACTATAAATTGGTCCAATTCCGAGCAAAATGTTGATGAGTAGATGGACCATTGACACGCACGTGTGCCATTTAAAATATTCAGCAAGGCCGTTGACCAAATCCCTAATGATATGAATGGTATCATTAGGTTAAACCTGATTAATTCGCGACTTGAAAAATCTCTCTGCTTGCAATTAACTCGTTTACGGCGACAATCCTCCACCTCAGATGACGCAATATATTTACTTGCAAAATAATAATAGTGACGATATCAAACACCTGAACATGGTCATGCACAATGAAGTAGAATGTGTAGAAGTCAAAGTCGTAACACCATGTCATTACATTGTGCGACAACGGTCAAAAAGATGGTTAGCGAGAAAAAAAAATGCAATGTTATATAGGGAACGTGGACGTTGGTTTTTACGCCGCAGGTTAGCAATTTGTTGTCGACGTGGTTGAAATAATTGAAAATCAGATGAGTTTTGGTAAAGTTCCAATTGCAAGAGACCGTTAATGTCAAAATGTTTGTTACCGTGCCAAATATCGTGGAAATGCACAATAGACCTATTTGTGCTTTGGGAAAATTTTCTATGTATATCGTGAACTTGCCGTAAAGCGCATGAGCACAAGTCAATAGGAACACAATCAAGGTAATGTATGAACTCGTAAAAGATTTTTTGAACAATTTAGTTTGTCGGCTGTAGACGGGAATTAGACCAATAAAACCGGTAATGAGCAAAATTGTCTTCAAATTTTCTGCCACTGTCATATTGAAAGCAGCAATTCGACTATAAAGTTTTACTAATGCGTTGAGACCAACTGAAATGCTCATTTATAGAAATGGTTCGTCGTTTCTGTAAACGTTTTGGTTGTGTCACAAACATTAATATTTCACTTAAACTACGTATTATTGTCATTCTTGTAAATTGGAAACATATTTCATTGTTGCAGTAACATCACTCCAATATCTTCAATAACAATTTTGGGTACTTACGTATTAACGCCACCACTGTTATTTATTGGATCGAGAGTTCGCGCTATGTTGTCTTGATTTATCTTTCCGCTTCGCGGCAGACAACCTAATCTGACCGGGGTTAAAAAATAAAGTATTTTGAGTTTTAACAATGTTTTAATTTTGAATAAATTGTTTTTTTTTTATTTATCATAAAAATTGTAGGTGTAAATTGGCGGCATTTCAAAATTTAGCGGTGATGGCGTTGATGTACGTTGGTGATGGCGTTGATGGCGGTGATGGCGTTGAAGTACCCAATTTTGATAGCATTAATCTTAATAAAAAATCAATGTTTCTAAGGTTTTTCTGGTCTTGTCTAGTCCCGTTTGGTATTGCCTGGTCATGTTTGGTATTTTCTGGTCTTGTCTGGCCTTTTTTGTACTTGTCTGGTCTTGTTTGGTCTTGTCTGGTCTTGTCATGTCTTCTCCGGTTTCGTTTGGTTTTGTCTGATCTTGTCTAGTGTGGTCCGATCTTGTTTGGCCTTGTCTGGTATTGTTTCCTCTGGTTCAGTCTTGTCTGGTCTTGTCTGGTCTTTTCTGGTCTTGTCTTGTCTTGTCTAGTCTTGTCTGGCCTTGCCTGGTCTTGTCTGGTCTTGTCTGGTCTTGTCTAGTCTTATCTGGTCTTGTCTGGTATTTTCAGGTCTAATCAGGTCTTGTCTGGCCTTGCCTGATCTTGACTGATCTTCTGTGGCATGGTCTAATCTTGTCTGGTCTTCTCTGGCTTTGTCGGATCTTGTCGGGCCTTTCCTTCTCGAATATTTTCAAAGCCCACGTGATAAAAAAAAGAAAACCAGTTTTACGTTAAACACTTTTCGGCGTAAGGCAGAGGCCGCACCACGGTTTTTTTCCACGAGCGGTAACCGCGAAACCGCTCGAGAAACACACAGCACGCTATGGGAAGAATCAGTCGCGGGAAAAAACCGCAAGTGAGGCCACTTATTACAGCCACCGGCATATTACATTATTACAGCGCGAATTGGTGAGACTTTTCTCGTTTGGATTCACCAGCACAACTAAAATATTGTTAATAGCTTTCATCGAAAGTGTAGTTAATTAAACAAGTTAATGTCATTTATAAATTATTTCTGGTAACACAATTTGTGTATTTAATGATCATAGTTTGATCAATTTTATCTCTTGCTTCGATATTTCGTTAAAAGTCTTGTTTTTCCGGTCTCGTCAGATCTTACAATGTTGATATCGTCTGGTCTTGTGTGATTTCGTTTGGTCTTGCCTGGTCTTGGAATATTAAAACAACTTACAAGTATAGAGGAACTCCAAAATGTTACGGCGATAACGGTTTTCCAAGTCCACACGACAAAAGGATTTAGAATTGGTTCAATTGCGATTAACATGTTGATGAGCAAATGAAGCATTACCAAACATGTGTGCCATCCAAAATATTCATCAAGGACGTCGGCCAAATCGCCAATGATGTCGTTCAAACTGATTAATTCGTCGACTTGAAAAATCTTTAGACTTGCGATTAGCTTGTTTACGGCGACAATCCTCCACTTCAAATGACACAATATGTTTACTTGCAAAATAGTCACAGTGAAAATGTAAAACATCTGAACCTGTTCATGCACAATGAATTGGTACACGTAGAAGTCAAAGTCGTAATACCACGCCATTGCATCAAGTGCGGCAACGGCAAAACAGATGATTAGCGTGAAACTAAATTTCAATGTTATATAGGGAATGTGGATCTTGGTTTTGACGCCGAGGGCTAGCAATTTGTTGTCGATGAGGTTAAAGTAGTTGAAGATCAGATGGGTTTTGGTAAAATTCCAATTACAAGAACCCGTTAATGTCAAAATGTTTGTTACTGTAGCAAATATCGTGGAAATGCACAATAGAGTAATTTGTACTTTGGAAAAATATTTCATGTTTCACGTCAGCTTGCCGTGAAGGGAATATGCACAAGTCAATAGAAACACAAGCGAGGTGATGTAAGAACGCGCAAAGGACTTTTCGAACAATTTGGTTTGCCTGCTGTAGACGGGAACTAGACCAACCCAACCGGCAACTAGCAAAATTCTTCTTATATTTTCTGCCACTAGCATTTTGAAGACAGGAATTCGACTATAAGGTTGTACTAATGCTTTGAGACTGAATCGAAATACTCATTTATAGAAATCAATCGTCGTTTTTGTAAACGGGTTAATAAATTGAATGGTTGAGACACAAAAATACATTCTTCACTTTACCTAAATTAAACTACTTTCTATTGCAATTCTTTTATGTTGAAATTAAATATTATTATTGCAATAATATTACACCAATAACAATTTGGATGGCATTAATTTAAATAAGTGAAATATTGTAATGTATTATCTGATCTTGTCTGGTCTCGTTCGGTTTTGTCCTGTTGTGATTATGATGGTTGAGATCAACCGGTGTTGCCAATTTTGTGAGGCGGAACTGCTGGCCAACAACTCCTCGGTCTTTGAGATAGTTCTTATCTATCTCAGGATCTTACGACTTCTGTGGTCTTGTATTGGTAAAGCACGAAGTTGGGGATGGATTGGTTTAGGGACATTCCAATCCTTGGTCCCACTCTTAAAAGCTCTTAAGTCATTTAGACGATAATCACTGGCGCGAATTTATACCTCCAATGTATATTTTTATTACCCGAAATGTAATTTTCAGAAGGACACTTAAAATAAAAAACTTAAAAACTACAGATGCTACTTCTTTGGGGTGATGGTGAGAAGAAGCGTTCAGATATCTGTCCGTATGCGTTGGCTTCCGGTACACTGTGTGACTCAAAGTGCCGTCATGTTTCTTCTGTACCAAAATATCCAAGAAAGGAAGACATTGATGCTTTTCTACCTCCATGGTGAATTTGATTTGGTCGTGTTGGGAGTTAAGATGGGTAAGGAATTTGTCCAGCTCTGGTCTGGACCAGATTACTAATGTGTCGTCTACATATCTTAACCTGAGTGTAGGTTTGAGAGTACCTGATGAAATTGCCTTTTAATCAAAATCTGTAAGAAATATGTAGGCTATTACTGGGTTTAAAGGTGAACTCATTGGTGCTCCTAGGACTTCTTTGTATATTCGACCATCGTACCTGAAGAATGTATTCTTTAGACAATGTTCTGCCAGATCTGATACATACTTTTCTGATTTTAATTTTGATGTTGTGATGTTTAAGGCCTCGGGGACCGATACTTTTGTGAATAAAGATACAATGTCAAAACTTACAAAGAGATGGCCTAGCTGGAGTTGGGTTAAGAGGGTTAATAGCGTTTGATGTAAATTGAATAAAGGCAAGTTGCAACAAACAAAAATAAAATCATGCACGACTAGTGCGAGAGAGGAACAAGCCAACCGCCCAAATCTAAAACCACCTTCATATTTTCATATTTTGGTTACCCAACATATTATGTAATTTCATCTTAGAGGCTCTTGAGGCTCTTCTCGTATGAATTTACCCGCAGAACTGATATATTGTCCAAAGTTCTAATCAAAAGCGTAATTAATAAAACAAATTAAAGTTATTTATTAATTTGATCTGTTTATTTAACGATCATAGTTTGATCGATTTTATTTCTGGCCTTGAAATATCGATACAAGTCTTGTTTGATATAGTCTTGTCTGGAACTTACCTTGTCTGATCTCATCTTGTCTTGTATAATCTCGTTTCGTCTCCGGTCTTTGAATATTGAAACAACTTACAAGTAAATAGGAAATCCACGAGATCGTAGTGATAACGGTTTTCCAAGTCCATACGATGACAGGATTTAGAACTAGTCCAAGTACGAGCAAAATGTTGCTGACGAAACAGAACATTGTCGCGCATGTGTGCCATCCAAAATAATCATCCACGATGTCGGTTAAATCCCGAATGAGGCCGTTTAACCTGATTAATTCGTCGACTTGTAAAATCTACATGCTAGCAATCTAGTCGTTTAAGGCGCGAATCCTCTACCTCAAGTGAAGCAAAATGTTCACTTGAAAAATATTCACAATGAAAATGTAAAAGACATGGACCTGGTCTTGCACTACGAATTGGTATGTATGGAAATCATAGTCATAATACCACGTCACTGCATCAAGTGCGGCAATGCCCATCAAGATAATTACCGCGAAAATCAATTTGAAAGTTACAAAGGGTATGTGGATATTGGTTTTAACGCCGAGGGTAAACAACTTGTTGTCGATGAGATTGAAGTGGTTGAAGATAAGTTAAGTTTTAGCAAAGTTCCAATTGCAAGCACCCGTTAAAGTGAAAATGTTGTGTTAACGTAGCTAATACTGACCAAATGCACAATAGAGACACGTGTATTATAGAAACATATTCCAAGTTTAGCTTGCTGTATAGGTCATATGCGCCAGCCAATAGGAACACAAACGAGGTCGTTTAAGAACGCGCAAAAGACTTCTCGAACAATTTGGTTCTCCGGCTGTAAACGGGGACTACACCAATCCAACCGGCAACGAGCAAAATTGTTCTCATATTTTCTGCCACTAGCATTTTGACCGCAGTTATTCGACTGGGCTAAGTTTCACTAATGATTGCAGAAATTCTGGAAATGTTGATTTATAAGAATTGTTCATCGATTATATAAACACGTTGATTAATTAAAAAAAAAACAATGCGCCACTTTACTTAAATTGTATTATTTTGAATTGAAATTATATTCCATTCTTCCAATAACAATACTCCAATAACTTCAATAACATTATTGATAGAATTAATTCAATAACCATTCTGATAGAATTATTTTGACAAGAGAATTATGGTCTTGCTTTTCTCAAAACCGTATCCTAGCCTTTTTCCGTCATGTCCGGTTTTGTGCGATCTTGTGCGGTCTTATCCAGTTTTGTTCGGTCTCGTCCGATATTGATCGATCTAGTACTTTCTTCCCCAATCTTGTCCAGTCGACTCGTTGATCGACTAGTTGTTCAATCCGGTCCAGTTTTGTACCATCTGATCCGGTCTTGTCCGGTCCTCTCTAGTTTTGCTTGCTCTTTCCTGCTATTATATGGTTATATCTGGCTATGTCTTGTCTTGTTTAGATTCATTTGGTCTTGTCTATTCTTGCCTAGTTTAATTTAATTATTTCTGGTAATTGATTTTAAAATTTGTTGAATTAATTTCTCTTACAATTAACCCTTCGCACTCGAATTTATATTTACAAAGATTTATTTTTCATTTGATTCATCCCCTTGAAATTTATTATATAGGTATGTGTAGGTGTAAGTACATTTTGTTCTCTCAATGTAAATAGTAATAATGATACAAATAAAAGTAATGATTAAAGGAACAACAATCAGCAAAATAATAATGCACTAAATAAAAAATTATAGATTTTGGGTTGAAAATATAGACCCTGCGCATGCACCATTAGACACATTTGCTTGATTCTCTTCAAAAAGATGATGTAGAACAATATAAACATCAGAAGAACAAACAACAGAATATTATACAATACAACCATATAACACCAAAATAATATAAGAAATATATATATATATATATATATATATATATATATATATATATATATATATATATTAAAACTGCAGGCAAAACTAAAAATACTAGCAAAAACAAGATTACTCTAGATTCACAAATGTCATAAAATATGTGCAATCACTAACACTATCGAAACTGTTATAGTTTATAGTTTTGAAGTGTATGATAGTGTTCGAAACAGTCTCCAACCAGTCCTGGCTTACGAGTATATGCACTGCAGATATATCTCGTTTCGTGTCTTCCACCTTTCATATTTCGCTTAGAACACACTAAACAGTCTCTTCTTCTGCATTCATTTGGATGTAAAATGTGCAATTTTCCTCTCTTCTTTGTCTGCCGACCTGGAATTTTGGATCCTTGGCGGTGGTCTGCTGATAATTCATCCATTCAGCTCACGAATAAATTTTAGGTGCGTCATAGCTTTTTCATTTTGGTGACGTTGTGTGCTTTTGTTGAGCAAATATGAATTTACACTACACAACTCAAGCCCCCAAAAAAATAATTTTCGCCACCATTTCAATGATTTTCTGAGGAAGCAATATGATGAAGAATAGCAGCCTGCACGATCGACACCTCCAATATATTTATTGTAATTAACAATAAAACTGGGTTTATTTATCATTTGCATGTTACCTCCACGCACTCTTCTATTTACCGGTTCAGTTCCAGAAACGTCTCAACTACTGAGTGTGACCACTCTCTTGTCTTTCCACGCTAATACTAATAAATTGTCAGACCTGCAGGCAAAAGTAATATTTTCAAAGAAAAACAGGTTTATTTATTGTGTCCGGTAAAAAATTTATATTATTTTGTATAGTTCCTGTTATATGAATAAATATTTTCAACAGTTGATCTGCAAGTGGTAGATTTGTGTAGTATCTGTCTGTGTAAATATGGTATTATTTGCTACATGGATTGTTAACTAATACATTTTGGCATAGTTAAAATCCTAGAACTTTCGGGAAGATCAGGCCGTGATCAAATCTTCTGACGTGAAGCTTCCATAATTAGGTACAATTGAATATACATAGCCTGTATTAGCTTTTGGTGGGTTTATTCGGGTTATAGGTCAGAAAACCAATTTTGCCTTTGAATCCTACTACTGATACATCCACCGAAATTTCCCTCGATGAAACAAAATGTTCTCTGAATTGTTTATGTAAATATTCTAAATAGTGACTCACTTTCTGTGTTCTTGCTCTAAGACTGATCGTTGAGATCAGTTTGATTTAAATGGAGCATCCAAAATATTTGCATGAAGCGTTCCCTTCTAAAGATTTAAAGATCCAGTATTCTGGAAAATTGCTAACTGTTATAGTTCACATATTTAGGACAACTCCAAGAAATGCCCTAAATTAATTTATAGTCACATCGACCCAGCTGTACCATGTTGATCTTTTTGATAGTCTCTTTTGAGCAATTTTATTTCTTGCGTATAAATTGGTTTCTTTCACTATTTTTTTCAACAAGTTCATTGGTGAAGCAAAGAAAAAATCTATAGCTTTTTTACAATTATCTGGGATTTCTCGCCCTTCAGTTTTGTCTCTGGAAGTGAAATCAATTCTGTTTGGAATATTATCATTAAGAGTAACATTCTCCCATGGTTCATAATTGTTCCTCCTTTCAATTCCAAGATCCTGAAATTCCTAGGAATTCCAAGGAATCAGGACTAGAAGAGGTAAGTTTAGTTTAAAACGTTTAGAAGAAGAGTGTGGAGTACAATAGATCTACGAAGGTCGCAGTACAAGTCGTTACCACCAAAACTACAATCGTTTCAGTTACCGCTTTCACTGCTGCTTTCTTCTTCGTGTTCCTCTTCATGGACACTGTCACTATTTCCAGCACTACCTAATTCTTCGTCGTCATTTGAGTTCATATAAAACTCGTCATCACTGTTTTCCAAAACATTTATAATGCCTTAGAAATGTCTTTTAGGCATTTTGAAAATATTCAAATATAACACCGCTACCGGTAAAAAAATACACAAACTGAGCACCACTACTGTCTAAATTGTACATATTATACAAAAGATGCACATACACAGGTAGTTATAAAGTCACGTACAGTGCGACATACGAGTGCAACGGTAAAATGTATATTGTCGCATACGGTGCGACAGACGAGTGCAAAGGGTTAAATACAAGATCGCAAAAAGGAAGACCGCTACAGATTTCCAAGTCAAAGCAGAGTGTGAATTAAAACAGAAACTCAATCAAAAGCAGAGCGTTAATAACGAGATGTAACGTATTTAAAAACGCGAGCCATCCGAACGTCTCGATAAGAATATCGGCCAAATCGCCAACAGCTTCGTGAATCTTAACGGTTGCAAGAACAGCGGACGGTCAAACTTCTTTAATTATTAGATTCAATGCGGAAATTCTATATTTTAAATGTTGTAGCAACATCGCTTGCAGTACGATGAATACGTAAATGTACCAGATTTGGATGT
The DNA here is from genome assembly GCA_944588485.1 of Phosphuga atrata. Classification (NCBI taxonomy): domain Eukaryota; kingdom Metazoa; phylum Arthropoda; class Insecta; order Coleoptera; family Silphidae; genus Phosphuga; species Phosphuga atrata. The sequence continues at coordinate 48,759,820 of OX155900.1, read as the reverse complement.
GGTCTGCGAAGATGTGTTGATAGCTTGACAGCCTGGAATCGCTGTACCAGCTTTGAACTTCAAGGAGGATTACGACGATCGTAATCAGGGAACTGGTTGTGAATACAAGTGGTATATGGGGAATCGTGTCGATTGCTTTGTTGAAACCTCTCAGTCTTTCGTCGATTCTGTTAAAGCTGGTGAGGATTTTTTCAAAATGTGATGGAAGTTCCAGTGGCACGATCCCAGGAAGCCCATTACGTTTGCCTTCGTCACGAAAATAGTCGACATCATGAACAAAGCGATTTGCAATATGTTGTTGTTGTAATACTTGTCGGTCCACTTACCATAAACCGAATAGGTAACCGACACGAGGAAAACTGCAACCATCGCATAAGACCATCCGTAACACTTCTCGAATTTCCCTTCTTCTTGGTTGTACTGCGGCACTAAACCCAACCATTGCACAATTTCAATAAAAATTGCAATTTTTTTCACAATCAACATGGTTTGAAACAAATGATGGTTACCGACTAACTAATTGGGAATTACTAAAATTTATTTATTTTTAAAAGACAATATCGATTAAAGCAACAGACTAGTAGAGGGATATTTATTAATTTAAGGATTAATATAGGAGGGATATAGAGAATAAGGAGGGATCAAACTTCCAATTACTCTGATTACATACATGGTTAAACAAATAGGACCATTAGTGGAACATTAAATAGATTAGATTAACTAGTGAAGCAATAGTACTCTTGTCTATTTCCGTTCCATTTTTTCTTCCCTGAACTTGTCTGAGCTTACCTAATTTTATATGATCCTGTCTGGCTTTGTCTGGTCCTGTGTAGTCTTGCCTCGATTTTTCTGGTCTTGTCTGATCTTGTCTGCTCTTGTCTAGTTTTCACTGGTCCTCTTTGGTTTTATCTTCTCTTGTCTGGTCTTCTCTGGACTTCTCTGGCCTTGTCTGGTATTGTGTGATCTTCTTTGATCTGATCTGATCTTGTCTGGCCTCATCTGGTCCTGTCTGGTCTTGTCTGGTTTTTTCTGGTCTTGTCTGGTTCTGTATAGTATTATATGGTGTTGTTTGGTATTGTATAAACTTGTCTGGTCTTTTCTAGTTTTGTTTAGTCTTGTTAGGTCTTGTCTGGTCTTTTTTGGTCTTTTCTTGTCTTGTCTGGTTTTGTCTGATCTTGTCTGGTCTTGTCTGGTCTTATCTATTTTTGTGAGTTCTTGTCTGATCTTGTCTTGTCTTGTCTGGTCTTGTCTGGTCTTGTCTGGTCTTGCCTGGTCTTGTCTGGTCTTGTCTGGTCTTTTTTTGGTCTTTTCTTGTCTTGTCTGGTTTTGTCTGATCTTGTCTGGTCTTATCTGTTTTTGTGAGTTCTTGTCTGATCTTGTCTTGTCTTGCCTGTCTTGTCTGGTCTTGTCTGGTCTTGTCTGGTCTTGTCCGGTCTTGCCTGGTCTTGTCTGGTCTTATCTGGTCTTGTCTGGCCTTGTCTGCTTTTATCTGACCTTTTCTAGTCTTGTTTGATCTAGTCTGGTCTTATGTGGCCTTGGCTGGTCTTGTCTAGTCTTGTATGATACTGTCTGATCTTAATCCTTACCTGATTCTGTCTATATACTCATGTCTAACATTATGTAATCTAGAAATTAAAGAAACTTACAATTAAACAACCTTGCCAAGCTGTTATTTTTGCAAGTCCTCCTGATCTTAATTTGATCCCATTTACAAATAAGTTAATTAAAATTAAGATTTTCAAAAAGATGTGGTCAAAAGAAAGCAATATTTTCCATTGAAAAATCTTGTTAAAACAGTCGAATAAATTGCAAATCGCGTGGGGTGGTTGAAAAATGTTCAAAATATCTGCATCAATCTCCAATTTGCAAAACACCAACTTATTAGGCGATACTAAATCTTCAAATATTCCGTTAACTAAGACTAGTCTGGAATTGATCGAATGTAGTATGAAACACTTCAAAGCACTAATTCTCTCTTCTCTCTCTTTCAGCCGTCATGCGCCCAGAATTGAGCATAGGCCTCTCTTAGTTTTCTCCATCGGTCTCGATCTTGAGCAGTTCTCATCCAGTGCAGTCCTGCCACTTCCTTAAGATCATCGTTCCACCGTAAGATTGGTCTTCCTCTTGATCTTCTACCTGTCCATGGTCTCCAACTCAATAATTTCCCATTCCATCTATTGTCTTTGATACGGGCGATATGCCGTGCATAGTCCCATTTGAGTTGAGATGCCCTGTCCGCTATGTCGGTCACTTTGGTTTTGTTTCGAATGTATTCGTTTTTCTTTCTATCTCGTAGTGATAGAACCAACATTCTTCCCTCCATGGTCCTCTGAGATACTCTTAGTTTGTTCACAATTTGTTTTGATAAGGTCCATATTTGTGCTCCGTATGTTGTTATTGGTAGGATACATTGGTCATATAGCCTTGAGCGCAGTCGTAGGGGTATCTGTTTGTTGGTTAGTATACCTTTGAGTTTTGCAAATGCCGCCCAACCCAGTCTAATTCTCCGTTCAATTTCCATGTTCTTGTTATCCATGCCCAGGGTTATTTGTTGGCCTAGATAGACATATTCGTTTGCGTTTTCTATCCTTTGGTTGTTAATTATTATATTTGGATCTTGGAGACACATTGTCTTTGTCTTGTTTATGTTCATTTTTAGCCCTATGCTTTTTGATTTTTCCTCCAGGTCTGTTAACATTTATTCCAGATCTAGGGAGTTTTCTGCGAATAATACGATGTCGTCTGCGTATCTTAGGTGTGTTAGCTTTTCGCCATTTACGGTAATTTCTCGATTTGACCAGTTGATTTGTTTAAAAACCCCTTCTAGAGCTAAGTTGAACAATTTTGGTGCGATGGTGTCACCTTGTCTGATTCCTCTCTTCACCTCAAATGTGTTTGTTTTTCGTGGGCTCTGACCGACGCTTTGGCATTCTCATGGATTTTTTTGAGAATATTAGTGTATCTGTGATCGATGCGGGCTTCCGTTAATTCGTTGGTTATAGCCCAGTGTTCTTTAGAATCAAAAGCTTTTTCGTAGTCAACAAAGGCCATATGGAGTGTCATGTTGTATTAGGTCATTTTTTCATTTAGAAGTTTTACTGTTAGTAGGTGATCGTTTGTGCTTAACCCCTTTCGAAATGCCGCCTGTTCAATTGATTGGTAGTCCTAAAGTTTTCTATTTATACGGTTTGCAATTACTTTGGTGAAAAGTTTATAGAGTTGTGACAGCATACTTATTGGTCTATAGTTTTGTAGGCACGTTGGGTCCCCTTTTTTGAATACTAATACTATTGACGTTTCGTGCCATTTTTCATGAATGTTTTCCTCTTCAAGGCACTTATTGAAGAGTAATTGTAGTCTTGGTATGATTATGTCTGAGGCTTGTTTTATCATTTCGATTATTATTTCATCGTTTCCTGGAGCTTTGTTGTTCTTCATCGATGTTAGTGCATATAGTATTTCATCTTCTGTTATTTCCGGGATTTCCTCAGAACCGACATTCACGACCTTTTGTCTTTCCTCATTTATTGGGTTTTTAGTCCTCGAACGGTATAGTTCGCTGTAGAACTTTTCTATAATTTTCAGCATTTCGTCCCTGTTTCTGGATTCCTTCCTTTCGGAATTCTTCAGGCTTATGATTTCTCTTCTTCCGGCTGTGCGTCTCAGGCATTTCAAATTTTTATTATCTTCTATCGCGTTCGTCACTTCCTCTTCATAATGTGTTTCCAGATCCTTTCTTATCATCTTCCTTGTTTCCCTCTTTATCTCGCGGTATTCAGGTGTGTTTTTACTTTCTCTGAACATGATCTTCTTTTTTCGATCATTTGTTTTGTTTCTTGTCTCAGTTTTCTTTTCCTTCTTGTATCCTTTTTGGCTAATTCAAATGCTGTTGTGGTGATTCTTGTTGTTATTTGTTCCTCTAGCTTGTTAATGCCTAATTGGTGGTCGTGCTTTTTAAATTTTCTTTTCAAGACCGTTCGGTAGGTATCTTGTTTTTCTTTAAGGAGTTCATTATCTATTGTATGTTGCAGTCTTTGGGTTTTTTTTTTGTTTTCTCTACTGAAATTCTTGCTCTTACTAGCCGATGATCGCTACCGGTGTGAAATGAGTTCAAAACTGTTTTTCACACTCCCACTATTTTTTTAGACGATGATAAAATATAGTCAATCTCATTCTTAGTTCTTCCATGAGTGCTCAACCATTTCCATTTTCTTTGCGGTTGTTTTCGGAAGAAGGTGTTCATTGCGAATAGCCTCCGTCTTTCTAGTAAGTTATATAGCATATGTCCTCTGTGTTTTCGCACACCCAGTCCGTGTTTTCCTATGTAGTGCTCGTCTTCAGAGAGCTTTCTTCCAATTATTGCATTGAAGTCACCAATTATAAGGTCATGGTGGCATTTATCGACTTCAACGACTTTTTCTATGTCTTCATATAGGGTTTCCACAGCTTCGTCTTCAGAACTCGATGTTGGTGCGTATATTTGTATTATCTTGATTGTACACTTATTGGAGAATTTTAGTGTTAAGTAGGCAATTCTCTCTGATATTCCGTGGTAACTCTGAACACATTCTATTGCTATTCTTGGATGTACTATTGCTGCTATTCTTGGATGTACTAGAAATCCTACTCCTCTTTGGCTTTCGTCCTCTTGTCCTTTATAGTAGAGCATTCTTCCTGATTGTAGCTTTAGTAGGTTTTTTTCTCCGTGTCGCCTGACCTCACTCACGCCAAGAATATCGTATTTTATTTTATCCAATTCGTTCTGTAGATCAAAGAGTTGTGCGTCTGTTAGTAGTGATCGGCAGTTATATGTTGCAATTTGGATAATGTCTTTGTCGGGGGTACTTCCTAATTGTACTAATTAGTTTAAAGCACTAATTAGTAAGATTAAATACAAATGCAAGTAGATAATAAATTGGTAAATATGATAATATTGTCTGGTCCTGTCTGGACTTGCCTGGTCTTATGTAGTCTTGTCTGGTTTTGTCTAGTCTTGTCTGGCCTTGTCTGGTCTTATCTGGTCTTGTCTGGACTTATGTGGTCTAATCTGGCTCGTCTTGTTTGGTATTGTTTAGTTTGTCTGGTCTTGTCTGGTCTTGTCTGAGATTGTCTTGTCTTGTCCGGTGATGTTTGGCCTTCTCTGGTTTTGTCTGGACTTGGCTGGTCTTCTCTAGTCTTGTATTGTTTGTCTGTTCTCTTTTCGGGACTTGTCATGCCTTGTCTAGACTTACCTGGGTAAAAAAATTATTCAAAATCTTTCACTTTATATCCAGAAATGTTATCTCGTCCACCGTTACCACCTAAAAATGGATGAAGGTTTTAGTATGTACCAACAAATTTTATCCTAAATTTTACCTACATCAACAAATATTTGTTATCACCTGCTTCCTTAAAAAATGTTTCTACCTCTAACTGTTTAAAGACACAAGACACTTCTTTGAAGTTAGGCCGATTGACTTCCTTTTAATGAAGTCTATCAATCTAGGATAATTCTTAATTTGTATATTGTTGTTCTCATTAATTGTAGCTCGTAACATTGAATATAAACCCCATAATGTAGAACCCTTCAAAATTCTTGACTTATGTTCAAAATATGCTAATAATACCGTTTTTAAAGCAATTAATTCCACATTCCACAACTTGAAAAAAAGTTATTTTTTGTTGTTTACTTCTCAATTCCATTTTTTTTGTGGGGGTCGTTTGGCTGCAAAGCCTTTTTGCACTGCGACCAACTTGATCTATTGTGCTTGACCCTACTACAATTACTCTCCCAGGAATTCAACTTCGTTAACGAAGTCTAAAATATTCCTGAGAGGCTTGTTACTCAGCTCCAAGGTGGTCAATCTTGCGACCCCGAGGTGGGCAAGCCTTATGTGTGCTAGCGCTACACATGTGTACATATTATGTGTTCAGCGGTTTTTTAATCTGATTCACATAATCTACAGGGAACTTCCTCTGCCTTTCCCATTTTGTGTAGGTGATATCTCACCGGACAATGTCCTGTGAGTATGCTTACCAATGTTCTGATTTCTCTTCTAGAGAAGCTTAGCATCTGCTGCGTTATTGCGGCAGAATAGTTTATGAGCATTTTAGCTTGCCTCTGTCCTGGCGTATTCTTCCAGTGGGTTTGCTTTTGCTCTTCTTCCCATTGCTTAGCCCCTGCCTTAAGTGGGCCTTGTAAGCCAACAAGTTGGCTCCGGGCCCAAGAAGGGAGCCTTGACCCCGCTTTTGGCGAGTGCGTCGGCCATTTCATTCCCATGTATACCCTGTTGACCCGGTCACCACATTAGCGTGAATCTGTTACCTTTCACCAGTTGCTTTAGGGTTTGTTTACAGTTCCAGGTTAACTTGGAATTAAAGTTGTGGGCTTTTACATTCCTTGGACCTACCTGGCTGTCCGTTAGGATGTAGATTTGCACTCCTTTAAGACATTTCCTTAGGCAGATTTGTGCGCATCTTTCAATGGCTATAATTTCAGCCTGTAGTACCGTAGAAGCCTGGCCCAATGCCGTGGACTCCCTGTGACTCCGGCTATATATGCCAATTACTGTACCCTTAGCAGTTTTTGATGCGTCGGTGTACCACATGGACGCTTTGTCTTTCAGGTTTTCGATTCTTTGAACACTGCTTTGGCGGTCATTGATGACCATTTAAACGGCTGTGTCAAAATCGTATTCTGTAGACATTGCGTCCTAGGGATGCTTCAGAAATTTCTCTCCGATTTGTTCCCTTATTTTCATGTGTTTCTGAATAGGCGATGTACACCTTAGACTCAGAGCACTGAAAGGACCTTTTTCTACCTATTTGTGCAGTGGGAGTAGGTCCAACAGAACTTCCATTGCTGTGGTTGGAGTAGATTGCATCGCTCCTGTTATACCCAAGCACGCAAGCCGTTGAAGCTTTTGTAGCATGTTTTTGGTCTTTATTTCCTTTGTTTTGTACCACCATACGAGTGCACCGTAGTCTTACCACTGCTGTGTAAGACCATAGGACCATTTTGGGTTTTAGTCCCCATGTTTTCCCAAAATGCTTACGGCAGATCCAAGAAGCCGCTGTGGCTTTTGAGAGCGTTTTGTTCAGATGCGAGTGCCAACTGAGTTTCTTATCCAAGGATACCCCTAGATATTTCACCTCCTCGGAGAACTCTAACGTCTGGCCATCAATGCTCGGAGCTTTCAAGTTCAGCTTCTTCTTTCTTGTAAAGGGGACCATTACTGTTTTGCTCGGGTCGACACTAAGGCCCTCCCTCTTGCTCCAACAGTTGATGGTGTTAAGTGCACTCCGTGCAAGCTTCATGATTGTACTACCAAACTTAGCCATTATTATGATGGCAACATCGTCTGCATAACCAACCGCCTTATACTCGTTCTTTGTTAGCACATCTAGGAGATCATCAATGACCAGGCACCACAGCAAAGGCGATAACACCCCTCTCTGTGCAGCCCCTCTCTGTGCTTACCGTCCTCGTTGATCACCCCAGTGCGGCGGTAGTTTTACGATTGGTCAGCTTGTCTTGATTCCACTCAATGATAGGATCTTTGATCCCATTATTGGTGGCTGCATTCTTTATTGATAAACGGGTTTAGTTGTCAAATGCTCCCTCTATATCTGTAAAGATACCTACTGCAATTTCTTTGCATTCGAGTGCTGCTTCCAATGTGGTAGTTATCTCGTGTAGAGCGTCCACTATGGATTTGCCTGGCTGATAAGCGTATTGATGCTTATGTAGAGGACTTCTTTTAAGAGGTCCGCACCGTATGTGATTGTCCACAATTTTTTCCATTGTTTTCAGGAGGAAGGAAGCGGGGCTAATTGGTCGGTAGGACTTTGCCAGGTCTTGGGGCCTGCGCCATGCCTTAGGGATGAATATCACCTTGGCCTCTTTCCATTCCAGCGGTATGTACGCCAGTCAAAATATGGGCCTTAAATATCTCAGCAATGCAGGGGGCTATGCCGGGAATAATAGGATTTGCGGGGAAAATGACATCAGGTCCGGCAGCCTTAAATGGCTTAAAACTGTTCACAGCCCATGCGACTTTTTGAACAGTAAACAATTCCGTTCTTCAAATTCAGTTCTCAATTCCATAGTTGACGACAGATTCATTACCAAAAGGAACTTGATTATCCTATTTAAAATGGAAAGCTAAATATTAATAACAATAAAATTATGAGTAATTTTTTACGGGATTTAACCAAATCTTGTCTACAATACATTTTGAAAAGCATTTTTTTCCATTTACTACTTAACCTTTTTTAAACCTTTAAAAAAAACCCTTAAATCTTTGAAAAACATCACTTTTCCCAACTTATTGCATGTGGGATGAGTACTATTGTCGCACGCAAATTTTGCTTGGCGCACGCAAATTTTGCTTGGCGCACGCAAATATTCAATAAAAATCGCAAATTATAAGTTTCATTGAAAAAACAATTGAATAACTATTATAAACAAAATAAAAAGCTCAATATTAATAAAGTGACGTGAAAGTGACAGAAAAATGTTTTCATTACAAAATTAAAATTAACGAAAACGTTTTAAAATGAGTGTAAATACTATGGCGATACTGGAGACTAATGAGAGTTCTTATGACGAACACACGCCACAGGAGATAATTGAAAAAGCAAATTCTTCGCTTTGGATCCTCTTTTTTGGAAGACCCCAAACTTGTAAGATACGTCCGCTCGCATGAGTAATAAAAAATATTATCTGCAACTTATGCGGTATTGTCAATTGTCGCATTATTTGCACAATATACTATAAATTGAAAGTTATAGAGTTTATTTTGTATGTAAAATTTTACAATTGTACAAATTTTTACTACGAGTATGAAAAAATTCGAATTAAGGAAAATTAGAGTTATGGAAGTTAATTATTATGTAAAATGCTATCTAAACGTATTAATTTCTAAAAAAAAATTGACTTATAGAAATTCGAATTATGGACGTTTGACTGTAATTGTAAAATTATTCACAAGGTGGTATTAATGTCACTAGTGTATGTACAATAATGGTAACTAGTCAACTTTTGAAAACATTATTTCAAAAGATGTATTAGATTTCCTTGTCTGGCTTTTTTATGTATTTCTGCATTCTTTAAATCTAGTTTAATCTACACAGATTTATTTAAACTGGCAATTTTTTTTGATTGATTATGATAAAAAAACAAAATTGATTAGAAAATTATAGATATTGCAACACAAAATGGTTACGAAATATTAACAATTCTGTTTAAACACTTTTTTCCTCAATTTTCCTAAAAAAAAAAACACAATTTTGTTACAATGTTGACCATCGAATCCAGTTGTGACAAATCTAAAAAATATAAATATCTTTTAAAAAAATATCTTTTAATTTGATATTCGAATTATTGATAAAATTTGAATATAATGGTAGTGTGTTGAAGAAAAACATGTATTTAGGAATTATTTGGTTTTTAGAAACTATTACCTTGGTAATTTTATTGTTATTTATTTGTTTAATATTTTTGTTAATTATAGAATTTGGTAAATCTATTTTCTTGATGTCTAGCTTTTTTTAATAAATGGCAAAATATTTTTTGCTATTTGTTTTGGTTAAAAAAATATTTGATAATGTTTTACTACATAATGAATTAATAAAGTTTTGCTTTTGCAAGGACGAATTTTGTCGCTAGGACAGTTAGTGTTGCGCGAAACGCAATACCCAGATACATCAAATAGCAACTTGCAATCACACAGTAATAGGATTGATCTTGGTTCTCAAGCATCAAAAACACAAATTAATGAATAAGTTTCTAAATGAGATATTGATCATTTGGAAACTCAAGGTATTACCAAAATTATTACTTACGATATGCTTTATTTATTTTTAATTTCCACGAAAAAAGAGATTTATTTGAGAGAATTCGATCACAATAGTTACAACTTGGGATTTGAAAATTGTATAATAACGATGACGTAGGTAGTGATGAGGTTGACGAAGGTGAAGAGCATGGAGAAGTCGACGCTGAAGAAACCAGCGGCGGTAAATTTGGGACACCTGGCCGTCGCCTGTTGCGCCAGAATGAAGAGTTTCTCGCGGAGGGACGCGACGTTAGAGTACCGGTTGAGGGCTGTGTAGGCGATCGTGATGGTTTTCTTGCCCTCGTTGCTCACCTGCTCGCACATCGTCGCCACAAACACACCCTGAGCCTAAAACAGAAAAATGTAATTTACACCAAAATTAAACAATTATCTCATCTCAAGCCTCTTGCGTTAGCCGTATACGTCTGCCATTTCTATGAAAATATTTAAAAAATAAATTATTCTTACATATTTACTTTTTTCGGTTTTAACATTTTTTTTGTCTGGTTGAACCAACTTGTCACGCTGTATTAGACTATTATTAAATATATCATTTTATGCAGACTTGTCTAGTATCTAATAAGACAAGAAAGTCTAAACCGGTTTTGAGACAGAATTGCAAACATATTCTTCCGTATCTACATTGAATTGAAAAATTTACTGTTTTTACCACAGTTATAATATGTAAAAATGTTATATAACTTATTATTCACAGTTATATAAATTTCTACATCTATCACGACTCGACTGTTAAAAGCCATTTTCAAGTGATGATGGAATGTATTTATGCTGCGGATTTTGGGGCGGGGGGAGGTGGCTTTTTGCAACTAGGGAATTACCTGTAGGCAATTAAGCAAGAATAAAAAGTTGTGAAAAGGTTAGGTCGGTTTGCTCATTAAGGAGATTAACGGAAGGGTTGCGGCTTTGTTTAAAAAAATCTAATGACTCTAGGAGATTAAGTGCCTTTGGTACAATTATGCAAGATTTTTAGATTATCTATTTCTTGAAATTTATGATTACATTCGTGACAATGGTTTGAAAACGAACTAGAGGCTTTTTTTCAGACGAAAATCGCGAAAGTGTTCTGAAAACCTTCCGTTGAAAAAGCTTCGTCCTGTCAGACCTATGGAAACGCTATTGCATTCGCAACAATAAATTTCGTAGACGCCGGATTTTTTTAGGGGGTTGATTTGTTTTTGGCATTACACAATATGCGGGACAACAGGAGGGTTTAAATGCTATTTGAAGATTTTGCTTTCGAAGGACATTTGTGATTTGTTCGCTTGTTTTGCTAAAATATGTCACGGAGTTTTGTCTGAATTTGAGGTTTTCGGATATATTTGGGCCATTGTGAATTGGATTCGTTTATTTTTTATTTAGTTTTGGATGAGTTTTGTTGGGAAACCATTCCCTGTAGCATTTAAAATGATGGTATTTAACTCTTTAATTCTCTTTTCCGGGGTAAGGTGGATTGAAAAGGCTCGATATATCATTGCATGATAGGCAGCTAATTTGTGTGTTATCGGGTGAAATGATGAGAACGTGATTGGAGAGTGAATGAGTGAGATTGTAGAGTCTAAACTAATGTAAAAGTACGTCTTGGCACTTCGAAGGGTGGGAGCAGAGAGAGCGAAGTCTCGTCTGCGACCACCTGACTCGACTCTTATCTCTTAAACGACAATACACTCTAGAAGAGGACAAACGAACAATGATATAGGTTACAGTACACTACAGTTAAGTCTGAATGAAATATTTTGAGACAATGTTGAATAACATCTCTCCTCCGATGAAGATTTTTTATTTCGGATCTAATCCATGTATTTTGGGCAGATTTTATAGCTGATTTTGCAGCCGAAGACGTGGAGCGGGGAGCCAATTTGTAATCTGTCAGGTTCAAGTTCCTTTGGGTTTTCTAAGAGTTCCATAGACTGGAACCAAGAATTATGTAAATGTTAACAAACAGTACCACCAACACATAGCTAGTCAACAGCAAACTTCTGTTCAGAATTTTTTTCACTTCGCTCGTCCATTTTGTGTAAATCGAATAGAGACAAGTTTCAACGGTAATTATCATGATTATGATTAAAATCAACGGCACAAAGAAAACCAACCACGGTTTCGAAATTTTCCTTTCGAAACTATGCGTTTCTTTGCTGTACTACGGCAAAATACCCAACCAACTGGTCAAAACTAAAGCAACATTCATATTTTCAACCACCAACATATTATGTAATTTCAGTTTGAAATAGTGCGACTTTTTTCGTTTGAATTCACTAGCAAAACTGAAATATTGTCAATAGGTTTCCTAGAAATCGTAATTAATTAAACAAATTAAAGTTATTTGTTAATTATTTCTGGTAATACAATTTATGTATTTAACGATAATAATTATATCGTATATATTTCTTGAATTTGATTGAACGAACCAATTTTCCTCAAATTGTTTCGTTCAATCGAGCTTTGTCTGGTCGTGTCAGATCTTACACTCTCTGATCTCGTCTTGTCGTGTGTAATCTAATCTTAATTGGAATAATGAAACAACTTACAAGTAAACAGGAATTCCACAAGATCATGGCGATAACAGTTTTCCACGACCACATGAATAATGGACTTTGAATTGGTCCAATTCCGAGCAAAATGTTGACGAGTAGATGGAGCATTGACACGCATGTGTGCCATCCAAAATATTCATCAAGGCTGACGACTAAATTCCCAATGATGCTATTCAACCTGATTACTTCGTCGACTTGTAAAATCTCGATGCTTGCGATTAACTCGTTTACGGCGACAATCCTCCACCTCAGATGACGCAATATGTTTACTTGCAAAATAATCATAGTGAAAATGTAAAACACCTGAACCTGGTCATGCACAATGAAGTGGAATGTGTAGAAGTCAAATTCGTAACCCCATGATATTGCATTTAGTGCGACAACGGCCAAAAAGATGGTTAGCGTGAAAATAAATTGCAATGTTATATAGGGAACATGGATGTTGGTTTTTACGCCGAGGGCTAGCAATTTGTTGTCAATGTGGTTGAAGTAATTGAAAATCATATGAGTTTTGGTAAAGTTCCAATTGCAAGAGCCCGTTAATGTCAAAATGTTTGTTATCGTACCAAATATCGTGGAAATGCACAATAGACCTACTTGTGCTTTAGGAAAATATTCTATGTATGTCGTCAACTTGCCGTAAAGGGAATAAGCACTAGTCAATAGGAACACAATCGAGGTAATGTATGCACGCGTAAAAGACTTTTCGAATAATTTGGTTTGCCGGCTATAGACGGGAATTAGACCAATAAAACCGGCAATGAGCAAAATTGTCTTCAAATTTTCTGCCACTGTCATCTTGAAGACAGCAATTGGACCATAAAGTTTTACTCATGCGTTGAGACCGACTGAAATGCTCATTTATAGAGATCGTATCGTCGATTTGTAAACGTTTTGGTTGTGACACAAAAACTAATATTTTTTCACTTTACCTTAATTAAGCTACTTATTATTGTCATTCTTGTTTATTGGAAATATATTTCATTGTTGCAATAACATAATTCCAATATCTTCAATAACAATTTTGATAGCATTAATCTTAATAAAAAATCAATGTTTGAAATGTTTTTTTTGGTCTTGTCTCTTGTCTAGTCTGGTTTGGAATTGCCTGGTCTTTTCTGGTCTTGTCTGGTGTTGTTTGGTCTTTTCTGGTCTCGTCTGGCTTTTTTTGTACTTGTCTGGTATTGCTTGGTTTTGTCAGGTCTTCTCCGGTTTCGTTTGGTTTTGTCTGGTCTTGTCTAGTGTGGTCCAATCTTGTCTGGTCTTGTCTTGTATGGTTTGCTCTGGTTTAGTCTTCTCTGGTCTTATATGGTCTTGTCTGGTCTTGTCCGGTCTTTTCTGGTCTTGTCTGGTCTTGTCTGGTCTTGTCTGGTACTGTCTGGTCTTGTCTGGTCTATTCTGGTCTTTTCTGGTCTTGTCTGGTCTTGTCTGGTCTTGTCTGGTCTTGTCTGGTCTTGTCTGGCCTTGTCTGGTCTTGTCTGGTCTTGTCTGGTATTGTCTAGTCTTGTATGGTCTGGTCTTTCTTTTTTTCGGGAGGAGGGGTAAAATACATTTACGTACGTCCCCCAGTGCTCCAAATTGCTCTGGGAAGTGAGGGACTACTCGCCTCCGTGGCTTGACTACCCACTAAAAAAACCACTCCTCAATTCTGACCCCTTGCGGGACTGCCTTCTCAGCATTACTTCGCTCGGGGTTTGCCTTCTGTTTATCTTATTCCTCTTTTTTGCGATCCGTTTCGGCCTTCTCTTATGCTATTATGACAGATGTCGCTAGCTTCTCCACTGCGTCCCAGCATTCTCTGCTTTGTAGCATTCTCTCCTGTAGGTATTCTGGCGTCAGCATTCCTCCCACCGTTATTTCCATTTCCATCCGTTGTTTCGCCCATCTGGGGCAGTTGAAAAATGTATGGAGGCAATCATCCACCAGGTCCGGGCAGTACACACAATTTTCGGTCTCCCTCAGATGTCTGCGATAGAGATATGCTATGAAGCTACCATGTCCGAGCAGCAGCTACGAGAGAAAGTAATTTATTTCTCCGTATCCTCGGATCACCCTTGGTTCTATGAGTGGGATGATTCGTTTTGTCCAGACTACACATCCGCTTTCCTGGTTCCATCTTGTCTGCCATTCGTGCATAGTGTCTTCTCTAATCCGACCACTGCTCTCCTCCTCTTCAAGGTACCTTCTTAGCCTTTCTTTTGCCATCAGGTCTATTTTAGCCCGGCAACTAGCGACAGCGCTACCGCCGAGGCCGTCCTGTAGCAACTACATATCCGTATTGCCAGCTGTCTCTGTATTATTTCATACATTCTTCTATATTGTTTAGTTCTTATCAACGATTCGTACCACGTAGGAGCACCGTACAGCATTTTTGACAGTGCCACTGTGCAGAGTGTACGTGTGCGGCTCGCCCTTGGTCCCTTAACATTTTTCGTTAGCCTTCTCAGCTGTTCTACCGTTTTTTGCTGTTTCCTGCAAGTGCGTATACATTTTTAGGTCTTTATCCAGTCGTATGCCCAAATATTTTATACTTTTTTTTGTTTTAATTGTCGTATTTTTAAAACCTATGCTCATCCCAGATAGGGTCCTTCTCCCTACCAGTACCAATGCTTCGGATTTTTCTGGCGCAATTTCAAGACCCATTTCTTCCAGCTCCTGGTCTATGATATTAAGCGACCATTCCACTTTTCGTTTCAGGTATTCCGCATTACCATCTATCACCACCACTGCCAAATCGTCCGCGTATGCCACAAGGTGAGTTCCCTCCGGGAGGACCAGCCTGAGTATCCGGTCGTAATATGCAATCCATAATGTGGGACCCAAGACAGAGCCTTGCGGCACCCCGCTGCTTGCGACGTTTTTTTTGCTTTTCTCTATTTCTATTTTCCTGTCTCTAAAATAGTTTCCAATCAGACGTATTAAGTATGCCGATATCTTTTGTTCTTCCAGCGTTTTCAAAATCTCAGACCACGGTGCACTGTTAAAAGCATTTCGGAAGTCTAGTGCCACCATTATCGCTAATTTCTTATGTCGGTAGGAAGGGGTGGAGGCAACCCTTGCTAGCTCCTGTATTTTCCTGACAGCATTGACAGTTGATCTGCCTTTTCTGAAGCCATATTGTTGTTCTGACAGGGCGCCTTTTTCTTCAAGCTCTTGTTGCAGTCTGTTTCTTATGATGCTCTCCCGTAATTTCCTTGGTACATTTAGTAAGCATAGAGGTCGATAGCTGTCCTCAGGGTCTTTGTGTTTTTTCGGTTTTTCTATAAGCACTAAGCGATCAGTTTTCCAGATTTGCGGGAATCTCTCCTCACTCAGTAGTCTATTCAGGCATGCTCTACAGGTCTCTTCGTGATTTTCTAGCACTATTCTAAATATTTCCAGAGTTATCCCGTCCGGCCCAGGTGATTTTCTACTTTTTCATTTGGGTAACCGCAGTCCTTAATTCCTCTGCTGATATTTCCCGAACTATTTCGTCGGTTTCTTTCTTCTCTTGTGGGGTCCAGCTTAACGGCCAGTGGGTTGGGAAGAGTTTATCCGCCCATTTCAGTTGTTTTTCTTCTTCTAGTAGTATTGAATTATTGCCTCTCAGCATTTTGGTTTTCTTCATGACGATCTGGTACGCTAGTCCCCAGACGTCATCTTTCAGCTCCTTTATCAGCTCGTTCCACTTGCGTTGTTTGGCTTCTTTTATTACCTTCTTTAGGGAATCCCGGCACTTTCTATAGTTAACCCATAGCTGCTTGTCTGCATTCTCTCCATATGTGCTTCTACCTCTCGTGGCAAGGCGCCTTGCCCGTATACACTGTCGTCTGCTCTCTGCTATCCCCTCATGCCACCAGTAAACAGCTGGCTTACTTCCCATCTTGCCCTTATACTTGGTAAGTACTTCATTACAGGTTTTTTCTACATCATTTATCAGGAAGTTTTCGTCTTCTGGGAGCCATGCATTATTATTTAATTGCCTTTTTAGTGTCTCTTTGAACTTGTCTAAATCACCCGCTTTTATTTTCCATTTTCTTGTGGTTCATTCCTCTTGCTGATTTTCTTTTCCGAGTTTTGTGCTACTTGTCAGTGTAAACTCTATATATTTGTGATCCGACAGGATCTCTGTTTCTTTTAGTACTGCCCAGTCCATCATATTGTCATATGTTTCTTTCCCTGCCATCTTTATATCGATAATTGAGCTTTGGTTTCTCCGTTCGAAGGTGGCCTCATTTCCCGCATTGCAGATTATCAGATCGTGTTGTGCCAGAAAGTCCAATAGAAGATTTCCTCTCTCATCCTGTGTATCCGAACCCCACGCATAGGCCTTTGAGTTAAAGTCCCCGCCTACCAGCATCCGTTTCTGTTTTTGACGTTTGCCAATGTCCTCGCCGAATTCGCTTCGGAAATTTTCAAATTCGCACCTCTGGCAGTTAGGCGATATGTAGCAGCTGTAGTGTATACCGTATGCCGTTTCGATCCAGACAAATCCTTTGCCCGCGCCTTGGTCAGTTATTCTTATTTTGCCCAGTACTCAAATTCCTACGTCTTTGTTTGCATCTGTATACCACCCTCTTGTCCCTTTTTTATTTGGCTCGCTACCCATTATTACGTCTGCTTTTCTTTCAGCTGCTGTTTTAAATGCTAGATCCATTGCACCTTGGCTCCTGTTTAGGTTTATTTGTAGAAATTTTATTTTTTTGTCTCTGTCCTCAGTGCGCCGTGTCGTCTTCCGATATGTATTTTGGGTCTTCATTGTTTGTTAGTTTGATGCTCTGGTCTCAGTTTTCTTACTTCTCTTCTGTTGGTTTGCTAGGGCTTACCTAAATTTCTTGCACCAGCCCCCTCCTGCCCCCTCCTGCTCGGTGGCCAGTTTCCTCGCAAAGGGGGCATTCTGGTTGGTTTTCGCATTCCCTTGAGTTATGTCCTTGTTTGCCACAATTATAGCAAGCTTTGAATCTATCTACCTCACTCTGGCGTTTCTTCGCCCGGTGGCTATAGCTCCAGCACTTATAGCATCGGGGGACGTTCACCCTCTCTTGTACTTTGCATCTGCTCAGCCCTACCCTTAATGTCTCTTTTGCCATAAGCGTTTCGTGGTCATCTTTCCCAACCATAACAGTCACCGCTTGTGTGTTTCCGTAGCTTGGTCTTAAGTTCCCCACTTTCCATCTCATCGCGTCTATCGTACCGGTTAGGCCAAGCTCTGTTGCTAATGCCTCGTCCACATCATTTTTTGTTGCCATCGCGTCCAGTCCCTTTATGTGTACTGCTTGTTTGTTTTCGCTGGAGATATTTCTTACTTTGACATCTTTTACCTCCTCCGTGATTGTGTTTATTACCTTTTGGAGACCCTCCGCGTCCCTGTCCGTGACTATAAGCAGGCTTCCATTTTTGGAGCATCTGAGACTCCTGATTATTTTAGCCTCTGCCGTGCTATTCATGACTGCCTTCATCTAGTAGCGTCATATATTCTCCCTTCTGTCTAGTGATAGTTATGGCGAACGAATCCCTTGTTTGTTTGTTTTGTCCGGTTCGCCCTGCTTGGTTTTCTCCTTGTCTCGTTTCTTTGGGCGTGTAGATTTCTACTTCAACCTCCCGACCTAAGAACACAGTTTGGGTCATTTTCCTCATTTTATACGTGTCCATAAACCTGGTCCTGTTTAGGACAAACTTTCTCACGTTGTAGCTTTCTGCTTCCATCCTCAAGTTTATTAAGTGATCCCACATGTTCTTGTCTATCCCGCCTGTTTTAATTTTTGCCATCCTCCTTGTTCTTTGGGTTTGTTCGTTTCCTCGCCCAATTCTTATCGTATATTTTTATTATTTTTATTATTCGTAATTCTTAGAGTTCTGGAAATCTGTCGCAGTATATTCTTTGTATGCTTCTCTCCATTTTTTCAACATCTGGCTCTACGAGTACGCATTTCATTGTCCCTTCATCATCCGTGGTTATGGGATTTCCCACAACCACCTTTGCGTTTTCGAATACCTCTTCCTACCATGGTAGACTTTCTGCTTCCTTAAAGTCCTCCAGCGTCTCTAAGTCTTGTATTATTTTTCTCGTGATCTTTTTGGTGCAATTTCCCCACCCAATCTGGTTTTTTTCGAGCTTTGCAATCCGTTCTTGGGCATCCTTCAGAAGCTCACGGAGCCACTTATTTTCTGACCTCAGCTCCGATTCTACGCTATTGACCTCTTTTGTCGCTTTGTATTTGCGCAGTCTTCCTGCTCCCCCTGCTATACTCCTCGTCCTCACTGTTATCTTCTCTTTTGTTAAAAAGTTCCGTACCCTGCCAGAGGTCATTTTGTTCGCGCTGTCTCTTAGTTTATTTACCGCTTCTTGAATCTCCCTCTTAGTATTTATGTTTACCTTAGTCAATTTTTCTAGATCTATTATATACTTTGCCACTGTGTCGAGAAGCTCCTGCAGTGCACGCGCTTCTCTTTTCTTCCGTTTTCTCCCATTCTCTCACTTTCCGTTTTCCTCTCATTTTCCTTTATTTTGCATCTTTTCCTTTTTCTGGCCTCCATCGTGAGCTCAGGGGAACTATCGGTGCTTGTGGCATTTTCCTCTCTCTCCTGTTCAGATTCCTTTCCTTGTTCGCTGTCAAGGGCCGTTGCTTTCCAGAGCTGGAATACGTTCTTTGTATACGCTCTCTCTTTTTTATTTACCCGTTCCGTTCTTTGCTGCCTGTTTTTTGTTGGCGGTGTCCTTTTAATACAGCTTCTTTTCCCGAAGATTTGCCACTCTTGTGGTATGCTCTCCTCCGTGTTTTCCGTAACTTTGTCTGTCGCTGGGCCCACCTTTCCGCCCCGTCCACTCGTAGCCATATCCATATCCATGTTCATTGCCTTGTTATCACCATTAGCTCCTCCGTCGATAGTAGCGGTAAGCGCTCCCCCCGTATTCCGTGGAGCAGCACCTGACAAGAGTTTGTCAGGTGACGGTATTCCCTCTATCTGGGTACCCGCCCGAGTATTTTGTTTCTTGTCCGCCATTTCATATTTTTTGGGTCATTTTTTTGTTCTGAGTGAGTCCCCGCCCTCAGTACACCCGTAACCTGGGTCCCGGTGCTTTTCCAGAATCGTCATCTCCTGTTTCGAGAACCTTCCATTCCTTTACCAGATCGTGTCCGTGTCAGTCAGCCAGATTCGTCATCGATGTTTTTTATTCCTGGACGTTTTCTCCTCCGTTGCGCTATTTGGTCCGCGGTGGCTGTTTTATTTCACCACTACCCGCCGGCAAGCCGGTGAGGGCCTTCCCTAACTATCCGCCACCTGTGGGACGCGCCCAGTAGGAGTTTGGCTTCTCCCCTGGGGTATGGTCTGGTCTGGTTCTGTCTAATCTTGTCCGGTCTTTTCTGGTATTGTCTGGTCTTGTCTGGTCTTTTTTGGTCTTGTCTAGTCTTGCCTGATCTTGTCTGGTCTTGTCTGGTCTTGTCTGATCTTGTCTGGTTTTGTCTGGTATTCTCTGGTCGTGTCTGGTCTTGCCTGGTCTTGACTGATTCTCTGTGGCATAGTCTAGTCTAGTCTGGTCTTGTCTAGCTTTGTCGGATCTTGTCTGGCCTTGGCGGGTCTTGTCTAGTCTTGCCTGGTCTTGTCTGGTCTCGTCTGGTCTTGTCTGGTCTAGACTGGTTTTGTCTTGTGTGGTCTTGTCTTGTCTGGTCTTATATCAACATTTAATCGATTTTATTTCTAGTGTAGAACTATCGATAGTCTTGGTGGTCTTGTCAGATGTAACCCTGTCTGATCTCGCCTTGTCTTGTGTGACCTCGTTTAGTTTTGTCTTGTATTGGAATATTGTAGCAACTTACAAGTAAATACAAACTCCACGAGGTCATGCAGATAAAGGTTTTGCAAGTCCACGCGAACAAAGGATTTAGACTAAGCTGGTGCAATGCCGAGCAAAATATTGATGACGAAATGCAACATTGCCAGGCATGTGTGCCATCCAAAATATTCGTCAATGACGTCGCTCAAATCCCCAATGATGCCATTCAACTTGATTATTTCATCGACAAGCATAATCTTTATGCTTGCGATTAACTCGTTCGATTAAGCGATTAAGTCGAGAATCCTCCACCTTTGATGGCGCAACACGTTTATTTGCAAAATTATCACAGTGAGGATGTAAAACACCTGAACCTGGTGAAATACCACGTATTGGTACGCGTAAAAGTCCAAATCGTAATACCATGACGTAGCGCCAAGTGCAGCAACGGCCAGACAAATGATTAGCGTAAACGTGAACTTCAATGTTTCACAGGGAATGTGGATGTTGGTTTTGACGCCGAGGGCTAGCAATTTGTAGTCGATGAGGTTGAAGTAGTTGAAGATCAGTTGGGTTTTTGCAAAATTCTAATTATAAGAACCCGTTAAGTTAAAATGTATGTAATCGCACCAAATACCGTGGAAATGGACATTAGAATTATGCGTAGTTTGGAAGGATATTCCAGGTTTAACGTCAGCTTGCTTGTTTAACGTCAGGTGATGTAAGAACGTTCAAAAGACTTTTCTAACAATTTGGTTTGTCGTCTATAGACGGGGACAACACCAATCCAACTGGCAACGAACAAAATTGTCTTCAAATTTTCTGCAACTAGCGTCTTTAAGGCAGTAATTTGACTGAGAATAGTTTGACTAATGTTTTGACACCGACTGGCAATGCTCATTTATAGAAATTGTCTAAACTACTACTTGTTGTAATTCTTGCATATTGAAATGATATTTCATTGTTGCAATAACATTACTCCAAAGACTTTATATAATAAATCTATATAATAATTTTGATAGCGCTAATTTGAATAAAATACGTGTGCGGTCAGGGGAACCCCATCAAGAACAAAGTTCCTCACGCATTTCTTATCTTATTATATTATAATTTGGTTGAAAATGAAATAGAAACACAAATATAATTGTAGCATGTTCTCGTGCAAAAAATGAATCATACCTGGCAAGATTCGAATGCAATGTTTCACTGGGTAGATTATTTTAATTTTTTTGATTATCTCTAATTTTTTTTTGGTATTAAGCGTTTGTTTTTTTTAGGCTTAGGTTGTGATTTGATGCAATTTGCATTGTGATTATCAATATTATCTCTCTATAATGTATATGTCGTAGTCATATAGTTAGTCAGATTATGTAAAACCGAGTCAATGCATGATCTGCGGACAATTCGTTTGTTTTTTCATGTATACTATGTGAACTACTCGATATGACTAGCTACTTCATGAAACCACCTCAAATATGATTCTTTATAATAGGTCTGATTATTGAGACAAGTAGCTTCTAGATGAAGATGTAGATTTATAGATTTCGGTGGTGACTTATACCACGACCTTCATAGATCTATTGTACCCCACCTTCTTCCCCTAATCGTTGGTGTACTTATCCATTTAGAGCGCCTCCTATAGTCCTAATTCATTCATTCAAAAAGGCGCGACTTGCGCGGTCCTTGGCCCCCAATATACTTTGTCTCCAATTGTCGCGGTTTTCCGACCTCTGCCTCCTGTTCATGTATCCTAGCATCCCTCGGCAGATGTTGCGGATGGAGTTCTCCCATCTGTCACTCGGCCTTCCAACTGGTCTTTTGCCTTCTGTTTTGTTATTGAGTTTTGTTTATTTTGTTATTCTTTGGGATCTTGCCCTCGTGCATTCTGTGTACGTGTCCCGTCCATTTAAGTTTCCTCAACTTAATTATCGTTGCTATGTCGGCGTTGTCATACTTCATAATAGACCTTTTCATAGTTGAATTTTTTTTTGGGCGCATGCGTCAATTTCCGCCATGTTATACGTCAAAATTGCCCAAACTTTTTGACGTATAACTATATATGAGCCCGAAACTTTCATATTCCCGCCTTTCAAACTTGGCGAATGAGCATACGCTTAACTAACCGTAAAAAGGTGTATTAGAACGCATTATTTCTTCCCTTATAGGCCCATAGATCTTTCTCAAGTTTTTTCTTTCGAGAATGTTGACCAAACCCTCCGCTTTTTTAGAGAATGTCTCTGCTCCAAATGCTAGTACTGGGCGTATAATGGTTTTGTAAGTTATTACCTTTGTGCGCCTGCGGATGTTTTTTTTATCTCTGAAGAATATTGAAACTGAGAAATAGGCTTGGTTAGCTTTCCTTATGCGTTCTTTTACTTCGACTGTCTCACCTAAAATTTTTGTTAATGTGGCATCTAGGTACTTGAATTTCCCCTCTGATTCGATGTTGTGGTCTCCTGTCGAGACCTTCTGGCTGAGTCTTCGATGGCTGAGTCTTCCATTGCTGCGTTATTGTACCATGATTTTCGTTTTGTCTCCATTTGTGACTAGTCCAACTTCTTTAGCCGCATCTTCCATGCATATGTACACTTCTTTGGCCGTCCGGAGGTCTCTGGACATTATTCCAGAACCAATATTTGGTAACTTCCTGATTACTTACTCGAGTACCAGGTTGAATAGCGTTGGCGTCAGACCGTCCCTTGCTTAAAATCTAGGAGTTTGGTTAGTGGCTCCGTCAGCTTGTTTTCCATTTTGAGTTGTGAGGTTGTGTTTTCCATTGTTTCTTTAATGAGTCAAACCAGCTTATTGGGGATGCCAAACTGTATCATGATCTCGTACAGTTTATCTCGGTCGATGCTATCATATGCTTGGCGGAAGTCGATGAAAATTTGATATATAACGACATCAAATTCGTAGCATTTTTCAAGTATTTGTTTAACTATTAACAATTGACTGGAGGTGGATTTGCCTGGTCTGAAACCTCCCTGGTAGGCTCCAATTATAGTTGATGCAAATACTTCCAGTTTGTCTCTTTCTATAGAGCTACAGATTTTATACGATGTGCACAGAAACGATATGCCTCTGTAGTTTCAACAGTTGAGTTTGTCCCGTTTCTTATATATCGGGCACTTGACGCTTTTCCGCCAGTCATTTGGGGTTTTTTCCTTGTTCCATATTTGCATTTTCAGTTCGTGAATCTGTTTAATAAGTTTCGGACCTGCTTTTGCTGTGATGCCATCCGATTAAGATGTTCCTAACTTCTGACACCGTTTCGCACTGGGGTGTCGTTCGCCCTAGGATAGGTTGGGCTCCGAAGTTCATTCGCTGCGGGTGTCGTTGTGTTTAGCAGTTCTTGAAAATATTCCTTCCACCTGTTTTTTGATTGCCTCCGTGCCTGTCAGTAGGTTTCCTTCCTCGTCTTTACATATGTTCGTCCTTGGATTATATCCGCTCTTGATGTTTTTCAGCTGTCGTTAGACTGGTCTTATGTCGGTTTTTTATCGAATTCTGCATTGATCTTAAGTAGGATCTCGTTCTGGATTTTACGGTTCTTTTGTAGGCATATGACTAATTCTGATTCCTTTATAACCTTTTTAAATTAGGGAAAATTATGAAAAAGGGAGGACCCTTTTCCTAATTTCGTGGGAATCTGGGTGGGATTCAAGTACCGCAACTCCTCTGCGTTCAAGCAGTGGGCCCAAGGGACATCTGTCTCTTGCGGTGCAATGCTCCGCAGTTTTCCAGCAGATGTATGGGGTTTCCTCAGCTGAGCCGCAGAATCTGTCATTTTCTTCTAGGCCTATGACCTTGATGTGTTTTCTAAGTGCAGTGTCCCGTCAGGTCTCTTGTCAGAATTCTAAGCTTGCTCCTAGCAAGCTTAAGTTTCTGGCAAGCTTTTGTTCGTTGGGGGTTAAAAGATGTCAGCATTACTTTGGATTGCTTTAGCCCTGGCGACTCTTTCCAGGTTTTCAACCATTGTTCTCTCATTTCGTCATCCAAACTTTTGTGGATGGTGTTCATACTCATACCGCAGAAGGGTTCCAGACCTATAAAGGGATTACTGTATCCCTTGTTTGTTAGGTGTTTGGCTTCTTCGTTTCCATCTATACCAGTGTGTCCTGTACCCAATATAGCATTACTTAATTTTCTCTCTCGAGCTTGTATAGCTTTCCCACACAGTCCCATACCAGTTTGGATGTGATGGTGTATGAGCTAATGGCCTTGATGACTGCATGGCTATCTCACAGGATAGCAATTTGTTTTTTGCGATAGTTCCTGTCGAGGTTAAATTGTGGACATCTCTCGAGTGCATGTACTTCTGCTTGGAAGATACTTGGGTAGATTACCATGGATTCAATGTATTTGGTACGAGCTCCAAACAATCTTGCACCAGTACCTTACTTTGCCTTCTAACCATTCGTATAGCACTTGATAGCATTTTGCGACAAGTAGCTTTATACTATCAGGTGACAGCACTTAGGCATTTTTTCAAACGTCGAATCGGTAAGTTCGATAGTGTAAATCCCTGTTTTGCAAGTGCCTCATAAAATCGTAACGGCGATTTCATGATCTACACGAATTAGATGAAATACATTGCCGACAGATCATGCAATGGCTCAGTTTTATACAATCTGATTGCAGTATTTGACTACTACATAAATATAGTAAATATCAAACACTCGAATTACATGTACAATAAACGTGTGTAAGCAGTTAGCAATTACTTAAAATTATACAGCATAATTTTTTTAAAGGTTAAGAGAGAAAGAGAGAGCATGCATGATAGAAATATACACTGAGAGGAAAAGAAAGAAAAAGAGAGCGCGCGGCGTATAACGTAACATAACGCAAAAATCTTATTTCCCCCTCCCCGAGACCTCCGTAAAGAAACTTTGTTCCAAAAATCATACTATTATAATGTTTTGTCTCCTCTTGCCTGGTTTAGCTTAGTCTTGCCTGATTTTGACTGGTCTTGTCTGGCCTTGTCTCGTCTTGTCTGGTCTTGTCTGGACTTGTCTGGACTTGTCTGGTCTTAAATTTCTACATCTTAATTAATCAACAATACATAGTAGGAAATAATATTGTAACTCACAATTATGTATATATGCCATAAAGTTACATTAACGGTTGATTTGAAAGTCCAGATGAAGTTGAGATTAATCACCATTTGCAGCAAAATTAAGATGTTAGTGACAAAGTGAGTCGTCAAAAAAACCGTGTGCCGTGTATCAGAAAACCATGTATCGGAAGTACTCAACAGCATCGGCCAAATCACAAACACGCTCGTTGACTTCGATCAACTGATCGAGATGTGAAATCTCAATATTTGCAATGAGTTCGTTCTCTAACTTAAGCCTCCAGATGAATCAGAATAAATAATAATAATCAGTAAACGTAGAGGCTGTAACCTCGTGTGAATTCGATTGCATAAAGGGAGATCAATATGAAGAATATTGTAGCGAACTTGAATGTTAGGTGAGGAACTTGCAGGTGTTTGTTCCTGCCGCAAATTAGCAGTTTGTTGACGATGAAGTTGAAGATTAGTTGGGTTTTGCCAAAGATCCATTTGCAGGAAAATAAGATCAAAATGTTGTGGATCGTTGCGAATATATGCTCATTAGTGTAACCTGCAACTTGCCGTCTATATGCAGTCAGTTTTCCACCAGCGAATAAATAAAAGTTATTAGTATTACTAGCGAAATTGCTTAAGATTGTGGGTAAAATTTTGCAAACAACTTGGTTTGTTGGTTGTAGTTTGATACTAAGCCATACCAACCGCCAAGAAGCTAATACGTTTTATATTTTCTGAAACAAACATTTTTGTTAAGTCTCAAAAATGTTTTCAGAACTCGTTGAAAATTTCAACTGCGCAATTAGTTTGTATTATTTGGTATTTGTCGGAATAATGAATTAGTATCGATATGACCAACACCATTTAGTTTAATAGATATATCCGCCAAATTCCGAATAAGCATGATGAAGAAATTACATTTAGATACATTATTATTACTATTACTATCGTAAATTCCCTTTGAAGAGAGCGAGTAAACTTGAACAAAAATCATGTCAACTCAGTCATGCGGCGACGTTCTTCCCAAATCCTCTTCATTCGTGCACTATGTTCTTTCTTCCGTTCGTCCGTCCACTTTTTTCATGGTATCTTTGGGAGCAGTTCTTTATCAAATTTATGGTGCATTATGGTGTTTCTAAATTTAACCCGATCATACATGTCGTGTATCGTGATGTTTAGCTGCTTGAGGTCTTTTTCAGTTTCCTGTATCCATTTGGACCTATTTTTACTGTTGAAGGTAAATTTGAAAATTTGTTTCGTAATACTGTTCTGGTCCATTCTGTATATGTGACCAAAAAATTTAGCTCGTCTCTTTCTGAAAGTGTCAGTGATAGGTTCTACGGTTTTATATATTTTTGACGATGGTCTCTTAATCTATATTCCCTCTTTATTCACCGGCCTAAATATTTTCCGGAGAATTTTACGTTCTTGTTTCTCTAATTCTTTGATTTTTGAGTGACCATGAATTAATGTTGTTTCTGCGACATAAAGTGCTTCAGGAAGAACGACTGTTTTGTAGTGTTGTAATTTTGCATTAAAAGATATTGATTTTTTGTTATAATGATTCCAAGTAAGTCGGTAGGCTCTCTGTAATTTTTTTACTCGTTCTTGATTTGCTATTATATTTAGACCAGACGGTTGGATGATTTCTCCTAAGTATTTAAACTGGGAAACTCTGGATACAGAACCATATTGTGTCTTGAAGGGTAGATTGTCGGACGGGGACGTTCCTTAAGATCGTTCTATAAGATATCAGGAGACCAGCCCTTTGTGAAATTTCGTGTAATTTTTCAAGTGCATACTTTGCTGCTTCTCTGGTATTCGATAATATTGCAAGATCATCAGCAAACGCCAAACATTTGATATTAGCTCTATAATCTCTTCTCTTACCAATGTGTATTCCCTCAATCTCTTTTTCCCAAGTTCTGATTATTTTTTCCAGGACCATATTAAAAAGGATGGGTGAAAGTCCATCTCCCTGCCCAACACCCGTATGTATTTCGAAAGGTTGGGAAATTGCTCCACCAAACTTAACCTTTGATGTAGTATTAATGAGAATTTGTTGAATTAATGCCCTGGTTTTCCTTTCAACTTTGAATTCCTCCAGAATGCTGAAGAGAGTTGGTCTGTCGACGGAGTTGTATGTTTTTGAAATCAACAAAGGTAACCACGGATTCAAAATTTGTTCCGTGCATGAGCGCCCTTTACGGAAACCGGCCTGATATTCTCCTATCTGTGGGTCTACTGTGGACGTTCAAGTCTATTCAAAAGAGCTATCGAAAGAATTTTGTACGTTACTGGTAGAAGTAAAATACCTCTATAATTCTTCGGTTCCATTTTATCACCTTTTTTATGAAGCGGGCGTATAAGTGCACATTTCCATTCTGGGGGGATTTGTTCGGTCACCCAAATATCACATACTATATATATTGTGTATTCTGTGAATGAGGTTGTCATCAGCCAGTTTCCATAACTCGGCAATGATTCCATATTCCCCAGGGGCTTTGTCGTTTTTCAATGAATGAATGATGTCAGTTATCTCCTGGAAGGAAGGCGGCACGGAATCTGGATAGGATTCAGATTGTTCAAAAATAAACTTGCTGGATGGGGGGTCACAGTTGAGAAGATTGTTGAAGTACTCAGCTAAAATTTGACAATTCGCATTGGTGTTTGTCTGCATTGAACCATCAGATCGACGAAAGCCTAGGCTGGATGGTCGATATCCTCTCAGGTTCTCTTTAAAAATTCTGTAAAAACTCCTAGTATTATTCTTTGTAAATTCTTGTTCTATTTCCTCCAATCTTGTTTTTTCATAGCTACGTCTTTCTTTTCCAATTAGTTTTGATGATTGTTTCCGAATGTACAGGAACTCCTGCCATTTCTCTGGCGTTTTGTTGCTATGAAATTTTTTCCATGCGTTAAGTCTGTCTTCTATTGCTTGGTCGCATACACTGTTCCACCATTTATGCTTAAGTTTACGTGGGGGCTGGCCTATCCTCATAGCGTTCCTGAGAACATCCGATAATTCTGTCCAGTTTAACGAGTTTGTTTCGTTGATTCCTTGCAAAATACTGTCCCTGTTTATTTTTAAATATTCAGGGCCATGCCTAAAAATTCGTGGTTGTCGTGGTCTTCTCCTGTTGGGTTGGAGTTTAATTTTAATTTGTAACAAGTAGTGATCAGAATCGAAGAAACGTTTCCCTGTTTTTACATTAAGGACCTCCTTTTGGTTTGTATGAGAGATGACAACATGGTCGATTTGAAATTCACCCATATTGATGTTGGGTGCCCTCCAAGTACAAAGCTTTTGTCTGGGTTTTCTAAATTGTGTTGACATGATTTTAAGTTGGAAATTTTTACAAAAAGTTATTAGTCTTTCACAATTTTTATTTGTTCTTTTATGTGCTGTGTGAATACCTGTTGTTTTCCTAAATTGTTTCTCTATACCCAACTGGGCGTTAAAATCGCCTAACAGAATCTTGACGTGGTGCGGTGGAATTTGGTTGGTGACCTCTTCTAACTGTTCCCAGAAGGTATCCGATGTTTTAGGATCTTTTTTATTATAGTGGTTTGTGGGAGCGTGTGCGTTGATGAGAGTATACGTTTTGTTCGCCGATTTCAGTGATAGAGTGGAGATATATTATATTATATATATTCAGTGATTTCAGTGATAGAGTTAGATACATTATATGTATTAAAAACATTTATTTACTTAATGAAAATAATCTATTTTAAGTTGAACTTAACGGATTGAAGTTGAATTCAACATCCCGGAAAATAATGAAACAACATAAGAAAAACACAGTTTTTTGCAATTTTTGAGTTTTGGAGCCGCCATATTGGATTCGATTTTTTTTAGTAGTTTATTGAAGCAGGTACATATTAATACATGTTTTAAGATTGTAAAAGAATTTTTAGGTCGCACAAGTTTTTGTACAGAACAGATTCATAAATTAGGTTGCGTTTCTAAGGCCACCATGTTGGATTTCTTAAAAAGGGCACATGGCATTATAAAATAGAATAACTTTGGTCTTTTGGCCTCAATTTTGGTTGTAAAGGTGATCGGTTGATGCTAAACATTTTGAAAACCTGATGGATTTGAATCAAGCGCGCTTGCATGAGCCGACCTTGAACCTTCGTGCGCATGCGAGAATTTTTTCCCGCCTGTAGATTAGCGTCAGTTGCTATCGAGTAGTGTTTGAGTGACGTAGTGTGTAGTGCTCTCGTCCGTTTTTCAATGAAAGTAAAAATCACCAAAGACTACTATAGGGATGTCCTTCGTCGCCTACGTGATGCTATGTGGCGCAAGCGAATGGAGTTGCGGTCATCAGGAAATTGCCGACTGCATCACGACAATGCTCCCGCACATTCTTCGCACTTGGTTCACAATTTTTTGGCGAAAACCCAGACTCCTCTGGTTCGACAGGCTCCTTACTCTCCTGATATGGCCCCCTGCGACTTCTGGCTATTCTCCAAAGTCAAGAGGCCATTGAAAGGAACGCGATTTCAGACAAGAGAGGACATTATGGCTGCAACGACAGCCGAGCTAAATTCGATTCCGAAAGAGGCTTTTTTGGAAATGCTTCCAACAATGGCGACACGCAGGGAGAAGTGTGTGGAGTCCCAAAGAGACTACTTTGAAGGTGATTAGGTTTTCAACGCTCCAGGTATGCCAGTTTTTTTTTGCCGGCTAAAGGTCGGATACTTTTCTAACAGACCACGTGTATATATATATATATATATATATATATATATATATATATATATATATATATATATATATTTGTATATATATAATAAGTGTTGGCTGTCTATATGCAAAGTTGGTTTTTAATAAATCGAATAAAGTCGATAAAGTCGAAACGTCGTCAGTTGCATTAGGAAAGTTGCGTGAGGTTTGCAAATAACTTGGTTTGTTGATTGTAGATTGATAAAAATTGACTACATTTTCTGCAACTAACTTTTTATGTCTAAATCATTCGAATTAAGTGTCACAAAAGTTTTCAAAACGCCTGAAAATATTTGTGGCAATGGTGACTTAGAGTCGATTTGACAAATGCAAATTAGTTTAATTGATATTTCAGTCAAATTAAGTATAAAGACATCTCATTTATAATATATTGGAAAACATGAATCGATTTCCCTCTAAATATTTTGTGTTGGAATGTTAATTATTATTTTTAACGGAAATCTACTTACAATTAAATAAATACACCAAATGAACATGAATATGCAGGTGTTGAAATTCCAAATAAATTCCGGGTTTATCATCATCTGAACGGAGAAGAGTAAGTTTACGACGACTTGGGCCGAATTCAGAAACGTGTGCCAGCCGAACATTGAGTCGACCAATTGGACCAAGTCGTAGACGCGTTCATTCAGTTTCAACAAATCGTCGATTTTCAAAACTTGTAGATCTTCAATTAACCTATTCATGCTTTTGATCCTTTTCAGAAGATTTTGAGGCATCTTTTTGAGGTTTATTTCGAAAATGATCACAAAGTAAATGTAATAGAGTTGTATTTGGTCTTGAATGTCAGCGAGCAGAGTGTGTATAGTAAGCGATTGACACCAATAGGTTAGATATAAGATATCCATGATGAGTAGGATAACCCATATAGAGAATATTCTAAGTCCCAAATAAGGAACATCGAAATTTTCTCTACCACCAAAACTCGCGAAATTGTGATCTATGAGGTTGAATAAATTAAAGATTCTTTGAGTTTTATCAAGGTTCCATAAACCTGAACCAAGAATTAGATAAATGTTGGCAAACGCTACCACCAACACATAGCTTATTAACAGCAAACTTCTGGACTGAAACTTATTCACCTCGCCCGACCATTTTGTGTAAATTGAATAAAGGCAAGTTGCAACCAGCACGAAGAAAATCAAGCACGATCTCGCAATTTTCCTTTCAAAATTTTCCGTTTTCTTGTTATAGTGCGGCAGAAGACCAAACCAAGCTCCCAAAACTAAAACCACCTTCATATTTTCAGCCACCGACATATTATGCAATTTCAGTTTAAATTAGTGAGACTTTTCTCGCTTGAATTCAGCTGCACAACTGAAATATTGTCAATAGTTTTCATCGAAAGCGTAATTAATTACACAAATTAGACTCATTTATCAAATAATTCTGGTAATAACATTTGTGTATTTAACGATCATTATTTGATCGATTTCATTTCTGGCCTTGAAATGTCGATACAATTCTTGTTTCATATTGTCTTTTCGGAACTTACCTTGTCTGATCTCCTCTTGTCTTGTATGTTCTCGTTTCTTGAATTTTGACACATCTTACAAGTAAATAAAATGACACAACTTACAAGTAGTTTTCCAAGTCTTTCCTCTTATCCAGTCTTGTTCGTTCTTGTCCGCTATGGTTCGATCTAGTGCTTTCTTCCCCATCTTGTACAGTCGACTCTTATTTATTTTAATTCAGTCCAGTTTTCTCCAATCTGGTCCGATCTTGTCCGGTCCTGTCTGGTTTTGCCTGTTTTTTTCTAGTCTTATATGGTTTTATCTGGCCTTGTCTTGTTTTTTTCTAGATTCCTATAGCCTTGTCTATTCTTGCCTAGTTTAGTTTGATGTTTTCTGATAATTAATTAAAATTTGTTGAATTCATTTCACTTACCATTAAATACAATATCGCAGGAAGTACGAGCGCTGCTGATTTCCAGGTCCAAGCGTAGTGCGAATTCAACAACAACGCAATTA
This sequence comes from Phosphuga atrata, assembly GCA_944588485.1. Lineage (NCBI taxonomy): Eukaryota > Metazoa > Arthropoda > Insecta > Coleoptera > Silphidae > Phosphuga > Phosphuga atrata. The sequence continues at coordinate 48,727,903 of OX155900.1, read as the reverse complement.
AAAGCAGAGCGTTAATAACTAGATGTAACGTATTTATGAATGTGTGCCAGCCGAACGTCTCATTAAGAATACCGGCCAAATCGCAAACCGCTTCATGTATCTTAACTGTTGCAAGAACACCGGATGGTCTAACTTTATTAAAAATCTTCTTCAAAAGGTCTTCTTTAATTATTAGATTCAATGCAGAAATTCTTTATTTCAAATGTTGCAGCAACATTGCTTGCAGTACGATGAATACGTATATGTACCAGACTTGGATGTGGTCTGCGAAGACGTATTGGTAGCTTGACAGTCTCGACTCGATGTACCACCGTTGAATGTCTAAAAGGAATAAGACGGTGATAATCAAGGAACTGCTGGTGAGTACTAGTGGTACATGGGGAATCGGGTGGATTGCTTTGTTGAAACCTCTCAGTTTTTCGTCGATTTTGTTAAAGCTGGTGAACATTTGTTGAAAGCGGTGGAAGTTCCAGTGGCACGATCCCAGGAAACTTAGAACGTTTGCGATCGTCACGAAAATAGTAGACATCGTAAAGAAAACCATTTGCAGTCTGTTGTTGTTATAATACTCATCGGTCCATTTACCGTAAATCGAATAGGAAACCGACACGGGGAAAACTGCAAGCATCGCATAAGACCTTACGTAACTCCTCTCGAATTTCCTTCCTTGGTTGTACTTCGGCACCAAACACAACCAATTGCACAATTTCAATAAAAATCGAAAATTTTCCACAACCAACATGATTTGAAACAAATGCTGTTTACCGACTAACTAATTGGGAATTACTCATTTTTTTTAATTTTGAGAAGAGAGTATCGATTAAAGCAATAAACTAAAAGAGCAAAATTTAGAGATAATCTCGATGATTAAACAAGCAATTACTTTGATTACATACATGGTTACACAAATAGAACTATTAGTGAAACAATAAATAGATTAGATTAACTAATAAAATAATAGTACTCTTGTCTATTTCCATTAGATCTTTTCTTACCTTAACTTGTCTGAGTTTATCTGATTTTGTCTGATCTTGTCAAACCTTGTCTGGTCCAATGTGGTCTTGTCTGGTATTTTCTGGTATTTTCTGGTCTTGTCTGGTCTTGTCTGGTCTTGTCTGGTCTTGTCTGGTTTTGTCTGGTCTTGTCTGGCCTTGTTTGGACTTACCCGGTCACGTCTGGTCTTGTATGGTTTTGTTTGCTCTTGTCTGATTGTCTAGTCTGAGCTGGTGATGTTCTGTTCTGGAAATGTTCCAGCTTTCTCTTTACTAATACGAGTGGCGAATTGATCGAAAGTACTATGAAACACTTCAATACGCAAACTAGGCAAATGAAATACATTTGAAAGTAGATATTGAAGCCGTAAATATAGTAAAATGGCATGAAATTCTACCACAGGTAAAAATCCATGATGTAAAATGAAAATACGAGCAAATTATTAAATGCAAATTTAAATGTACATGAGAAGCAACAGAAATACCCCAGTACAAATGAAACCCCAGAAATCGGACAACGAATGGACGAGGAAGAGATGGAACCACCTAGCAGACAAGAAATTATAGTTAACTTAGCAAGTGAACCCACATCGCTTCATACTGCGGGATCCTCCTACGTTGGGCATTAGCTTATCTAACGCTGCTGCAGTTTTCAGTGCTTTGGCTGCCACTGTGGTGATATGGCGATTAAAGGATAGGCCCTTATCAGGGGTTATACCTAGATATTTTAGCGATTCCTTTGGGGATATTTTTTCTCCTTTTATTTTAAATGTGATGGGTTTCGTTTTTCTTAGTCCAGTTAGCAATACTGCTTCTGTTTTTTCCGATGCCGGCTTCAGTTTCTTGAGTTCCATCCATTCGTCCAGCTGTTGGTGGCCCTGTTTGCTCTCGACATTTGTGGTAACTCAGTTTCCATTTCCGTCTTCTCCGACACTACAAGTGCCAAGTCATCTGCGAAGCCCACGATATCCACACCCCCCGGTAGCCTTAGTCTAAGGATAACGTCTTAAAGGACATTCCATAGTGTCGGTCCCAAAACAGAGCCCTGTGGCACCCCACTACAGACATCACGCTCCATTAATTTGTTGTTTTCTTGAGGAACCATTTTCCTGTTACGTAGGTCACTTCGTACCAGACGTAGCAGGTATGGTGAGATACCTCTTGCTGAGAGCTCCTCAATATGTTTTGCCAGGCAGCTGAGTTGAAAGCATTGCTTACGTCAAGAGTGATAAGGTCACATAGCTTTCTAGTTCTCTGTGTGCCCGCCTGCGATTTTTGTGCTACTTCAATGATTTTTGCTATAGCGTCTACTGTTGATTTTCCTAGCCTTAGCATTACTAGAAAGACGAAGATGGTCATATACTAGACTCTGTGCCTGTAGTAACATATGGCGCGGAAACATGGACAATAAGCAAACAAGACGCCAACCTCCTAAGCATTTTTGAGAGGAAAATCTTATGCACAATCTTCAAAGAGATATGCGACAACGGTACATACCGACGTAGATACAATTTTAAAATGCAACATTTGCTAAAACACTTACTAGCAAGAGACTCCGGAAAACAACGTACCACCAAGAGGCTACTAGACGCCCAACTACAGGGGGACGAAAAAGAGGCAGGCCAAAACTCAGATGGGAAGACGGAGTAACATAAGACGCATCAAAGTTAGGACTTCGAGGCTGTAGAGAACTAGCACAAAACAAAGACGAATGGAGGAAGACAATTTTGGAGGCAAGGACCTACAGGGCTGTACCGAAACAAATGATGATGATGACTTACTCATTTTAATTGGATTAGTTTTAATAATTAGTTTACAGATAGGAAATGACTATAGCATAATAACTTATCAATAATAACACAATATTTATTTTAATATACTAATGTATAGGTGCCTATGGTATTGTCTAGTCCTCTCTGATCTTGTATCGTCTTTTCTGGTCTTGTCTGGTCTTATCTGGTCCTGTCTGGTCTTGTCTGGTCTTGTCTAGTTTTGTCTGGTCTTCTCTGGTATTGTCTGGTCTTGTCTGGTCTTGTCTGGTCTTGTCTGGTCTTGTCTGGTTTTGTCTGGTCTTGCCTGGTCTTGTTTAGTCTTGTCTGGCCTTGTTTCATCTAGCCCGGTCATGTCTGGTCTTGTTTGGTTTTGTTTGGTCTTATGTTGTGTTTTCTGGTTTGGTCTTGTCTGGTTTCGTCTGACCTTGTCTGGTCATTTTTGGTCTTGTCTCGTCTTCTTTGGTCGTGTCCGGTTTTGCATGTTTTTGTGTAGTCTTTTCTGCTGTTGTCTGGTTTTGTTCGGTCTTGTCTGGTCTAATCTCGTTTTATCTGGTCTAATCTCGTCTTGTCTGGTCGTGTCTGGTACTGTCTGGTCTTGTCTAATCTTTTCTGGTATTGTCTGGTCATATCTGGTCTTGTTTGATCTTATCTGGTCTAGTCTCGTCTAGTGTGGTCTTGTCTGGTCTTATTTGGTTTTCTCTTGTATAGTTTCGTCTGTTCTTGTGTGGTTTCGTTTGATGGTTAAGGCCCATGTATATTTTTATCTAATATTGTAATTAAAGGAACTTACACCTAGCAGACGGATCCAAGTTGTGACGGCTTCAGTCATTGGTAAACTTAATTGTTTTACATTAGCCATATAATTTAATATTGTGAATTTATTCAAATTGAGGTTTGTTAGGTAACACAACATCTCTTAATTGAAAACCGGATTGAATCGATTGAATCCATAAACGAACGAAGTCGACGATATTGCAAATTGTGTGGTGCAATTTGCTAATGCCAAAAATTTGTGCCTCAATCTCCAGTTTGCAGGACAGCAATGTTTTTGGCGATTCTAAATCTTCAAGCATGCCGTTAACTAAAGTGAGTCGCGAATTGATCGATTGTAAAATAAAACACTTAAAAACGGAAATTATAATGATGAAATATATTTGCAAGTAGACATTGTAATAAATATAATAAATCGGCATGAAATCCCTACACACGTAAGATTGCATGAGGTAGAATATAACGGCGAGAATATTTAAAAACGCCAATTTAACTGTAACGTACTTCAACTCCGGAATCTTTGTTTGTTTCCTAAACAAACATTTATCAATAGAGTCAAATGAGTGGAACAAACAAATTGATTGTACAACAAATTGATGAAAAAATATCGTCTCGTATCACAACAATCCCGTACAATCCCGTTTCCATCATTTCACCCGATAACACACAAATTAGCAGCCTATCATTCAATGATACATCGAGCCTTTTCAATCCCCCTTACCTCGGAAAAGAGAATCAAAGAGTTAAATACCATCATTTCAATCGCTAAAGAGAATGGTTTCCCAACAAAACTCATCTAAAACATTATAAATAATAAACGAACCCAATTCACAATGGCCCAAGTATATCCGAAAACCTCAAATTCAAACAAAACTTTCATCTCCCTGACATATTTTGGCAAAACAAGCGAACAAATCGCAAATGTCCTTCGAAATCAAAATCTTCAAGTAGTATTTAAACCCTCCTCAAAGTTGTCCCATATTGTTTAATGCCAAAGAAAAAATCGACCCCCTCAAAAAATCCGGCGTAAACGAAATGCATTGTTCCGAATGCAAAAGCGTGTACATAGGTCAGACAGGACGAAGTTTTTCAACACGGTTTTCAGAACATTCTCGCACTTTTCGTCTGAAAAAAACACTAGTTCTCTTTCAAACCATTGTCTCGAATACAATTATAAATTTCCAGAAATAGATAGTCCAAAAATCTTGCATAATTGCAATAAAGGCCCGACACTTAACCTCCTAGAGCCATTAGAAATTTTTAAACAAAGCCGTAACCCATCCGTTAATCTCCTTAATGAGCAAACCAACATGGAAAAAAGTAGACTTTTAAAAATTACATTTTAAATAGTAGCAGCGACCTTACGAATATAAATTTATATAGATTGCAGTCGCGCACTGTAATTTTGAAAACTTATTTACTAATAATATCAGAAACTGTAATTTTAACAAAATCAATTTGTAGTTTTTACAGTTTTAAATTTGTAAGGCCGCTGTTACTATTTTAAACTGTAATTTTTAAAGTGTACTTTTTTTCGTGAACTTAATCTTTTCACAACTCTTTAATCTTGCTCTATCGCCACCTGGTAATACCCTAATTGCAAAAGCAGCATATCTATCTCGAAATAGCTACATCTTCCGTAAACCATCAAGGCAAAAGTGCACAGATTTATCAAAATTGCAATGGAACCGGGGGTACTTTACCGTGGGTGTCCGCACCCCTGGGGGTGCGGGGAGATGTTTTTGGGGGTGCGGGAGAAGCCCCTAATAATATAAATTATTAAATGTAATTTATTAAATTTTCGATAATAAAATATTTCAAACCTATAGTAGATCCCCAATAACGCGAAAGTCGGGACCGAGTTATTGGAATAGCGCGTTGTTGGGATATTGAAGCTTGATATTGGGATATTGAAGAAAAAATGAGTTTGTGTATTTTTCGCAAATATGCTAAAACTAGGAATAAAGTAAACGAAATACGTGAATGAAATATTTATGGATGATGAAATAGAACTAAATAACCAGCTACGTCCATACCCCTTGCTTTTTTTAAATGTGTGTTAAAATGAATAAATGCTAAGTGGTGAAATTTAATAAAATTTAGTGTTGAGTGCAATATCTGTGCGATCTGTACGATAACATGATTTTTTTTAAGAAACGTCGTATTTTTAAGTATCTGGAAAAGTACGATAATGTTTGCTTGAGTACGAAAATTCTCTGCCCCTGTACGATGGGCGCCCAAATTATTATTTCCAAATAATTTAATTGATTATAATAGTATATCAATGTCAAAAAACCGTCAATCGAAGGACAAGTATGCTGCCTAAGTATTCACTTGCACGACAGAAAAAATGGTACACAACAACCTCAATGCATCTTATGTTCCAAGATATTTTCAAACTGCATTCTCAAACCAACAAAGTTATTAGAGCATTTAAATAATCTGCATGGAGATGAAGGTGCGCATAGCATGGACAGCTTGAAGTCATAAAAAGCTGGATTTGATACCTTTGGTACTATCTTAAAATTATGCGGGCCAGCAATTCAAAAGCACTTGTTAGAAACCGCCAATCTATTGGCATATCTGTGTGCAAAGAAAAAGAAACTTCACACGATCGCTGAGGAATTTATAAATAAATCTACATATCGGGTTATAAAGTTTTACGTCTTCCGATTCCTAATCGCCACTACTCTCTGTTCATTCACAACCCTTCTTCCAGATCCGTCTCTCGAATTTCCTTGTCCACTCCGTCTCTCCAGCTTCTGCGCGGTCTTCCTCGTTTTCGGTTTCCTTGGGGGGTTCCAGTTTAGTACTTTCTTTGGGATTCTGTGTTCTGACATTCTTTGGACGTGTCCATACCATGTTAGTTGTTTAGTTGTAACGTCATCAATAATGTCGTGTGGTATTCCCATTTCTTGTCTAATGGTTTTATTTGGGACTTGATCTATCCTGGATTTTCCGCCGCTCTTCTCCAGAAGTCCATTTCTGTGGCTTTTAGCTTTTTTTTGTTTTTTCTTTTATCGGCCATACCTCCGAGCTATATTTTATTATGCTTTCCACGATGGAGTTGTAAATCCTTTTTTTATTTCCTTTTGTAATGGTTTTGTCCCAAAGAATACTGTTCAGCATGGAATGTCTAGAATGTCATGCTTCGTCTAGTGTCCCTTCCTTAGATATTTTCATTCCTAGGTATTTGTATATATTGCATTGTTTGATGATCTGTCCCTTTGCTAGATGTAAGTCTTCTTGCTGTCCTCCTATGCACATATACTCCGTTTTTGTAATGTTGACATCCAGACCCCATTTTCTATACTCGTCGATGAGCTTTCGGCTCATATAGTCCATGTCATCTATATCTTGTGCGATAACTACTTGGTCATCCGCGAAAGAGAGGGTATATACTGTCGTGTCGTCATCCACTGGCATTCCCATGCTATTGCATTTCCGTTTCCATGTCTTCAGAGCGTATTCTAAGTAGATTTTGAAGAGTGTCGGAGATATACAGCAACCCTGTTTAAGACCTTTGGTTACTGTGAATCCAGATGTTAATCCTTCGTTGGTTTTGACTCTGGATGTAGAGCCCGCGTATAAAGACTTCACAGCTTTTATTATGTCTGTGTTTATATTGCTATGTTGGAGAGCCTCCTAAAGTTTTACTAAAGGTATACTGTCGTAGGCCTTTTTCAGATGTACGTACAGGAGACGTACTTCTTGATTTCGTGCTGTTTTCTATTTTAAAATTTGAGTTAGCGTAAACAGATGGTCGACTGTGGATTTTCCTGCTCTGAAGCCTGCTTGTTCTTCTGCCTCCATATCGGCATATTCTTTTTCTATTATGTTCTTTAAGATCTTTCCATAAACTCTTCTTATAGTGCTTGTAACGGCTATTCCACGATACTTGTCGCAGTTACTCTTATCGCCTTTTTTGTATATCGTCGATAGGTATGATGTCTTCCATTCTATGGGTACTTAGTGCCTGAATTGATAAAACCTTGTGCATTAATAATAGCTTAAACTGTAGATTTGGAAGTACATACAAAATCCAGCAGATTTCGTTATCTAACGATATAATTCGATCGCGAATTCAAGATCTCAGTAAAGATATTTTACTGCAAATAATGGAAGACATAAAAATCAGTCCACTAAAATTAAGTATATAATTGGATGAGTCAACTGATGTAGATATTGCAGCCAGCTCTTGGTATTTGTGCGATATATATATATATATATATATATATATATATATATATATATATATATATATATATATATATATATATATATATATATAAAAGAAAAAGAAAATATAGAATGCATTTCTATTTTGTGAGCCACTGAATTTGACCTGGAAAGAAAAAGTATTTTTTTAAATATCAATTACCAATGAATGTGATTGGCTCAATATGCACTGATGGGACCCCAGCAATGTTAGGCAAAACATTTTTGCACACATGAAAGGAGATCGCCATGTACTTGTGTCGAAAGCTTTTCCAGAAAGTTTAAAACAACACGTAATTACTCCAAAAAATGTAAAATATATCCGTGGACGAACGCTTAATCATCGCATTTTTCATGCCTTTTGTGAAGCCTTTTTGGTTCTGGTCATACTGTACTTCTATATTACGTCGAAATACGATGGCTCTCTAAGGGCCGCATGTTTAACAGGGTTTTTGAAATGCGTGAAGAAATTATTCAGTTACTGACTAATCAAAACTGTGATATAGTAAAAGATTTTGAAAGTAAGGATGCAATTCTGAGACTAGCCAACTTAGCAGATATATTTAACTACTTGAATTAATAGACCTTTTTACGGTTATTTAAGCGTAAGCGCATCCGCCAAGTTTGAAAGGCGGGAATATGAAAGTTTCGGGCACATATTTAGTTTAACCTCAAAAAGTTCGGGCACTTTTTGACGTATAACATATCGGAAATTGACACATGTGCACAAAAAAATTCAAGTATGAAAAGGTCTATTGAAACTATCATTCCAAGGATTTGGTAAAAATAAAATAATAGCTAGTGAAAAATTATCTTCATTTATTAAAAATGGGAATTTTGCAAACTTTCCCTAACAAACAATTATATCCGACATTGCAATACATTTCAAACGATTGACCGAATCATTCAATGGATATTTTTCTACTAGAAATATTACCAAAACTCAGAAATGGATACTGGATCCATTTCTATATAACCTAAATTCGATGGATGATCATCATCATCGTTGGCACTACAACCCTGGCTGGGTCCTGGCCTCCTCAAGGATCTTCCGCCATCCGTCTCTGTCTTGGGCTTTATTCTTCCAGTTAGTTACCCCTATGCTTCTCAGGTCTTTTTCTACCCCGTCTATCCATCGCAATTTTGGTCTACCTCTTCCTATATTTCCATCAGGTTCTGATATAAATGTTCGTTTTGTGGGTCTTTCGTCATACATCCTCATTACATGTCCTGCCCATCTTAGTCTTCCTAGTTTTATTATTTTTACTATGTCGACATCTTCATATATTTGGTACCGCTCGTGGTTGTATCTGCTCCTCCATGCCTGGTTTTCTTGGACTGGGCCAAATATTTTTCTCAATATTTTCCTTTCAAAGACTCCCAGGAGGTTCTCGTCTGCTTTGCTTAGGGTCCACGTTTCTGAAGCGTATGTTAATACTGGCCTTATTAATGTCTTGTATATTATACATTTTGATTTTCTTGTCAGGTTCGGCGACCTCAGTTGTTTTTCGACTCCATAGTAACATCTATTAGCTGTGATTATTCTTCGCTTTTTTTCTTCTTCGTTTTTTCTTTCATTATTTATTTGGGAACGTAGGTATATGAACTCCCGTACTGTTTCACTGTTATGTTTTGACCAATTCCATTTCTCCCGCCTCTATTACGCGTAACGACCATTGCTTTTGTTTTTTGTTCATTTATTTCTAGACCAATGTTTCGATTTCCTCTTTCTAGGTTGTTAAAGGCTTCTATGTTATTCCGTTTTGTTCTACTGATTATATTGATGTCGTCCGCGTATGCCAGTATTTAACTGATTTTGTGAAAATTGATCCAGACGTTTCAATTTTTGAATCTCTTATTGCTTTTTCGAGTACTATATTAAACAGTAGGCACGCAAGAGCGTCCCCTTCTCTCACTCCTTTTCGTGTTTTAAATTGCCTGGATGTTTCAGTATGTATCTTGACTGCACATATCACTTGTTTCATTGTAAGTCTCGTGAAATTTATAAGCTTGGGTGGTATCTCAAGTTGTTGCATCGCGTCATATAGCGCCTTTCTATTTATGCTGTCTTATGCATCTTTGAAATCCACGAATGTGTGGTATGTATCCACCATAAATTCAGTTTCACCAGTTTCCAATTATATGTTCGACATAACTTACTATTCTGCTATGGATAATGTTTGATAAGATTTTGTAGCCTGTGTTTAAGATTGTTATACCTCTGTAATTTGTGCAATTTAGTTGGTCACCTTTTTTTATGCAGAGGGCATATCAGGCCTATGTTCCATTCTTCCGGTATTATTTCCAGCTTCCTTATGTTTGTTATTAGTTTGTGTATGACCTGTGTTAGCTTTTCTCCGCCATGCTTGATGAATTCACTTGGTATATTGTCAGACCCAGGCGCTTTATTATTGTTCATTTTCATTATTGCTTTTTTAACTTCTTCCAATGTGGGAGGTGGTTGGTTCTCATCTGTTATAGGATTATTGTTGTTTTCTTCATCTTCTGGGTTATTTTCCTCAACTCCGTTAAGATGTTCGTTGAAGTATTCTGCCCATCTGTCCAATATCTTGTCTTTCTCATTTATGATTTGTCCATTTTTGGTTTTGCATATCGATATTCTTGGTTTGAACTCTTTCCTGGTATTATTGATTTTCCTATAGAACTTTCTGCTCTCATTTTGGTTCCGTAGTTTTCCGAGTTCCTTACTCTGCTCGTTTTCGTGTTTTTTTCTTTTTTTGTTTATGTATCTTTTTCTCTTCTCTACGCCTTTCTCTATATTCTTCTATCGTCGCTCTTGTTCTGTACTTGCTTTGCATTTTTAGATATACTTCTTTTTTGTGGCCTCCTGGCATTCTTTATCAAACCAGTTATTCCTTATGCGTGTTTGCTCTTTTCCTATCACTTCCTCTGCCGACGCTTTTATTATCCTTTTACATACTTCCCACTGTTGGTTAACTTCGGTCTCTGCTGTGGGTTGTTCCTCTTGAATTCGATTATTGATGCTCTCTCTGAATGTAGTTGCTTCTTCCTGTATCTTTAGCTTTTCCGTATTATACTTTTTCTGTCGCTCATCTCGTACTTTTTTTCCGTCCGATATTCTTGCCCTGATTTTAGTTTCTACTAGATAATGATCAGAATCAATATTTGCTCCTCTCTATGTTCTCACGTGCATAAGGTTTGACTCATGCCTCCCATCAACGAGTAGGTGGTCGATCTGATTAAACGTATTGCCATCTGGGTGCTTCCATGTTGCCTTATGTATGTCTTTATGTTGGAACTTGGTGCTGCCTATTACCATGTTTTTGGAAGCTGCGAAGTTGACTAATCTTAGCTCGCTTTCACTAGTTTCATTGTGCAGGTTATACTTTCCTATTTGAGGGTATAGGGCGGGCTCTTTACCTATATTTGCGTTCATGTTTCCTATTATTATCTTGATGTCATTATTTGGGCATTTATTATAGGTTTTTTCTAATTCGTCGTAGAATTGGTCTTTATCGTCTTCTGATTTCTCTTCTGTTGGTGCGTGCGTTCTTATAATGCTTATATTGAAGAACTTTGCCCTAACACTTATACAGCATATTCTCATGCTTACTGGTGTGAATCCTATTATTAAATGTTTTACCCTTTTGCTAACAATAAACCAAAACTTATGTTAATTTTTGTGGCAGCTATAATTTATATCATGTTTTTTTTTCTGGATTATGCCGTTCCCTGTCCATCTCATCTCTTGGATGGCTGTAATGTCTGCCCTGTATGTGTCTAGGATATCGAGGAGGGTTTTTAGCGCTCCTGGTCTGTATAGGGTTAACACGTTCCACATGGCTATTCGTAGATCATTGTCCTTGTTCCGTTTGCTATTTCGTCGTCTTGAGTTCCGTCCGGCTTCATTTCCTTGATTTTTCATAACGGTGGTTTTTTTTGCGGGGTGGGGTTGTTGGCCCAACGCCCAACCCTCCTCTTTTATCCGGGCTTGGGACCGGCAACAGAAATCACTGGGCTACTCATTCCACCCAGCAACCACTGCAGACAGAGTTGCGATGGATGATAGTGATTTAAAAAATACGATCTTATTGATGTGCAAGTAACAACAGCCTAGCCATTAATAATAGTATATTTTATAACTAAGGCGAAAAGTTGTCATTTTTTCGCGAGAGCGAAATTGTCCGCTCGAACGACGTTTTGCGTACATTTGCTCGAGAGGTAAATTGACAATTTCGCCCTAGTTACAAACATTATTTTTTATTACTCATGTGAGGGGATGTATCTTACAAGTTTGGGATCCAGGGGTCTTCCCTTCCCCTCCCTTTGGGTCTTCCAAAAAAATGGAATCAAAAATGAAGAATTTGATTTTTCAATTGTCTCCGGTGGTGTGGATTCGTCATAAGAAATCTCCTCAGTCTACGGTATCACCTTAGAATTTACACTCATTTTAAAACATTTTCTTTAATTTTTATTATTATTTTGTAATGAAAAAAAATTTCACGTCACTTTTTTATTATCGCGGTCTTGATTGTGTTCATTTTATTTTTATTTATTTGTTTTTTTTTTAATGTAACCTAGCGATATTGAATATTTTTCTCGTATTAAATAATCTACGTCCAAAAGTACTTTTCGCGCATGAGTAACAAAAAAACTAATTTTGTTTTGTATTTGATATGTAAAATGTACAATGTTTTTTTTAAACAAAATAAATTTTGGAAAACATGTATTTCTAAACAAAAAAATTAAAACACTTTTTTCAAAGGGGTGCGGAGAGCAATTTTCAGATTTAAAGGGGTGCGGCTCACTTAAAAGTTTAGAAGAAATACTGCTCTAAACCCATTTGACAAAGTCTCAAACTTCGGAAGCAAACCTAAGAAACCGCACCAATTCAACACACGAGAGAGTTCTATTCCCAAAGAAATTTTACAGAATAAACGATTCAATTACTAAACGACTGCATATTAGGTACAATTACTTACTACTTCTACTAGAATTAGTTTTAATAATTAGTTAGACAATAAGTAATGACTATATAATTAGCAATCAATAATTATAACTTTTATATTAAAATTCTATTGATTGTTTTTCTTTACTCTTGTTTGGTCCTATATTATCTTTTCTGGTCTTGTGAGGTCTTGCCTGGTCTTGTCTAGTCTTTTCTTGTCTTTTCTGGTCTTGCATAGACTTGCCTAGTCAGGTCTGCCTAGTTGGATAAAAAAGAAAACTTACACATAAAACGCCGGTCCAAGCTGTTAATAATCCAATCATTTTAAAAGTTAATTTGTCTCCATTTACCAAGAAGTTAATCATAATCAAGATATTCAAAATGATGTGGGCATAGGAAAGCAACAATTCCCATTGAAATATCTTATTAAACCAGTCGACCAAATTGCAAACTGTGTGGTGTAATTTGCAAATGTCCAAAATGTCTGCACCAATCTCCAGTTCAGAAAGCAGCAACGTTTTCGGCGATTCTATATCTTCAAACATTCCGTTAACTAAGGCGAGTCGTGAATTTATCGAATGTATTATGAAATACTTCAAAATACTAATTAATAAGATGAAATAGCTTTGCAAGTAGAAATTGAAGTAGCAGACGTAATAATTCGGCATGTAATCCCTCCACATGTACGCATCCGTGAAGAAAAAAGAACAGACAAGCAAATTTAAAGAAGCAAATTTAACAGTAACGAGCTTGAAAACAGGAATCTTGATTGCGTTCCTTATGAAGACTTGATACTTAACAATCGTGTTAAAGGTGTCGACCAGCAGTTGATATCCTTGCAAATTTCTGTCGGAAGATTTTAAAATCATGTGCACGGTTGAAGTTAAGCGAAGGGTTTTTAGCGAAAATCTTCAGACCTTCCGACAAATTCATTTTGAAATTGATACATTTACCGTAAAACCAGACGACGCAAAAGCACAAATTTATCAAAAGTGTGATCGAGCGTTTTACTGTGCTCCCTCTAAATCCCTTGGACAATTTGTCGAACTTCGGAATTAAACCGAAGAAACTGCACCAATTCAACACAGGAGACAGTTCTACTCTTACAGACATTTTACTCATTAATAAACAATTTATTTAGTGAACAACTGAACACTTACAACAATTACTTACCGGTTTTACTTGAATTAGATTAACAATTAGAAATTACTATCTACATATTAAACAATCAATATTCACCATTTTTATTTTAATATACTAATGGCTTGTCTGGTCTTGTCAGGTGTTAGGTGGCCTTGTTTACCTTCTCTCTGGTATTATCTGGTCCTGTCTGGACTTGACTGGTTTTGTCTGGTCCTGTTTGGTCTTGTGTGGCCTTGTCTGGTCTTGTCTGGTTTTGTCTGGTCTTGTCTGGCCTTTTCTGGTCTTGTCTGGACTTGTCTGGTCTAATCTGATCTTAGCTGGTCTTGTTTGTTATTGTTTAGACTTGTTTGATATTGTCCGGTCTTGTCGGGTGGTGTATGGCCTTCCATAGTCTTGTCAGGACTTGGCTGGTCTTGTCTTGCGAGTTCTTTTCTCTGGACTTGTCATGTCTAGTCTAGACTTGTTTGGTCTTGCTTGATCTAGTCTTGTGTGATCTAGTAAAAGAAAAAACTTACACATAAGCTTCCTATCCAAGTTGTCATGGATGCAATTATTGGTAAATTTAATTGCTCATCAATTGCCACATAATTCAATAACATCAAATTATTCAAAATGATGTGTGCAATGGAACAAAACATTTCCCATTTAAAAATCTGATTAAAAGAGTCGACTAAATTGCAAATTGTGTGGTGTAATTTGTAAACTCCGAAAATATCTGCTTCGATCTCTGGTGTGCACAATATCGATAATTGTGGCGATTCCAAATCGTTAAGCATTCCATTAACCAAAACGAGTCGCAATTTGATCGCTTGTAAAATGAAACACTTCAAAACGCAAATTATCAAGATCAAATATATTTGCAAGTAGACATTGAGGTAATAAATATAATAATTCGGCATGAAATCCCTCCACACGTACGATTCTATGTAAAATGGCGTAATGTAATCTATCTAAGTAAAATGCGAGGCTGAGGACATTTAATAACGTCAATTTTACTGTAACGTGCTTCAAAATGGGAACCTTGATTCGCTTCCTAAACAAACACTTATCAATCGTTTCATATAAGTCGAACAGCAGTTGATATCCTCGCAAATTTCCACCCGAAGTTTTTAAAAGCATGAGCAAAGTTGTAACTGTGCTGACAAAGTTAGTCAATATCCTTATATTTGTCGCCAAATCCATTTCGAAATAGGTATATCTCCCGTAAATCCACCAGATGAAACTGCCCAGATTTATCAAAATTGCAATGCAAAAATTGATTTTACTCGCGCTAAACCCATTGGACAACGCGTCATATCTCGGAAACAAACTTAAGAAACCGCACCAATTCAACAAAGGAGACAATTCTATTCCCACAGACATTTTACCAATGAATGAACCATTCCATTACTTAACGACCGCTCATTTGGAACAATTACTTTCCTGTTTTACTAGAATTGGTTTTAATAATTACTTAGACAATAAGTAATGACTATGTAATAAACAATCAATAATTATAACTTTTATGTCAAAATTCTATACTCAGTCCATCTTTAGACATGGTAGATCCTGTCTGATCTTTTCTTGTATTCTCTGATCTTGTCTAGTCTTGTAGGTCTTGTCTGGTGTCGTCTGGTCTGGTCCCATCTTGTCTGGTTTTGTCTGGTCTTGTCTGGTGTTGTTTCGTCTTGTGTGGTCTCTCTTGTCTTCTGTGATGCTATATGGTCTTGTCTGTCTTTTCTAGTCGTCTGGTCTTGTCTGGTCCTGTCTGGTCTTGACCTGTCTAGTCTGGTCTGATTCTGTCTAAACTTGTCTAAACTTGTCTGATCTTATCTGGTCTTATTCGGTCTAGACCCTAGACAAAGTGCAAATCGAAGTTTACATGTATGCTTTGTAACATTTCTCGTGTTATACGTTGCTTAAGGTCCTCAATGTCGTTCTGTTTTGTTACATAGATCTTACTCTTGAGATATCCCCACAGAAAAAGGTACAACAACTTGACAAAGCATCAAGGGTACTAAGATTCGGAGATCTCGCCGACCATTGAATATGACCTCTTCTTCCAATCCATCTATTGCGAAAAACTTCGTCTACATATCTACGAATGATCGCAGCATAATGAGGTGGAGCTCCGTCCTGTTGATACCATATTCGTTCATCAGGTAAATCAGAATCTAAGGGTTTTGGAAATAAAGTGGCTAACGCTTTCATGAGGTCGTCTTGAAGAAACGTAAGATATTCAATCAAGATTACCATCGAAGAATACTGGTCCTACAATCTGATCACCTAGTATTCCAACTCATACATTGACTTTTTGCGGGAACTGAGTATAAGTTTCTCGCTGCCAATGAGGGTTATGGTCAGCCCAATAACGACAATTTTGACGATTAACATTAACAATAATGATTAACAAAAATAATTAATGCTAATGAAATCTGGTTATTGTCGATCAGGATCATCATTTGCTCGTAAAATTCGATTCGGCGGTCCGGGTCATCTTCCGTTAATTCTTGATGTGCCTGCATCTTGTAAGGATACAGCTTGGCTGACCTAAGAATTTTCAGGACAGTAGTATGACTAATCTCTTGGCACGGGCCAGTTGCCTGGCTGGAGTAATCTTATTGTCTTGAAGAGTTAATATTAATTAGAAGAATTTAGCAGTGGGATATCGCTGTCTGGGTACAACCCTGACATCACCCAAATTATTGTATTGGGTATCAATTTTGCTTATAATACCTTTGCAAGTGGGTGATATATCCGGATGCTCTTCTGGAATTAGCTGAGCAACTTCAAGCTGATTACGTCTTCTGTTACCATAACCGAACATCATCAGATCTCTATACGAAGATTTTCGGTTAAATACAGCATTTTAGGCATAGGCCGCACTACGGCTAAACAGCCGCGGAGTTAATTATGTGATTTTGTGAGTCAAATTAATACTAGCGGTATCACTTGCGGTTTTTTCCCGCGACTGATTTTGAAACCGCGAATTGTTATAAAAAGGCTCGCGGGTAAAAACCGTTTAAAAAATTGTACTCCATAGAACTTAGTTGGCTCGCACGCACGTTACTGTACTACGGTACTGCTTTAACCGCGATTTTTTAACGTTAACCGCCAGACCACCGCAATGTGGTCTGAAATCCCAAAAAGCTGACCAAAATATGAAGGAATCGTTCAAATATTGTGATTTTTATTGTCTCCTCACTTTTTTTTTGTCGTTGATCAAGAAACTGAATTCAAAATTTCGATATAATTTTTCGAAAAAGATACTTGGGATTGAGGGTTTTAGAAGTCGCTGATCACGAAACTGAATAAAAATCTGATCAACTGTTTAAAAACTTACTGTTTCATGGAATTTTGTTTCTTTGTATTGAGTTTTCAATAAAAAAGAAAATAAATGGAAAACAACATGATATATTAAAATTGTATGTAAAAATGTTTTTTTTTTTGGCTACATTTTCGTGCAAAATTTTCGCTATTTTTTTTTATATATTTATTCCACATTAGTAACATTGGGTGAAATTCCTATATGAATCTTCCATAATAAAAGTATTTTATTTATTGCACGATTTTTTGGATAATTGTCCAATTGGAAGCAAGTATGACTCAATAATCCTATTCTCGTGAATTAAAATTTTATGAACTGTTGTCGGCATATAGTACCAAGAGAACAATTCTTGCAGTGTCAACAGGGTAATTTTTAAATGTATTTATATCAATTTCAACTTGAATATATTACGTGGAAACGCTTATTATATCTTAATCAGCTCCAGTGATTTTGGCAGAAACTTTGGCAGACCACTCAATTGTCATTTTCCGAAAAAAAAATATATTGTTTAAATATAATATTAATTTGTAATTTTTATTTTCAATATAGGCTAGCAATTGTATTAAAAATTCCTGCAGATAAAAATGAAGAAAGAGTGTCGAAAAGAGAAAAATAAGCGAATAAAGTACTTCCGTTGAACCGGCTCCTCCACCATCTTCAAATTCATAAAAAAACTTTTACAAAAATTGATATAAAAGCTAAAGTGCAAATAAGTGCAAGCTAGTTTCTTGCAATATTTTAGAAAAACCTATTTATAACACTGTCCCGGTTCCAGCTTCTTTAACTTTTGTTCTACCTGAAAGAAATTGAGAAATAAAATTCTTCACAATTTTATGAAAATTTAACATTTTTTTTTGCAAGATGTTATTAAAATAAAAGAAATTTAAAAACACAGTTAAATTTTACATACCTTCATAAGAAGAATCATTTTTTTTGTGCTGAAAACGATCAATTGTAAGGTATAATATAAATTATTTCACTCAGCACTGTTTTACGAACACTCGAACAAATTTTTTTTTTCTTTTGAGTTACAACCCTGTGTGAGTTTTAGCCTGCTTGCCTATATTTTTCCATTCCGCTCTATCATTCGTTGCTTTTTTCCAATTTCTCATTCCGAGTGTTTTGAGATCTTCCATCACTCCATCTATCCATCTTTTTCTAGGTCTTCCTCTTAATCTGCTTTGCATTGTTTTCCAGTCTGTTATTATCTTCGTTAACCTTGTGTGTTCCATTCTCTCTACATGTTCCAGCCATCTGATATTTTGTGCCGTTATAAATCGTACAATATCCGCATTATTTATAAAGATGTTCTGTTCATGGTTCATACGAATTCTGAACGTTCCCTTTTCTTCCTGTATCGGGCCAAACACTTTCCTTAGAATTTTTCGTTCGAAAATTCTAAGATTGGTCTCGTTGTTCCTCGATAAAGACCACGTTTCGCAGCCGTATGTAACCACAGGTCTAATTATTGTTTTATATATTCTTAGTTTAGATGCGCTGTTTAGCAGTCTAGACGTCAGTAGTTTTTTATACATATAATAACCTCTGTTTCCTGCTACTATCCTGCTCTTGATCTCTTCGCTTGTTTGATTTTGTGTGTTCAATTGTGCGCCAAGATAACAGAAGTTGTTGACGCAATCGAAGTTGTAGCCTGTCTATGTTCTATGGTTGTAGGTTGTTGTTATTTCCTCTTGCTACTTGAACAAATAATAACGTGCAAAAAATATCCCATTTTGAACTTATATCCAGAATCAGGTACACCCACATAAGCCTTTTTAACCCTCATATCGACAGCACAGGACCCTACTTTATCCATTAAAAAATATAATCTTTACTTTTTGAATTTTGGCCAGCTTTTTGGGATTTCAGACCACTGTGCGCCGTGAAGAGTGGCAATTGTAATCATGTCGTCGACCGAGTCGAACTCTGTTTCAAACAAACAATATAACAGTTTATCAAAAAAATCATAGTGGAAGTATGGAAAATACCAGCTTTGTATGACACTACTTTGCGAAATGTTGTATCCATGAAAGTAATGTGTCTACGCACAATTTGCAAAATTTTATCGAAACTGTCTACTGTCATGCGATACTTATTAAAAAAGTTCTATGGTTGTTGTCTTAAATCTTGATATTATTATGGAAGAAACCATTCTTAAATCTACGGCTAGTGAGTGGATGATCTCAATATTTGCGAAATTGGCGTTGACCACTTCTTTTTCTATTTCTTAGTATTAGATCAACCATGCATACTGCTTTCTTGAAATCCATCTTCAACTGTGAAAAGTGCAGGCAGTTTCGCGGTTTTTAATCTAAAGTGTGCTCCTCGTGCGGTTTCGCGGTTATAAAATATTAGAGTTCGCAAATATCATGATATTTATTCAAATATCCAATTATCTGATATATATATATACAGAGAAAAAAGAGGTTATGAAAACAACAGATTGAAGGAGAAAGAAGAGGACTTCAACAAAAACAACACACGAAATTTTTACAGAATATTCAGGGAAAATATGACAGGATATCAACCACCGAGCTTATGCTTCAAGAGGCAAGACGGATTATTGGAGACAAGCCCTAAAAACTGTGAAATATTAGCACAATACTTTGACACACTACTCAACTGTGAAAAACCAACACAGAAACTACAGTTCGAAAAGCCAGAACCTAACCTGGATTCAAAACTCCCTACACTCGAAGAAATTGTGAACATAATAAAATCACTGAAAAATAACAGAGCACCTGAAGAAGATGGACTGATTTCGGAAATCTGGAAGCTAGACCATGAAAACATTACACCTAAAATACACAGAATCATCGAAAACATCTGGGAAGCCGGAAAAATACAAGAAGAATGGAAGTTAGCCCTAATACACCCCCTCCACAAGAAAGGAGACAAAACGGACCCTAATAACTACCGAGGAATATCATTACTACCTGTGACGTACAAAATTCTGTCCAAATCCCTGTTAAATCGGCTAGAACCTCAGATAGACCCACAGATAGGAGAATACCAAGGAGGGTTCAGGAAAGGAAGATCATGCAGTGAACAGATCTGGTGTTTGTGAACAATACTAACAACTAGAAAGGCCAGGAACACCACATTAATATTCCATGACTTCAAGAAGGCCTACGACTCCATAGATAGAAAAAACACTCTTAAACACATTGGAATAAATGAAGGTGGACAAAAAGACCAGAAATCTTATTCAAGAAACACTAACAAATACCACATCAAAATTGAAGTTCATGGGAGAGGTCTCGGAACCATTTGCAATCAAGACAAGAGTGAGACAGGGAGATGGCCTCTCACCCATTTTATTCAATTTAGTTTTAGAGAAAATAATTATGACATAGGAAAAAGGAGTCAGTGGGGTAAAGATGGGGAGACACAAGGATAGAATCGTCAACACAAAATGTTTGGCATTCGCTGATGATATAGCCATCATAACAAATAGTAGAAAAGAAGCCAAAGAGCTCTAGAGATACTCCACGAAATCTCATCCAAAGCAGGGCTACAAATCTCCTACGAAAAAACACAGCACATGGACACAAAATCCACAGACAGCACCCACTGATAACTATGTATGGAGAGACAAGACAAGTAGACAGTTTCAAATACCTGGGAGAGATTATACAGAAAACAGGACTGAACACAAAATTCAATGTAGAAAGGATAAAAAAACTACAACAAGCATACAGACTTGGAACATGGAACCACTACAACAAAAGGTGTATCTCTATCAACGCTAAATTAAGACACTACAATACACTAGTTCTACCAGTCAATCAACAAGTTCTTTTCTCATTTTTGTAACATTTGCTGCATTAGCTGTCACACAACTACGTACCTTAACGCCAAACTGTGTTTCAGCCCGTGAAATTCCCTCTAAAGCTACTTCTTTTAAGTATTCAGAATTATGCGACTTGCCAGAAGTATCTACTGTATCGACTAAGATCGATTCTCCATTTTGTGTAATGATAGAACGGTATGCGAGAGGTTCGTTACGAATATTTCTCCATCCATCCGACGTCATTGAAACTGTACTTCCTTCCACGGTTTGTTTGCATTCTTGTATTACGTCCATGTATACTCAATCCAAAATAGGACCCCCGATTTGACGTCTGGATGGTGGTTTGTATCCTGTTCTGAGAACACCACACAATTTTTCGTTTTCCACATGAACAAATGGAGTATTTGTTGCATAAAAATACTTTCCGATTTGTTTCTCAATCTGTCTTGCATATGCTTCAGAAGTTTTAATCACTTCAGCATCCTCAACCACTTTTAGAGCACATCTTAACCTCTTAGGTTCATTAAAGGTTTCTCTAGTTTCAGTTTCTGTTTCTAGAATATAAAACATATTTCAGTTTCAGTTTTATGTTTTACACAAGGTTTACTTAATGATCAGTTTAATATGCAATATAAAATAATAAAAGACAACAAATACAAAGAAAAAATTAAAAATAAAACGATATATATTTTAGGATAGGTAGGAAATAGGAAAAACTTACGACAAAAGTTAAAAAATCTATGTAATGATCATTCAGTTTTATGTAAATTTATTTTCTCTATTTCTTAAAATATTAATGTCATGATATCCAATTTCCCATCTTGCACTAAGCTGGAAACTTACCTTCGATTATAGCTTCTTCTGATTGTGTAACCAATCCCTTTAATTTAGAAGTTGAGGGTTGGTTTTCAATTCTACAAGATGCGATATGCTTTTCCATTCTACTGGGAATTCCTTGTAGTTCTTTAAAACACCTTTTACATCTAGCCCAGTTCCCAGAATTACTGGGCTTGTTAATTAACTCAAAATGAAACTAAATTGAATTTTTTTGTTTTTGGCATTTTGCTTTTGGCAAATTTTTATTTGATAAAACAAGCAGCAAAATATTTCTCTGATCAATCAGAAATCGGAATTAAATAGAAATGTCAGCCGCAAAGAATAAAAGAAGAGGTGGTTCGGCTTCCAGGTATTGGAAAGAGGAGGGATTACCACATTGTAAGCAGCGTATTACGCTGTTGCCGACGCAGCGTGCCACGTGGCCATATAAATAATATTGATACATATGAGGATTTTTATAGCATAAATATCATGATATTTATCAAGACATATATCAGGATATTTATCGCTGATATATATCCTACCAACCCTGTAAAACATACATACTGTAACAGATTTTTACGGCTGTCGCCGTCTCTCTGTCTCCAGTTTCCAATTTTGTCTATCGTAACAAGTTTTCTCTTCTAAAATCTTTCGTCTGTCTGTCTGTCTGTCTGTCAATACCTTTTTGCTCAGGAACGCGTAGAGGTAACAAGTTGAAATTTGTATCAAATACTCGGGTCTGCGGTCTCTTTCAGCTGTGAAAAAATCAAACTTGTAAGTCAACGCGATCAAAAGATATGACCGTTTATGTCGCATATTTTGCGATTTCACAAGGGAATCAAAACCTAGAATACTTCCCGTTGACCTAGAATCATGAAATTTGGCAAAAAGCGGTGTCTTACAGCGCATGTAAAGGGAAAAATCTGAGAACCGTAAATATGAAGTTTAATTACAAGAAAAATGCGAATTTACTATTAGAAACTTATATATATATATATATATATATATATATATATATATGTATATATATATATATATATATATATATATATATATATATATATATATATATATATATATATATATATATATATATATATATATATATATATATAGTTATTTCCCAAATTGATATTTTTTCAGCGATCGCCCCCTGAATTTTTAGTTTAAGATATAAAAAAAAGTTATCCAATACAATTAAGCTCTTAATTTCTTGATTAAACCGTGCCGGAATCATGTTACTTTTACCATTTAAATAACATGGGATTATTTGACTTTTTACTTTTAATTTTTTTTCTCAGAAACAAATGGATGAAAAGATTTAAGATCAAATTATTACGTAAAATTTAACGCTCTACAAAAAAGGTCTCTAATGAATTTTCGATTAAATCACTCCTTTAAAAGTTATTCAACATTTAACTTTAAAAATCATCATCATCAATCTCATTTAACAATAAAAATTATTATCATTAGAGCGCCAGTGATTATTTTTATGAATTTTATGGCTTGAACTGAAAATTAAACAAAAAAATTTTTTAGAAAAGAAGAAAGAAGATGAAAGTTGAGAAAGAAAAAACCCTACTAACAAGTTTGTGCGGAACCCTCGGTGCGCGAGTCACAACTCGCACTTGGCCGGTTTTTTTTGTATGTCCAAACCATACTAGTTGTCTTCTTTCGGTTTCGTCTAATACAGTCTGTTCCTTGCACATCATTTCCCATATTCTCGTGTTACATACCCTCTCCAGTCTGAATTTTCGGTAACTCCTTCTTAAGAAATCCATTTCAGTTGCTAGAAATTCTTGTTTATTCTTTTTGCTCACATCCCATACTTCTGCCCAATAAATCATCACGCTCTCCACTATGCTTTTGTAAATTCTCCTTTTTGTTTCCCTTCTGATTTCTTTCTCCCAAAGGAGTGATTTTAATGCTCCAATGGGTTTCCCACCTTTGATAATCCGTTCCATAATTTCGTCATTGCTGTTGGCCTGTTTCTTTAGGATAACTCAAAGGTAGTTACTCTGGTCTGCTCCTTTTATTATTCCAGATTCCATGTGTAGGTCGTTACGCTCGTTGTTACCGACTAACAGATTTTCACACTTACTCATATTCATGGTCAGTACAGCTTTTCCATATTCTTCCTGGAGTTTTTTAATCATGTAACTTAAATCGTCTTCGTCCTCCGCAAAAACAACTTGGTCGTCCGCGAAATATAGACTATATCTCATCTCCCACTCTTAGTCCCATATTCTTACATTTATTCGTCCACCCTTGTAGGGCTCTGTCTAAATAAATATTAAATAGAGTGGGGTGATAAGCAGCATCTTTGCCTTAGGCCTTTGGTTGTGATGAATGCCTCTGTTATTGTGTTGCCAACTTTTATTTGAGCAGAATTATTTTTGTAGTACTCTCGTACTCTCTAGGCGTTTATTAGACTAAGCCTTATACTAAGTTGTTGCATAGTTTTCCATAGTTGTATTACGGGGACGCTATAGTAGGCTTTTTCAAGGTCGATGAGAGTAATTTGTGTTTAAGAGCAATGTGTGTGCTTTGAAAATATTCAAGAAATAAATAATGTATTGTATTCCTTGCGAAGAGATCTTCCAAACGACTTACCTTTACATTTGAAAAAGAAGGTAAGACGTGGCTGGGCACTTCCGAAAACAGATAAACAAATAGCATATAGATAGAAATGAGGGCAATAAAAAACAATACGTAACGTGTTTTGGGATTTTTTGCAACAATCGCCTATATCTTTATGAATTTTATTTCAGTTAAAGTTTCCACACTATATCATCGTTTCTATTTAATCTAATATAATAATAAGAGAAACTTACACATAAAAATCCCGTCCAAGCTGTTAAGGATACAATCATCTGTAAACTTAATGTATCTGTAAATACAAGACACTTCAACATCATCAATACATTCAATCTGATGTGCGCAAAGGAACACAACATTTCCCATTTGAAAATCTGATTAAAACAGTCGACTAAATTGCAAATTGTAAGGTGTAATTTGCAAATGACTAAAATTTTTGCTCCAATCTCCAGTTTGCATAAAACCAATGCTCTTGGCGATTCCAAATCTTTCATTCATTCAACATTCCGTTAACTAAACCGAGTCGCGATTTGTTCGAATACACTATGAAACACTTCAAACCACAGATTAGGAAGATGGAATAGATTTGCAAATAGAAACTGAAGTTATAACCATAATAATTCCGCACGAAAAAAGCCTTCCGCACGTAAGAATCGATGAAGAAAAATGTAAAGGTAAGCAAATTTAAAACAGCAAATTTTACTGTAACTCCTTGACTCCGTTCCTTAACAAAGACGTATCAATTATGTCAAACGTGTTGAATAGTAGTTGGAAATTTCTACCCGAAGATTTTAAAATCGTGAGCAATGTTGAAGATGTACTGACAAAGTTAGCGAATGTCTTAAAATGTCTCGTTAAATTTATTACGGAATTAATATATGCTTTGTAAACCCACACGGTAAAAGCGCATAGATTGACCAAAATTGCGATGATAAATTTGATTTTGCTCGATCTAAATGCATTGGACAATTTGTCAAACTTCGGAAGCAAACCGACAAACAGCAGAAATTTAACACAGGAGACAGATCTACCACCACAGACATTTTACCGACGAATAAACCATTCAATTACTAAAGAACTATACATTTGGAACAATTACTTGCTTGTTTTACTAAAATTAGTTTTAATAATTTGTTAAGTATAAGTAATGGCAAATAATTGCCATTTATATACACTATATGTATATGTATATACACACTATATGTATATAATATCCTATTATCCCGTTCAACGATCTCCCCATAATCGGCGGGCAAACATCAAGCAGAAACTGCTATGAAGACTAAACGCACAAGCACCCACATTTATTACAATGATGGCGTCTACTTCAATAATTATTAATACCTAGTCCGTTAGAACCAAAAACAAGTGTTAATAATTTCCACAGTAGATGCTCAATTGTTTCAATCCAAGTTTTTCTGGAAATTCTCTGGAATTAGCTGTAAGCGAGAGTTTTACTGTTTTTCTTGTAAACTGGCAAAACGGCCGAATAATTGCTCTAACTTATGATTAGTACGGTGTTTGAATAAAGGGTAAACACATAAATAGTTATGACGTCAACGGACTGCAATGTGTTAAATGTATGTAAAACTCATATTGTTAACTCTTTGCTGCTGAACTATAATACATGTAAGGAGTTATATAAGAAGGTATCGGTGAATACAAGAAATGAGGAAATCTCTGCCAAAAATTAATAAATCTGTTATTTATAAAATATCTAGCTACATTACCATTAAATATAATATGTTGCCTAATGAATTGAAAACCCTAGTTTGTAATAAAAAAAACTGTAAAAAGAAAACAAAATTAATTAAATTACAAATTAAATTGCGAATGTAGATTATAGTAGTTTATGATACAAGTGTGTGAAGAAGGGCTTTTCTACATGAGTTGCGAAGTTTAAAGTACGAGCCACAAGGCAAGTGGTTTAATCGCAATGAGTGAACAAAAGCCTTTCACACACGTGTGTTATACATTATTTTATCTACGAAACATGTTAAAATACTGTTGAATCTACAAAAAAAATTGTTTGTTACCGATAATATTGAAAAATTGTAATTTTGACAGACAGAATACTTCAAATCACTGACACAATAAAGTTAGAAGTTTCAGCGCCTCCGTGGAAAAAATTGCTAACTAGTAAAAACGCACAGTGGCGGGAACACTATTTGGTCGTTGTCGATGTAATCTAGGTTAACCTGAATTTAATCTAGATTAGGTTATGGTTAGGTTAAGTTATATTAGAACCAGATAATTCCACGCTGAGAGGCCGAGACTTCTTGATTCAAAATATGATAAATTAATTCAATTTTAATATACGTCAGAAAATTTATTTTCACTAGGTCTATGTTTTTTGTTTAGTGACGCTAGTTGTTGCTATAGTAACAACAAACAGAAATCGTTTAATAATGAAACTTCATTTGATTTACATTGGACTATTACGCACAATTTGGTTACTTTTACACACGTTTACAATAATGGAATCCTTCACTTACAATAATGCGTTTATTAATATGTACATTTTGTTGTGTGAGTAGATTAAATATTTTTATAAACTTAATAAAGTCGGTAAAAATAAAAATATATTTATAAATTCAGGCTGTGTTCCGTCTTTATTAAATTTATATAATTATCCATAATATAGTATGGTTTCAATAAATTCTTAATATTTTTAACTTGTTCTTAGGTTTTCGTGATTTTTCGAGCTATATTCAAATATGGCTCGCAGCATTTAGTGCTTTTAAACACAATTACTACCGACGATTTATGTACACCTATACATACCGCAACCGGTCAAATGACCTGTATTTGAAATAATAATATTGTAAGTTGTTTCTTGAATATGAAACAATGCTTCTATCTGTTGCTGTTTCTGGTACATCTTTTTCCTCGCGCGTTTTTTAGGGTTCCGTACCGAAAACGGAACCCTTATAGGATCACCCTGTTGTCCGTCTGTCTGTCTGTCTGTCTTTCAAGACCATTTTTCTCAGGAACGCGTAGAGGTAACAAGTTGAAATTTGTATCAAATACTAGGGTCTGTGGTCTCTTTCAGCTGTGAAAAATCAAACTTGTAAGTCAACGCGATCAAAAGATATGACCGTTTATGTCGCATATTTTGCGATTTCACAAGGGAATCAAAACCTATAGGGTACTTCCCGTTGACCTAGAATCATGAAATTTGGCAATAAGCGGTGTCTTACAGCACATGTAAAGGGAAAAATCTTAAAACCGTAAATATTTAGTTTAATTACAAGAAAAATGCGAATTTACTATTAGAAACTTATGAAAATACACTAATGTTGTCGTAGTGGTATTGTTAGGCTCCGGAAGCATATGGGTTGCATACAGTTAGGTCCTACTCGGTTAGGTCCGAAGGTTAAAAAGTATGTGTTGGCACCAAGCTGTTTATTCTGAATTTTCTTTGTTTATATTCGTTATGCATTTCATCACGTACGCTCTATATACATAATATATACAGGGTATATATTATGTCTAAATTTTGCTTGTTTATAACCGACATGCGACATACTCAAGTCCCGTAACATCCTGTATATATTATATTTCGTCTAATTTTTCTTTATAATCTACATATACTTAAATCACATACGCCCTATACTTTTTGGTAATTAATTGCCCAAAAAGCAGTCAACTGAACAACTGAATGTTAAGAGTATTGAAATAGATCTAGAAATAGTTAATATATTAGTTTATATTAGATCTAGAAATAGTTAGTTGTTAATATAAGTTAGTGAATATGTGTAATACTAAAATAAAGTTTTCTTTTTATGAGTTTAAAAATATTCGCGTTATTTTAAAAAAAATACCCAGTATACCTGTATACGGGGTATATAGGTATACAGGCAAAATTGAGCAGTAAAAACAAATAGTGAAGTTCCAGAACCCCTAAACACTCATAGTGAATGGGGGATATATGGTAATAAAATATAGGGCAGAATTCCATCGTACGACAGCGACTTCTTGAGGGTATGCTTGCAGCGGTACTAAGATGGTCGTAATTTCAGGAGGGCCACTTGTCAAGTTAACTGAATGTGCTTGCTACGTCCTCCACAAAAAAAAGATACCTTACTTACAAGTTTGTACGGAACCCTCGGTGCGCGAGTCACAACTCGCACTTGGCCGGTTTTTTTTTCATAGTCAGTGGCAAGTTTTTCTAGTTGAAATAAAAATTGCTGCCTCCATAGTTTCTCTCCAGTTGTATCATTATTCAAAATCCATGCATCCATGCAGCGTAAGTTGCTGTTGCACTGTTGGACTATATCAAACAAAAAAATATGACACGAGTAATGTTTTAGAAGGCAAATCTTCTAATAAATAGCTATTTGGAGATTAGCGCAAAACTACATGCATTTTGTGGGCTGTGATCGCATATATTAAGTGGCACAATGAGGTCAAATGACCGGTGGCGGACGATAAGGACAATATACATACATTTCTTGGTAAATGGCAAACAAAAAAAGTTGTGAATACTGACAAGTTGTTTACACATATATTTAAGGAAAAGGCGTGAATTCATTTGACGATACAATGAAGTTAACTTCATTAATTTTTAAACTATAGTTTAAAAACGGTCATTTTACCGGTCGTGGTAGTAATAGTGTTAAAGTCGTAGGTGGCAACACTGACGTACATATTTATGCCGGGACGTTAGCTGATTGAAAACGGACAGTTTGCAGTGTAGTGCAATTGTTAAGCAAGTCGACGAGAGTTCGTGCCGATACAATAATGTCGTTGTACGATCGGCTGGACAACGCGTTTACTAAATGTCCCAAGGATTCCTTGTCAATGCAGGCAATACAAAAATGTCATATGAATTTTGAGTGTCTTTAAGAATTAAGTACAAAAAGGATCCGCAGTTTACTAAGGAATATTAAGTGCCAAGCCTTTTTCTCACCTTTTCAGATGTCGCAAAACCCTTTCCATTTGGTATACGGACCCAGATGAAGTCGGATCGTATGTCATCATTGCTTGTGCTGCAATGTATAACACTACGCCCGGATCTTGCACAGGGTAGAGAAATACCCTACGATACATATTGTCCATATATTAAAGATGACATCACCGGAAGGACGTGCTCAATTTGTGGACTTCATTTTGCCTCAAAATCTTCCATGAACAACCATCGCAAAAACGTGCATGGTGGTACAGTAGACGTGCCTCGCGTGCGACCTCTGGGGCTTGGGTACCTTTAAGGAATCAGTACAAAAAGAATCCGCAGTTCTCCAAGGAATATTCTGTACTAAGGCTTTTTGCCGTACCTTTCAGATGTCGCAAAAACCTTTTCCGGTTGATATACGGCCCCAGATGAAGTCGGATCGGAAATATTTCCATCATTGCTTTTGCAGCAATGTATAACACTATGCCCGGATATTTCACAGGATAGAGAAATACCCTACGATTCATATTGTCCATCTATTAAAGACGACATCACCGGAAGGACGTGCTCAATTTACTACGTGAATTACTACGTGAAAACTAGAAGGCGTGGGGGGGGGGGGGTCTTTACATATGCTACGGGTGGTCACGGAGGTTGGGGGAGGGTCAAATATGTATGAAATGAGTAACGTAGTATGGGTACGTTCCCTAGGTCCGACCCTCAATTTGAAAGTAAAATGTAAAAACCCTTTCCGTTTGATATACGGACCCAGATGAAGTCGGATCGGAAATTTTTCCTTGTGCTGCAATGTATAACACTACGCCCGGATCTTTCACAGGGTAGAGAAATACTATACGATTCAATTCAAATTGCTCAATTTGTGGACTTTATTTTGTCTCAAAAACTTCCATGAACAACCATCGCAAAAACGAGCATGGTGGTGCAGTGGACGTGCCTCGCGTGCGACCTCTGCGGGTTCCCTCCAGGAGACCACAGGAGGTCTTGTGTGTCGTGAAGGAAGGCGTGGAGTGGTTAGACGTCGAGGCCGCAGATGAAGAGAAAGTAATCACGTCTGGGGAAACTCCTGATGCTACCGCCCCCGTGATCTACCATGTGTCCGAGTGGATTGCTGCTGGGAACGTGTTCGTTGGAGATTAAAAACAAATGCGAATAAGAGAAGAAAAAAGACTTTTGTTTTTTAAATCCGTTTCCAGTTGCAATCACTCATCAAGCGCCGTAGTATCAAAAAGAAATATGAATTATTATACTTATTATTTACACTTTCTGCAAAAAAATATTTAAAACCGTATTTATGAATAACTACGTGAAAACTAGAAGGGGTGGGGGGGTCTTTACATATGCTACGGGTGGTCACCGAGGTAGGGGGGAGGGTAAAAATTGTAAAAAATGGGTAACGTAGTATGGGTACGTTTCTTTAGTCCGACCCTCATTTTGAAAGTAAAATGTTTGACTGAGTACTAGTAATATTCAATTTTGCCTTATAAAGCCATCCGACAGACACTTAGATGTTTGTCCTATATACGTTTCATTACTTAATAAAGACGGAACAAAGCTTGAATATATAAATATACTCAACCTTTCCGGAACTCTATAATACTAATGAGTCTTTTTAGGACTACCAAAAACAAATCTCTTATGAAATTTGTCAGTTATTCTATAGCTTTCAGTCCACCTTCGTGGCACTCAACAAAAACCATAAGAATAACATTGAGTTTTAAGATCATGTCTTTCCGATACCTTGAGTGGATAGCCATCTGTGGACGCGTTTCGAGATCTATCTCTCATCAGCACAGCTCTGCTTCCATGAACAATATTTTGTAAATCACTCACTTGAAAACCCATGTGGTGTTGGGGTTAGATGTTTTTAATTTTGACATTTTGTGAGAGAGACATGAACTTAGCAGGTTATTGATATAAATGATAAATTTTGAATTGGTAAAACCATA
This sequence comes from Phosphuga atrata, assembly GCA_944588485.1. Taxonomy (NCBI): domain Eukaryota; kingdom Metazoa; phylum Arthropoda; class Insecta; order Coleoptera; family Silphidae; genus Phosphuga; species Phosphuga atrata. The sequence goes on along the minus strand of OX155900.1, from coordinate 48,696,699 downwards.
CAACATTATAGATAATCAGATAAACTTAATAAAGACGGAACAAAGCTTGAATATATAAATATACTCAACCTTTCCGGAACTCTATAATACTAATGAGTCTTTTTAGGACTACCAAAAACAAATCTCTTATGAAATTTGTCAGTTATTCTATAGCTTTCAGTCCACCTTCGTGGCACTCAACAAAAACCATAAGAATAACATTGAGTTTTATGATCATGTCTTTCCGATACCTTGAGTGGATAGCCATCTGTGGACGCGTTTCGAGATCTATCTCTCATCATCACAGCTCTGCTTCCATGAACAATATTTTGTAAATCACTCACTTGAAAACCCATGTGGTGTTGGGGTTCGCTGTCTGAATCTGAAGATTCTAATAGTTTTTTCTGTTTGACCACATTTTTGTTTTTAATTGGACAGCTTGTTTGTTTCTTTGATTTTTTTTTTATTCTTCTGAATCTTAATGCAGTCTGAACTATTTACAATGATTGCAAGCTGTCTACCTCGTGTTTTAACTACTGCTTTTGCACTACTTTTTGGAATTGGCGAAATAACGTTCTCCAACAATTTCTCTGGTGTGGGGTCAAAATTGACATCACTTGAAGAATGGGATGAAAATGAATGCGCAGGGTGTGGGGAAAATTATTTTAAAACCAATAAGAACGATGACTGGATCAAATGTGTGATATCTAGTCGTTGGCTTCACAATGAATGCTCAAAATTCGAAAATTTCTGCGATTTCTGCGGAAAATAAAAAAAAAGTAAAATCTAAATTTGTTTATACTTTTGTATTATTATTCTTAATATTATTATTCTGTTTTAAGTTCTAAGAAACATGTTGCGTTATTTTTTCCTCGGTCGGTCTCACCTGTAGTTGGTGGTCGGTCTAACCCGGACATACGGGTGAGATCGACCAGTTGTAATGTTTGTACTTTTCATTCAAATAAAAAAAAACTGTTTGTATGATATAATACATTATTATTTATATATTCTATAAACCCTTTAGGCAATGCTTTAACGGTAAGAAAAAAAAATATCTCAGAAACCAAAAAAGTTATGTCTTTTTCCAAAAAGTGGTCGCACTCTCCCGGACTTACGTAAGAGAATAAAAAATATATTCCCATAATAGGTTCCCTATATATATATATATATATATATATATTTGTATATATATATATATATATATATATGTATATATATATATATATATATATATATATATATATATATATGAGCCGTTTATTTTGAAAGTGGCCTAAGTCCATTTTTCAAAAATATTGAGTTAGCTACCTTAATAGTTAGGTTTTTACTTGATCTTTTTATACTGAAGTAACTTGTTTCTAAAATATTTAAATTCATTAAGATTTTGTAATAACAAAATTTGCTGGGTTAATGAAGTGATGAAAAAGTTTATTTTGAAAGTGGCGTAAGTCCCATTGAGAGAGTTTCAAACCGATGTGATGCCGTAGCGAAGTTTATGTGATCTCGTAAGCTTTATGTTTAATTATTAAAGTAGCAGCTGAATTATCAATCTGCAATGAATTTATTATAAACAATTTAATTTCAAATTTCATTTACGATTTGCTAATGGATTATTATGGGTCTCCTGATATACCATTATAATTTTCAGAAATTCGTTAATAATTTGTTTATAATTAATTTGTATTAACAATATTTAATTGTATTGAACTGTATGGGAATATGGATATATTAAAATATCCCAGAAGAAACCCCAGGAGAATTTCAATGTCAAAATAAAAAAACTACAAAAAAATACGAGACCAGTCACAAACCCCAAATACAAGGAATTTTGGTATACCACCTTTGTATACCACATTGTATACCACCTGCCCACAATAATTATTTTATATCCCTCCCGCATACACAAACTGGAGAAGACTGAATAATAATTAATAAAACAATATTAATATTAATGTAAAAATTATTTAACAACTATTATTTATTATTCTTGATTTTATAACATAAAAGTGTATACATTTATCTTTATTTCAAGGAAAATTTATTTTATGTATGGATGGACTTGTGCCTTCTTAAGAATTGGAAACGTGATTTCATTGATTTTGAAAGTGGCCCAAGTCCATTTACAGCCATGAAAAACATATTATTTCTTAAATAACGTTATATATGCAAATTCGGCTGATAAATTTGACACCCTTAGAAACACCAAAACATTATTCTACTATGTTATCTGTTACCCATATTTTTAAATTTAATCCAATGCAAACCCTTTAATATCTCGATTCGAACATAAATGGGTCACTTTCAAAATAAATGGCTCCTATATAAATATATATATATATATATATATATATATATATATATATATATATATATATATATATATATATATATATATATATATATATCGCTGATGTGCTTTTTTAAACGCCAATCACAAAACTTATACATTTTTTTGAATAAATCTCTTGATTGCTGCGGGAGTAATCTTTCCACAATTGCGTCACTTCTTACAACAATTCTTCGGATGCCTACTCTTGTCTGTTTAGTTTTACATGTCTAGTCTTATCTGTCTGGTCTCTCTGTCTGGAATCCTGGTGCTAATTTTGGATGAGCAACTTGGAATCACATAGTAATTGGCTTGATCATCGTTCGGTGTCAAGCATCAAAACCACAAAACACGAATAAGTTAGTAACTAAGGTCTTTATCATTTGGAAACTCATGGTATTATAAAAATTATAATGTAGGATTAGACGAAATTAGGAATAGATCAAATTATTAATTAGAACAATTCCTTATCATTGATCTTAAGCATCTAAAAATAACCACGAATAAACAAATTTATTTGAAAGAATTGGATTACAATAATTACTTGGGATTTGAAAATTGTATAATGACGATGACGTAAGTGGTGATCAGGTTCACGAAGGTGAAGAGCATGGAGAAGTCGACGCTGAAGAAGCCAGCAGCGGTGAATTTGGGACATCTGGCCGTCGCCTGTTGAGCCAAAATGAAGAGTTTCTCGCGGAGGGACGCATCGTTCGAGTACCGGTAGAGGGCCTTGTAGGCGATCGTGATGGTTTTCTTGCCCTCGTTGCTCACCTGCTCGCACATCGTTGCTACAAAAACACTCTGAGCCTAAAACAGTAAAATGCAATTTAGACCAAAATTAAACAATTATCTCATCAACATGTTTCCTGGATTTTTCCTCGGTTTTTTTCTACTCCCCAGTTCTATATCAAACATTTTATACAGTTTGGAAACTTAAACTGGAATAAAATTCATAACTTCGATATAGGCGATTTTTGGCAAAAAAATCCCGAAACACGTTACGTATTGTTTTCTTGCCCTAATTTCTACGTATATGCTGTTTGTTTATATCATTGGCGAAGTTGCGTTAGATCGATTCTAACATTTTGCAAACAACTTGGTTTATTGGTTGTGACTTGATGGTAAGCTAAACCAGCAACCGGCAATAAGCAAATTTCGTTTTAAATTTTCTGCAAGTAACATTGTGTGTCTAAATCGTTTGAATTAAGTTTCACTAATCTTTTCAGAACGCCTGGAAATATTTCTCGCAATAATGAATTATAATCGATTTGACAAATTAGTTTAAATGAATTAGTATGAAGAAGACATTACATTGAAAACTACAAAATACATTGGAAAACATTCATCGACTTCCTTCAAATTATCTCTTTTGTGTTGGAATGTAATTAACTATTTTTAGCGGGAATCTACTTACAATTAAGTAAACACGCGAAGTGGACAATGATACACGGCTATTGAAATTCCAAATAAACTCCGGGTCGATCATCATCTGAATGGAGAACAGTAAGTTTATGATGACCTTAGACCGAGTTCAGAAACGTGTGCCAGCCGAACATTAAGTCGACTAATTGGACAAATTCCAAAACGCGTTCGTTCAGATTCACCAAATCGTCGATTTTCAAAACTCGTAGATCTTCAATTAACCTCTTCATGCTCCTGATCCTTTTTCGGAGGTGCCTCAAAAGGTTTATTTCCAAAATGATCACAAAGTAAATGTAGTAGAGTTGCATTTGGTCTTGCACTTCAGCGAAGAGAGAGTTTATAGTGAAGGATTGATACCAATAGGTTAGATATAAGATAGCCATGATAAATAGGGTAACCCATAGAGAGAATATTCTATTCTTCTAAGTCCCAAATAAGAAACTTCGAAATTTTCTCTACCACCAAAACTGTTATGTAAATGTTAGCAAGCGCTACCACCAATACATAGCTTGTCAACATCAAACTTCTGAACTGAAACCTATTTACATCTTCCGTCAATTTTGTGTAAATCGAATACAAACATGTTGCAATAAGTACGAAGAAAATCAAGCATGATCTTGTGATTTTCTTTTCAAAACTCTCCGTTTCCTTATTGTAGTGAGGCAGAAGACCAAACCAACTGCCCGAAACTAAAACCACCTTCATATTATCAGCCACCAACATAGTATTTAATTTCAGTTTGAATTAGTGACACTTTCTCGTTTGAATTCATCCACATAACTGAAATATTGTCAATAGTTTTCATCGAAAGCGCAATTAATAAAACAAATAAAAGTCATTTATTAATTAGTTCTGGAAACACAATTTGTGTATTTAACGATCATAATTTGATCGATTTTATTCCTGGCCTTGAAATATCGATACAGGTCTTGTTTGGTATGGTCTTGTCGGAACTTACCTTGTCTGATCTCGTCTTGTCTTGTATGCTCTCGTTTGGTCTATGGTCTTTGAATACTGAAATAACTTACAAGTAAATTGAAACTCCACGAGATCGTAGTGATAAGGGTTTTCTAAGGGTAGTGATACGTCCATACGATGTAAGGATGCAGAGCAAGTCCAAGTACGACCAAAATGTTGATGACGAAACTGAACATTATCGCGCATGGGTGCCATCCAAAATATTCATCAATGACGTCGGTCAAATCCCCAATGAGGCCGTTTAACCTGATTAATTCGTCGACTTGTAAAATTTCCATGCTTGCAATCAAGTCGTTTATGGCGCGAATCCTCAAACTCAGATGGCGCAAAATGTTCACTTGAAAAATACTCACAGTGAAGATGTAAAAGACATGGACCTGGTCTTGCACTACGAATTAGTACGTGTATATGTACGTGATACATAATACCACGTCATTGCATCAAGTTCGGCAAGGCCCAGCAAGATAAATACCGCGGAAATTAATTTCAAAGTTATATAGGATATGTAGATTTTGGTTTTAACACCGAGGTCTAACAACTTGTTGTCGATGAGATTGAAGTGGTTGAGGAACAGTTGGATTTTGGTACAGTTCCAATTGCAAGCACCCGTTAAAGTTAAAATGTTTTTTAACGTACCTAATACCGTCCAAATGACCAATAGAAATACCTGTATTATAGAAACATATTCCAATATATAGCCATGTCTGGTCTTGTCTGTTCTTGTTGGGTCTTGTATGATATTATCTTGTCTTGTCTAGTATTGTCTGATACTGTCTGGTCATAATTCTTACCTGATTCTGTCTATATACTCATGTCTAAAATTTTCTAACCTATTGATAAAAGAAACTTACAATTAGACATCCTTGCCAAGCAGTTAGTAATGCAATTCCTCCCAATCTTAATTTGTCTCCATTTACCAATGAGTTAATTAGAATTAGGATTTTCAAAATGAAGTGGAGAAAGGAAAGCAACATTTTCCATTGAAAAACCTTGTTAAAACAGTCGACCAAATTGCAAATTGCGTGGTGTAGTTGAGAAATGTTCAAAATATCTGCATCAATCTCTAGTTTACAAAACACCAGCTTATTAGGCGATACTAAATCTTCAAACATTCCGTTAACTAGGACTAGTCGCGAATTAATCGCATGTAGTATAAAACACTTCAAAGCACTAATTAGTAAGATTAAATACAAATGCAAGTAGATAATAAATTGGTTAATAAAATACTTCGGCTTCAAATCCCTCCGTAAATACGTATTCCAGAGGTATACTGAAATGGCCAGAAAATTTAAAAACGCAAATTTAACTGTTACGTACTTCAAAACAGGAATCTTGATTGCGTTTCTCAACAAACACATATCAATCGTGTTAAAAGTGTCGAACATAAATTGATATCCTTGCAAATTTTCGCCGAAAGATTTCAAAATTGTGTACAAAATTAAAGATGCGCCGACAGTGTTAGCGATTGTCTTTACAATTTTTGGCAAATTAATTGTCATATTGCTATATATTCCGTAAGCCCATACGGCCAAACCGCACAAATTTAGCAAAATTGTGACAGAAGCCGCGATTTTGCTCGATGTAAATCTATTCGATAATTTGTCAAACTTCGGAGTTAAACCCAGGAAACCGCACCAATTCAACAGAAGAGATAGTTCTACTCCCACAGACATTTTACTGACTAATGAACTTACATTTAGAAAAATTACTTACTTATTTTACTAGAATTAGTATGGATACTTAGACAGCCAATAACAAATGACAATCTACATAATGAACTACCAATAATTACAATTTTTGTTTTAATAACCTAATGGTATCTAGTCTTGTCTGGCCTGGTCTGATCTTATCTGATCTTGCCTCGATTTGTCTGGTTTTGTATGGTGTTGTCTGGACTTGTAAAATAATAAATGTATCAGTGAGAGAGGGACTTTGACCTAATGAGGGGAAAACGTGTACCGGTATTCCAATACCAATGGTTATTGATACGAGAAGGGCAAGTGATATCATGCTGCCAATATATAGAAAACCACTTAAATTAGTAGCAAAGAAGCAATCTGAGAAATATGGTAATATATATGTAAAGAAAACATGACAGTCATATACTGATGTCTTTAGTTTTCTTAAGTTTGAATCAGCCGCTCCATGGAAAGACCGAAAATTGATGAAACAGACTAAACGTCAGTTACATAACAGATATTAATTATTTAGATATTATACAATTTGTAAAATTAGTTAATTAAAAATAATTAATGAAATTTTAAATATTCTTTCTCTTATTCTTATAGAGAAACGCAATTTCGTTTTTAATTCTAAAAAACTTAAAAAAAATCGACTAGAAAACATATTACAAAACAAATTTTTTTTTCGGATATTTCAAGTGAAATGGAAAAGCTCAGGTTTGAATTCATCGTAGATTGTAGATTGCAGATATGGTGGTGACGACTTGTACTGCGACCTTTATAGATCTATTGTACACCACCCTCCTCCTCCAAGTGTTGGTGTACTTACCTATTTAGAGCGCCTCCTCTAATTCTGATTCCTTTAGGAATTTCAGCATCTGGGTGGGATTCAAGGCCTGTGTTCAAGCAGTGAGCCCCAAGGTACATCTGTCTCTTGCGGAGTAATGCTCCGCAGTCTTTGAACAGATGTATGGGGTTTCCTCTGCTGAGCCACATAATCTGCATCCGTCATCCTCCTCTAGGACTACGGCCTTGAGATGTTTCCTAAGTCGGCAGTGTCCCGTCAGGGCTCCTGTCAGAATTCTGAGCTTGTTCCTGCTTAGTTTTAGGCAAGCTTTTGTTCTCTTCTGGTTAAAAGATCCCAGCATCACTTTGGATTGCCTTAGCCCTGGAAGTTCTTTCCAGGTTTTCATCCATTTTCTTCTTGTTTCTTCATCTAAACTTGTGTGGATGGTGTTCACACTCATACCGCTAAAGGGTTCCGGACCTATAAAGGGGTTACTGGATCCCTTGTTTGCTAGGTGATCGGCTTCTCCGTTTCCGTCTATACCAGTGTGTCCTGGAACCCAGTATAGCGTTACTTTATTATCCCTGCCAAGCTTGTTCAGCTTCCCCACACAGTCCTATACCATTTTGGATCTGATGGTGTATGAGCTAATGACTTTGATGGCTGCTTGGCTTTCTGACAGGATAGGAATTCGTTTTTTGCGGTAATTCCTGTCGAGTTTAAACTGTGCACATCTTTCGATTGCGTGTACCTCTGCTTGGATGATACTTGGGGATGTTCCAATGGATTCGAAGTATCTGGTACGAGGTCCAAACACTCCTGCACCAGTGCCTTCCTTTGTCTTCGAACCATCTGCATACCACTTGATGGCATTTTGCCCTATGTGGTATGCTGAGGATTCGTCGCTCCAATCGGCTTTAATACTACACATTGCTGTGTAGTTTTTCTTGAAGTGGTATTTGCATACCATTTCGTTTTTTGGTACTTCCAGCTAGGGGATCTTGGCAGCGAGCCTGTTTCGGTCTCTGCTCCCGATTATTTTACCTCTGCCGATTCCTTCCTTGCTGAACCTTAGGATCGCCGATCTGGCAGCGCTTTTTACCACAAGGTGCAGCGGAGTCAGATCCAGCAGCAGCTCCAATGCTGCAGTCGGACACGACCCCATCGCCCCCGTGATGCAGACACACGCCAGTCTTTGAATCTTCTCAAGCTGTTTCCTCATAGGAGCCAGCTTGATTCTTCTTACCCAAGCAACTGCCCCATAAGTGATTGCAGGTCTCACTATCATGGCGTACATCCATCGCAGGATAGTGGGGTTACAACCCCACGTTTTTCCTGACAGATTTCTGCTTACTATTAGGGCACGTTTGGCTTTACCTACCTCTGCCTCAGCGTGTCTATTCCATAGGAGTTTGCTATCTAGTGTGATACCCAGATACCTTATCTCCTGTTGGTATCCTACTGCCTTCCCATCTATGAGTATGGGATGGAGGCAGTTTAGTTTTCTCCTTCTAGTAAATGGTATCACCGTAGTTTTGCTCGGATTGAGTCTCAGTCCCACTGTTTGACACCATCTACTTGTTACTTTGAGGTCTCTCTGAACAATTTCACAGAGCGTTACCTCAAATTTTCCTCTGGCCATTATGACTATGTCATCGGCGTAACCTTGACATTTGATGTCTAGGTTGTTTAGCCTAACCAGTAGTTCATCAACTACCAGGCTCTACATTAGCGGTGATAGTACACCTCCCTGTGGACACCCTCGAGTTGTGGAGATCTTAATAGTATCTCTTCTCACTTGTGTCTCCGCCGTTCTAGTTCTCAGCATTTCTCCCATCCACTTTGAGATAGTGCTGTCTATATTCCTTCTTTCGAGGGCCGCCTTGACAGCCTCGTGTGAGGTGTTGTCAAAAGCTCCCTCTATATCCAAGAAGGCACATATCGGTACTTCCTTTGTCTCTAGTGCTGCTTCTATTTCATTTGTCAGCTGATACAGGGCGGTTTGTGTGGATTTCCCTGCTCTGTAAGCATGCTGACTCTTGTGTAGTGGTGTACCTACTAGCACTGTAGTCCTAAGGTAATTATCATTCACCTTCTCCATTGTCTTTAACATAAAATATGTTAGACTAATGGGTCTAAATGACTTCGGTTGAGTCGTGTCTTTCTTTCCCACCTTCGGTATGAATACCACCTTAGCCCTTCTCCATAGCTCCGGTATATAGAGTATATAAAGATATTTAGAAGATACGGCATTAGTTCTCTCTCTCCCTTTTGTAGGAAGGCAGGAACTAGTCCGTCCACACCTGGGGCCTTAAAAGGCTGGAAAGGGCCGATAGCCCATCCGATTCGGTGTTCCGTACAGATGGACGCTGCTCTCCTCCAGTGGGCCCGACTTGGTTTCCGTGGTTGCATCAAGCCCTCGGTCTCCCTGTATCCTCTACATCCCGGAAAATGGGTTTCCAGTAGGAGGAGATCTCTGCTCTTCATCCTCCGTGAAGGTCCCATCCGGTTTTTTGAGAGTGGTTGTCGTTTCCACTCTATCCTTCGCTAGTGCTCTGTGCAGTCTAGCTGCCACCGGGATGGATTCTATGTTTTCACAGAAGGCCCTAAAGTTTTCCCTTTTTGCCCTTCTGATCTCTTTGTTGTAGGTGGAAAGCACCTCGGAGTATTCTAGCCAATTTCCGTATTGCTTGCCTTTGTTGAAAAGCACGGCACGGTGTAGTGTTTGATACTATCCCGCACTGTCACCTGCTCTAGGTTTTCTTTTAGTTGCGAACTAAACATTGGCCACACAGTTTGTCTGGGGTTTCGAATGGGGTGCTTTCCTCACTCGCTCCTTCCAGCTCAAACTATATGATTCTATGATCTGACATTGAGGGTTTACTTGAAACCCTCCACTTTTTAATTAGTTTAATTACGTTAGCGCTACCTACCGTACCAAAAGTTGGTGTGTTCCCGACGTTATACACAATTAAGTTCTCTTTAATGAGATATTCAAAAAGGTACTCACCTCTCTTATTATTGTCCGTTCTGCCACACAACTCGTTGTGGGCGTTCGCGTCACATCCCAAGATGAGTGGCAGCCTTCTCCTAATACAGTGCTCGACCAGCCTTTGTACCTCCATGGGTGGTATGCTGTTACCATCGCCAGAGAAGTATGCTGATGCAAACACTACTTCGCGGTGGAGGCCCTCGGTCTTGATGAGGACCTGTATCGAAACTAAGTCCCGCGTTAAGAATTCTGAAAGACATAAGTAATTAATGTCCTTCCTTACCATTATGCAAGTTCTAGGGGAGGCCTCACGGCTGTCCCATACCAACTTACATTCCTTGTTGCTGAGGCCCCTGATCTTACCTTCGTAGGTCCAGGGTTCTTGCAGTAGCGCTAGCCCTAGGTGTTGTTTGGTGAACATCCTAGCCATCATAGCCGAGGCTGCCCTGGCATGGTGGATGTTCACCTGGGCTACTTTGGTGCGCCTGGTGGTCATTCTTGGTTTGTGAGAGGAGGCGGCAAGTCCTCCTTTGTCTCCATCTGAACAACATCTACCTCTTCCTCTATAGACATAGCTGGACTGCTCATGTCTTCGAGTGTGAGGTCGAGGTCGTCCTCCCGGTAATCCGGGCTGACTTCCTCGTTCGCGGCCTTGGCCATTATAGGTTCAGCAGAGGGAGTTGCCGCCACCGCTATTCCTTCCACCCCGGAAGTGGCCGTTGTTGCGGTCGTAACTTCGGAGGGAGGGGCCGCTGTGGCTGCCACTACCTCTCCATCCGCTTTTTGTGTGGCGTCGTTCTTCCGCCCATGGACTTTGATCCGCCCAAACCTATAGTAGAGGCCATGGTTGGCCTCCGCTATAGCTCCAGCGGACTCTTCGTCAATTCCCACCCTTAGGAGTTGACCACCATTTTCCACCCGGCCCCCAAGGACCTTCCATTCAGAAATGCTAAGTCCTTTGTTTTGGGCCCTGGGGTAGTTGATGGAGGCCTCCGGGGTTTGGTCCCCGCTCCTAGGTAGGAACACGGTGATAACGTGTGGCTTGGGGATATCATCACCCAATTTCGCCACCAGAGCCCCTCCTTCCCAATGTCTTAGGATAGGCGCTCTTGTCATCAACCATTTTGTCGTCTGTTCATTTGCACAGTCGACAATGACTACTCCTGGTTTGAAGTGTATTCCTTCAAACTGTATCTCGTGAGACCAGCCTACGACTGTCTCCTTCATAATTGCTTGCTCAAGAGCAGGCATGTCCTTCTTACTCAGGGGTATTCCTTGGGTAGTCTCTGGAAATCACACCAACCCTCACCACCTTGACGGCGGTGGCGTAGCTGGTGCTCGGCCCAGAAGTCTTGGGAGGGCAGCTGGGGTAGCTGACTACTCCCATTGCCCCACTTTGGATGTTCCCCTTCTGTGTCTTAGCTGCCTTGTCTTGGGGCCTGATAGAATCAGCCCTTCTTTTGGCAGCTCCTTCTGTTTGTGGTGTAGTTCCCACCATTTTCTGTACTGCTCTCTTCTTAGCTACCTCGGGTTGTAGCCCGTCTGCTAAGAAGCGCAGATACCATCTCACCCCGGCTTCACTGAGACCCTTTCTCAGTGGGTCGTCGAGTCCGCCTGAAATACTTAGGGGTGGCAAGGGATGTGCCCATCTCGTCTTCTTCTTACCTACCTTGGGCTTTGTCTCCTCTTGCTTAGTCGCGGGCTTGGTGGGAGTAACGGTTTTACTGGTCACCTTGCCCTGACTTTTAGAATCCGTTTTGGGAGCGAGTCTCCCTTGGCTTGCTGGCTTGGTGGTATTAACGGTGTTACTGACCATATTGCCCTTGCTTTTTGGCGACAGTCTGGGAGTTGGTCTCTCTCGACTGGTGCCCTCACTCGGATCGTACGGCTCATGGTCGATCTGATCCGCCAATTGTGTGGCGGTTACATCCCGCACACACGGATTGAATTTTTGTTTTTGTTTGGTTTTATTTCTCATTCGAATCCCACGAGTGGCAAGGGAACTAAAGGTCCACCACATCAGAGCCCCGCTTGATAGTGGTAAGGCTGGATATCCTCTGAGGTCGCCAGGTATCAGAGGGGCTCCGTAAGCGATGGCCGGTTGCCCTTGGCCATCAACCAGTCCCTTCGGCACGGGTTGCATGACACCTTGGGATTAAGGGTTTGGAAGTTCTTGGTTGTTCGCCCTCCGTCGAACGCCCCGACCGGAGTTGTTCCAGTCGTGACGTCCAACGGTATGTTGCGAAACTAAGCCCTCACACCGCGACAAGGTGACTTCCAGGTGAGGGTATGAATTCATAGTCAAGGCATTGGCCACCGAGAGAAAAAACTAATGTCATTATTAGTAGATTCATTCTCAATTGAGGTTATAATGTCTATAACCTCAATTGAGACACAAGACTAAGAGATTTTCAATATGACACCTGAATTCGGAAACATTACACGAAAAAAATCATGAAAAGTTAAAAAATATAGCTGCTTTCAAAAAAGTAGAAGCAACTCTAACAAAAAGGGGTACTTTAAGAAGAATTTGGATTACTTTAAACGCATATACTTTGAAAGAATACAAAGATGAAGATGGGAATATACACTTCCATGGATACTTATTAGAAGAACAAGAAAAATATCTCCAAACAAAAACAAATGAGTAACCAAAATCAGAAGTCCATTACAAAAAAGAGATATTTGAAAAATATGTCCTTTAATGGTTCGAAGAATAATGTATTACAATGGATGGAAACCTTTGAAAGTGAATTTACACGGTTCAATATAACCCAAGATATAGATAAAATTGGAATTTTAAGACTGTTTTTAAAAGGCTCATGTCCCAACTGGTACAGTTCAATGCTTATAAAATATACATTGGACTCTGATTGGGGAAAATGGAAGAAAATATTCTATGATACTTATGCAGATAAAGGTTGGACTCCAGTGAAATACGGCATTGAATTTAAGTATATTAATGGTTCTTATTAGAGTATGCTCTAAAAAAAGATTTTTTTTTATTAAAAATAAACAAATCAGTGGACAAGCTCATGTTGATTGATTTAATTGCTGTGGGACTTCCAGATTACATATTTGATAGAATAGACCGAAGCAAATTGAAAGAGACAGAAGATATTTTTAATGAAATAGGAGTTCTACAACACCTAGTGAAAACAAAAAGTTGGGATAAGAAAGAAAAGATGTACCCAGAAAACAAAATGAAAAAGAGAGAAAAACAATAACCATGCAGAATAAGTGAAAAGGATAAGAATGGTGTACGTTACCATGCTGAAGAAAATTGTTGATTTAAGAATAATGCAAGAATAAGTAGAAAAATAATATAAGAATAATACAAGATGAAAACCGACGGGATCACGTTAGAACTGTAAATAATTCAGAATTATAACTAGAATTGAATGTTGCAAATCCAAAAATAAATCATTTAGATCTGGATCAACAATCAGAAATTGATAAGTTGATTGACAAATATAAACCAGTATTTGCTGAAGACAAATATGATGTTGGTACTGTAATAGATTATGAAGCTCATATTGACTTAATGGTAGATAACTACCGTTACAAACATCCATACAGATGCACAATTAAAGATCGACAAGAAATAGAAAACCAAATAGCAAAGCTTTTAAACAAATATATGATTGAAAAATCATACAGCCCTGTCGCAGCTCCAGTAAATTTAGCATATAAAAAAGAAGAGAAACAAAAATCTAGGCTATGTATAGATTTTAGAAAATTAAATTAAATTGTGGTTCCCCAACATTAATTGAGGATTTAATGGTAAAGACTAGGAACTGTAATAGTTATTTACATTAGAGTGCGGAAACGTTGATTTTACAATGCAACAGCTCGTTTGGGGAACGAGCCCGAAGGGCGAATTTTCCATTTGCTGGAGCATTGTAAAATCTTTCCCGCACGAAATTTGTGTAAGATTTTTTGGCCGACAATTATTTTTTAAGAAACCAATAGATTTAGATTATTTACTATATGATTATTAACTATAAACAAACTTTGACATTTTTACAAATTCAGATTTATGAGGTACATAATATGTCATTTTTCCACATGTCAGACGTACAGTAAAATGTAATAAATCACTCTTATTTTCTACATTATCGTGATAAATATGGTGTAAAGTAGCGTTTTCTAAATTACATTTTATTGTCTTATACTTAATTTATTTTGTGTCCCTGAAAGGCTAGAATTTACTGGTCACTTTACCGCATTGTAGACGTACTTTGCAACATTGTGTGTAAAAATCTAGTTTTGCTGGACGTATACACGATGTCAAAGCTAGCTTAACAATTCAGGAGGGCAAAAATATTTTTTCTACTTTAGACATAAATTCAGCATTCTGGTCAATTCCTTTGAAACCACAAGACAGACAAAAAACTGCATTTGTAACTCAAGAAGGTTTTTTAAGGATATGCTCTATTCCTCTCTATCATCACCTTGTCGTTGATCAGAGGGATGGACGTAAGGTTACTGAACCTTACGTCCAGAGAGCGATGCCGGCGGTAGCGTAGCTACTGGTAGGGCCACCCATGCCGGTAAGGTCTCGATGTGACAAAGGCGACGCTAAGAAGATTCCCACGTAGCGTCTGACCCAGAATGGGCGGCTACAGACAGCGTCTGTTCTTCATGTCAGAAGCGGCTGAAACTAACACTCGCCTACCCGCAGCACTAGGAAGTGTGGAGTTTTAATCCTACATCACATTCATATGATAAGAAGAAACCAGAAACGGCCCCGTGTCTCCGGCGAACTACAAGTCTCCAACCAAGGTAGCGGTTGTTACAAGACACAGGTCAGGGGCGCTAAGAATACCCGGAAGACAATAAATACAATAATAATTAATATTCAGCTAAATTTTGTACCGACTTATATCCGACAAACCTATCCGACAATACATTTTCAATGCACTTGCCTCTCATTTGGTTTGAATATAGCCCCAGCTATTGTTCAAAGGATATTGAGCAACATCATAAGAAAACACAAACTCTCGGACTATGTAGTTAATTATATAGATGACATCCTGATTTTTTCAAAAACTTTTGAGGAACATATATCTCATCTCTCAAAACTACTGGAGGCAAAACTAATTGAAGGTTTTAGACTCAAATTCTCTAAATGCACTTTTGAAGAAAATACTGTAAGATACTTGGGTCATATAATAGAAATGAATTCTATCAGACCACTCAAAGATTATTTAGTTGCTGTCAAGAACTTCCCAATCCCAGAGACAAGAAAGTACATACGTCAATTCTTAGGGAAAGTAAATTATCATCATAAATTTGTTCCAAATATTTCAGTTATTCTAGATCCACTACACAATTTATTAAGAAAAGATGTGAAATTTATCTGGTCAGAAGAATGTCAAGAATCTTTTGATAAAATAAAATCATTGCTCTGTTCACAACCAATTATGGGAATTTTTGATCCAGATTTACCAATTGAGATATACACGGATGCTAGCATTAAAGGAATAGGGGCTGTGCTAAAACAAAAAGATGAAAATGGAGACAGTAAGTCAGTGGCATATTTAAAAAAAAACTGAATGACGCTCATAAACGAAAAAAGGCAAATATACCTAGAATGTTTAGCTATAAAAGAAGCGGTAAAATACTGGCAACATTAGCTTATTGGAAAGGAGTTTCTGGTATATTCCGATCATAAACCTTTAGAAAATCTGAACATAAAGGCTAGAACGCATGCAGAACTTGGAGAATTGACATATTACTTATCTCAATGTAATTTTAAAGTAAAATATAATCCAGGAAAATCTTATCAAAAAGCAGATTGTTTGAGCAGAAGTCCGGTTTTAAAACCTTATGAAAATACAGATGAAATTCTGAAAGTAGTAAATCTAAAATCGGGCCTTAGACAACCATATTCAAATAAAACGGCAACAGTCATCGACGAATGGAAACTGAATATGAGTGAAATAAAAATGATAGAAGAAATATTTGTGGATCTGAAGCGTTTGGAACATGGGAGAGAGAATTTTTATCAGGGGAATTTGGAGGGCTTATAATGTCGTGTCTAGTCCCCTCAGTTTTGTCTAGTCTTGAATGGCTTTGCCTGGTCTGGTATGGGTGCGACTGTTTTTATCTGTTCTAGTCTGATCCACACAGTTCTAGTCAAGTCGGACTTTATCTGTTTCTTTCTATACAATTTGGAAATTTTGACTGGAATCAAATTCATAACTTCGATATAGGCGAAGTTAAAGTTTACACACTGTATAATATTTTTACAAAAATAGTGAGAAAATGCAAAGTATAAATTGCCATGTGGTATAATAATAATAAAGGCTAAAGGCCTTCGTAATAAACAAAAAATATCAATAAAACATGCAATCCATAGGGCGAGGTTCAGTTCGCCCTGCCTACAATAATAGTAGACAAGTATCGACAAGTGAGATCGACAAGTAGAGAAGTATCGGTCATAACCATTCTCTTCATTAATTCGAATAAATCTCCAGTCGAACAAATTTTCAGCGAACAAATTTTATTTCGAACAACTTACTATTGAAACATTTTCCTGGTTTAGTCTAGCTTTGTTTGGTGTATATATCAGATATAGCCTGGCTGTGTTTAGTTTTGTCTGGTCCTTTATTGCCTCTTTTGGTCTTGCATGGTCTTGCCTGGTCCGCTCTGGTAGTGTCTACTGAAGATTTTCTTTATTTTATTGCATGGATGAGGTTGGTCTGCAAGATTTTCAAACCAAATTTTTAAGGTTAGTTTTTCTAAAATTAAATTTTAGAATATTTAGGCAATGTGCCAAAGAAACTTCCATTTTATTGTTTTGTAAATATTGGCACAAAGCGACATACCGTTAAGTCTAAATTGTTAAACTCTAATAGAGAAACTAAAGGTTTCTATTTAATTACTAACTTATTGATCAAGATTCTTTCAAATGGCCATTAAAACAATTTAAAATATGAAACAATTATTTTGGAATAAAATTAATGAAAACATGAAACAACAAAGTTTGGTTGAGTGCAATCTTTAAATATTAGTTAAACAAATGTAAAATAGGCTATAAATTTATGGTAATAATACTAGTTAGTCAACTTTAAATAAAATAGTTTGCATACGTGGAGATTTTAGCTTTCTTGCTCTGATTAGATTTAGATATTTCTACTTGCTTTAATTCAAGTTTAATCTTGATAGATTTATCACAAAACTCACACTCAAATGTTGATTCAGCTAGAATAAATGAGCAAACAATTCTTACCAAAAATATGTAGCACAGAACAGAATAAAAAATGGAAGTCCGCTATTAATTGTAAATTGATCGAAATAAAAGATGTTGAAACATGACAAAAAGTTGGACATAATGTGGAAAACTAGAACCAAGTTGTGCCATCCGCAAATGTAATTGGTTAAGTCAACGACATCGCAGAGGAAACCGTGAATATGAGTTGCCTTCACAATCTCGAAATCCATCACAGTGTTTTCGACAAACTCGTTTAACAGATTGAGTCTCGTCTTGCTATTGATCAAGATTAAATATTCGAAGACTAGGACAAGAAAAATGCAGTATACCATAAATCCGTCGCTCACCATGAAAATGTATCGTTTGAATCCTATAAACACGTACCATGACACAAAATCCTTTACCGCTAAGACGAAAATTACAAAACTTGGTAATCCAATTTTTTTTTGCAAAATTTTTAATGCCTGCTAGTTCAAATTTGTAAATCGCGTCAATCGTGTCAAATAAATTGAACAATTTTGTTAAATATGCTGCGTTCACCCTGGTTGCTCCTGCTGTAGTTAGGAGATTTAGCAAAATCATTGCTACCACTCCAGCTGTCATTAATACGAAGTCTTTTGGAGTAAACCTGGGAGTTAATTGCCTCCCTAGTAATGCAACAAAATTGTACGCAAAATCCTTTGTAGTAAGTTATAACCGAACGTTCCAGTGTTTTGTTGTAAACCGGCAAAACGCCAAAATAATTGCTCCATTTTCTGATTACTGCGATGTTCGACGAAAGCGACATCCGTCGCATAAAGATCCGTTTTACATAAGGAAAGTAATTACTAAATGGAAATATTATTTACTCCTCATTATGTCCTTGAAGCCATTATTGTTGATATTTGCTAGTGTGTTGTCTAAATAAACGGAGAGGTTAACTTACCAAAATGTATATTCCCCATATGATTACATCAACCTTTGTGCGATAATCTCCGAAGAAATCGAGGAAGAGTAATCTGTTGATACTGCCTAGGAGTTGAAGACGATGCGAAAAATCAAGACGAAATTGTGCCAACTGAAAATATAATCGACGAATTTAGCAGCGTCACAAATTAAATCGTGAATTCGCAAAGCCTTTCCACTTCTATTTCCAATGTGCAAGTAGCAATAATACCGTTCAAAGTTTTAAATCTCCCAACAAGATCCATCAGCAGCAAATTTTTGAACACATGCACCATGAGTAGGCAATATTTCATATATCTGTCTGGCTTTATCTGTCTAATTTCATCTGTCTGGAAATTTGGTGTTAATTTTGTATTACCAAGTTTCATTTACATAGTAATTGAGGAACACATAATATTAAGAGGTTTGTCACACAGTGATTGCACAACACATAATAAGAACAAGTTTGTAATCAAGCTTTTAATCATCTGCAAACCTGGTGCTAATTTTGGATTATCAAAATGCAATCACATAGTGGTTAAAGAATATATCATATGAACAAGTTTGTAACCAAGCTCTTGATCATCTGGAAACCTTGTGCAAATTTTGGATTATCAAATTGCATTCATATATTAATTGAAGAACAAATAATATGAACACAAAAAAAACCAAGTTCTTGCTCATATGGAAATCTGGTGTTAATTTTAGATTAGCAACTGTGTTCAAACCATTCTCTACCGCTTTTTCATTTTTTCATATTGAACGTATATTTACACTCATTCAAAAACATAAGGCCCAGCAGCCATTTTTGCAACTTCACAAGAAGATAAAGGTTAGTGGATTTCCTGTCATAATTTCTCTTTGCCTATGAGGCATGTGCTCATAATTGTTACATGACATTTCCATTTTATCAATAATACGTAATATATACATTAAATTATAAAAATGACAGAGCAACAGATCAAAACATTGAAATTAAAACGCACCAATATCAAGACACGCTTTACGAAATTTGCATCATTTATCGGTTTACCCGAAAACAAATCAAAATCAATAGAGAGGCAAACGATTACAAATAATTGAAGCATCTCATCATGAATTCGAGGAAGTGCATTTGCAGATTCAGTTGTTGGACGAAACATTGGTTACAGATAACGAGTTATTTAATTTGAAGATAAATATTTCAAAATTGTTAGTGAGGCCGAAAATCTAATCAAAACAAACGTCGGCTCTTCTGACGCTACATCAAACACACAAAATGAAGGCGCATTACAACAAATTAAATTGCCAGACATTCTGTTACCATATTTCAGCTGTTCCTTTACAGAGTGGATAACGTTCCGTGACAGTTATCAGTCATTAATACATAACAATGAGGCGTTAAACCCAATCCAAAAATTTCATTACTTACGTAGCAGTTTAAAAAATGAAGCGTTTGAAACTGTTTCCCATTTAACACCTTCTACAGACAATTATGCAACAGCATGGGAAATACTGTCAAAGAGATACGAAAATAAGAGATTGATTACATAGTATTATGTTAGAGCAATTTGCTCATTGTCTTCGGTAAATTATAAGAATTCAAGGTCTCTAAGACACATTTTGCATACGGTAACAGCTAATCTTAAATCACTACAATCAATCGGGCATCCAGTAGATAATTGGGACGATCTATTAATACATTTAATCTCAACAAAATTTGATAGCAATACTACTGCTGCTTGGAAAGCCACGTTATCCAGTGAATCACCTAAGTTAAACGATATAACAAAATTTCTAACGCAACGCTGTCAAATGTTAGAATCACTAGAAGTTAGCAGTCAATTTACAAAAGGCATAAATTCTTTCAATCATAAAAAATTCAATCGCTATTCACATTCAAACACTTCGACATCCCATCTAAGCACATTCAATCACAAAACAAAATGCATTCTGTGCAAGCAAGACCATTATTTATATTATTGTAAACGATTCTTGTCAGTATCTGCAAATCAACGATTAAGCGAAGTCAGACGACTTAAAATTTGTCAAAACTGCTTACGTCCTAATCAGAAGGCTTCTTGCATGTTCATCATTATATAGTTGTAAAACCTGTGGTGAGAAACATAATTCTCTCCTAATAGTACTAATAATAATCAAATAGCCACACGATAAGAAGAACCCTCGACATCAGCTATTGTTTCAATTACTGCGCCCAATCAAATAATTAGAACGTTCTTTTGACGACAGCCATTATTAAAGTTCGAGATAGTAATGGTAGATTTCATAATCTACGAGCACTCCTGGATAGTGGATCACAACCTCATTTTATATCAGCTAGTGCATGCAAGAAATTAAGGTTAGAACTTAGCAAAACTAATTTACCCGTAATAGGCATTTCTAAAAGTCAGACATTTGTTAACAGAGTTACTTCAATTACCATACAGTCTATAATTCTTACATACATTCTCACATACATTATAATTCTTTCATAGGTGAATTATTATGTTTAGTGTTACCAGAATTATCATCGAATCATCCGTTATTTTCATTCAATTCAGACAACTTGGACATTCAAAAAACATAAAACTTGCTGATCCAAACTTTAATTTATCGAGGCCAGTAGATATCTTAATCGGAAATGAATTATTTTGGCATCTAATTCTTCCACGAAAAATTCAGTCAAATGGCTCATCAGGTACTATTTTGCAAGAAACACAGTTCGGTTACATTGTAGCTGCGGTAATTTCAATTCAAAATCAAATACCAACAATTTGTCATTTGTCTAATTTCGCAGTGTTAGAACAGCAAATGACACGTTTTTGGGAAATTGAAGATCCTAATTCGTCTTCTCAGTAAATGGGACAGTCCCAAGTTTCAGACGTATGTGAAAACCATTTTAAACTCAACACCGAAAGGGATTCTCACGGTCGATTTATCGTGAAATTACCATTTAAGCAGGAACCACCGAATTGGGTTCTTCCAGACATATTGCATTCAAACGTTTATTATCCTTATAGAGAAGGTTTCAAAGAGACCGACATTTACAAAATAATTATCGACAATTTCTTGACGAATATTTGCGTCTAGGACACATGGAATTAGTTTTTTGTAATTGAACAGACATCGTGTTTTTATTTACCCCATCACTGTGTCATAAAAAATAGCAGCACCACGTCAAAATATCGCGTAGTTTTTAATGGCTCTGAGAGTTGTGACAACGGTAAAATTTTAAATGACAACCTACATGTGGGTCCTGCATTGCAACAGGATCTATTTGCTATTTTAATAAGATTTCGATTGCATCCATACGTAATCACGGGAGACATCGCAAAAATGTATCGACAGATACTTCATCCAGATCATAGAAACTATCAATTAGTTTTATGGCGCGACTATCCAAACGATCGAGTTAACACCTACAGATTAAAAACAGTTGTGTACGGATTAGCATCTGCACCATACTTAGCAATTAGAACAATACGCGAGCTTGCGTCAATAGAAGTTGAAAATGACCCAGAAATTTCCAAAATTATTATACGCGATTTTTCTGTCGATGACGTATTAACAGGAGCGGACTCTATTGACAAGGTCATCGAAATTCGCGATAAATTTATTAACACCTTGGCAAAGGGTGGTTTTGAGTTACGAAAGTTTGCCTCAAACAATAATTTAATCTTACCAACACAACATAATAGTGACACAGATCAGATAAATTTAGATTTGCAATCCTGCGAAAAAACGTTAGGCATTAATTGGGATTGTCACACAGACACAATCAAAGTTTTTGTATAACTAAATAATCAAATAGTCACTAAACGTACAATTCTGAGCTTAGTATCTAGATTGTTTGACCCACTAGTCTTAGTTTCTCCTGTTACGGTTACAGCAAAAATTTTGTTACAAAGGGTATGGTCATTAAAGATAGATTGGGATGAAGAAGTACCATCACCATCCCACCATCCCACCATCTTCTTGCAAGGTGGGAACAATTTTTAACAAATTTTTCAAAATTAGATTTTCTTATAATTCCGAGATGTGTATCATTAGGATCTCAACAACGGATTAGAACTGAAATCCACGGATTTAGTGATGCAAGCCAAGTTGCATATGGTGCATGCGTCTACGTACGTACAATCTCACTCAACGGAGATTGCATTTTACATTTACTATGTTCCAAAGACAGAGTTTCACCTCTGATGACTATCACAATACCACGTTTAGAATTATCTGCTGCATTAATGCTTGCACAATTAATCAACAAAGTTAAAGATTCTATCGATATTTTCGTAAACCAGTATTTTTACTGGACAGACTCGACAATTGCTTTGGCATGGATAGGAAATGCAACCAAACATTTAAAACCATTTGTAGCACATCGTGTAGGTGATATACAGTTAATAAGTTCACCTGAGGACTGGCGGTATGTTCAAACTACCGAAAACCCTGCTGACGTGTTGTCGCGTGGAGCAACCACAACTCAATTAATGACGTCGAATATTTGGTTCAAAGGTCCCGACTTTTTACGCGACAGTACAGTAGACTTTTCCAAAGTAAACAAATGACCTACTCAAGTCGAAGAAATACCTCAAATAAACAAATTTTCATCTTTCAAGAAATTATTGCGAATCATAGCATACATTTTACGTTTTTCAAATAATACATGTCGCAAAAATAAAATGTCCGGTCATTTATCATGCGAAGAATTAATCCAAGCCGAAATCAAAATAATAAAAATAGTTCAAAGGGAAGCATTTTTCAGCGATATTCATCCACTAAAAAATCACAAGATGCTTTACAATCACGGTAAATTGCGATGTTTGAATCCATTTTTAGATAAAGACGAGGTAGTTCTCGTAGGGGGTAGGTTAATGAACGCAAACATACCTCACGACTGCAAGCATCAAATAGTTTTACCCAATAATCATCCGATCACAAATCTAATCGCAACACAAGAACATTTTAATAATTTTCATTCTGGGTGTCAAACCACATTAGTCGCGATTAGACAAAAATGTTGGCCAATATCAGGCGCAAGGGTCGTACGACGAATAATACGATCATGTGTGACTTGTTTCCGAGTAAAACCGATATCTTTTGAACAGTTGATGGGAAATTTACCAAAACACCGGGCCCATTTACCTGCACTGGTGTAGATTATGCAGGCCCTATTACTTTATAGAATGGACACGGTCGCACTAACAAAACAATCAAAGGTTACATTGTCATATTTGTTTGCTTCCCAACTAAGGCTGTACACATAGAGCTAGTCTGCGATTACACTTCCGCCACCTTCTTAAACGCATTAAAACGATTCATTGCTAGACGCGGTAAAATTGCACACCTGTATTCTGATAATGGTACAAATTTCGTTGGCGGAAATAGGGAATTAAACACATTGAAACAGTTATTTGAATCACAAGAATTTCAAAATAAAATCATAAATTCACTAAGTAGTGAAGGAATCGATTGGCATTTTATTCCGCCAAGATCGCCTCACATGGGCGGGCTATGGGAGGCAGCTGTAAAATCAGCAAGGAGTCATTTAAAACGTGTGATAGGAGAAACATTACTAAATTTTTAGGAAATGCACACGGTGTTAGTAACAATTGAGTCATGTCTCAATTCCCGTCCTCTTACTCTCTTATCCAATAACCCTTCCGACTTAGAACCGCTAACCCCAGGCCACTTTCTGATTGGAAAGGCGCTACGCCACCGGAGCCAAATGTCACCGATCTCAGCATTAATTGATTGTCTCGATACCAATTGTTGGAGGCCATGAGACGAGGCTTTTGGAAGAGATGGTCAAAGGAATACCTCCACCAATTGCAGCAGAGGACCAAGTGGAACCAGCACCCAATCAAGCAACCAGAAATCCGAACCCTTGTGGTTTTAAAGGAAGACAACTCCGCTCCTTTACATATAAGAGTAGTGTCTATCCAGGTAGTGGATAAGAGTAGTGTCTATCCGGTCTTGTAAAACGTGCCATCGCGAAGGTACGGCCTCTTCCAACAAACAGTGCAATGGACAAGTCAAGTACAGCAGTGTAGGGCAATAACCGCCAATGCCTGTCCAAAGTGATGCATGAACTATAAGAATCTTGTTTCATATGTATTTGCTTTATCATGTTTTTTTTTATTCTTTTTTTAAATTTTCATCAGGTATGCACGTATTTATCTTATGGTATTTTTAAAGCCTTAAGCTTTCAAGATGGGGAGTATGTTCAAACCATTCCTTACCGCTCTTTCATTTTGTCATTGTTACCAACTACAGATGGTGTGGCATGGCTACCAACCTAAAACAGCACTATAAGCTACTAGAGTTGAAAGGCGGCATTCATCAAAAGTCTTTATTCGGTTTAGACGTGTAACACTATTTTACAATAAAACTATAAAATAAAACGACGCCAAGCTATATTATTTTTCTCACAAGAATCACAAACAAACTGCTATCAAATAGTATTTGAAGAACACGCAATATGCTCTTGATAATCTAGAAACCTGGTGCTAATTTTGGATAAGCAACTTGCAATCACATAGTACTTGGATTGATCTTGGTTCTGTCTCAAGGATCAAAAACACAAAACATGTATATGTTTCTAACCAGGGTGTATATGATTTAGAAGCTCAAGGAACGCAAAAATTATACCTTTCGATCAGAAGAATTTTAGAATAGATCAAATAAATAATGAGAACAATTCCTTATCATTGATCTTATATGTACTTGAAATAATTTGATCACAATAGTTAAAATATGGAATTAGAAAATTGTATAATGACTATGACGTAGGTCGTAATGAGGTTGACAAAAGTATTTTTTAAATATTTGTGGTTTATTAAAACTTTTCTATGTTGTTTATGAATAATATGCCTTTTTAAACTATTATATTATATATAAATATATATATATATATATATATATATATATATATATATATATATATATATATATGTATATATTAATTAATATTTTTTCTTCTGAAATTTCCCCAATTTCTAAGACAAAAGCAACGTCTCGTAATTTAAGTGCGCGGAATCTTAATTTATCTGCGCAGATTTTAAAATGTCACGAAAAATACTGCCCATCCGCGCAGCTTAAAGGGAACATTGCTCGTCAGTGATCATCACCTGTATCGTTTGCAGTTGTTTACATTGAGTGACCTTTGGCTGTTTGACGGATTTTTTAATAGTTAGTGGAGTCCTACCATGCATAAGAACGCCGAAATGACTGACATGCATTTCATGTATGCACAACTGAAAAATCTTCATGAAACTGGCACATTGAAAGGAAATGGAGGGCCAGGAAGATTAATGACAGTAAGAACGGTACAACTGGAACAAAATGTGCTGGATATGATTTAGGAATATCCAAGTACTTCTAAGCGACAAATTGCCAATACTTTGAATGTAACTGGTATTGGGCAGTTTGGCAAACACCAATTTGTTGTTTCCATACCACATTCAACGTTTTAAGGCGCTCCTATGTGCGCTTACGTCAATGGCTTTTGCAAACATTAGTTATAATACTTCAATTCCTAAAACATATTCTTTTCGCCGATGAAGCTAGTTTCTCAAGAAATGCAATAATGAATCTTCACAACAACCATGTGTGGGCAGATAAAAATCCGCATAAGTTATGTGAAGATCAATTTCACTTTCAATGGTTGGACCAGAACTTATACCAGCAAGTCTTACTGGCGAGATGTATCACAAATTTTTGGAAGAAACACTGTCCGAGTTTCTGCAGGACGTACCATTGGCGACAAAATTTGAAATGTGTTTTATGTAAGATGGTGCACGACTACATTTCAGTTTGGTTGCTCATGATTTTTAAACAGCAACATACGGAGATCGCTGGATTGGTCGAGGTGAGCAACACGCATGGACTGCTCGATACCCAAACTTAAACCCCTGGATTATTTCTTATGGGGCTATCTGAGGTAATTAGTTTACGGTACTCCAGTGGAGAATTAGGAAGAATTGCGAAATAAGGTAGTTGCTGGGTGTAACTCAATTAGAAACAACTTTGGTGCGTTTGAAAGAGTTAGGCACTCAATTACGAGAAGAATGCATGCTTGTATCCAGGCTGGAGGAAGTCATTTCGAATGTTTATTGTAGACTGAGAAACTTTACATGTACTTTTTGTTAATAAAATGTTTTAACTGTCGTAATTTTTTTTCCTGTGTCTTTGAACAAAGGATTTGTCAGAAATCAACATAAAATAAAATATTCTTAGAATAGATCAAAAAATAACTCCTTGTTTTTTGCCGTATGTTTACTTAACACCCTGTGTATACTTTTTGTATAACAGTTTTTACAGTTCTATTAAAAATAATTCGATCAGAATAGTTACAACTTGGGATTAGAAAATTGTATAATTACGAAGACGTAGGTGGTGATAAGGTTGACGAGGGTGAAGAGCATGGAGAAGTAGACGCTGAAGAAACCGGCGACGGTGAATTTGGGACACCTTGCTGTCGCCTGTTGTGCCACAATGAAGAGTTTCTCCCGGAGGTACGCGACGTTCGAGTACCGGTTGAGGGCCTTGTAGGCGATCATGGTAGTTTTCTTGCCCTCGTTGCACATCTGCTCGCATAAATATTATTAATACAAAATAAAAATTGTATCTAGTGGATAACCTATAAAATTTTACTATACGATGGTTTACTTTTCGTTGGCGAAATGGATAGACCTGTTTCTGGAGTATGGAAATATTAAAAAAAGACAGAATAAAGAATCAGTATAATGTTAAATATGCCCAAAAATATTATCTTATAAAGGCCCAAAAATATTATCCTCTTCAACAAGTGTTTTATTAAGACATTTAGATAAGCTACATAATATAAAATACATAATATAAAATACATAAACAGAACTTTATTTTTAATTTTCAACTGTGTCAGAGAAGTTTATTTAGTTATATTTTGGTTATTTTATAACATAATTTATTGTAGTAAAAAGTCATTTTAGTTCCTAATTAGTTAATGAGAACAAGACTATAACTGTGTGACTGTGCTATAAGTTAAGGAGACTTATTGACATACTTCACTTTTTCGTAATAAAATAAAACATTATTATAAGAAAATTGTCGCTTTTTCTGCAAAACTTACCCGGGTACACGGGTAAATGACTTAAACGGGTACCCGGGTACTTAAACGGGTACCCGGGTAAATGAAAAAATAATACCCGATACCCGGGTATTAAAAAAGGTCGTGTACGCGAAAACCCTAGTACTGACACAGTGAAAGGGTGACAAGTTTTTCTTTATCTACATCTCAATAAATTGTGTGCATACAATATTCTCAATAATAGGTAAACATTACATTAAAATACGAGTTTTTAAATACTGCAATATTTTCTTTTTTGGTAGTTTAAAAAATGGACAAATTTCTTGTAAGAAAGAGGAGTATGGACGAGAATTCATATTTGAAGCCAGATACAATTCACACACATTCCAGTGATACCAATGAAGATAAAGGCTTCATGGCATGTAAGAATAGTTACCCGTTTATAGAAAACTATTTGGAATACGGGTTTACTTGGTGTGGTGACAAGATATCTCCTAATCCAAAATGTGCTGTAAGTCAAGAAGTACTGGCTAATGAAGCTATGGTGCCTAGCAAACTATTGCGTCATTTTTGAAGGAAACTTGCTCATTTTTCCAAAAAAAATGTGGAATATTTTTAAAGATTGCGTTGTTCACAACAAAAACAAAGCAGTAATTTTACAAAACAATTCAAAATTTCTGATCGTGTTCAAGAGGCCAGTTACTTAGTCGCAGAAATAATAGCACAGCAAATGAAACCACATACAATAAGAGATACATTAATTTTACCGTCTTGTTTATCAATTGTAAAGGTAGTGCTCGGTGAAGCAGCTGAAGCTGAAATCAAGAAAATTCCTTTATCAGACGACACAGTACAAAGACGTCTTAATGAAATGTCTCATAACATTGAAGAAAATGTTGTTTTGAAAATGAAAGAAGCTAATATGTACGCTTTTTAAGATGATGAAAGTACTGGAAGTACTGAGGATTTGAAAGAACGACTACTGGGGATGATGATTTTAATATCTTATATCAGTATTTATCATCACTTGGCATGTCTTGGGAAACATGTGTTGCTATATGTACGGATGGTGACTATCTATGGTCGGTTCCATAAAGGACTTGTGTCTCTTGCAAAAAAAAGAACAATAATATCGTATCAACACATTGTTTTATACACCGTGAAGATTTAGTTGCAAAATCCGTAAATAAAGACTTAGAGTGTGTCTTGAAAAATATAGTCAAGATGGTCAATTACGGAAAAAGTAAACCTCCGAAGTCGCGTCTATTTAATACACTTTGTGAAGAAATGGGATTTCAATTCAAAAATCTTATTCTTCATACAGAAGTAAGGTGGCTCTCTAAAGGGCGTGTTTTGAGCCGATTTAACGATTTGAAAGCAGAATTACTACTATTTTTTTAAGTAGAAAAGCTAAACAAATATTACGAATTATTGCAGGACGATGCGTGGTATGCAAAGCTAGCTTATCTGGTAGATATTTTTGAACAACTGAATAAATTTAACTCCAGTATTCTGGGAAGAAATTAAAATATTTTAATTTCTTCAAACAAAATTGTGGCTTTCAAAGATAAATTGTCGTTGTGGATAAAGAAAGTAAGCCAGGGTAATATGATAATATTTTCAAGAACTAAAGAAATGGAAAATAACCAAATTCGGCAACTTATTGTTGAGCATTTAACAACTTTACGGACAAAAGTTGATAATTATTTTTCCCATTTCAATGTGGAAAGTTATGATTGTACCCTATAATGAATCCATTTGTGGCATCAGTGATGTGAGAAAATGATTGGGAACTTATAGAAGAGGAAGAAATGATGAATATTCGAAATGATCGAACACTCGAACTAAAACATGAAGAATTAGACGTCAACTGCTTCTGGATTGAGATTAAAAAAGAATATTCCAACATAGGACTACGAGCACTCAAAACTCTCCTACAATTCTCAACTTATAACATATTTTTGCGAACTTGACTTTTCTGCTTTGGTGAATATCAAAGCTAAAAGAAGAGAAAGACTCAAGGCAGTCGAAGATGAAATAAGATGTCTATTTCAAATTCGCCCAGACATTAACAAAAATATGCTCATCACAGAAATCGCATGTTCCTTATTTAATTCCTTAAGCATATTATAAGTAAATTGGTAATAATTGTTTGTATGTTCATCTACAAGTGCTGATATATTCCTCGTATACATATTTGATAATAAAATAATGATATAATAAAAATAAAACTTTAGGAATAGGTTGGTTGCGACAGTTACTACGTCGTAATTCATACTTACATTGAATTGAAAAATTCACTATGTTTTTACCACACTTATAATATGTAAAAATGTTATATTATGTATAATATGTAAAAACATACCTAGTGAATTTTTCAATACAATGTAAAATAAAACTTGTTTGTGTATACAATATAGATGTTGTTTTAATATATAAGTACATATCCATACTTATACATGGGAGATGAGCGGATGCAGGGTGCCGTGAGTTTCAATTGATAATTTTGAGGTGCCAGCAGCAATAAAAGTTTGCGAACCACTGGTCTACATGGACAGATACGTGGAAACACATTTATATATTCATAAGTAACATTTATATATTCATAAGAAACTTACAAACAAACTCCCTGTCCAAGCTATTAATGATGCAATTGTTTCTAAAGTGATGACTTGACATTCACTAAGATATTGATGGTGATTAAAATGTTCAAAGTGATGTGGGTATAGAAAAACAACATTTACCATTGGAAAATTTGGTTAAAGCTGTCCACCAAATTGCAAATTGTTTCTTGTAATTTGGAAATGCACAAAATTTCTGCGCCAATTTCCAGTTTTCCTTTGCAAATAATACAAGTTGTGGACAATCGCGATTTTTAAACTCTCTGTTAACCACTTGCCGGGCATGGATCGATATCAAAATAAAACATTTCAAAACACAGATTAGCAAAGTGAAGTAAGTACATCCCGCAAATAAACTTTGAAACCGTAGAAGTAATAATTGGACATGAGTCTACTCATAGTACAAATCTGGGAGAATTTAACTCTGACCTGTCTTGAAACAGGAACCTTGAAGGCAATTCTTAACAACGTCCTGCCAATTCTGTTAAACGTGTTGAACAACAGCTGAAATTCTTGCAAATTGCTTCAGGAAGATTTTACAATCTTTATCAGAGTTAAAGCTAAGTTAACAACCTCATAAACCATAACCAAACTAGTTACATATTTGAACTTGACCAGACTAGATCTTCCGCATACCGACAATGCGAAAGTGCAGAAATTTATTAAAACCAGAATTGAAACTTTGAATCTGTTCGGTTTAAATTTATCGGTTTTGCCAAAATTTGGTGACAAACCAAGAAACACTGCAAGAATTTAACAGAGGCGAAAGTTCCACTTCTATCGGCATTGCACTTAATAATTAAAACAGTTGTTATTATTTTCCAGTATTAATTAAATGTATTTCAATATTTAATGAGAAAACAAGAAATTAATGTACACGGTCAATATTTGTAATTTAATATATGACCTTTAACTTAACACTTATGTCAATACCCAGTCACTACTACGTTGTTCAATACCCGGGTACCCGTGTACCCGCATGGGTTTTTCATTTAATAAAATAATTTTAATACCCGGAGACTTTCACATTACAACTCGGGATTACCCATAGAGTATTATTTCTATAAATAAAACCGCCGGGTGGGCAAAGTATGGGATCAAATTCTAGTAGACAATACATTCTAGTAGACATGCTAAGATCTAAAGATCGCGAAGAATTCTTTTCTTTATTTGGGTTTCATGATATACTTCTATCTACGATGCACTCAGATTTGCAGCGAAGACAAGAAAAGAAACCAGAAATTGTTCAGTGTTATAATAAAACAAAAATTGGTGTGGATATAATGGATAAGATATTGGGACACAATCCACAGACGGACTTTTTTAAATATTTTGGAAATCGCCAGTCTTGCCAGCTATATCATTTATCATCTAAATAACGCAAATTATGAGAAATTTCACCACTAGGATTGCCATAGAAAGCATCTATGGAAAACCAATAGATCCTACAACCAGGGCAACAACATCAAGTGAGCCAGGCGGGTCTACTGAATAGACAGATTCCACTGGACGAAAAATTGTTGTAGGATTATGTCATATTTGTTACCAGGAAGTCTATAAAAAACGGAGAAAAAACGCGAAAATCGTGTAAAGAATGTAACAAACCAGTT
The DNA here is from genome assembly GCA_944588485.1 of Phosphuga atrata. Classification (NCBI taxonomy): domain Eukaryota; kingdom Metazoa; phylum Arthropoda; class Insecta; order Coleoptera; family Silphidae; genus Phosphuga; species Phosphuga atrata. The sequence continues at coordinate 48,665,110 of OX155900.1, read as the reverse complement.
TGCGATGAACATTCAAAAGTAATTGTAAAATGTGACGGCCGCATGTTGCCAATAATAAATTGAATAGAAAAATATTTTATGTATAATTTATAATAAGTTTTATAATAAAATTAATTAAAAGTTAAATAAATCCGTTTATTTATATATTAAGAAATATTTTTTAATTATTTATATATGGGTACCCGGGTACCCCGGGTATTGAACAACGGGCTATTTGACTTTAAGTCCAAAAAGTTTATATATTTTTTGGCACATTTTATTATTTATGTATATGAATCGATGTCAATAGACTCAAATAAAGAGGATCTGAAAGGATTTGATGATTTTTCTTTAAATAAAAAAGATATGTAAGTAAGAACATACAAAAGGGTACCCGGGTACCCGAGTATTGACATAAGTGTTAAATTGAGTTTATTGAAGTCAAGTGTCTACACCGTCAAAGCATGTCTGATCCTACATGACATTGCTTGCTTGATTATGTCTGGGCTTGCCTGGGCTTGCCTGGTCTTGTCCAGTATACAGTTCTACCCCAAAAGATCTTTCACAGCGAAATGAGCAAGTTAGTTTGTCTTAGTCTTAGTTTGTCTGGTCTTGTCTACTCTTGTCTGGTCTTGTGTGGTTTTGTTGGGTAATGTCATATTTTGTGTAATCTCATTTGGTTTGGTCTGGTCTTGAAATACTTAAACAACTTACAAGAAGATAAGAACTCCACAAGGTCATGGAGATAACGGTTCTCCAAGTCCACACCACAAAAGGATTTATAATTGGTTCAATTCCGAGTAAATTGTTGATGAGTACATGGAGCATTGACATGCATGTGTGCCATCCAAAATATTAATTAAGGACGTCGCGCAGTAGGAAAAAAGCCCAAAATCTTGGCCAAAACCTCAAATGACCTCTGATGGGAATAAAAAATGGCTTACAGGGGTTTTGAACGTCGCTGATTACGAATCCGAAAGCCAAATTATTGTAAACAAAATTGCCGATCCAAAATGGCTGATATGGATGTTAAAAAAGTGTCAGATCTTGACAAAAATTGTTATACGCGGGTTTTGAAGGTCGCTGATTACGAATCCGAAAGCTAAATTATTGTAAACAAAATGGCCGATCCAAAATGGCGGACGTGATGTTAAAAAAGTGTCAGATCTTGACAAAATTTGGTATATGCGGGTTTTGAAGGTCGCTGATTACGAATCCCTAAGCTAAATTATTGTAAACAAAATGGTCGAGTATCCTGTTAAATAGATGAGATATAATATAAAATATAATGATCATAATAAAATAAACGTGAGCAGTACATTTTACACAATTAATACTTTTATTTCCAAAATACATTGGGAATGTTCTACACATCGTAAAAAGGGTGGGAAACTTTATTTTTAATCGAAATCATAATCGGAGTCGGAGTTGGAATCATTTTCCGAGGTTGTAAGGGTTGTATCTAGTTGTGAGGTTGTATCTATTATAAGTGCCGGTACGGTTTTATTTGTGGCGCAAAATTCGTCTGCTGCAGCAGTGACTCTAGGAGCGATCAACATCGCTACAGCTTCCGGCGACAAACTCTTTAACTTATTTTGTAGTAGTTTTCGGATACTTGAAATGTGCGGATCAGAAGTTACTAAAAGCCGATGGAAAACATCTTCCATTGTCTTAATCCTATAAATTTTTCGTGCGAAATCTTTTCGATATCGTTTTATGTCTTTGTTTCGAGCTTCCTGAGCATCTTCGGATAATTAACGGATTGGTAACAGTGCATGAGTTATTATCAGTGCACCGTGAATCAATAGCTTGTGCACCGAAGTAGGCATGTGATACCAAGGGTATAATGCAACGGTCTTTCTTGCCGTTTCAATAGCATACTGTTCAAATGTTTCACAATTTATCTCGTGGCCATACGAAATAACCTGTAGGATTACGTAGAAGCGTTCAATTACTTCTTTGTTGACCCCGGTTATTCCCCCGGGGATACCTCGGGGATACCCCGGGGATAAAAAATCGCCGAGCTGTGTTACCATCATTGCTGCTGCCGTATCCAGGCTTCGGGCGATCAATATTTAGACCCAATTGCTTCTTGAATCCTTCTTGAATTGTCCTCTTGCGTTTCTTGGTAATTTTTTGTTTTAATTGTTTCTTCGGTACTTCGAGCTTGCCATTTCTGAATTCCCAGTTTGTAAGACAAGTGTAAGCAATACTCGAAGCACCGTATCCACGCATGCAGCGTCGACAATCCGAACTTCAAATTCGTTTCATCGACTACCTTTTGCAATACAGCGTCGATTGCATTGAAATCTTTGCTGGTTGCTTTACACAAATAGCACCGTTGAGCAGATTTCGTCTCTGATACAGCGTTGCAAACTTTACCATCTATCATGGTGAACAACAACTTGTACGCTACGGAGATTTGTTTTCCATGTATTGCACTTTCGAATGGACAAAGTGACTTTATTTGTTCTTCGATAATGTTAACTTCGTTGAGTGTTGACTCTGTGTCTTCGCGCAGAAACTGTACTCGAAGTGGTCTACAAAATCGTGGAGACGAGGACCTAGGGTTCTTCCAAACAATGATTTCTTTCTTCGATTTTTGATCATAACACGCGAGTTGTAATGGTACAACTGAAGTTAAGAACACATGGGCATCTGATTTGCCATCATCACTGAACGTCTGCTTATATTCACTTTGGCCAGAGCTTCCGTCGCAAGCCCACTTGCAAATTAAGTCCATCTTATGTACATTATCTTGAGTCAATCTTCGAATGACTTCATTTTGGACGAGTAAAATACGATCGACTGTATGGTCCAATAATGTCTGTAGTTGGACTTCAGCACTATCTGTAATCCTGATGGTGTAACGCAATGGATAACAACGCTTTCTTGCTCTCATCACTTTTACGTAAGACGGATATAGCTTTCAGTTATTTTCCTTGCCTAATCTTCTCATCCCTTCGTAAGTTGTCTTTGACATTTTATATTCAATCATGGCAGAAAGTGCAGCCTCTTCAGATAAAGTAATTTCATCCGTTGATTCTTAAGCTTTATGATACTTGGAAGCCCTTAAAGGGTTCGTCATTGTTACGTCTTTAACAACTTTAGCAGCGTCTAATTGTCCTAAAAAACCTAAGTACGAAGGTTCATTTGAGTAGCGGATGGTAACTCGTCTGAGTTGAACGATGTACGAATATCTGTGGTCTTCCTTCGTTTTGACCATTCACTGGACTTTGCAAACTCAAGGGACGGGCGGCCACCTTTATTACCTGGGTTTGTCCGTAGAGTGTCTGTAGGTACGGCAAAACATACCTACCCGCTAAGCCATTTACCGTTCTTCTTGAAAAAAGCGATCGATTGTCTGCGAGCTAGTTGCCACCTCGTTCTCATTTGATTGAAGAGCGTTGAAAAAGTTGGTTTCCAGTCCTCAGGCACCACAACTGAACGTCCAATTTCCTCGGAAATTTTCTTGACCATAAGCTCTATCAAGGAAGCGAATTTATCGTACAAATGTTCTCTGATTATCAGAAATACTTCTTTTCTTATGCGCACCAATTCTTCGTAACCGGATCCTGCAATGAAGACATAAAATTGTAGAAAATAGGTGTTGAAGGATGTATTGTGAATTACTACAATAACTTGAAAAACGTAAATCACTTTAACAAATAAAAAACCGCAATAATTGAATTGATTAAAGAAACATTAGACAGAAAATATTGACATGCTCGATGCAAAAAAAAACATAACGGACAAAACGCACGTCTTCTGCAGGTAACTGTTGTAAATTTCGCAAGGTTATACAATAAACTAAAGGCCTAGACATTGAATGTCGCAAAATATGTAATAATATATAACTTTTCGAATAGTTGAAAATATAAGTTTTCAAAATTATTCAATTTTATTTATGCAGAAGTTTATACTATATTTCAATAATTTATAAATTAAGTTTAGACTCAACCAATGTAAAAATATATTCTACATACCTCCAAAAGTCGTATCCATGTCGCAGAATTTAAATTGAACACTTCACTTGAAAGTTATGGGTTTTAGAAGTCACCGTAATTTTCGTCTCTTCAGCGCGTGATGCGTACACTCACCACGAAGGCTAACTAACGTAGCGACGCAGGTATACGTTGAAATCACTTCCCCTTTCACAATGAAATGCACCCATTAGTCCTCTACCTGACTGACTGCTTTACTATCCCTACTACGAAAATTTATTTATTGTGGTTTTGGCCACGATTTTGGGCTTCTTTCCTACTGTGCGTCGGCCAAGTCCCAAGTGATGCCATTCAAGCTAATTAATTCGTCTACATGTAAAATCTTGACGCTTGCGATTAACTCGTTTACGTCGAGAATCCTCCATATCAGATGGCGCAATATGTTTACTTGCAAAATAATTACAATGAAGATGTAAATCACCTGAACATGATCATGTACCGTGAATTGGTACGCGTAAAAATCAAAGTCCTAATACATCGTCGTTGCGCCAAGTGCAGCAACGGCTAGAAAAATGATTAACGTAAAATGATTTTAATGTTACATAGGGAATGTGGATGTTGATTTTGACGCTAAGAGCTAGCTATTTGGTGTCGATGAGATTGAAATAGTTGAAGATCATTTGGGTTTTGGCCAAGTTCCAATTACAAGAACCCGTTAACGTCAATATTGTTTGTTACCATACCAAACATCGTGGAAATGCAGATTAGAATTATTTGTACTTTAGAAATATATTCAATGTTAATCTTCAGCTTACCGAAAAGGGAATATGTCCAAGTCAATTGAAAGACAAGCGCGGTTGTGTAAGAACGCGCAAAAGACTTTTCGAACAATTTGATTTGCCGGCTGTAGACGGTAACTAGACCATTCCAACCGGCAACGAATTAAATTGTCTTCAATTTTGCTACCACTAGCATTTTGAAAGCAGTACTTCGACTATAAGGTTTTACTAATGCTTTGAGACCGACTGGAGATACTCATTTACAGAAATCGTTAGGCGCTTTTGTAAACACATTAATAAATTGTATGGTATAAATAAATCCTTTACTTTACCTAAATTAAACCACTTATTAGTGTAATTCTTGTATACTGAAATTATATTTCATCGTGGCAATAACATTACCCCAATAACACAATTTTGATATCTTTAACTTGAATAATAAATCATAGTATTGTAATATTTTGTCTGGTAATATTTCTCGTCTGGTTTTATCTGGTCGCGTCTGGCCTTCTCTCGTCTCGCCTGGTTTCTCTTGTTTGGTCTTATCCGGACTTGGTCGGTCTTGTCGCGTCTTGTCTGGTGTTGTCTGATGAGTTTATGACAACTTGGACCGAATTCAGAAAAGCGTGCCAACCGAACATTAAGTCGACCAATTCGATCAAGTCAAGTCAAGCGCGTTAGTTCATTTTTATCAAATCGTCGATTTTCTAAATTTTTCATCTTTAATTAATTGTCTCATGCTTCTGATCCTTCTCCTAACGTGCCTTCAAAAATGATCACAAAGTAAATGGAATAGAGTTGTATTTGGTCTTTTATTTCAGCGAGGAGAGCGTGCATAATGAGGAATTGATATCATTAAGTTAGATATAAGATGTCCATAATATAAGATTTCCATAGATGTTATATATGTCCAAAAGATAAGTTGATAAGTTTATAGATAAGATGTCCAAAAGACAATCCATACGAGCAACAACGAAACCAGGAACCAACTTAAACAGTATATCAAAGAGCGAATGGGTACGATATTTCAGACATCTCCTGGAAGAAAGGCGCCTGCAGTTTATGCAAGAGGATCAATATCAAGGAAGCGGGAATAAAATACATTTACAGAGTACCCAGGTTGAAGAAGCTATGGGGCCCACTAAGTTAACGAAATCCCCAGTACCTGGAGGAATCTATCCTGAACTCATCAGGTATGGTTCACTGAAACTCATAGAAATGTTGAAAAATATCTACGAAAGGTGCTTGAACGGGGAAAATATTACTACGGAATGGAGAATATCTTACATAACAACAATCTACAAAAAACAACTTAAGGACGACCCAAAAATTTCAGAGGGATAGCAGTTATTCCAACAATTATTATTTTATTATTCAAAAATATATGCACGGATCCTCAGAAACTTAGTAGAAGAAGATATCCAAAATAAACAGCTGGAAAAACAGGCGGGGTTTCGAGAGGGCCGATCCACAACGGATAACATCTTCACATTAAAAATAGCCCTAGAAAAACGGACGCAAATGATGGACCTTGAATAAGCCTACGATAGCGTCCCCGTGATACAACTTTGTAAAGCTATAGAACAACTTAGAATAAGACTTAGTCTAATAAACGCCGAGAGAGTACGAGAGTACTACAAAAATAATTATGCTCAAATAAAAGTGGGCAACACTCTAACAGAGGCATTTATCACAACCAAAGGACTAAGGCAAGGTTACTGCTTATCAACCACTCTATTTTAAATTTATTTAGACAGAGCCTTACAAGGGTGGACGAATAAATGTAAGAACATGGGACTATGAGTGGGAGATGACACATTATATAGTCTATATTTCGCGGACGACCAAGTTGTTTTAGCGGAGAACGAAGACGATTTAAGTTACATGATTAGAAAACTCCAGGAAGAATATGGAAAAGCAGGACTGACCATGAATATGAGTAAGTGTGAATATCTGTTAGTCGGTAACAACGAGTGTAACGACCTACCCTTGGAATCTGGAATAATAAAAGGAGTAGACCAGAGTAAATACCTAGGAGTTATCCTAAACAAACAGGCCAACAGCAATGACGACATTAGGGAACTGGGACAGAGAGGCGGCGGCAGCCGTAGAAATCAGAAATAGAAATTAGAAATGAGTAGGGCAACCCCCAAAGATATTATACCCAAGTCCCAAATAAGGAACACCGAAATTTTAACTAAATTTGTGATCTGTGAGGTTGAAAAATTTGAGATGAAAGATTCTTCAGGTTTGCTCAATAATCCATAGACTGGAACTAAGAATTAAGTAAATGTTAGCAAAAGCTATCACCAACATATAGCTTGTCAACAGCTAGCATCTGGCAGGACTGGCATTTGTTCAGTTCGCCCATCCATTTTGTCAAAATCCAATAGAGAAAAGTTGCAACAAGCACGAAGAAAATCCAGCACGATCTCACAGTTTTGCCCAAACCAACCTCCCAAAACTAAAACCACCTTTATATTTTTAGTCACCAACATATTATATAATTTCAATTTGAATTAGTGCGACTTTTCTCGTTCATATTCACCCTGCCCAAGCTGCTGCTGATGCAATTCTTCCTAATCTCACTGTGTCTGCATTTACCAACAAGTTAATTACAAATAAGATTTTCAAAATAATGTGGACAACAAAAAGCAACAGTTTCCATTGAAAAGTCTTGTTAAAACATTCGACCAAATTGCAAATTGCGTAGTGTAATTGAAAAATGTTCGAAATATCTGCACAAATATCCAGTTTGCAAAACACCAAGTTTTTCGTCGATTCTAAATCTAGAAACATTCTCTTTACTAATACGAGTCGCGAATTGGTCGAATGTTCTATAAAACACTTCAAAGCGCTAATTATATATATATGGGTTCTGGACTCCTAGGTGGAGCATAGAGCCTCCATAAGCACCCTCCAGCGGACCCTATTCTGGGCCATTGCTTAGGCTTCACTCCAAGAGGTTTTCTGGGCTTTTAGTTCATCTAACACTGTTCTCCTCCATGTTTGAGCCGGTCTTCCTCGTCGTCTCGTTTCTTGGGGATTCCAGTCTAGTGCTGCCCTTGCAATGTCGTCTGGTTTTCTTCTTAGAATGTGGCCGATCCATCCCCATTTTCTTTTCTTAATGTCGTGCTCTATTGTTTCTTCTCCGCATCGTTTAAGAAGTTGCTCATTAGTAATTTTCTGTGGCCAGAAGATTCTGAGGATGATTCGTAGACATTTGTTGGCGAAAACCTGAAGTTTATGTTTTGTGGCATTAGTGTTTTTCCAGGTCTCACATCCATATAAGAGGATTGCTTTGACGTTTGTTCTATATAAACGCAGCTTGCTCTTTGTTTTTATGATGTTGGACCTCCATATTGTGTTTAGTTGCCTGAATGCCATCTGTGCTTTTTGAGTTCTGTTTAGAATGTCTAGGTCTGTTCCGCCCGTCTCGTTGAGAATGCTTCCTAGATACTGAAACTTTTCTACCTTCTCAATTGGTTGGTCGTTTATTTGAAACGGTGCGTCGTTATTTGTGTGCATTCGCATCGCTTTTGTTTTTGAGACATTTATTTTCAACCCTATCTTCTGTGCCATGTCTGATAGTAGGGTGAGTTGCCTTTGCATACTTGCATAGGTATGCGAAAAAAGGCAAATGTCGTCTGCATATTCGAAATCTTTGAGATTAGAGTAAAGAGACCATCGAATACCATCGTTTGGTCTGCAAGACTTTTCCAGGATATAGTCAAGAGCAATGTTAAAGCAAGGATGTGTGCTCTCTAGCACACATCCTTGCTTCACTCCTGATCTCACCGGAAAAAGGTTGCTATGTGCTCCGCTATGCAGGATACTACATGATACGTCATGGTACAGTTCTCTAATCGTGTCGATGATTTTTGTTGGCACGCCTCTTGTCCGTAGTATCTTCCATATAGCAGAGTGGGATAGGCTGTCAAAGGCACGTTCAAAGTCGATGAAAACAAGATATAGTGGCGATCGCTATTCAACGGATTGTTCTATAATTATTCTTGTTGAATTTATGTGGTCTATGCATGAGCGGTTTGGGCGGAAGCCTGCTTGGTTTGGACGCAGTATGGGTTCGAATGCTTCTGCCAGCCTATGTTGGATAACACTTGCAATAATTTTGTTTATGGTGTTTAACAGCGTTATTCCTCTCCAATTTTTGCATTGCGTTAGGTCTCCTTTCTTTGGCAGTTTGATAATGAGACCATGTTTCATTTCTGCTGGAATTTCTTGGTTTGTCCAGATCCCTTTTATTATTTTTGCAAGTAGAGGTGCAATCCATTTAGGGTCTACCTTGATTAGTTCGGCAGGTATGTTGTCTACCCCTGCCGCTTTGTTGTTTTTCAGCTGCTTGATGGTATTTAGTATTTCTGTTTTTGAAGGCGCGCCTATTTTTATATTCAGCTGTTCATTTGCATTGGCTTCTGGAGCTATCTCAAGTTCGTCTTCCGTGGGTGAGCTGAGCATATCAGCATAGTTTTCCTTCCACCTATCGAGCTGAGTTTCTGGGGTGGTCAGTGGGCGGTTGTCTTTGCTTCTAACTATATTTGTGGTCTTTGTGTGCTTTTTGGAGAGCTTGTTTGTCAGTGTGTAAAGAGTCCTCGAGTTGTTATTTTTGGCTGCTTCTTCTGCTTGCTCACATATCAGGTCAATCCATATTCGCTTGTCTTTTTTGGCAGATGCTTTAATTTGTTTGCATAGTTGTGTATATCTCCAGATTGCATCATTTTTTGTCATCGAAGTTTTGCACTGGAGTACCAGTTTCTTCGCATCCTTTCTGTCTTGTATAAGTTGCCATGTTTGGTCTGAGATCCAGTCTTTTCGATTTCTTTCCTTTGTGCCAAGGGTTGTTTTGGCCGATTCGAGTAGTGTCTTGGCTAAGCCATCCCAAGATGTTATGGGATTCTGTTCTGCATTTTCATGCAGATTTGTTAGGAAAACTTTTCTGCAGTTTGGTTGGCGCAGTTTGTGTAGGTTGAACTTTACTCTCTTTGATTGTTCAGGTTTCTTTGGTACGGCCAGTTTGATTCTGAACGTGCCGAGCAGAAGGTGGTGGTCGCTGGCAATATCTGTACCCCTTTTGTTTCTGACATCAAGTAGGGATCTCCGCCATGTTTTCGATATGGCAATATGGTCAATTTGGTTTTGGGTTTTCTTGTCGGGGGATATCCATGTGACTTTGTGGATTTGCTTGTGTGGGAACACTGTTCCACCTATAAATAGGTCTGATGTTGAACAGAGTTTCGTGAATAGTTCACCGTTTTCGTTTCTTTCCCCACATCCTTCTTTACCCATGATGTCTTCTAGGTTACTGTTATTTGTCCCGACCTTAGCGTTGAGATCACCCATGAGTATGGTGATATCACCTCTGTTTATCTTCCTTAACGTACTTTTAAGGATATCGTAGAAATTTTCTTTTTCCTCAGCACTCGCACTGTTTGTGGGTGCATAGCATTGTACAAAGGTGATATTTCTGTATTTAGTGTGGAACCTTGCTGTAATTATTCTGTCATGAATGGGGTTCCATGAAATTAGGCTCTTTCTGGCTTTTTTACTAATTATGAAACCAACGCCTCTTTCATGAGACCCAGTTTCTTTGCCACTGTACAGGAAAAGCTCCCCAGATTGTAAGTTGAGCTCTCCCTTGCCAAGCCAGCGAACTTCTGATAAGCCTAAAATTGAGATGTTGTAGTTATTTAATTCTCTCACCATTTGATGCAGTTTTGATGCTTCGTATAGAGTTTTTACGTTCCAGCATCCAAAACGTAACTTTTCCTTAAGTGTAGCCAGTGTTGTCTTCGTTTTGTCCGTCCGGATTTGTGTTGTAGAGGTTTCATTAATAGCATAGTTTAGGCCAAGCAGGTTATTAGCCCAATGTGGCCGTAGTTTGGTGCTGGGGCTGCCAGCTATAGCTTCCAAACCAGCCTCCTGTTTACAGGATTTAAATCAGCCGCCCATTCTGGGTCAGACGCTGTTGCAGCCGCCCAATCTGGAACAGACGCCGCGGATTTGTAGCCGCTCATTCTGAGTGCAGACGCTACATTTGTAGGTTTTGGTCCGCCCCGGGTATTTGATTTCCCCGGTACCACCTATATCTAGGAGGCATCCCCCTATCCGCCACCTGGGGAGTCGCCCGATGGGGGACCTACAACCCCACACGGGCCAAAGCGCTAATTAGTAAGATTAAATACAAATGCATGTAGATAATAGATTTGTAAATATAATAATACCACTTTGAATCGCTCTGTAAATACATATTCTAGAGGTATAATGAAATAACCAACAAATTAAAAAATGCAAATTTAGCTGTAACGTGTTTCAATACAGGAATTTTGATTGCGTTTCTCAACATACACATATCAAACGTGTTAAACGTGTCGAACATTAGTTGAAATCCTAGCTAATTTCCTCCGAAAGATATCAAAATCATGTACAAAATTAAAGATGTGCTGATTAATATTGTGACGAATGTAATTACAATTTTCGACAAATTTATTATCATATCGCTCTATCGTCCGTAGGCCCAAGGGGCCCAACTGTAGATATCAAAATTGGGCCAGAAGCCGTGATTTTGCTCGCTCTAAATCTATTGGACAATTTGTCAAACTTCGGAATTAAACCGAAGAAACCGCAATAATTCAACAGAGGAGATAGGTCTACTCCCAAATACATTTTACTGACTAATAAACTAACATTTAGAAAAATTACTTGCTTATTTTACTAGAATTATTATGAATAATTAGATAGCTAATAACAAATGACAATCTGCATAATAAGCTACTAATAATTACAATTTTTGTTTTAAAATACTAATGGTATCTAATTCTGTCTTGCCTTGTCTCGTCTTGTTTGGTCTAATCTGGTCTTGTTTCGTCTTGTCTGGTTTTGTATGGTCTTGTATGGTCTTGTGATATAATAAATATATTTGTAAGAGAGGGACATTGTACTAATGAGTGGAAAATGTCTACGGTCATTCCAATATCAATGGTGATTAAAACAAGAAGAGAACAAGTGATATAATGCTGCGAATATATAGAAAACTACTTGAATTAGTAGTAAACAAGCAATTTGAGAAATATTTAAAAACCAACAGTATTATAGCGGATCATCAATAAACCTTGAAACGTAGACAACAATTCCACTCTCACAGACATTTTACTGATTAACAAGCAATCTAAGCGTAAACAGCGGAACATTTAGAGCAATTACTTATTGGTTTTAATAGAATTATTTTAAATAATTAGTAAGACAACTAAAAAATGTTTATCTATATTATAACCTACTAATAATTAAAATGTTATTTTAATGTAGTAATTTCTAATCTTGTCTGGTCTTGTTCGTATTGTCTGGTCGTGCATGGTCTGGTCTGGTCTTGTTTGGTTTTGTTTGGTTTTACCTGGTCTTGTCTGCTTTTGTCTGGTCCTGTCTGGTATTATCTGGTTTGTCTAGAGTTGTCTGGTCTTGTCTGATCAAATCAAATCAAATATATTTTGTTTCATTATTTAAGGATATTTACAATATTCTAAATGCAATGTGTCACACAGAAAAAAAAAGCAAAATAAAAAAAATAATAAGCTTAACAAATAACAAATAAATATTGGATTCACATGTAGAAAATATTTATTTTTTAGTAAAATTCCTCCGTATTGTATGGTTCATTCTTGTTAATTATGTTACATATATAGCTCTTTTTTAAATTCTTTTAACTGTTTAATGTGTTTAATATCTGTTGGTAGCATGTTGTAGTGTTTAATATTACTATAAGGTGGGTTTCATTCGGTCATTGTTAGGTTGTGTTTCGGCAATTCTTGTTATAACGTGTTCGCCGTTCGAGGGCGAATATGGCGTTTTTGGAAGCCTACGAATAATTTCTTATGTCTGCAAATGAACAGAATAATTTAAAAAATGTAGACTCATGTGGTTGTAAGCATATTTTCTCTTCTAAAAACACCCCGACATGTTTCACAGTACTGCAAATTATGTAAAATCCGGATAGCTTGTTTTTGTACCCTAAAGACATTCCTAATATTTATACTATTACCCCAGAATATAATTCCGTATCTTAAATGCGAACGTAAATGAGAAAAATACACCAGCCGTAAGACTTTTCATCATATGTATATTGTCGGAGGGTTCTCAAAGCAAAAACTGCTTTGTTGAGCCTCTTGCTGACATGCCTGATACGAGATGTCCAACCTAGTTTATTATCGATGTGCAATCCCAGCAGCCTTACTTATTGTTGCACTTTTATCATCTCGTCTTCAAATTTAATTTCTTCCGGGTAACTCGAAAGGCATCTACTAGTTTTAAATATAATCGTCCGAGTTTTGTCCTTGTTTACCAACAATTTGTTATTGGTAAACCATGCCACCATAGCCGACATAGCTAACTTAGAGTTTTGGCTAATGTCATCCACACACTTATTGATTACTAGAACAGTCGTGTTGTCTGCTTAGTTAATCATGGTATGTTGCGGAATGATGGGCGTTTGAGGTAAGTCAAAGAGGTAAGTCCGTGTTGTTGGCTGTTTATTATGTGTTGTTTCTCTAAGAAGGAGAGTAAGCTTTCACACATAAGTCTTTCGAAAAAACATCGACAAAACATTTATGCGTCTATAGTTCAGCTTTATCTCCCGATTTATATAACAGGGTGATTTTTTTTTATAACAGGCTGACAGTCCAATTTTTAATTTCTCCGAAAATTTTCCCGTTTTCCAGGAGTTATTTATGATATGTTCAAGTGGGTGGAGGATATATGTGAGCACACTTTTTTAAATTTTGGAGGAAATTTCGTCATGGCCCACACTTATTTTATTTTGTAAATTCATGATAGTGTTATACAGTTCATCCCTACTAGCTGGTGTTAAAAATATCGATTTTGTGGTAGTCATTACTATATTATCTTTATAGTCTGTATTATTTAGAGAAACCGCTAGGTTTTTAGGAATATTTTCGAAAAAATTATTTATGCTGTTGGCACTTGTCCATGGGTCGTTATTCTGGTTAACGTAGGGTTCATTACACTTTTTCATCTCCGTTATTTTTCTAATTATGTTCCATGTAGTTTTTTGACGATTAGGTAACACTTACATTTGTTTTGTGAAAAAGTATTTTTTATCTTTCCTTAGTAACTTGATATATCTTCTACGAAATTTGTTGTAAATATTTTGTGGTGAAGTGCTGGATTGTGGAACGCTAACATTTGAAAAAGTTGTAGGTCTTTTTGCAACTGCACCTAATGCAGGTTGGTGTAATCTGATTGAGGTGTTCGTTTGGAGAGGATAAGAATTCTGAGGAAAGCTTCCTCAAAGTTCTCTCGGAGGATATCCATGAAGAAGTTTCACTGGCTGTCGATGTCATTATCGTCAATTTCTAGTAAATCATCCCAACTGGCTACCTCCATTAGTCTCTTATAGAATTCATATTTTCTACATTGAATTCTTCACAGCGGAATCCATCTTGTCTTGTCTTGTCTGGTCCTGCCTTGTCTGGTCTTGCCTTGTCTTGCCTTGACTTGTCTTGTCTTGTCTGGTCTTGCCTTGTCATGCCTTGACTTGTCTTGTTTTGTCTTTTTTTGTCTGGTCTCATCTGGTTTTGTCTGGTCTTGTATGGTTTTGTCTGGTCTTAACTGGTCTTGTCTGGTCTTGCTTAGTCTGGTTTGGTTTTGTCTGGATTCGTCTGTTCTTGTAGGGTGCTGTCTGGTCTTGTCTGGTCTTGTTAGGTTTTGTCTGGTCTTGTCTGGTCCTTGCATGGTCTTATCTATTTTTGTCTACTCTTCTCTGGTCTTGTCGGGTGTTGTCTGGTGTTGTCTGGTCTTATTTGGTTTTGTCTAGTCCTGTCTGGTCTTGTCTGGTCTTGTCTAGTCATGTCTGGTCTTATCTGGTCTTGTCTGGTTTTGTCTCGTCTTGTCTCGTCTTGTCTGGTCATGTCTAGTCTTGTATGGTGTTGTCTGGTTTTGTCTGATATTATCTGGTCTTGTTTGGTTTTGTCCGGTATTGTCGTCTTTCGACTGTTCTTTCATAGTTTCATTTGATCCACACAGATCTAGCCTCGACATATCTTATCTGTATCTGTCTATCGAGTCGAGTCTAATTGTATCAAATATAGTAATAAAAAACACTTACGCATAAACTCACATTCAAAGCTATTAGTGATCCAAGAGTTTCTGGCCTGAATTTATTTGCATTTAAAACAAAATTCAATGACAACACCAAAATTCAAAATAATGTGCGCATTGAACAACAACATTCCCTATTGGAAAGTCCGATTAAAACAGTCCACCAAATTGCAAATTGCGTGGTGTAATTTGCAAATGTCCAAAATTTTTACACCAATCTTCAGCTTGCAAAACACCAACGTTTTTGGTGATTCTACATCTTCAAACATTCTGTTTAATATCATGAGTCGGGACTTGACCGAATGTATTATACAACACTTTAAAACGCTAACTAGGGAAACGAAATACATTTGCAGGTACGTATTGACGGTTTAAATATAAGAATTCGGTATAAGAATGTTCCATAGTTATATATCCGTGAGGTAATATAAAAAGAAGAGTAAATTAAAAACCGCAAATTTAACTGTAACGTGTTTCAAAACAGGAACCCTGATTGCGTTGCGAAATAAAGACTTATCAATCGAGTCGAACGTGTCGAACAGCTGTTGGAATACTTTCAAATTTTTGCCGGAAGACTTTACAGCCAGGTGCAATGTTGCAGTTGTACTGAAAAAGTTAGAGAGTGTCAATAGAATTGCCGACGGAATCGTATATGTATATATTGCTCCATCTTCTGTACACCCACACGGAGAAAGCGCACAGACTAATCAAAATGACGACGAGAACTCTGATTTTGCTTGCTATAAATCTTTTGGATAACTTATCCAACATCGGAATTAAACCGAAGAAATCGCACAAATTTAATATAGAAGGGAGATCTACTCTCACAGACATTTTACTGACTAATACACAATTTATTAGCAACCAAATTAACATTATTTATTTATTTATTTATGTATCGTATGGCGATCTACAAATTCACTCTTAAATGTAGGTAGAGTATGTACATATATATGATAAAACTAACAATTTTACAGATTGACTAACAATGAAAAAACAAATATACTATACGAACGGCTTTGAGATACAGGATATGGGTTATAAATCAGGTAATCATTATAAATGAGGTCAGCCAATTCACGGCAGCAGGAGTGGCATTCAGAATCTCGCTCCATTCTCCTTCAAATTTTCTTATTGGGCACTCGTGGGCTATGTGAGCTACAGTTTGATCTGGCGCTCCACAGTCGCATTCCTGGGAGTCCGAGAGTCCCCACTTGTACAGCATGGACTTGCATCTGGCATGTCCAGTCCTGATGCGCTTAAGGCTACACCATGCTTTCCTAGACATTTGCATTCCTGGGAGAGGGACAGTAGGATCCTCATGGTCATTATGGCTAAAATCGTGATTGGATGTCCATTTGGTTTTCCAAGCTTCTCTGATATGAAATGGCTCATGGTCGGTTAGTACCTTATCTTGCCAAATGGGTTTTCGGGATTTAAGAAGACGGCCCGGAGCATTATTCAATATCGTGTGGATTGGTAGAATTCTAGGGTGTTTAGGATCGTGTAGTTTGTCCCATTCGCGAACAGCAGCTTGTTGTCTCCTCAGGTCTGGTGGGGCTAAATTTGTTAGTGCGTGAAGCCAGGGTACCGGAGTAGGGTTCCTGATATAATTCTCATGGTATCATTGAGGTACACATCTACTTTGTTTGTATGAGAACTCTTGTACCACACTGGTGCACAGTATTCTGCCGTTGAGAGAACAAGTGATTGAGCTGCCGTTCGTAGTGTTTCTGCTTTTGCTCCCCAAGTAGTCCCAGCCAGTTTTCTAATTATGTTGTTCTTGGTTTTTGCCCAGTTAACTCCAAATGTCTTTTATATGTTAGGGACCAGTCTAGTGTAACGCCAAGGTATTTGGGGTGGCTGTTGTGTTTTACTCTTTTACCACGGAATGTGACATTCAGCTTTTTGTTTGCGAGGCGGTTATTAAGATGAAATGCACATACCTCGGTTTTCCTTGGGTTTGGACATAGTCGCCACTGTTTGTAGTATCTCCCGATGTTTTCTAAGTCCGCCGTTAGAGTTTCCTCACCATCCTCGAGGAGCCTGCTTTGAGTGGCTATAGCGGTGTCATCAGCATAGCAGAACTTCCGGGAGTTGGTTGCCGGCATGTCACTGGTGTAAAGATTAAAGAGTATAGGGGCTAGTACTGATCCCTGGGGCAGTACATTTCTGATGGTGTATGACTTGCTAGTTGATTGTCCAAGAGTGACTTTGAAATATCGGTTTCTTAACATGTTTCCCATAAGCTTAGTTAACTTGGAGCAGGGTATTGTTTTCTTTAGTTTTAGTATTAGATCATCCAGCCATACGGTGTCGTATGCTGCCGTCAGATCAACAAATGCTACTGACGTTTTTAGACCCCTTTGGTATCCTGATTCGATGTATGACGTTAGGGCTAGCACTTGCTCACAACAACTTCGGTTGGATCCGAAACCAGCCTGGTCTGGCGGAATAATATCGTCTATAGTTTGATATATTCTATTGTATATTAGCCTCTCCAGTAATTTATAGCAAACACTGAGCAGTGCGATTGGACGATAGCTAGTTGGGTCGTCACTTGCTTTCCCTGGTTTCAGAATAGCAAGGGTCTTGTTCAAATTAACATTAAAAAACAACTACTTACTTGTTTTACCAGAATTAGTTTTTATAATTAGTTTGACAAAAACAAATTACTATCTGCTTATTAAAATATCCATAATTGCAATTTTTATTTTAATATGCTAATGTCTGTCCTGTTTTGGTCCTGGTCATGTCTGGTGCTTTATGGTCTTGCCGGATTTTGTCTTGTCTTGTCTTGTTTGGTCTTGTCTGATATTGTCTAAACTTTTCTGATCTTGTCTGGTTTTGTCTAGCTTTGTTTGGTGTATATATAGCCTGGTACTGTTTAGTCAAGTCTAGACTTGTCTGGTCCTCTCTCGTATTTTTTGGTCTTGCCTTGTCTGCTTAGTTTAAGTAATCCGGATCACTGCGAAAGCGGGAGCCGGGGGTGTAAATTCACTTTTAAAAATATTTGTGTTTGTTGTCTGGCGTAGTATGGTATTGTCTGACCTTGCCTGTTCTTACTTGATCTTTTCCGATTTTCTCTGGTCTTGTCTGGTTTTGTCTGGTCTTGTCTACGTCTTGTCAGCACTTGTCCGCTCTTGTCTGGTCTTGTCAGGCCTTGCCTGGTAATGTCTCTGGTCTAGTCTTGTGTTTTGGTTACACATAATATGAACAAGTTTGTAACCAAGTTCTTGATCATATGGAAATCTGGTGTTAATTTTAGATTAGCAACTGCTATCACATAGTATTTGAAGAACACGAAATATTCTCTTGATCATCTAGAAACCGGATGCCAATTTTGGATGAGCAACTTGCAATCACATGGTAATTGAATTGATCTCCGTTCTGTATCAAGCATCAAAAACACAAAACATGAATAATTATTTTGCCAGGGTCTTGATCATTTGGGAACTCAAGGTATAGATCAAATTAGTGATGATATCAATTCCTTATCATTAATCTTAAGCATCTAAAAATATCCACGAAAAAACAAATTTAATTGAAAGAATTCTATGACAATAGTTATAATTTGGGATTAGAAAATTGTATAATGACGATTACGTAGGTGGTGATGAGGTTGACGAAGGTGAAGAGCATAGAGAAGTCGACGCTGAAGAAGCCAGCGGCGGTGAATTTGGGACACCTTGCCGTAGCCTGTTGCGCCAGAATGAAGAGTTTCTCACGGAGGGACGCGACGTTCGAGTAACGGTTGAGGGCCTTGTAGGCGATCGTGATGGTTTTCTTGCCCTCGTTGCTAACTTGCTCGCACATCGTCGCCACAAACACACCCTGAGCCTAAAACAGAATAATGTAATTTAAACAAAAATTATTTAATTATGTCGTCAAAAAACCTTCTAATATATATATATATATATATATTAGGGTGGTCCTTAGCAGGGGTGTTTTCGAATTTCTTCGCTCCCAGGGGCTCAACTGCTTCCAAATTGATAAAAAAAAATTCCCTGAAAATTTTAGCTCTTAATATTAACTCTAAGATAGTCCGCATTCCAGCCGTAGTATCTTATGGAAATAACATGGGAAAAATTTCTTTCGTTCTTTAGAATTTTATAACTCGGGGAAAAATAAATCTAGAATAATGAGACATACATATTTTTGTAGAGAATTTAACGCTCAAAAAAAAGGTTTGTTATGATTTTTTGCTAAGTCTATTGGTTCAAAAGTTATTCGAGCTCAAAGTTTAATTTTTATATAGTTATCAATATTATCAAGTACTTACGCCACCTATTACGATATTTATGTACTCAAACATACTTAAATCAAGTATGAAAGTTTTATCAAACTTAAAAATATTCATAAATCACATAACCTCCCTTTAAAATAAACAATCTGTGTGAGTTGTCTGATCAAATAATTATTCATCATGACATCACGATTAGTTTTACGTCAAAATATTTATTTAATTGGAGATGTTAACACTCAAATCATCGATAATAAATTGCCATCAAATTTACAAGTGCTGAATTTTTTTTTTCATTGCATAGATAAGTTGTTAAAATTATATCAGCGTCTGCAAAAACGTGTTAACAGAGAGTCAAATAAAATTAAAGAGGATGAATTTAAATCTTCATTGTCGAATTTATTCGACATTGCCCATACGAATGGTCAGTGTAAATACAAACATTTTTTTGACTAATCCAAGGAAAGACGGTAGAGTAGGTTACATAGCTAACATTGAGTCTGACGATAATAAAGAAGTACAGAGAATTAAGGATGAATTACTACAGCTACGTCATGAAAAATCTGAGAGAGAAAAAGCTCGAATTGGTAAAATAGATTTTATAATACTTTATTGAGTTTAATTAATTAATTAAATAAATAAATGCATGTTAACTTCAATTTTGATTTTTATATCTTTTGTGTTTATTAAATAGATGAATTCATGGAATTTACATCAAGCAGTGAATCCGAAAGAATTAATTAAGTTGAGTCAAAAAACAATATCATCGGTTTCGAATTTTTCCGATGAACTGGGAAGTACTCCAATGCAGGAACCAAAAGAATCACGTGGGACGATAAATATCATAGATGATAAATTAGTAGCAGTGTTTGATCATTGTAAATAAAGTGACCGCAACGCTGTACGTTTGATTGTAACTTTATGTTCAATATTAAATATAGACGTAAATCCATTAATCGTAAATAGGTCATCAATTCGCCGAATCAGAGAGAAAACACGCAAAGAAAAAGTAAAACAAGTCAAAGAACTTTTCATAAATAAAGATTTAAATGCTAGTGTCTTACACTGGGATGGTAAAGTTTTAAGAACTTCAACTGGAGAAACTAAAGAACGACTACCAGTTGTATTAAGTTGTGGAATAACTGAAAAAATATTAGCCATTCCAGTACTAGATGATGGCACAGGACAGTCTCAAGCTGATGCACTGTTTGACGTTATTGTTGATTGGGGAATTTCTAACTGTATCAAAGCACTTTGCTGTGATACTACTCCTACAAATCTGGGGTCAAATAAAGGAGCTGCAGTGATACTTGAACAGTTGCTTGAGGAAAATCTACTGTATTTGCATTGCAGGCATCATATCTTTGAACTTATTCTACGAGATGTTTTTGAATTGAAAATACCTACAACTTCCGGTCCTGATGTACCATTGTTCAAAAAATTTCGAGATAATTGGACAGAAATCGATACAAGTCAATATTCTACTGGTATTGAAGACTCTTATGTGCAAAACAAATTATATAATCACATTGAAGATATTAATCAATTTGTTCAAGAGCAGCTTAATTCTGAACAACCAAAAGAAGACTACAAAGAACTTTTGGAGCTGGTTCAGATATTTATTGGTAAAGTTCCTCGTAGTGAAATCAAATTTAGAAAACCGGGTGCCTTCCATCACGCTAGGTGGATGTCAAAAGCCATATATACTATAAAAATATTTTTATTTAATGAGCAATTGGAAATGACGGCAAAATTAAAAAAATCAATTTCTGAAATTTGTATTTTCGTTGCTACAGTATATATTAAAGCATGGTTTACTTGTCCTCTGACATATGAAGCTCCAAACAACGATTTATTATTTATAAAAAAACTTATTGATTATGAATCAACGGATGCTAAAACGTCTCAAGTGTAATTAAAAACATTTAGCAAGCACTTGTGGTATTTAAACCCAGAAACTGCAGCTATGGCATTCTTTGATGAAAAAGTGTCACTAAATATTAAAAAGCAGATGGTGATTATGTTGAAAAGTATTGACAAAGGCTCAGAAAAATTGAAACGCTTAGAAATTAAAAATATAAGCGACTTATATAACTTGAACATAGCCTCATTTATCTCGTCAAGGTCACTCCAGTTTTTCAAACGGTTTGGAATAAGTACAGATTTTTTAATCCTAGATCCGTCTGAATGGTGCAGAAATGAAGATTTCCAAAAGGGTTTACTATCGGTGAGAAGTTTGAAAGTGGTTAATGACATAGCCGAGCGTGCAGTTAAACTAATTGAAGATTACAATGGTATACTAAGTAAGAATCCAGAGCAGCAACAATTTATAGTTCAATTTTTATCAGAATACAAGCAATATTATGCAGATACTTGAAAAAGCTCAATCGTTAAAAATATGAAAATTGAGTGAAGGTTAAGTATTCAAATGCTATCATTTCATCTATACTTTAATTTTGTATTCTTAAATATAAAGAAACTTTCAGTTTTTTTTACATAAACTGATAATAAATAAAATAATTTACAAAAAAAATGTGTTTATTTTATTAATATACTTGATTATATTGATAATTATATAAAAATTAAACTTTGAGCTCGAATAACTTTTGAACCAATAGACTTAGCAAAAAATGATATGAAACCTTTTTTGTAGATCGTTAAATTGTCTATCAAAATATGTATGTCACACTATTTTAGATTTATTTGTCCCCAAGTTATAAAATTCTAAGGAACGAAAGAAATTTTTCCCATGTTATTTCCATAAGATACTTTGGTTGGAATGCGGACTATCTTAGAGTTAATATTAAGAGCTAAAATTTTCAGGATTTTTTTTTTATTAATTTGGAAGCATATGAGCCCCTGGGAGCAAAGAAATTCGAAAACACCCCTGCTAAGGACCACCCTAATATATATATATATATATATATAAATATATATATATATATATATATAGACATATATATATATATATATATATATATAGACATATATATATATATATATATATATATATATATATATATATATATATATATATATATATATGTCAGTATATATGTCGCAGGGAAATGATAAAATAAGAGATTTGATCAAATCCCTGAACTGTTTTAGTGAAATGATGAAATAATATCGTTTATTCAATTTTGTGTTATAAAGTCATATGTATTCCTTGGATACGGATCAATAAAACAGTGGTTTATTGTTTTATTTATCAAATAATAGTTATTTATGTATCAAGAAAAGTATGATGATGTTAATTATTGGGGGCAACGTGCAGTAAGTAATAGTAAGTTGCCCGACATTCACATCCTCATAATTCACGTTATATCTAAATAATTTTTTTCTTCTTGCAATAGTTTTTAAATTTAATTTATTTCTGTAGTTTTCACAGCATGTAAACGTTTAAATTATTTACATCAATTGTTAGGTATAGTTGCCATGGATTTTTGTTAAATAAGTAATTCCGTAGATGCGGTTCAAAATTAAAACTTAAATTTGAAAAAAATGACTTATGTTGTTTTTGAAATGAACAATATTCATAAATAATAATGTTTAATCATTCGTATTAAAACATGTTGTTGACTTGTGGCACCTCGAGTTAAAAAGTACGTTACCTTTTTCACAGGCATATTTTTTTGTTTTGCATTGTATTTTGGATTGGCTACAGGAACACTTCTTAAATCCTTGACCTCCAAATAAGGATAATTTTCCCGCAATCTCACGCAGACTTAGGTTAGTCTGTGGAACTGTTTCGGTAAATGTTGTAGTAGCTATTTGAAGAGCGTTTCTAGGTAGATAATCCTTTATAATCTCTGCTGAGGTACCAAATTGGTATATATTATTTGTTATATCTAATACAATCCCTATAATGTTATTTCCATCTAATGGGCCTCTATCTACCTTAGGTACATACATCAAAGCTGTGGAATCCACTAACACGTCTTTAAATTTCTTCAAAGAAACTTCTTTCATTTTTTCAGCTGATATTTTCAGGTGTTTTGCAGCATTTTCCCTTTGAACTTTGATGCTCTCTTCTTTTTGGCACAAATAGCATAGAATTTTCTATCCATTTCCTTCTTCTCCTAATCTATTCCCACATATTGCGTGCACCGGATTTTTACAAATGTCACATGAATAGGCTCCAGTATATCCCATTTCACAAACAGCACAACATTCTTTATTGTCACTGCTAGCTGCTTTCCCTGCTGATGCAAGTAACACTACATATATTTTTACTGTTGAAGCACAAGTTGAAGTAGAGTTATTAACTGGTTCGAGTTGTCTTGTTGTCGATAAAGAAATTGATTCAGTTTCTGGTAGATCGTGTGATATTGAAATATTATTGTTGGTTAATTTAACTATTGATAGGTCATTTGAAGTTGAGGCATTGTAATTAATTAACTCAGATGCTGGTAGATCTTTTGAAGTTGAAGCGTCGTTGTTGTTCTCTAAGGCAGCTGCTGGTAAGTCTTCTGGTGTTAAAATAATGTCATGGTCCTGCGGATTAAGAAGTAGATCCAAGTCCTCTTCAGTAACAAGTTTTTCAAGCAACTCTTTTGAAATATTACTAGATTGTAGTCCTGTTTTTGGTTCTGTTGAAAAGAGGAATTCTTCTGGAATTTAACAAAGTAACAACCTATAGCCCATTTTTTGTATTATTGTCAATTAGCCAAGCACGTAACATAGCTTCAATATCTTGATTTGATCGCTCAACAGATCCTTGACTAGCTGGATGTCTAGGCCTACCATTTAAAATTTTGCACGTTGGCCACAAACTTGTTAATTCTTGTATGACAGCAGCCGTAAACTCACGGCCGTTATCGCTTTGTAGTATATGAGGACAACCTACTTCCAAAAAATAATTTTAATAGCTCCATTACTACTTCAGCAGCTCTTTTTGAAGTCAACGGCCGAAGAAAGTTGAATTTCGTCGCGTGGTCCTGATAGTTTAATAACCATTTGTAGTTTCTATCTGGGGTCGACTGTAAGTCATCTAAATCGACTCGGCCACGATGTTGAAGTCGCTAGATACAATTGGACCAACAACGATTCCGTTTCTTGGATTTTTGACTTGGACTGACATACCGTGCACAGTTTTAGAAATTCCAGTACAACTGAAGTAGGTATTAGGTATTTCGATTTCAAACTGTACATCATTTTATCTCTTCCTCTGTGAACAGTTGACTGATGGATTTCCCGGAGTATGTGGTAAAAATTTTCCATTGGCACTATTTGCATCGGATTATTTGCAACTGCATCGTAGTCAGACTTTCTCTTCAAAATCAAAGATATTTTAGTACCTAATTCCATAACATCGTATTATCTTCCATAATAGTACTGTTTATGTGTCCGTTGCAGCTTAAGTAGTGGTGCTAATTTAAATTGTTCAACGACTGTGGTAGCTTCTTCTATTCTTTCACGAGTCCACAAAGGTTTTTCTGTAGCATGCCGTTTGTTCAAAAACGACTTGATAGTTTTGTGGCGGATAGTCGGGACAACACTGTTAAATTGCGTTGATACCTCCTGATTGGCCGGTATCAACCAATCGGAGAAGACGCTGGAGAGTTCTTGAAAATAATCAATAATCGTGGTAACGGTCGTTAAAAGAAGTAAGAAAAGTGTTGTTGAATTTTTATATAAGGTTTTAGTAAAGTGTAATTGTTTTATTTTTATGTTTGTGATAATTGTAACTGTTTGTGTTGTATTTGGAAATATATCTAACATTTTTTCTTTGTTTAACATCTCTTGATTAACTTTTGATGAGACTTAACCTATAACTGGTGACCCCGAAAAACAAGTTGTGTTAAATTCTCATCTAGTTTTCGCTAAATATTTTAAATTGTTCCTGATATCCAGTACAAGGGGCTATAACCTTGCATCGAGAACCGAGGATTAAATCCCTCCTAAAGATAACCTACGAATATACTAAAAATACAGGACTTAGATGAAATCAATCAAACCTCAAATCAGACACAAAATGACACTTTGGCCCGAGTAACGGTAAAAATTCCTTCTTTTTGGAAAAGAAATGTTGGTTTATGGTTTAGGCAAGTAGAAGCCCAATTTGCTACTGCAAATAAAGTAACAGAACACACTAAATATAACTATAATTTAGGAAGTATAGATCCAGAAATTTTGGAGCTTGTTTCTGATTTGATAGAGGAACCAACAACAGCCACTCAATACACAGATTTAAAAAATCCATTAATTAAGTAATTCGAAGAAAGCGATAGCAGAAAAGCGAAGAAACTCCTCACAGAATTACAACTAGGTGATAAAAAACCATCAGCTCTATTGAGAGAAATGAGAAGCTTGACAGGAGCCCAAATCAAAGATGATTTCTTGCGTAGTCTTTTCCTACAACGTCTTCCGGAGCAGGCCAGTTCTATTTTAGCTGCAAGTAGTGACAAGCTTGATTCATTGGCAACTATGGCAGATAAAATATTATAAGTTACACGACCACCACCATTTTTTTCAACTACTGCTACTCCTGTTTTAACAACAGAGCCATGGGAGACCCGAATGTTAGCACTAGAAGCTCAAGTAGCACAACTAACTAGAACTCATTCAAGATCTCATTCAAGAAGTCGGAGGCAAAATTTTGAAAAATGTTGGTACCATTATAAATTTGGAGCCAATGCAACCAAGTGTGTCGCTCCATGCAATTTTGAAAAAAAACGAACAGGAAAACGACCAGGCCAGACGCTGACGGCGGCCAGCGAGTTAGGCCAATGTTCACGCCGCCTATTTGTTACTGATTCTTCAACCAAACGGCAATATTTAGTTGATTCAGGAGCTGATATTTCTGTCATTCCTCCTAAATCATACAACTCAATTCGACAGTCAAGTAGAATGCTTTATGCAGCAAATGGTTCGGCTATACCCACTTACGGTGAACAACTACTCAAGCTTGATATTGGTCTAAGAAGAAATTTTGTTTGGCCATTTGTAATAGCCCGAGTGCAAACTCCTATCATCGGTGCAGATTTCTTGAGTAATTTTGGATTGTTAGTAGATTTGCAGCATCAATGTTTAATAGACACATCTACAAAACTTACCAGTACAGGCAGGTGTGTTATGCAAGATATTCCAGTTTCATCTCTGCACTTAATCCAACCTAATCACCCATATGCAGATCTATTAATAAAATATCCTCGTTTACTGCATTCAAGTACATCCTTCAAAATACCTCATCATGAAATCAGACACTCCATTATAACTACAGGACCACCGGTCACTGCTAAAGCTAGACGTCTATCTGCAGAAAAACTTCAGGCTGCTAAAACTGAGTTTCAGAGATGATCAATTTGGGAATTTGCCGACCATAAAGTAGTCCATGGGCTAGTCCGCTTCATTTAGTACTGAAGAAGGATGGATCATGGAGACCATGTGGTGACTATAGAGCCCTAAATGCTATAACTAAACCAGACAGGTATCTAATTCCACAAATACAAGATTTCTACTATCAGCTCGCTAACAAAAGAATTTTTACAAAGCTTGATTTGGTAAGAGCATATCATAATATACCAGTAGCCACTGAGGATATACCAAAGACATCAGTAATAACTCTATTTGGTCTTTTTGAGTTCGTACGACTTAGTTTTGGCCTCAGAAATGGAGCTCAGTCATTTCAACGTTTTACGCACCAAGTCCTTAAAGATTTTTCTATTGCTTTTTCATATTTGGATGACATTTTAGTTGCTTCAGAGAACGAAAATCAACACCGACAACATTTAAACTTGATACTAGAAAGACTACAAAAATATCGGCTGACAATAAACATTAATAAATCTTTTTTTGGTGCCACTACTGTCAATTTTCTAGGTTTTGCTGTTAACTCACAGGGGATTCAACCACAACCAGAAAAAAATAGAGCAGTAAGGGACTATCCTCAGCCTACTACAGCAAAGCAGCTTCGAACTTTTCTCGGCATAATACATTTTTATAGACAGTTCCTATCAAACTCCGCAGAGAAGCAACAACTTTTGTTTGTCATGATCAAAGGAAATAGTAAAAATGATAAAACCGTAATATATTGGTTAGATAATCATATCTCTATTTTTAATCAATTAAAAAACGACTTGGCTGAATCAGCACTTCTAGCTCACCCACTTCTGAACGCACGACTAGCACTCATGGTGGACACTTCTGACACTTGTATGGGTGGTGCCTTACATCAAGCTGTCAACAATACATCACTACAACCATTGGCGTTTTTCTCAAAAAAACTCTCCTACTGAACAAAGGTACATATGACAGAGAATTACTTGCTGCATATAAAGCAGTAAAATTCTTTCGATTTATGTTTGAAGCCAGAGAGTTCACTCTATATACAGATCACAAACCACTCACTTTTGCTTTCCAACAAAAGCCAGAGAAAGCATCTCCAAGACAGTTGAGATATTTGGATTGTATAGGACAGTTCACAACATCAATAAAATATATTCCTGGGAAAGAAAATGTTGCGGCTGACGCTTGTTCACGGCTTTCATCACTAGTTTTCACTTCCTTCCACCATTACTCAAGAAGAATTTGCTGATGCACAAGATACTGATACCGTATTAAAAGAACTGTTTATCGATTCGCAATCACTAAAATTGCATAAAATATTGTTACAAAATAACAAAGAATTAGTTTATGACAACTCTACTGGCTATTTACGACCATTCGTGCCGCATTGTCTCAGAAAAAAAGTATTTCAATCTCTCCATGGCATGAGTCACCCGGGTATAAAAGGTACAGTCAAACTGGTTCGTAAACGTTATACATGGCCTAGTTTAAATAAGGACATAACACAATGGACCCGATCATGTATTGCCTGTCAACGTGTGAAAGTTAACAAACACACAAGCAGTCCACTGGTATCATATTCAGAAGTCCAGCATTGATTCCATCATCTAAATTTGGACATTGTTCGCCCTCTTACACCATCTGAACGATATACTTATATTGTAACCATGATTGATCGTTTTTCTAGATGGCCTGAGGCGGTCCCAGTCAAAGATATTACCGCGGAAACAGTAGCACGAGCAGTCATGTCAGTATGGATAGCTCGGTTTGGAATCCCAAGCCGTATAACAACGAACAGGGTACACAATTTGAGTGTTCGCTATTTCGGAATCTCACACAATTGCTGGGTATTCACCACATTAAAACCACGGCGTATCATCCATCCGAGAATGGAAAAATTGAACGTTGGCATAGGGATTTGAAGTGTGCACTGAAGTCTCAGCTAACAGAAAATTGGGTGTCAAAGCTTCCACTAGTGCTCCTTGGACTTCGATCTCTAATTGTTCCCGAGTTCGACACTTCCCCCGCTGAGGTACTTTATGGTACAAACATTCGTTTACCTGCAGATATTATTGATCAACAACCCGAATTTTTGAAATCAGATGTTCCAGTTTTTCTGACTAAACTACGAGAAGCAATGAGACTAATTCGTCCCATGATTGCCAAACACCATGCAAATCCCAAAATATTCGTTCATAAAGATTTACATAACTCAAGTCACGTTTTTATTAGGCATGATGCGATTCGTAGAAGCCTTCAACCAACTTATGATGACCCATTTAAAGTTCTAACTAGGACACCTAAATATTTCACCATACAAACTGCTGCTGGTTCAAAAACAATAGCTATAGACAGACTTAAACACGCCTATCTACTTCATCCTCCAGAACCCCAAGAACCAGGTCACATTGAATCACCTACACATACAGATAGATCAGCATCGCAATCAACTTCTGGTGAACATCAGCTAGAAGAACAACCTCCAGTGGAATGCAATAAGACTACTTCAGGTCGCACCGTCCGCTTTCCAAAGAAATACCTAGAAGTTGCTACTGGAAGGGGAGTACATGTGGCGGATAGTCGGGACAACTCTTTTAAATTGCGTTGATACCTCCTGATTGGTCGGTATCAACCAATCGGAGAAGACGCTGGAGATTTCTTGAAAATAATCAATAATCTTGGTAACGGTCGTTAAAAGAAGTAAGAAAAGTGTTGTTGAATTTTTATATAAGGTTTTAGTAAAGTGTAATTGTTTATTATTTTTATGTTTGTGATAATAGTAACTGTTTGTGTTGTATTTGGAAATATATCTAACATTTGTTCTTAGTGTAAAATCTCTTGATTAACTTTTGATGAGCCTTAACCTATAGTTTCATTAAACTGTTCCTCAGATACAAAATTTGAATTTAATTCGGTCAGTGTTTGATTTTTTTCTATATCTGAACCCATTTTTCTACGGTAGGTACTTGATAAAACTCGAAATATAGAAAACAATAATAAAAATATAACCTTGCTCGCGTGATGTTTGGGCGCTACTTATATGACGGCACGGTCGCCGGATGCGAGCGGTTAGATAAATGGGAGTGGTAACAAGCGAACCGTAGAGCCTTACGCGTCCTGACTTACTTTATATCATCATTTCTCTAAAACAGTTCAGGGATTTGATCAAATCAGTAACTTTATTTAGGGAAATGACTAACAGAATTTTGGGTATGGGATTTGATCGACTTTTACCGGTCAATATCAACACATACCAAATACGTCGGTGAAAGATCGAATATTTCATTACTCTGTTGTACATTCGGACCCTCACCGGTGTATGTCGACAATCACAGATACGCTCTGGTGGAGGTACAATAAGAAGAATGGACTCAATTGCTAAAACCGGTCATATTCTCCTGGATAAATAGAAAATATTGTGAAACTAGTTACCATCTTACCCAGGTACTAACCGACCACGATTGCTTTAGGGATTACCTCCACAACATCGGCAGAGCAACAGACGATTTATGTGTATACTGGAAAGGATCATGGAAGAACCTATTGGCCCCAGAACAAAAATTCCATATATGCTACAGGGAAAATCAAACTGGAACACCATTCAGTGGCAAATTCATAAAATAATGACAGAAAAGGAAAATGACTAATTCTCTAAGTCTTCCGTTACTCAAGGTTATGCGACAAGGGAGTCCAGAGAGTACGGATGGTCTTGGTACTGTCTGCTCTTATATTGTCTGGTCTTGTCTGGTCTGGTCTTGTCTAATCTTGTCTGGTCTTGTCTGGTTTTGTTTGGTCTTGTCTGGCCTTGTCTGGTCTTATCTGAGGTTCTTTGATCTTGCCTGGTCTTTTCTGGTCTTGCCTGGTCTTGTTTGGTTTTGTCTGGTCTTGCCTGGTATGGTCTGGTCTTGTCTGTTTTTTTTCCGTAAGTTTTGACGTTCCAATTCATTAGTAATAAATTATAGGAAATAACAATTTCTCTAACTCACAATTTAAAAAAAAATACCATGAGCTCATAGTAACGGCCGTCTTCCAAGTCCAAATAAAGTCCAAGTAATGCATTGATTACTATTTGCAGGACCATAGTGACAAGGTGAGACGTCGAGAAAACGGCATGGCTCAAGTCTCGTCGCAAATTGTCGATTTTCAAAACTTGTACTTCTTCAGTTAAGCTATTCATGTTTCTGATCCTTTTTCGGAGTTGTCTCTAAGGATTTATTTCCAAAATGATCACAAAGTAAATCTAAAAGGTATTGATCTTGCAATTTCAGCGAAAGAGAGTATATAGTGAGGGATTCGTACCAATAAGTTAGATATAAGATAGCTATGACGAGTAGGGCAACCCATAAACGGAATATTCTAAGTCTCAAATAAGTAAGATCGAAATTTTCCCTCCCACCGGAACTCGAGAATTGGTAATCTCTGAGGTTGAATCAGTTGAAGATTCTATGAGTTTCCTCAAAGTTCCATACACTGGAACCAAGAATTATGTAAATGTTAGCAAGCGCTATTACCAAAACATAGCTTGTTAACAGCAAACGTCTGGACTGAAACTTGTTCACTTCGCCCGACGATTTTGTATAATTATAATAAAGGAATAAAGGCTGCAATAAAGTTGCAACAAGCACGAAGAAAAGCAAGCAATGTGTCTCAGGCAAATTTCCTTTCAAAACTTTCCGATTCCTTTTTGTAGTGCGGCAGAAGACTAAAACAATCGCCCGAAACTTAAACCACATTCATATTATCAGCCACCAACATACATAGTATGTAATTTCATTTTGAATCACTGAGACTTTTCTCGTTTGAATAAACCCACACAACTGAAATATTGTCACTAGTTTTCATCGAACGCATAATTAATTAATGAAATTAGTCATTTATTAACTAGTTGTGGAAACACAATTTGTGTATTTAACGATTATAATTTAATCGATTTTTTCTGGCCTTGAAATATCGATAGAAGTCTTGTTTGGTATGTTCTGGCCGGAACTTACCTTGCCTGATCTCGTCTTGTCTTTATCAACTCGTTTGGTATCTGGTTCTTGAATACTGAAAAAACTTACAAGTAAATAGGAACTTCACGATATTGTAGTGATGATTGTTTTCCAGGTCCATACGATGAAATGATTTAGAACTAGTCCAAGTACGAGCAAAATGTTGATGACGAAACTAAACATTGTCGCGCATGTGTTCCATCCAAAATATTCATCCACGACGTCGGTCAAATCCCCAATGAAGCCGTTTAACTTTATTAATTTTTCGACTTGAAAAATCTTCATGCTTGTAATCAAGTAGTTTTCGGCGCGAATTCTCAACCTCAAATGGCGCAAAATGTTCACTTGAGAAATATTCACAGTGAAGATATAAAGGTCATGGACCTGGTCTTGCACTACGAATTGATACATGTGGAAATCATAGTCGTAATACCACCTCATTGCATCAAGTTCGGCAACGCCCAGCAAGATAACTACCGCGAAAATTAATTTCAAAGTTATATAGGATATGTAGATTTTGGTTTTAACGCCGAGCTCTAACGACTTCTTGTCTTAAACTAAAAAACCTAACCTAACGACTTCTTGTCGATGGGATTGAAGTGGTTGCAGATCAGTTTGGTTTTGGCCAAGATCCAATTGCAATCACCCGTTAAAGTTAAAATGTTTGTTAATATAACTAATACCAAATGCACAATATAAATATGTGTACCTATTATAGAAACATATTCCAAATTTAGCTTGCCTTATGGAGAATAACCGCCAGCTAATTGGGACACAAACAAGGTCGTGTAAGAACGCGCAAAAGACTTCTCGAACAATTTGGTTTTCCGGCTGTAGACGGGAACTACATCAATCCGCAATGGCAACCAGCAAAATTGTTCTCAAAAAAGTTTTTTGCCACTATCATTTTGACCGCAGTTATTCGATTGGTTTAAGTTTCACTAATGCTTCCAGACATTCTGGAATTGTTCATTTATAGAAAACGTTAATCGCTTATGTAAACACGTTAACGAACTGAAAAATATTTAGAGAAAAGACAACCCTCCACTTTACTGAAATAGAATTATTTTGTATTGAAATTATATCTCATTCTTCCAATAACAGTACTCCAATAACTTCAATTATATTATTGATAGAATTTATTCAATAACCATTTTGATAGAATTAATTTGACAAAGAATCATGGTCTTGCTTTCCTCAAGACAGAAACCTGGTCTCCTTCCCTGTCCCGTTATGTCCAGTCTTGTCCGTCCTTGTGCGGTCTTATCCAATTTTGTTCGATCTTGTCCGATATTCTTCGATCTAGTGCTTACTTCCCCAATCTTGTCCAGTCGACTCCTATTTTGTTCAATCTAGTCCAGTTTTGTTCAATCTGGTACGGTCCTGTCTGGTTTTGCCTCGTTTTTCCTGATCTCGTATGGTTTATGTGGCCTTGCCTTTTCTATATTCCTCTGGTCTTGTCTATTCTTGTCTAGTTTAATTAGATTCTTTCTGGTAATTAATTTTAAAATTTGTTGAATTAATTTCATCTTCTTCTCAATAGTATCGCCCGTCTCCGAGCATCGTGGCAATGGTATGACCTAGGGATCATATTTGTTGTACTTATTGTCTCCATTCTTCCCTGTTTTAGCAGCTTTTGTGCAATCGTGCAGAGTTGCAGATCTTCCTCGTGCTCTCTTACCCTCTATCTTTCCTGGGACTATCAATTTCTCAAGTAAGTCCTCCTTTCTTCGCATTATGTGACCGAAATATCTTAGAATGCACTTTTTGATAGTTTTGCTCGGTCGATCGACGATGTTAGGTTCTCGTAAAATGGATTCATTAGTACGTTTTTCCGTCCATGATATCCTGAGCATGGGTCTCCAGGTGTACATTTCAAACGCATCAATTCGTCTTCTGTCAGCCATTTTTATTGTCTAGAATTCCGCAGCGTATGCGACTATTGGAAATATAAGTGTCTTTATGACTGCCACCTTGGTTCCTTTAGAAATGCTGTGATCCTTCCAAATACGTGACAGTTTGGCAATGGCGGTTTTGCCCATAGCTATTCTTCTCCTTATTTCCTTTTCGCAGCTGCCAGTTCTTGAAATTTGTGAGCATAAATTCACGAACTCCTTTACTACCTCGATTCCATCAATATGCGTTGGGCTTTGCAGCCTTTCTTGGGATCATTCTATTATCATTTTTTTGGTTTTTGTTTTATTCATTTCAAGGCCCACCATTTCAAGGCCCACTCCGCTGATTTCTTTCACCTTCCGGAGCAGGTTCTTGGTCTCTTCTTCCGTACTTACCAGCAATGTTGTATCATCTGCGTACCTTAAATTAGATATTTTGCTGCCTCCTATAGATATTCCTCCATCCCAGTTGTGAGTTGCTTTGCGGACTATCCATTTTCCTTAGAGATTGAATAAAATAGGTGAAAGGATGCACCCCTGACGAACTCCTTTGTATACTCTGAAGGGGTCACTGAGGCAATCTCCTATTCTGAGCTGTGCTTTTGCAGATTGATATAGGTTGGCGTTGAGGCTTATAAGATGTCTAGGGACTCCCATATCCGAACATAACGGTCCATAATTTGCTCCATTTAACTTGATCGAATGTCTTTTTGTAGTCATTAACACAGAGGTATCCAGGTTTGTTGAACTTCCTTAGTTTGTCAATTATCTGTCTGATGTTCAAGATGTGCCTCGTGTGCCTCGTGTGCCTCGTCCCGGCATGAAACCTACTTGTTTTTGTTGGATTTGAGGGTGTATGTATGGGTGTGTGTATGTATGCTTTATGCCTGTCGTGAAGTATATGTAACAATGTTTTGCTGACGTGTGATATTAAGGATATCGTTTTGTAATTTGAACATTGGGTCTTTGCTCCTTTTTTATAGATTGGCACGAATGCTGAGGTTGCCCAATCAGTCGGCCAGACTCCTGATATCTAGATCTTGTTGCATAATATATGCAGGAGACTTATCATATTTTCATCAGACACGTCTATCATTTTTCCCACTATTCAGTCAGGTCCTGCAGATTTTCTAGGTTTTAGCTTTTCGAGAGCCCACTCCACCTCGGATTTAAGGATTTAAGGATTGATCTTCGAACAAGTTTTGACAATATTTTCTCCATCTCTTTGCAACCTCTCTTTTCTCCGTTATTACTTCTCCTTGCTCGTTTTCTACAATTATCGTTCTCGATTTGAAATCTCTGGTTATCTCTCTGATTTTGGCAAAAAGGTCTCTGGATGCATTTTTTGATGATGGTCTCTTGATGACATATTGTCGATATATAGGAATTAATTTCAAATATAATTAAATACAAGATCGCAAGAATTAAGGCCGCTGCAGATTTTGAGGTCCAAACGTAGTGGGAATTCAACAGCAACCCAATCAAAAGCAGAACGTTAATAACGAGATGGAACGTATTTAGAAGCGCATGCCAGCCGAACGTCTCGTTAACAATATCGGCTAAATCACAAACGGCTTCGTTAATCTTAACAGTTGCAAGAACACCGGACGGTCTAACTTCTTTAATAATTACATTCAATGCGGAAATTCTATATTTCAAATGTTGCAGCAACAACATTTTTTGGGAAAATGACAGGGTTATATAGAACCCAAAAATGTTCGTAATGTAATTCAATGTCAGTTGTGGTGTTTGCCAGTGAAGTAGTTGTTTTTAAGAAATGTTTTTTTTTAGAAAGATTAGTTATACTAATGACGTCAACTTGTTGACGATATGTATACAATTATTTCCTAGAAATTAAAATCTTTCAAGAAACGATTCAAATGTTACTATTTAATAATAGAGGAATATTCAAAGATAATTTGGATGATTAAACTATCAATTACTTTGATTACATACATGGTTAAAAAATAGGACCATTAGTGGAACATTAAATAGATTAGATTAACTAATCAAATAATAGTACTCAAATAACCAAATAATATACTAATAGTCTATTTACGTTGCATCTTTTCTTGTCTGAACTTGTCTGAGCTTACTTAATTTTAGATGATCCTGTCGGTCCTTGTCTGGTTCTGTGTGGTCTTGCCTAGACTTGTCTGGTCCTGTCTGATCTTGTCTGCTCTGCTGGACTGGTTTTCTCTGGTTTTCTTTGGATTTGATTGGTATTGTCTGGTCTTCTCTGGCCTTGTCTGTTATTGTCTCGTCTTGTTTGATCTGATCTGGCCTGATCTGGTCTCGTCTGTTTTTGTACGGTCTGGTTTTGTCTGGTCCTGTCTGGTCTTGTCTTGTCTGATCTTGCCTGGTCTTGTCTGGTTCTGTATGGTATTGTATGGTCTAGTCTGGTATTGTATGACCTTGTGTGGTCTTGTTTCGTCTTGCTTGGTCTTTTCTCTTATCTGGTCTTATTATTATTATTATACAGTACTCTGCCTAGTGGCAGGTCCTAGTTTTTGTACGGAGAATTTCTGCCTCCAATGTTCCCTGTCCTCAGCTTCTTCCTTTAGCTTGCTGTATCTCCTCCTTTCTTTCATGTCATCCAGATGTTGTATTCTTCTTCTTCCTCGACCTGCAGTTCCTTTAATCTTGCCTTCAATGACGTCATGTATGAGCCCCTCATGTATAATTATATGTCCGATCCAGTTGGCCTTCCTCTGGAGAATTGTATTTAGAATAATTCTCTTTTCTCCTACCCTTCTTAGTACCTCCTCGTTTGTCACCCTATCTGTCCACTTGATCTTTTCTATTCTCCTCCAACACCACATTTCAATACTTTCGAGGTATTTTTTGTCCCTTTCCCTCATGGTGCACGTCTCTGCTCCGTACAGTGCAATGCTCCAGATGTAGCACTTCAACAGTTTCTTCCTTAGTTCCAAGCTCAACTTGTTGGTCCGTAGAGTCCTCTTCTTGTTGAATGCAGCTTTGGCCATGGCGATTCTTGCTCGAATTTCATTTGTGCAGTATGCATCCTTTGTCAGCAGGCTTCCCAAGTACTTGCACTATTTTACATTCTCCAGTTCTTGATTGTCGACTGTTATCTTCAAAGGTTTTTCCCTTTTTGATATCTTCATCACTTTACATTTTTCCTTGTTAATTTCAATGCCATATTTCCTTCCAGTTTCCACCAGTCGGTTCATCATGTGTTGTAGTTGTCTTTGGTTCTTGGCGAGTACTACCAGGTCATCTGCATATTTGATGGTGTTGATGAGACGTCCCCCTATCTTGAAATTTCCACATCCTTTCAAAGCTTCTCTCGCCAGCCATTCACCATACAAATTGAAGAGACTCGGCGATAGACAACATCCCTGTCTGACTCCTCTTCCTATTTCTACGCTGTTTATTTCTCCGTAGTTTCATTGTACTTTTACTCTTTCTCTCATGTACAGATTGAAAATTAGTCTCTGGTCTCTCCAGTTGACAGCAATCTCCTTAAGAATATTCATCAATTTTGTCCAGTTAACTTTATCGAAGGCCTTCTGCCAATTTACAAAACACACGCAGACTTCTTCTTTAACAGTCAAAACTCTCTCCGACAATATCCTCATCATGCCTATGGCGTCCCTGGTTCCTTTTCTTTTCCTAAATCCAAACTGATCATCTTCCATTACTTCTTCGATTTTATGTTCTATCCGTCCATTGAGTATTTTTGTAATTATCTTCGCCACGTGTGAGATCAAACTAATTGTTCTGTAATCACTACATTTCTTGGCTTGATGTTTCTTTTCTAGAGAAACCATAGTGACTTAGGCCTTTAGGCCATTCCACAGTTTCGTTGATTTTGTTGATGAGTTGTGTCAACGCTTTCAAAACCTCCATCTCCGATTTCCTTCAGCAAATTCAGTGGTATGTCGACTTCTCCAGTAGCTTTCCTCTCTTCATGTCCTTAATTGCCTTCTCTACTTCTGTTTTCAATATGCTGGGCCCTTTTTCGTCTTCATCAACCGCCTCCTCTGTCTCTATTTTAATTACTTGTGGGTGATGTTTCTTATCGTAGAATTCTTTTACGTATTCCTCCAATATTTTCAGCATCTCCCCTTGTTCCGTCTCCATTTGTCCTTTAGAGTTTTCTATTCCGAAGTTCCTTACTCCTTTATTCTCACTCCCTCCCAACTCCTTCGTTTTCTGATATATCAGGTCGTACTTTCCTCTCCTTTGTAGTTCCTCTATTTCTTCACACATTTCTTCTAGGTATTTTTCCTTCGCTTTGTCTGTTTCTCTCTGAGTGCATTGTTAAGTCTTCTGTATTCCGCTTCGTTCACATTTTTACATTTTGTCCTTTCCTCTATCTTCTCCAGGATCTCATTGGTGATCCAGAGTTTCCTCGCTCTTTTTACTTCCCTCCCAACTTTACTCTCTAAAGTATTCAACAAGGCCAGATTAATATTTCTCCACTGTTCTTCTGCACTTGCACTTACATTTTCCTCTCTAAATTCACTAAAGACATTTTCTAAGGATTCTCGTACTGCCTCATTCTTCTCTCTTAGCTTTTCCAAGTTCAATCTCTGCTTTCTCTTCTCGCACTGTCTGATCCTCTTCAACTTTGTATTGATGATTGCAACCAGAAGGTTGAGATCCGAATCTATATCGGCAGCTAGCATAGTCCTGGTGTCTTTCACACTGCCCCTAAACCTCTGCTTTACAAGTATGAAATCTATCTGATATCTACTAATGTCACCTGGGCTCTTCCATGTGTATAATTTATTCTTCCTTTTCTTAAACCAAGCGTTCATCACTACCAAATTGTTACGCTGACAGAATTCCACTAGCATCCCTCTTCTATCATTTCTTCTACCTAACCCATATTCTCCCACGATGTTTGCTTCACTACCTTGTCCTACTACACTATTCCAGTCACCCATTATTATGGTGTTTATTTTTCCTTTTCCTTCAGAGTGGATGATGTCCTCTATTTCATCGTATATTTTCTCCACTTCTTCGTCGTCATGATCTGATGTTGGCATGTATACTTGAATTATCAGAATGGCCACTGGTTCTGCACTTATTTTCACATTAGACGACAAACATTAGACGATCACTATGAAACACCATTTTAGTCACACTTTGCACTAATTGATTTCCCATCACTATTGCTACTCCACGTTCATGACTTTTTCCACCTGAGTAAAACATTGTGTAATTACCTGACACTATTTCACCACTACCAGTCCACCTCACTTCACTTAAACCCGTTATTTTCACTTTACATTTATCCATTTTTCTTTTCAGATTTTCCAATTTCCCTGCTCTTCTAAGTGTTCTTACGTTCCATGTCCCGATCCTGAAATTAAAATGTCCACCTCTTTTGATGACTCTCCCCGAAGTACTCCCCACCCGGAGATCCGAAAGGGGGAGTATTTTACCTCCGGAATTCATTATTCCTGGAACTGCCATCATCATTCTCCGTCTTCCGACGTTCAGGTAATATAATAATGTGGTAGTCTTTCCATTTCCTTTCCACATCACAGTATCACGACCGAGGAACCAGACTATGATTGGTTTCGCCCATGACTCTCCGATCGTCATCCAACTAAAGCATCATTTGCTCAGTGCATCAAGTCATTACTAGTGCCCGCTGCTGCCCGGTACCAGCCTACCACCGTAGGGGGGCCTCTTCCGCCAGATCTGCCATACCGATGATATTCATCTCTGCCTTCACTGCCGTTGAGTATCATCGTACGGGTAGTAAGTCCGTACAGCAGCAGATGTTTTGCTGTGGTTGGCATTATTATTTACTCCTTTTTGCCCATTTTTTCGGGGGAGCAAAATTAAAAATCTGGCACATGCCAGAATTTCATGGCCAACTTCTCGTCTTATATGGTTTTATATGATATTGCCTGGTCTTCCCTGGTCTTGTCTAATCTTATCTTGTCTTGTCTGGTGTTATATGATCGTGTATGGTCTTATCTGGTATTGTCTGGTCTTGTCTGGTCTTGTATAGTTGTTTGGTCCTGTATCTCGTCTGGTCTTTTCTGGTCTTCTCTAGTCTTCTCAGGTCTTGTCTGGTCTCGTTTGGTCTTGTCTGGTCTTCTCTGGTCTTATCTGATCGTTTCTGGTCTTGTTTGATCTTGTCTGGCCTTGTCTGGTCTTGTCTGGTCTTGTCTGGTCTTGTCTGGTCTTGTCTGGTCTTGTCTGGTCTTGTCTGGTCTTGTCTGGTCTTGTCTGGTCTTGTCTGGTCTTGTCTGGTCTTGTCTGGTCTTGTCTGGTCTTGTCTGGTCTTGTCTGGTCTTGTCTGGTCTTGTCTGGTCTTGTCTGGTCTTGTCTGGTCTTGTCTGGTCTTGTCTGGTCTTGTCTGGTCTTGTCTGGTCTTGTCTGGTCTTGTCTGGTCTTGTCTTGTATTGTCTGGTCTTGTCTGGTCTTGTCTGGTCTTGTCTGGTCTTGTCTGGTCTTGTCTGGTCTGGTCTAGTCTTGTCTGGTCTTGTCTGCTCTTGTCTCGTCTTGTCTCGTCTTGCCTCGTCTTGTCTAGTCTTGTCTGCTACTGTCTGATCTTAATCTTTAATGTCTATATACTCATATCTAATATTATCTAATCTAGAAATGAAAGAAACTTACAATTAAACACCATTGCCAAGCTGTTACTGATGCAATTGCTCATAATCTTATTTTTTCCCATTTACCAGTAAGTTAATTAAAATTAATATTTTCACAATGATGTTTACAAAGGAAAGCAACATTTTCCATTGAAAAATCTTGTTAAAACAGTCGACCAAATTGCAAATTGCGTGATGTAATTGAAAAATGTTCAAAATATCTGCATTAATCTCCAGTTTGCAAAACACCAACTTGTTAGGCGATACTAAATCTTCAAACATTCCGTTAACTAGGATTAGTCGCGAATTGACATAATGTAGTATAAAACATTTCAAAGCACTAATTAGTAAGATTAAATACAAATGCAAGTAGAAAATAAATTGCTAAATATAATAATTTGGCCTTAACTCCCTCTGTAAATAGGTATTCCAGAGGTATACAGAAATGACGAGCAAGTTTAAAAACGCAAATTTAACTCATACGTGCTTCAAAACAGGAATCTTGATTGTGTTTCTCAACAAATCCATATCAGTCGTGTTAAACGTGTCGCATATCCTTTGATATCCTTGCAAATTTCCGCCGGAAGATTTCAAAATTGTGTACAAAATCAAATAAGTGCCGACAATGTTAACGAATGTCATTGCAATTTTTGACAAATTTATTGTCATTTCGCTATATCTTCCGTAAGCCCATGCGATCACACTGCACAGATTTAGCAAAATTGTGACGGAAGCGTGATTTTGCTCGCTCTAAGTCTATTCGACAATTTGTAAAACTTCGGATTTAATCCCAAGAAGCCGCACAAATTCAACAGAGGAGATAGTTCTACTCCCACAGACATTTTACTGACTAATAAACTATAATTTAGAAAAATTACCTACTTATTTTGATAGAATTAGTATGAATAATTAGACAGCCAATAACAAATTACAATCTACATAATATACTAGCAATAATTACAATTTTTGTTTTAATATACTAATGGTATCTAGTCTTGTCTGGCCCTGTATGGTATTGTCTGGGCATGTTTCGTTTTGTCTGGTTTTGTATGGTGTTGTCTGGTCTTGTTTGGTTCTGTGATATAATAAATATATCAGTGAGAGAGGGACTTTGTCCTGTTGAGGGAAATACGTCTACAGTCTTTCCAATATCAATGGCGATTAAAACAAGAAGAGCAAGTGATATCATTCTGGCAATATATTATAGTAGAACTACATGAATTAATATCTAGTAAAGAAGCAATCTGAGAAATATTTGGAAAACAATGGTATTATAACGGATCATCAATCGGGCCTTAGATCACTGCTTCCCAAAAGTTTTGATGTCGCGGCTCCCCTGCAGCTCATATCGATAAACCCCCTAATATTTTTTTAGATTTGGGTTAAGTAAAATAATTGGGTTGTAGTTTGACATTTTAAATCTCTAGCTTTCCTTTCAAAGGACTCAATTGGTTTATTTTTAAATTCACTATGCATGGCATTTAAATGTCAAAACAGTTTTCCAGGTCTCATAGCATCATTTGCCAATGTTTTTAAACAAATTATACACAGCTGTTTTTCTTCATTTTCGCCCGAGGACACAAAAACAAATTTTAAATACGCAGTATATTATATTAAGTGGTTTATTATTTAGTGGAAAAATTGGCGTTTCGCGCCAACTGCAAGGGTTTAAAATGCTTGAGTTTCTAAATTATAATCATTTTAAAATTTGAATATTTTAATATGGTGGCCGCGGCCCACCACTTTAGGAAGCACTGCCTTAGACCACGATATCCAAGTGAAACGGCAACATTCATCGACGAATGGAAACTGGAAATAAATGAAAGAAAAATGATAGAGGAATATTTATGGATCTGAAGCGTTTGCAACAGGCGGTAGAGAATTTTTATTAGAGGAATTTGGAGGGCTTTAAAATCGTCTCGTCAGGTTTTGTCTAGTCTTGAAAGGCTTTGTCTGGTCTACTATGGGTGCGACTGTTCTTATCTGTACCAATCTGATACACATAATCTAGTCAAGTCAGACTTTTTCTGTTTTTGTCTATACAGTGTGGAAACTTAAACTGGAATCAAAATTCATAACTTCGATATAGGAAATTTTTGTGAAAAAATCCCTCATTTCTATGTATATGCTGTTTGTTTATCTGTTCCCGAAAGTGCCCAGCCACCTCCGACCTTTTTCTTTCAAATGGAAAGGTATGTCAAGTGACACCTCGTTTGAAAGATGCAAGGAATATTCGCAAGGAATATAAGGAATCTCCTTTTCGCAGGGAATATAACACACTATTTATTTCTTGAATATTTTTAAATCCTACGTGATAAAAAAGAAAACCAATTTTAGCTTGAATGCTAAATAATACAACAAATGATCACCGTTTCTTTCTTGGCAAAGTGCAAATCGAAAATAAAATGCATCTCTAATGTTTTGAAAAATTTCTGGCGTGACTTGCCGTATTTCATGCCTAATACGTTGTTGAAGATCCTCGATGTCGTTCGGTTTTGTTACACAGATTACAAAAAAGGTCAAGGGGACTAAGATATTGACATCTCGCCGGCCATTTAATGTGACCTCTTCTTCCAATCCATCCATTGGAAAAAACTTCGTCTAAATATGTACGAACGATCACAGCATAATGGGGTGGAGCTCCTAAAGATTTGCTATTCGAAATTCTTATTAATGGTTTGCCAAGTCGCAAACTGTCGTTTAACTCGATCGTTCGATCTAGTCGTGAAATCTCATAATTTGCCATAGGTTCCGAATAGTACATATAATTCGTTTCATTCGCTTCCGATGAATCAAGATCTTTAGCTGGAGAATAGTCACAATGGAAATGTAAACTACCAGGATTTCATCATGCATTGTGAATTGTAAACTGTAGAGACCGATTTAAAACAGTTCTGTAAATAGTGATCAAAGGAGGTGTATTGCTACGAGCTTAAATGTTAGCTGGGGACCTTGCAGATTTTGTTCTCGCAAAATAGCAGTTTGTTGTCGATTACGTTGATCAAGTTGATGATCAGTAGGGTTTTGTCAAAGTTCCAGTTGCAGGAACTTGGCAAGATCAAAATGTTGTGGACTATTACGAATGTTGAGGAAATGCATATTAGTGTTAGCAGTTACTTGCTGCCTATAAGCTAAGCTAGTTTTAATACATTGAATGAAGGAACGTTATCAATAGTATTAGCGAAGTTTCCCACCCAGATCCTGAAATTCCTAAAGGAATCAGGACTAGAGGAGGCGCTCTAAATGGGTAAGTATACCAAAATTTAGAGGAAGAAGGTGTAGTACAAT
The DNA here is from genome assembly GCA_944588485.1 of Phosphuga atrata. Classification (NCBI taxonomy): domain Eukaryota; kingdom Metazoa; phylum Arthropoda; class Insecta; order Coleoptera; family Silphidae; genus Phosphuga; species Phosphuga atrata. The sequence continues at coordinate 48,621,992 of OX155900.1, read as the reverse complement.
AGACCTATGAAGATCGCAGTACAATTCGTCACCACCAAAATTACAATCTACAATTAGCCAAGTTGCGTAAGATCGATTGTTTGCAATTTTTCAAAAACCTTGGTTTGTTGGTTGTGACTTGAGAATAAGCAACTGCCAATAAGCAAATGTCGTTTTAAATTTTCTGCGTTTAACATTTTGTGGCAAGATCGTTTAAATTAAGTTTCACCATTGTTTCAGAACGCCTGGAAATATATGTCGCAATGATGAATTAGAATCGATTTGACACAAACAAATTAGTTTAAATGATGTTTCAGTCAAATTAAGTATGATGAAGACATTACACTACATTAGTACTATTACATTTATAACCACAAAATACATTGAAAAACATTCATTGACTTCCTTTTGTGATGGAATGTTAATTATTATTTTTCACGCAATCTACTTACTAAGGTAGTAGGATCAAGTACATTGAGAGCAGAACTTCTGCTAGGAAATATTGAACGACAGTAGTTTTACTTAATTTACTTAAAAGTAAACACTCCGCAGGTATTGTGGTGACTGATATTAAGGAAATTGCAGACGTTTGGCGAGATTACTGTCGTTCATTATTTCCTAGCAGAAGTTCTGCTCTCAATGTACTTGATCCCACTACCTTAGACACAGAAAATAGGGAACCTCCCATTTTAAAAGATGAGGTAAGGGCCGCTATAAATCATCTCAAAAACGGTAAAGCAATGGGCACTGACGAGATACCCATAGAGGTTATCAAAGCTATGGGAGACTTCGGAGTAGATATAATGCACTGCATCTGCTCCAAGGTCTGGGAGTCTGAAGAAAGGCGGAAGAAATGGGCAAAGTCACTATTTATACCTCTCCATAAAAAGGGATCAACTAAAAAGTGAAATAACTATCGTCTGATTTCCATGATATCACATAGCAGCAAAATTATTCTACATCTATTGAATACCAGACTTCAAACTTACTAGAACAGCGAAATTGCACCAGAACAGGTAGGTTTTGTCAAAGGTCGAGCAACTCGGGAGCAAATACTCATCTTGAGAATTTAATAAAAAGCTGTACATCTGTTTTATCGACTTTAGCAAAGCCTTCGACACCGTTGTCTGGTCCAAATTATGGGAAGTATTGCTGGAGGTGGGCGTTTCGCGCCATTTAGTACATCTGATCGAGTACATCGGCTCTATAAGGACGGCACAGAATGTGTGCGCTCGGAAGGAGTAGACTCTGAATCCTTTAAAACACAAGTCGGTGTCAGACAAGGATGTATATTATCACCGTTACTTTTTAACATCTACACCGACTACATTATGCGCATTGTTCTAGAGAAATGGGATAAAGGTGTGTCGATCGGAGGTATGAACATTGAGGATTGAGGTATCCTGACGATACAATGCTTCTGGCTTCATCCAAGGACGATATCAGTAACATGCTGCGGAAACTCGAAACCACTAGCCTAGAGTTTGGACTCCCCTTGAGCTAATGAAAGCAATCCAGATACTTCACCCATTACCAATTGTGAGGTTGTCGGCAGCTACATTTATTTGGGCTCCACTATCACCAATAGCGGGGGATGTTACGTCGAGATAAAACGACGTTTCGCCACGATACGGTCCGCTGTGAAAAGGCTAGGCAAGATATGGAGAGACCGCCGAATCTCGAAAAATACGCCTAATGAACAGCCTGGTTTTTCCGATATTTTTGTATGGGGCGGAAACATGGACCTTGCGGATAGATCGACGCAAGGATCGACGCAAGACCGACGCCCTAGAAATGTGTTGTTGAAGGTGCATGCTGGGAATTAGCTGGGCCGCTCACCGGACTAAGGTGTCCATACTCAAGGAATTAAAAATTGATCAGCGTATCTCGTCGCTTGCTCAGTTACAAATCCTAATTTCTTTGGACACGTTACCCGCAAAAGTGATTGAATGGAGCGGCTGGTGATTCAGGGCAGAGTGGAAGGTAGCAGACCTCGTGGCCGATCACCAACTCGACGGACAGTCACCATCAAATCTGTCGTTTTGATTCTTGTGGCAGAATGCGCGCCATGCGATCAACAGGAATGTATGGAGAAGATTGGCGAAGGCAGCAGTGAAAAAAGCAGACGACTCTCCATGACCACGACCACTCTGTCAAGAGTGAACTACTCAGAAGAAGAAACACACCAAATTGATACGCGGCTGTTGGAATTCCAAATAAACTCCGGGCCGATCATTATTTGAATGGAGAAGATTAAGTTTATGATGACTTGGGCCGAGATCGATTGAGTCGATCATTTCGACTAAGGCAAACGCGTTCGTCCAGTTTCACGAAATCGCCGATTTTCAAAGCTTGTAGATCTTCAATTAACCTATTCATGTTCCTGATCCTTTTTCGGAGGTGCCTCAAAAGATTTATTTCAAAAATGATCACAAAGTAAATGTAGTAGAGTTGTATTTGGTCTTGCATTTCAACGAAGAGAGAGTTTATGGTGAATGATTGATACCAATAGGTTAGATATGATATCATGGTGAGTAACTATGGGGCAACCCATAGAATATTCAGACAAGACTAGACAGACAAAACTAGTCTAGAATGGGCTAAGAAGAGCATAAACCGAACATTCTTAGGATAAAAAGTAAATTAGTTTATTAGATTATTAGAAGAAGGGTTTATTAGATAAATAATTTGTGTCTAAAAATGAGTTTTTGTTGTTTGAAAAAATGGGTGAAAATTGGATTTCTAAGAGACAATGTGTGTAATTTAGAGCGAGGTGTATTGCAATTACCGGAGGGGAGTGAAGCCGCGTTAATATTAGAAAATGTAGACTACACTCCGCAGAGAAATTTTCATTTTGATGTGAAAAAGCAATTTGCAACGACGACAGCGGCCGCAAAAAAAAAATGCTTTTTTAGTGGAATAGAATTCACCCTCGTTGGTAGATGGGACCGAAACGTTTTAGCAATAATTTTTGATTCTCGCATTTATAAATACACATCATTTTGATAGAGTAAATTATTGAAATTTTATTAATTGTATTCGATCAAAAATTACACGTCGTAGAAAGATGATGATGACTAATGCAATCCTGTAGCAATTTCTAATGTTGTTATTCGGCGATTCACTTCAACCAACACCTTTATGCCTTTATAAGTTTAACTGGTATCAAGGCATAAAGGTGTTGGTTGAAGCGAATCGCCGAATAACAGCACGCCAAATTGCTACACGATTGCATTAGTCATAATCATCTTCGTAGCATTAATCCCGCTGTATTGCAGGGTCGACTTTGCTGCACCTTTTATTCGATCTTGAGCGTTTCTTAAGTTGTAGCATTTACTTCTTCCAAGTCCTCCAAGCGCTCTCTCGGTCATCCTCGTGGTCGTCGGCCTTCTGGACTGATATCAAGTGCAGTTCTCGCCACTGAAGAATGATTGCTACGCAGTACATTGCCATACCAACGTAGACGGCTCTCCCTCATTTTTTCAGGGATTGGACCCATCAAATGTAGCTCGAACATTATCATTCCTGATGCAGTCCAGTCTAGTAAGTCCCTGTGTCCAGCGAATCATCTTCATCTGCTTGATATGTAGATGTTGTTCATGTCTCTTCGGTACTGGCCAGCATTTAATACCAAACAGTGCTACTGGTAGAACGATGGTTCTGAAATTTTTTGACTTCATATATAGTGAATCAAAAAGGACTCCACAGACTTGGGGCCATTTCAGCCATGCAGCGTTGACTCTGTTTCGGGCATCCGGGAGTGTTTGACCATCTGAACAGATTAGCAATTTACCGAAGTTTACCAGCAGTTTACCCAAGTATTTGCATACAGATGATTTTCAGATGAATCAGATCATCATCAGATGAATACAGATGACTAGTGCTACCAGTGCTGATTTTCAGAGGAATCAGATCATTTGGATACAGATGATTTTCGGAGTTCAGTGCCACCAATATGAAAGGATCCTGCACTTGGTACTCACACTCCATACACCCTGTCTTCCCAATATTAAGTCGTAGGCCATGGGTGTCTAGTGCACTTTTCTAACATTGAACATGTTGCTCCAATTCTTGGCCAGACTTGCAGGCTATAATGATACCGTCAGCACAGAGCAAGGTCAAGAGATGTGGTTGTAGTAGTTCGGCTGCGATGGTGTCAAGACAGATAATGAACAGGAGCACGGACAAAGCTGACACTGAATATGATGGGAAACGTTGCGGAGTTTCCTTGTCCCAAATAAGAAACCTCCAAATTTTCTCTACCACTGAAACTCGCGAATTTGTGATCTATTAGGTTGAATTAGTCGACGATTCTTTGGGTTTTCGACGATTTCTTTGGGTAAGTTCCATAAACCGGAAACAAGAATTATATAAATGTTAGCAAACGCTACCACTAATACATAGCTTGTCAACAGCAAACTTCTGGACTGAAACCTGTTCGCTTTTCCCGTCCATTTTGTGTCAATCGAATACAAACATGTTGCAATAAGTACGAAGAAAATCAAGCATGATCTTGCAATTTTCCTTTCAAAACTCTCCGTTTCCTTGTTGTTGTGCGGCAGCAGACCAAACCGACCGCCCAAAACTAAAACTACCTTCATATTATCAGCCACCAACATAGTATATAATTTCAGTTTGAATTATTGAGACTTTTCTCGTTTGAATTCACCCGCACAACAGAAATATTGTCAATAGTTTTCATCGAAAGCGTAATTAATAAAACATTTTTATCAATTAGTTCTGGAAACACAATTTGTGTACCAATTAAACGATCATATATTGATTGATTTTATTTCTGGCCTCGAAATATCGATACAAGTCTTGTTTGGTAAGGTCTCGTCGGAACTTACCTTGTCTGATCTCGTCTTGTCTTGTATGATCTGGTTTGGTCTCTGGTCATGGTACTGAAACAACTTACAAGTATATAGGAACTCCACGAAATCGCAGTGATAACGGTTTTCCAAGTCCATACGATGTAAGGATTCAGAATTAGTCGAAGTGCGAGCAAAATGTTGATGACGAAGCTGAACAATGTCGCGCATGTGTGCCATCGAAAATATTCATCCACGACGTCGCACAGTAGGACGGAATCCCAAAAAGCTGGCCAAAAGTCGAAAAAGCATTTGATTCGGGTGAAAATCTTTAAGTGGGGGTTTTCGGGGTCGCTGATCACGAATTAGAAGTCAAAATTCAGAAAAACGAAATGGCGGATGCAATATGGCGGATAATTTCTTCAAAAACGTATTTAATTGGGATGAAAGTATGTACTCGAGGGTATTCGGGATCGCTGATTACGAATTTGAAGTCAAAATTTAGAAAATCAAAATGGCGGATCCAATATGGCGGAGAATTTCTTCAAAAACGTATTTGATTTGAATGAAAGTCTGCACTCGGTGGTTTTTGGGGTCGGTGATAATGAATTTGAAGTATAAATTAAAAAAAAAACAAAATAGTGGATCGTGGAGTCGCGAAAACGTTTGAATAGATCTTCATTGACCCCTGTGATAGAAGCAGAAGTGAAGTGAAGAAGTGAAGTTGATTAGGGTGAAAGTCAGTACTCTGGGGTTTTCTAGGTCGCTGATTACGAATTTGAAGTCAAAATTTAGAAAATCAAAATGGCGGATCCAATATGGCGGAGAATTTCTTCAAAAACGTATTTGATTAGGGTGAAAGTCTGTACTCGGAGGTTTTTGGGGTCGGTGATAATGAATTTGGAGTATAAATTTAAAAAAAACAAAATAGTGGATCCAATGTGCACAACCTACATGGAAAAAACGTTTTATTTGTAGTAAAATAATGATTTGCTTAATATTAGGTTAATATTAGGTTTCTGAAATAAGGAAATTATAGGAAACAAAAAATTCGAAAGTGTTTATTCATTACATCATCTGGTTGGTTACATACAATTTTAGTAATCGTCAGAGGAATCATTTGTTTCACAGTCGGTAGATTTAACTGGAAAATCGCTTGAGCTTCCTTCCCCTGTTAAACTACTAGGCACAGTTAATAACTGTACTGCTTCTGGCAGCAATGATTTGAATTTTTTGCAAGGTAATTTGCGCAAGCTAGAAATATATGGGTCAGATGATAATAGAAGCCGTGAAAAAAGGTCTTCCATAGTTTTTACTCGGGAACATTTGCTGGTAAAATCTGTTCCGAACTTCTTAATGTACGTGTTACTACACACTTGATCATCTTCGGACATTTGTCCGATTGGTAATAGTGCAGAATTTATTATTTCCGTGCCATGGATTAAAACCTTATGCACTGAAGTTGGCATACGATACCACGGGTGCAAGTGTACGAAGTCGCGAGCTGTTTGTAGGGCATAATCTTGAAATCTAATCGGATTAATTTCGTGGCCACTCGAAAGTGCCTGCAGTATAACACGAAAACGTTTGATTAGATCTTCATTGACCCCTGTGATAGAAGCAGAAGTGGTAGTGTTTTCAAAAAATCTTCGAGCGGTATTACCATCATTCGAACTGCCTAAACCTGGCTTCGGTTGATCGACTATCAGTCCCAATCGTAAACGGAAACCTTCTTGTATGCTTTCTTTTCTGATTTTAACACTTTCTTTATCATGTGGACTACGCGCTTGAAACTGTTTGATGTCAAGTTTGTATCCTACATGCAAACAACACTCGAAGAATCGAATCCATGCATGCAAAGTTGACAACCCAAACTGTAAATGATCTCTATTGATTTCCTTTTTCAATATGGCATCAATATTGTTGAAGTCTTTTGAAGTTGCTCTACACAAATAGCAACTTTGAGCAGATGCAGTTTTCGTGACTGCATTGCAAACTTTACCGTCAATCATGGTGAAAACAAGTTTGAAAGAAACGCTTATAGTTTTTGCGTTTATGACAGTTTTGTAAGGGACGAGGTTAGTCTCTTGCTTTTTTATGAATTCCATTTCGTTAACAGTGGCTTCAATATTTTCTTGCAAAAACTAAATCCTGATTGGTCGACAAAAACGAGGAGAAGATGCCCTTGGATTTTTCCATACAATTATTGAATTTTGAGTCCCTTGGTCGACTAATAAAAGTTGCAATGGAACGAGTGAAGTAACGAAAATGTTTGCATCAGACTTGCTTCCATCATCACCGGTAAATTTTTGTTTGTACATACTTTGGCCGGAAGTACCATCACAACCCCACTTACAAATTAAATTCAAGTTGCGAACTTTTTCGTAAGATATACTGTTAATCACATCCCCTTGAGTTAACAAGATTCTTTCGATTGTGTGATATAGCAAAGCCTGCAGTTTCACTTCGGCACTACATTCCGTTACAGAAATATCTGATTTCGTTGGGTAACATTTAAGCTTCGCTTGATGTACTTTATTGTACGATGGAAATAAAGTGGATAACCGACAGAGCAGCATCAGGAGAAAGAGGTGTTTCCGACATCGATCCGATAGATCCTCTATACCTTGTAGCTTTTGATGAGCTTCCCAATGTCACATCTTTGACAACTTTTGAAGCATCTAACTTGCCAGATGCTCGAATCTCCATTTCAGTCGCATAAGACAATTTTTCCGTACTTGACCCTGCACGCAATTGTTCAGTCTTCCTCCGATTTGTACGCTCACTAGCTTCGGAAAATTTTAAAGAAGGCCGACCCATGTTGTTGGACTTCTTTAAAGCTTCTGGAGTTTCTTCCAAGGGAACGAACACTCCAAAACTTCTCCAAAAATTTGACCTCGTGCCTCGAAACGATTTTCCATTTATCATTGAATCTCATTAACAAATTTCGTATGAGACATTTCACGTTGACGGATAGCGTAAAAGGACGTTGTAATTTTTCGGTCATGGTCTTTTCAATTTCCACGTACGCTGTAGCTGCATCACCATTCAGTTTCTTCCTGAAGAGGAGGAAAATATCCTTCCTGGATAAACCAGATACGGCAGCCGATTCTGAAATGTCCGAGTTTAAATAGGCAATTACATATTCAACCTTACAAATTATTATTAATTTGTTCCTCAATAATATTCTAGTCATTTGTAATTCCTGAATTATTCATGAAAGTAAATTATTACGATTCTAACGAGATAGCCAGGACGCCACACGAATGATGCATCGTAATAAAATGAATGGATAAAATACACGGAAAAAAATTAAGCCTCTTTAACGAGTGGAATATAAATCTGCTTTAGAAAATAAGGGCAATGAGAAAAAAATCGATTTGCGCCTCACCAGGACCATCTGGGGTACTGGGACCACTATGTGTGTACACCCCTGGATAGATCTTTTAAAACCATACAACTTTTATCTGAACTAATTTTCCATAGTTTATGTTTGAATTATTCAAAATTAAAAAAATTCTTTTAAGTTCAAAAACTGGCACCATTATCGGTGGCGCATAAAATCGCAAGATTTTCTTGTTGTTTTCATTAAACTGCAATCTGCAACCTGCAACCTAGAAAATGTCCGGACGCTAAACAATGGTGTGCAATATAACTTTTCTCTATGTTTTTACAATTTTCCGTCGCAATTTTACATTCATTTTCAGACAAATCATTCCTTTGTTCATATCACATACATAATTATTATAAATTTAGGACATCATGACAATATTGTACATACCTTCCCCTTTCGAATCCATTTTTCAGATCTGCTTTAACGTTATTTTTGTAGGCTTGGCGTCGTTTTCAATACAACACTGTTAAACTCGCTCGGAGCGCGACGCGTCTAGCTCGAGTAACGGTCACTTTTGAGCAGGAATACCACAGCAGGTATAAGGGATTATGCCCACCCCAGTCTACAATTCGACCTTCGGACTATTACTCTACCTAACCCAAACCCTTCCAACCCCGAAAACGAAATTTCATTTTTCGACTTTTGGCCAGCTTTTTGGGATTCCGTCCCACTGTGCGTCGGTCAAATTTGCAATGAGGTCGTTTAACATGATTAAATCGTGGACTTGTAAAATCTTCATGCTTACAATCAAGTCGTTTACAGCGCGAATCCGTACACTCAGAAGGCGTAAAATGTTCACTTGAAAAATATGTGAAGTTGTTAAATATGTTGAAGCACAGTGAAGTTGTGAAAGACATAGACCTAGTCTTGCACTACGAATTGCTACGTGTGGGAATCATAGTCGTAATACCAGGTCATTGTATCTAGTGCAGCAACGCCCAGCAAGATACCTAGCGCGTAAATTAATTTAAAAGTTACATAGGGTATGTGGATTTTGGTTTGAACGCCGAGGTAAAAAAAGGCCGGTCCAGACGCTACGTTTTGCACAACCTTTTGTTTGCGCAGTCTTAGGACGTAATGAAAACTTTGCAATTTTTAGAGCGTCTACACGGTGCAGATATATCTGTATATTTCGCACAGTTTTAATGAAATCGTCATTTATTGTTAGTGAAACAATCATAGTCTGGTCATTTTTGAACAAAATGAATCGGAAAAACGGAGCTGCTGCACACCTCTGCTGCACAGTTCATCGATATCTGTGCTCTCTAGCTCATTTATCGCTGCAACTGTACCGTCTTCGCGCCGTTTTCAAAACTGCGCACTTTTCCTATCTACACGCAACGCTTTATCTGCAACGTGTTGAACTGTGCAGTCAAAAGGTTGTGCAAAACGTAGCGTTTGGACCGGCCTTAACTTATTGTTGTCGGTGAGATTGAAGTAGTTAAAGATCAATTAGGTTCTGGCAAAGTTCCAATTGCAAACATCCATTTAAGTGAAAATGTTTGTTAACGTAGCTAATATCGACGCAATGCACAATAGAAATACGTGTATTATAGAAACATATTCCAAGTTCATCTTGCCGTATAGAGAAATAATAATGATAGAAAATATATAATAGAAACACAAACGACGTTGTGTAAGAACGCGCTGTGTAAAAACTTCTCGAACAATTTGATTCTCCGGCTGTAGGCTGGAACTACACCAATCCAACCGGCAACGAGCAAAATTGTTCTCAAGCTTCCTGCCACTAGCATTTTGACCGCAGTTATTTGACTGAGTTAAGTTTCTCCAATGCTTCCAGATTTTCTGGAAATGATCATTTATAGAAATCGTTCATCGTTTATATAAATACGTTAACGAACTGAAAAATTATTTAAAAAAAACAATTCTCCACTTTACTTAAATTGAATTATTTTTAATTGAAATTACACTCCAGTCTTCCAATAACAATACTCCAATAACTTCAATAACATTAATGATATAATTAATTCAATAACCATTTTGATAGAATTAATTTGACAAAGAATCATGGTTTTGCTTTTCTCAAAACAGAATCCAGGTCTTTTTCCCTGTTCCGTCGTATACGGTATTGTCCGTCCTTGTGCGGTCTTATCCAGTTTTGTTCGGTCTTGTCCGATATTCTTCGATCTAGTGCTTACTTCCCCAATCCTGTCCAGTCGATTCCTATTTTGTTCAATACAGGTCAGTTTTGTTCAATCTGGTCCGATCTTGTCCGGTCCTGTCTGGTTTTGCCCCGTCTTTTCTGATCTCAAGTGGACTTATCTGGCCTTGTCTTGTATGGATTCCTCTGGTCTTGTCTATTCTTGTCTAGTTTAGTTTGATTCTTTCTGGTAATTAATTTAAAAAAACCTTGAATTACTTTCACTTACAATTAAATACAAGATCGCAAGAAGTACGGCCGCTGCAGTTTTCCAGGTCCAAACGTAGTGGGAATTCATCAGCAGCTCAATCAAAAGCAGAGCGTTTATAACGAGATGGAACGTATTTAGAAACGCGTGCCAACCGAACGTCTCGTTAAGAATATCGCCCAAATTGCAAAGAGCTTCGTGCATCTTAACTGTTGCAAGAACACCGGATGGTCTAACTTCTTTAATTATTAAATTCAATGCGGCAATTCTATATTTTAAATGTAGCAGCAACAACGCTTGCAGTACGATGAATACGTATATGTACCAGATTTGGATGTGGTCTGCGAGGATGTATTGGTAGCTTGAGAGTCTGGAATCGCTGTACCAGCTTTGAATGTCAAGGAGCACTAAGACGATCATAATCAGGGAACTGGTTATGAATACTACTGGTATATGGGGAATCGGGTCGATTGTTTTGTTGAAACCTCTAAGTCTCTCGTCGATTCTGTTAAAGCTGGTAAAGATTTGTTGAAAACGGGATAAGTTCCAGTGGCACGATCCCAGGAAGGTCAGGACGTTTGCGATGGTTACGAAAATAGTCGACATAGTAAACAAAACCACTTGCAGTCTGTTGTTGTTGTAATACTCGTCGGTCCACTTACCATAAACCGAATAGGCAACCGACACGAGCAAAACTTCAAGCATCGCATAAGACCTTGCGTAACACCTTTTAAATTTCCGTACTTCTCGGTTGTACTTCGGCATCAAACCCAACCAATTGCACAACTTCAATAAAAATTGCAAATTTTCCACAACTAACATGGTTTAAAACAAATGATGATTACCGACCAACTTATTACGAATTACACAAATTTATTTATTGTTAAACGACAATATCGATTAACGCAATCGAAGACTAATAGAGGAATATTTACATATAAATACGATGATTAAACTAGCAATTATTTTGAACACACACATGGTTACATAAATAGGACCATTAGTGAAACATAAAATAGATTAGATTAACTAATAATATAATATTAATTCTGATTATTTCCATTCGATCTTTCCTTTCCCGAACTTGTCCTAGATTATCTGATTTTGTCTAAACCTTGACAATACCAAGGTTTGAACTTGTCTTGTCTGCTCTCGTCTGGTCTTGTGTGGCTTTGTCTGGTTTTGTCTGGTTTTGTCAGGTCTTGTCTGGTCTTGTCTGGTCTTGTCTGGTCTTCTCTGATCTTGTCTGCTCTTTTCAAATCTTGTCTGTTCTTGTCTGGTCTTGTCTGGTCTTGTCTGGTCTTGTCTGGTCTTGTCTGGTCTTGTCTGGTCTTGTCTGGTCTTGTCTGGTCTTGTCTGGTCTTGTCTGGTCTTGTCTGGTCTTGTCTGGTCTTGTCTAGTCTTGTCTGGTCTTGTCTGGTCTTGTCTGGTCTTGTCTGGTCTTGTCTGGTCTTGTCTGGTCCTGTCTGGTCCTGTCTGGTCCTGTCTAGTCGTGTCTGGTACTGTATGGTCTTGTCTGGTCTTCTCTGGACTTGTCTGGTTTTGTGTGGTCTTGTCTGGTCTTGTCTGGTCTTGTCTGGTCTTGTCTGGTCTTGCCTGGTCTTGTCTGGTCTTGTCTGGTCTTGTCTGGTCTTGTCTGGTCTTGTCTGGTCTTGTCTGGTCTTGTCTGGTCTTGTCTGGTCTTGTCTGGTCTTGTCTGGTCTTGTCTGGTCTTGTCTGGTCTTGTCTGCTCTTGTCTGGTCTTGTCTGCTCTTGCATGATTTTTTCAATCCAGAAATGAAAGAAACTTACAGATAAACAGCCTGCCCAAGCTATTAATGATGCAGTTGCTACAAATCTCAACTTGTCTCCATTTACTAAGAAGTTAATAAAAATTAAGATCTTAAAAATTATGTAAACAAAGGAAAGCAACATTTTCCATTGGAAAATCTTGTTAAAATAGTCGACCAAATTGCAAATTGCGTGGTGTATTTCTAAAATGTCCAAAATATCTGCACAAATCTCCAGTTTGCAAAACATCAACTTTTTCGGCGATTCTAAATCTTGAAACATTCTGTTTATTAATACGAGTCGCGAATTGATCGAATGTAGTATAAAACACTTCAAAGCGCTAATTAGTGAGATTAAATACAATTGCATGTAGATAATAATTTGGTAAATAATTAAGTTATAATTCGGCCTTGAACCGCTCTTGAAATACGTATCCCAGAAGTATAATGTAATGACGAACAAATTTACAAACACATATTTAAGTGTAACGTGCTTCAAATCAGGAATCTTCACATATCAATCGTGTTAAACGTATCGAACATTAATTGAAATCCTTGCAAATTTCCTGCAAAAGATTTCAAAATCGTGTACAAAATTAAAGATGTGCTGACAATATTACTGAATGTCATTATAATTTTCGTCAAATTTATTATCATATCGCTATATCGTCCGTATACCCATGCGGCCAAACTACAAAGATTTAGCAAAATTGCGACGAAAGCCGAGATTTTGCTCGCTCTAAATCTATTAGACAATTTGTCAAACTTTGGAATTAAACCCAAAACACCGCACCAATTCAACAGAGGAGATAGTTCTTCCCCCAAAGACATTTTACTGACTAATATACAATTTAATTACTAAGCAGGTGAACATTTAGCAAAATTACTTACTTTTTTGACTACAATTAGTTTGAATAATTATATAGCCAATAAGAAATTAATATATACATAATTAACTATAAATATTAACTATTTAATATACTAATGGTATCTGGTCTTGTCTGGCCTTGTCTGGTTCAGTTTGGCATTGTCTGCTTTTGGTCTTGTTTGATTTGGTCCAAACAGTCATCGACGAATAGAAACTCGAATTAAGTGAAAGATATATGATATTAGTAATATTTATGGATCACATGTTTGAAACATGTATAATTTTCATTAGAAAAGTTATACGAATGTAGTGTTAGATGAAGGGTTTTATAATGTCTTGTCTAGTCTGGTCTGGTCTTGTTAGGTTTTGTTTGGTCTTCTATGACTTTGTCTGGTCTTGTATGGTTTCGTCTGTTCTTATCTGCTCTCGTCTAATCCAAACAAGTCTAGTGAGATTTGGTCTGTTTCTGTTTATATAGCTGATTCTAATTTTATCAGATATTGTAATAAAAACTTACACAAAAATTTCCTGTCCAAGCCATTATTGATGCAGTAGTTTCTAAACTGAATTTACCACCATTTACCAAAACATTCAATATCATCAAGATGCTCAAAATATTGTGAGCAAAGGATAACAGCATTTCCCATTGGAAAATCTGATTAAAACAATCTACCAAATTGCAAATTGTTTGGTGTAATTTACAAATGCCCAAGATTTCTGCAGCAATCTCCAGTTTGCAAAACATCAACGTTCTTGGCGATTCTAAATCCTCAAACATTCTGTTTACTAAAACGAGTCGCGAATTGATCGAATGTACTATATAACATTTCAAAACGCTAACAAGGCTGATGAAATATATTTGCAGGTAGATATTAAAGTTGTAAATATAATAATTTGGAGCTAAATCGTTCCAGAGACACATATCCGTGAGGCACAATGAAAATATGATCAAATTTAAAAATCGAAATTTAACTGTAACGTGTCTTAATACAGGAACCTTGATTCCGTTCCGAAACAAACATCTATCAATTGTGTCAAACGTGTCGAACAGCTGTCGGAATTCTTGCAAATTTCTGCCGGAAGATTTTAAAACCACGTGCAAAGTTGAAATAGTACTAACAAAATTAACGCATATCATAAGATTTGGCGAAACAAACATATTTGAATCGATCAATTTTCCGTAAATTTATACAGACAAGGAGCACAGATTTAACAAAATTGCGACGGAAATTTTGAATTTGCTCGCTTTAAATCCATTGGACACTTTGTCAAACTTCGCAATTAAACCGAAGAAACTGCACCAATTCAGCACAGGAGACAATTCCACTCTCACAGACATTTTCTTAATCAATAAGCAATGTAGTTAGCGAACAGCGGAACATTTAGAACAATTACTTACAGGTTTTAATTAAATTAGTTTAAATAATTACTTAGACAACAAGAAATGATTATTTACATAATAACCTATCAATAATTAAAATGCTATTTTAATATACTTATGTCTAATCTTGTCTGGTGTTGTCTGGTCCTCTATGGTACTGTCTAGTCTTGTCTGATCTTGTCTGGTCTCGTCTGGTTCTATCTGCTCTCACCTGGTCTCGACGAATCTTGTCTGGTCTCGTCTGGTCTCGTCTGCTTTCGTCTGGTCTCGTTTCGTCTCGCCTAGCCTCGTCTGTTCTCGTCTGGTCTCGGGTGATCTCGTCTGATCTCGTCTGGCCTCGTCTGGTCTTGTCCAGTCTTGTCTGGCCTTGTCTGATCTAATCTAGTATTGGCTGGTCTAGGCTAGTCTCGTCCGATCTTGTCTGGTCTTGTCTGATCTTGTCTGGTTTATCTGGTCCTGCCTGGTCTTATCTGCTCTTGTCTGGTCTTGTCTGGCCGTCTGGTCTTGTCTGATCTTATCTGGTCTTGTCTGCTCTTGTCTTTAGAATATACTTCTTTCGAATAAAATTGCTTCGAACTAATTATTTTCAAACAAATTGTATCCGTACAATTTTCCGGATACAAATTTTAACAGATCTTATTTGTTTCTATCTATGTCGTATACCAAAAGTGTTGTCATTTTGAATAGACCACGTTTTTTTTATTACCAAGTTACAAGAAAGACAACGAAAGAGTCATTTTTTAACTTTATTTAAGATGCAATTTTTAGGGTTCCGTACCGAAAACGGAACCCTTATAGGATCACTTTGTTGTCCATCCGTCTGTCTGTCTGTCTGTCTGTCTGTCAAGACCATTTTTCTCAGGAACGCGTAGAGGTAACAAGTTGAAATTTCTATCAAATACTCGGGTCTGCGGTCTCTACGTAAGTCAACGCGATCAAAAGATATGACCGTTTATGTCGCATATTTTGTGCTTTCACAAGGGAATCAAAACCTATAGAGTACTTCCCGTTGACCTAGAATCATGAAATTTGGCAAGAAGCGGTGTCTTACAGCACATGTAAGTAGGGAAAGATCCTATGTTCTAATCCCTCCTCACCCATAAGGATTTACATGTAAACCTCCACCTTATGGGAAATTACATGTAATCCCTCCGCTTATGGGGAATTACATGTAAAATTTAGCCTACCCCTCCGTATGGGGGATCCTATAGAAAATAGTTCTGCACGTGGCCGAGCGTGTATGTGTAGATGGCGCCAGCGTTAGGGAGGGGGCCACCGGAGGGAAAACCCCCAACCCCTAGACACCGTCCCAGACCACCCCCACCACTAGCCCCACCCCTAGACCCCGCCCCAGAAAACACCCTCACCCATAGACCACGTCCCTCAACCCCCACTTTCACCCCAAAACTCCACCTCTAACCCCCCAGATCCCACTTCCAACCCCCAGACCCGTCCATTAGTTCCCACTTCCAACCCCAGACCCCACCCCTAGCCCTCCACTTCCAACCCCAAGACCCCTGCCCCTATCCCCCACTTCCAACCCCAAGACCCAGCCCCAACTTCCAACCCCTAGACCCCACCCCCAACCCCACCAGACCATGACCCGCAATTCCACCCCAGACCCAAACCGCCAGACCACCCCAATTTTCAACCATTTGATGAGAAAAATCAAATCTGGTGTTAGAACGGCTCTAGCATATGCCCTAAGGGTGATACCGCCCGTCCGCCTCACCCTCAGTAGATGACGTCATCCGCTGAGGTAGATATTGCTATACTAATTATCTCTATTCTGATTAGTTGATAAATGAGCAAATAATTACGTTGACCTTGTGTCTCACCGAGCCAGCATTTTCGTATTTCAACTTGTATACATTCAGATGTTCGGACGTTTTGTTTACAATAAATTTACTAACATACACCTCGAACGCGGTCGGTTGTTTACCATTGATAATTATTTTATAGCTATTCAGAACGCGATTGATATTTAAACCTATGCTCTAAATTCATAGTCATATGAACAATTAAAACTGTATCCCTGCGATCAATCTGTAAAGGTTTTCGCAGAAAGGATAATCTTGGAAGCCATAAGGAAGTATGTGATGACAATAAGAAAATGCACTACAAATACACCGTTTGCAATTCAACTTTCACAAGAGAAGATAGCGACATATAAGAAAACATAATAATGGTGGGAAGAAGAGGAGTCTAGATCCGGAATATTCACCCTAAACCTCCAAGAAGATAAAGTTGGAGCCGTAGACAGTCAAATAATTTCTGTAAAATATGCAATCAACAATCCCTAACAAGGCTAAAGTTTGCAGACGATCTACGATCACAGAAACACCAGTGAAGCCGGTTCAGCAGAACATCATCCAAGCTTGTGTCAGCTATAGAATTGATGGTTCAGCGATTGATGTAGATAGCTTTATTAGTAAATTGAACAGCCGTTGTACGAGAAGCCGCATTCTATCCATACACTTTACGTCCACTTTTTCCGTCCACCGTCCACTTTTTCCGTCCACCGTCCACTTTTTCCGTCCACCGTCCACTTCTTTCGTCCACTTTTCATCCACTTTAATCAACTTTTAGACAGGTTTTAATCAGCTTTTTAATCATATTTTAAACAGCTTTTAATCAGCTTTTGAACAGCTTTTAAACAGCTTCTAAACAGCTTTTTAATCAGCTTTTAAACAGCTTTTTAATCAGCTTTTGAACAGCTTTAAAATAATCTTTTAAACAGTTTTTTGATCAGCTTTTAAACAGCTTTTTAATCAGCTTTTGAACAGCTTTTAATCCATTTTTAAACAGCTTTGAATAGGCTTTAAACAGCTTTAATCAGCTTCTAATCGACTTTAATTAGCTTTTAATCGGACCTTAAAAAGAATACTAACTATATAAATCCATCAGTCTTGTCTCAGACCTTCGCACTGTAAAGTACTACAAAAGTGCTCTCTGTGAATTATTAACCACCGACAGAATTAGACCTCGACACATATTGCATACATGCATACATTATATTGCTTAGGACTTATTGGATTTCACACATACAGTACTATTCCAAATATTTAAGAAGATCGTAACAATCTGCTGGTGTACGCGGATAGGATACAAATAAAAATACCAACTGGCTCGTATGAGATAGTCGTTTAGAGCTGAAGAGTATTAAGTTTGAGAGAGAGAGAGAGATGGGAATTAATTTTCACGGAAATCGTATTAGAGCGGTTGTTTCGGACAATTCTACCAATCGATATTTACATCGCAGAAAGTTAACACCTATATTAAAAAATAAACTATTATCTCTAGGATATAAGTTAAAGCGACTGTATGGATAAAATAGATATATTCTCCAAAGTTGACTATGAGGATACTATCACAAAGAGTGAATTTCACACGTATTATCCTATAGCTCAAAATTATAGAAACAATGATGAGATTCGTATTAGGATTCAACACCAGGATATTTACACTTATCCTAGCGAAAGTTATATTTATGTAAGCGGAACCGTTAATTTTCCGAAACTCATTCCACCTGCAACTACACACAACTTTCAACTTGTGAAAAATGTATATGCGTTTTTGTTTGAAGAAATTCGCTATGAATTGAATGGAGTTGAAGTAGATAAGAATCGAGATGTAGGAATTACAAGCACGATGAAAGGATTACTCTCCTATACCAAGCGAGATCAGCATATACTCGACCTTTGCGGCTGGGCTGAAAATGCTACAAATGTTACATACTTTGATAAGAACAAAAGGTTCTATGCTCTAATTCCAATGAAATATTTATTGGGTTTTGCTGAGGATTATACAAAAATGTAAATTAATGTAAAGCAGGAATTAATTCTACTACTAGCTAGAACTGATGTGAACTGCTACAAAGGAGATGCAAATATAGGATTCAATATTGATCAAATTTACTGGCGAATTCCCCATATCCAACTCAACGACGAAGCTCGATTGAATGTATTGGACACACTCGAAGAAGATAAGCCGATATTAATACCGTTTCGTAGGTGGGAGTTGCAATGATATCTGGTCTGTAAAAACATCTACAGCTCTGGAGAAGCCTCGATATGTTATAATTGCACTGCAAGAGGGGCGAAGGGATACCCATGCAGAAAACGCATCCGAATTTGATAATGCATCGCAGCGAAATATGAAAATTGACCTAAACTCGGATTCATATCCATATGAAAACTTAAATCTTAATATGGATAGTGGTGATTATGCACAACTCTATTACATGTATGCCACTTTCCAAAGCAGTTACTATGATCGCGGAAATGAACCGATATTACATATGATTCAATTCAAGGATCATATTCTTTTTGTGTTTGATGTATCTAAACAAAATGAGAGTATTAAATCGTCAACTGTTGATTTAAAAATTGAATTTGAAGCTACGCAAGCATTCAAGCCAAACACTCGAGCTTATTGCCTTATTTTGTGTGAAGCTGCCGTTGAATACACCCCATTGTCGGGGATAGTTCGAAAATTAATTTAATGTATTATTATTAGAATTTAATAAAACCATAGATTTGATGTGTAGTTTTCTTTATTTTACAACCTTTCATTCTCTTGGAAACTACTATTTATTATTAGATTATCGTTTCTTAGGGTGGGGTGGAGTTTTGTGGGTGGAATTGCGGGTTATGGTCTAGTGGGGCTGGGGCTGGGGTCTAGGGGTTGGAAGTGGGGGCTGGGTCTTGGGGTTGGAAGTTGGGGATAGGGGCAGGGGTCTTGGGGTTGGAAGTGGGGGGCTAGGGGTGGGGTCTGGGGTTGGAAGTGGGAACTAATGGGCGGGTCTGGGGGTTGGAAGTGGGGTCTGGGGGGTTAGAGGTGGAGTTTTTGGGTGAAAGTGGGGGTTAGGGGACGTGGTCTATGGGTGGGGGTGTTTTCTGGGGCGGGGTCTAGGGGTGGGGCTAGTGGTGAGGGTGGTCTGGGGCGGGGTCTAGGGGTTGGGGGTTTTCCCTCCGGTGGCCCCCTCCCTAGCGCTGGCGCCATCTGCACATACTCGCTGGGCCACGTTCAGAACTATTTTCTATAGGATCCTCCATACGGAGGGGTAGGCTAAATTTTACATGTAATTCCCCATAAGCGGAGGGATTACATGTAATTTCCCATAAGGTGGAGGTTTACATGTAAATCCTTATGGGTGAGGAGGGATTAGAACATAGGATCTTTCCCTACTGATGTAAAAATCTGAAAACCGTAAATATGTAGTTTAGTTACAAGAAAAATGCGAATTTACTATTAGAAACTTATGAAAATACACTAATGTGTTGCGTGGTATTGTCAGGTACCAGAAGCATATGGGTTGCATACAGTTAGGTCCTCCTCGGTTATGTCCTCCTCGGTTAGGTCCCGCCTAGGAGGCATTTTTAACCAGGGAGGCACTAACCGTCCGGGCAGCCCATCCTGTAATGCAAAATACCCGTAACCGGGGTGGCGTAACCATACTGAAAAGCCAAGTGGAAAAGGGGGTTTAATGAGAGTTTCCACCAAACCACATTAAACAAAAAGTTACTATGATTAGAGACAAACTAATCCCCATAATGCAATTTCATAATATTTCTCCTCTAAACGCATGTACCCTTAATAATAAGCACAAATACTGCTAGAACTATCACAATTATAGACAACGTTTTTCATTGTTTTGTGTGATACGTCAGAATTACGTGATTATTTTGAAACTTATAAAAAGAAAGCGAACAAGACGATTATGATTAGGGTTTGACGGTTTTTCAAACCCGGTTTAAAAAACCGGTTTTTTAATTAAATTTGACACATTCGAAAACCGGGTTTTAAATTAAGAAAACCGGTTTTAAAGAATTTAATGATACCTTACTTACAAGTTTGTACGGAACCCTCGGTGCGCGAGCCACAACTCGCACTTGGCCGGTTTTTTTTTAATGTGTAGCCGGCGATTTAAACTACCTCTCTTGAGAACTAATCACATTATGAAAAATGTGCAAATTTGAATTGCAAAGGCAATAATTACAATGTTTCTCTATTTTGTTATTCTCGTTATAACCACCAATAAATACCTTCGTTTTTGATTACCGATTGCTACGCCTATACACGGTAGGCATTCTTGATAAATATAAACTTATATTAAAGCAAATGAAATTGTCTTTCAAACGGCAAATTTGTTCATTTCATCTCATAAATAACACGCAGGATATTCAATTATACAACAGGCATTTTCATGTTATTACCAGCCCCAGTACATTTTAGTGTCACTAAACGAGTACTAGATAAATAACATTGTTTTTAGGATCATTTCTTTCTATTTAACATTAAATTTAACATTTAACATTTAACATTTCTATTTAACATTAAGTAAATAGCCATCTGCAGAAGCGATATGAAAATGTACTGGGGGAGATAATAACATGCAAATGTCTGTTGTATAATTCAATATTCTGTCTAGAATTATACAGGGAAGTAGTTGTTTCAACATGGGGTTTGTTTTGTAGTCTTAATAAGAGTTAATATTATAGAGCTACAAACAGGTTGACTATATTTATATATTCAAGCCACATTTCACACTTAATAAGTTTATATAATTGCATCTATAATTAGTATGATTTCGCCAATATGAAACAACAAGGTTTGCTGAGCGCAAGAGTGCAATCTTACTATAGGTGTCACTGTCAGTAGGAATATATTGTGTCAGTGATTTGAAATATTTTGTCTCAAAATTACAGTCTTACAATATTATCGGTAAGAAACAATTATTTTTTTGTAGATTCGTCATTATTTTAGCATGCTTCGTAGATAAAATGATGTATAATACATGTGTGTGAAGAAGAGCTTTTATGCATTCATTGCGAATAAAGTAAGTTAAGCCTTTTTAAAGCTTTTTAAACTTCGCAACTCATGCACAAAATCCCCTTTTCATCCACTTGTATCATAAACTACTATTATTAAAAATCAAACAAACTTACCTTAAGTGAAGTTCGATTGTAATTATATGAGTCTCGTTCGAGATGATTACATTGTAGTACCGCTACTTCCCACTAGATCTAACCACAGTTCAGAGTTTAAAATTTTCGGGCTCCCGCCCGCGCATGTCGTCCTTTCACTACCGGTCACACTTCATATAGTTTAAAGCTTATTTTAATATTAAGGAATTTAGCTCGTATACACAATACTCCTTAGTACGGGTGGGAAAAACTTTTACGAGAGGAAAATAAGGGAGGGATGTAATCATCTCGAACGAGACTCTCATATAATTACAATCGAACTTCACTTAAGGTAAGTTCGTTTGATTTTTAATTATATTTCAAGTCTCGTTATTCGAGATTACATTGTAGATGTTTAGAGCAAGATGTTTATATCTAGTGTATATTAATTATAATCATTAACATTTAAATCCTTTAAATAACAACGAGCTTAATTGCCATATTTATATCCAATAGTGGTATAATTATCATTAATCTTTTACTTAGAAAAATATAATTAATGAACGTCTCTTTTTCTGGTTCTAATGACCGTTTGTAAAATTTTGCAAACATTTGCGAATTTTGCGACCAACCTGCAGTGCTTTTTATTATGCTTACGTCTAAGCCTTTTAGTTCCGCAGCTGATGTCGCGGCATGTCTCGTGCTGTGAGCTGTGTATCGCTGATACCAGCTTATACTAAACAGCCTTTTATCCATCTGCTTATAGATTGTGAAGTCGCTACGAATTAAGGATAATGTCTGTACTCTGTGTGCTGTAGCTAGTGCTAATAAACACACTAATTTTAACGTGAGCGATTTCAGATCTAAAGTTTCAATAGGTTCGAGCCTCTCTGCCAGTTTAAAACTGTTGCAGTACTCCAAACTGAACTCTATTTGGGCCTTGTTGGTCGCTTTTTGAAGACACCTTTGAAAAAAACGACTGATAGAAGCATCATTATCTAAATCAATCGAGCTAATTAAATTGATGGCGGACCTTTCAGAATTAAGTGTGCCATATGAGGCATCTTGATTAAATCGAAAGGTTAAATATTTTAGCACCCAATACACCTCTGGTTGGAATGGGTCTCTGTTCATACTCCGACAATAGCACCACCAGTTTTTCAAGGCCGAATTGTACTGTATGATCGTAGACTCCGTTAACGATGAGATTAGGATGTCCATTGTTTCTTCTGGAACTAATTTTTGCTGGTATGAACGCCGGAGAGCCACCCTGGAATCAGGGAAAGGTGCTTCAATAGTGGATGAGTCAATGACCTACAAGGAGTAAAACATAACAGTAAATCTATTGAGGGAGAAAAGATTATGGGCTCTTCCATAAGCATATATTTAAATAAAGGAAACCAAGACTGTGTATGCCAATGAGGAACCACTACTATTCCCTGAGTATTTATCCAGTTTTATTTTTTATAAAACTTTAGCAATTACAGCAAATGGTGGGAAGGCATAGAAGAAATATTTTTGCCATTTCACTGTAAATGCATCTATATATGTAGCTTCTGGATCTCTTTTCCAGGAACAAAACCCTTTCCATTTTGCAATTATTTTTTGGACAAAACGATCTTCTAACTCTCATTCCGTGTCTATATTCTCTTTTCTTGATTCTCTAGACGCATCTGTGTTTTCCCGCGAAGGAATGTAAGATGCAAATATCCAAATCTTCCTCTCTTCCAGTTCCAGATGTTTCTAGCTAATTTATCAAGCTCTATAAATTGTACCCCGCCCATACGGTTGATGTACGAAATCGCTGTGGTGTTGTCAATCCTAAGTAAGATTTCACAATTTTCGCATTCTTTAGCAAAGCATTATAACGCTAAGAATGCTGCTACGATTTCCAATTGTTTAATATGGCGTTTTTTCTCATTCTGAGACCAGAACCCATTAGCATTTTTCTCACCACAATGGGCGCCCCAACCAGTGAGCGAAGCATCAGAGAAAATTTCAAGTTTATAAATAAATGACCTAATTGGATTCTTTGTTAAGGAAATACTACCTAGCCACCAGTTTAGTTCTGTTTTCACGCTTGAATGAATCATCATTATTTTATCAAAATCTTGGTCATTTTTTATTAATGCTTTTAATTGTTCCCTCTCTAAAAGTTTAGTGTATAACATACCATATGGTACACCCGGGCATGCTGCAATTAATACTCCAATTAAGCCAGCAAATTCTCTAATTGAGCATGAATTTTTGACTAAGTATTTTCGAATATAATTATATAGTTTATGTTTCTTTTCCTCCGGTAGGGACAATGTCATATTGCTGGAATGTATTATAAAGCCCAAATGTTTACAACTGAGTTGTGGCTCTTGTTTACTCTTCTTTTCATTTACAATAAAACCTAGTCTACTAAGGATTTTTCTTGTACAGGCTACATTTTTCCTACATTCAGTTTGTGATCGGCCAATGCACAGAATGTCATATAAGTATGCAGTCCATAACAAGCCCTTTTGTCTTAAAAGATTAAGAACTGGTTTTAATATTTTTGTAAATACATAAGGGCTTGTACAAAGTCCAAAGGGTAAACATTTAAATTCGTAAATACGGTTCTTAAATTTTAGTCGTAAAAATTTTCGGCTAAGTGGACCAATTTTTACCAAGAGGTAGGAATTCTTCAAGTCTAAATTACATAAAGAAAACTTTGGGTAAATTAGTTTCAAGGCTACCCGCAAATCTTCAATTTTAAAATGCGGTGTTTCAATGAACTGGTTTAAACGTTTAAGATTAAATATAAATCTTTTTGAACGGTCTGGTTTTGAAACAAGGAAGTATGGTGATAAAAATTGCCCCACTACCGGTTCACATTCGATTATTGCTTCCATAGATAATAATTTGTCAAATTCTAATTCTTACAATTTTTTTCAATCTTCCAATGAAAATTGTATGTCTTTGCTAAAGCTCAGAGATTGAGGAGGATAGGTATGAAAAGGAATTTCATATCCGCTTATGCAATTTAAAATAAATGCATCGCTGGTGATCTTTTTCCATTCTTGGAAAAATTCACTCAGACGCCCTGCTAATCTCACCTCGTCAACTATTTCTTCTTGTCTGCATATCTTGCCCGTGGTGTCTTGTGCCTGGCTAAATTGTTCCTGGTGTTGAACAGATTTGTTTGGGGATGTCTCGGCTGGTAGAATTTCGGGCTCTGATACGAAGTCCCCTGTTTCGTATTCTGGCCCCTCCAGTTTAAAGGCCGCCCTGACATTGGTTTAGGCCGTCTTTTCCCAGCAGATGAAGTGGAGGCAAGAGTTGTTTCACCTTTCATCTCTTTTCCCATCTTCTCAATCGATTTTGCTGTTTTAATTTTATCACACAAATTATCCCCATACAGTAATAATCCTGGTTTCGTTTTTTGTAGTAAGTCTTTCATGGCCCTTCTAGCTGAAGAGATCTGATTATGTAGTTGTGACACAAGTTTACCTGTATCAGCCAGCTTTTCTAATAACTCTAAACTATCTAACGGCTGTTCTTCATCATTCAAGATCATTGTAATGCCTTGTCCCAAGGCAGACAAGGCTGAACCGGCTAGGTTTTGTTCAGCAACAAACCGTTCGTATCTCTTAATACCTGTTTCGTCAAGTGTTGGCATAATTTCTCCATTCAACTCTAGGTAACTCCAGGTGCTTCCAGGTAAATATTTCCACTACGTGGATATTTGTTCATTAAGTCCGCTTTTATCTCCTTGGATAAACCATCAGTCAACCAAGTAGACCATCTTGACACCAAACTTTGGTGTAAATTCAAAGATTTTATACTAATTGCTCCGGGATCATCTCCCAAAGCAAACTCTACCTCGTCATCTATTTTTTTCGAATTAGTTGCTTTATCATATGCAGCCTCTGTTATCTGTTCGTCTTGAATAATGCTGGCACGGGAAGTGCCTGGCTCTTGGTTAATTTCTTCATTGAGAATAGCATTATTTTGTTTCTCAATGTCTATATTTTCCTTGTTTGCTTGAACATCATCTACAAATGAAAAGGAAATGTTTTCCCTGATAATGCTAGATGAAGATTCACAGCACTAATAGTTATTGCCTCCTACGTGCAAAAGTCACTCACACAAATTGAGTACAAGATGTCGTGTAAATATAAATGATATAAAATATCATTTTCTTTAGATCTTAAATACCTGTAATTTTGGTTGTTTTGTTTATTTGTTCTGCTAAGCCTTCAACCATTTTCTCCAACCTCCGCAGTCTCTTGTTAGTGCTTTCCTCTTCCCTGTCTCTGCTCCGTTTTTTACTCTTACCCATAATATCTTGGATTAGATGTTTTATGTTTAAATTAAATTTTCACAAAAAATTATTTTTAGGTTAAACACGTGGTTAAACACTCTCAAAACATGTGGTTTCGTCTAGCACAAAGAACGTTATGAAATATGACCAGTAGTGTAAGGACGACATGCGCGGGCGGGAGCCCGAAAATTTTAAACTCTGAACTGTGGTTAGATCTAGTGGGAAGTAGCGATACTACAATGTAATCTCGAAGAACGAGACTCGAAATATAATTCCATTTTGCCTTATAAAGTCATGTTTAATTCCTTGGATAAGAATCAATAAAATTACTCAGGCGGGCTATGTACTATTTTGTCGCCCGTTTTTTTTAGAATGATAAATGGCTCTTTGTCAATTCAATTCCTACCACAACGCATTGGAAATATGAATTTGCTTGCGACAAGTATTCTTACGGGCTCTTCAACTCACTTACGGGCTCCGTAAACATAATCCTAAATGTTGACTTTGCTGATGTTCTTTTTCAATCGCCAATCATAAAACTTATACATTTTTTTTGTATAAATCTCTTGGTTTCTGCAGGAGTATTCTTTCCGCAATTGCTTCACCATCTAACAATAACTCTTCGGATGTATCCAGTTATCATTAATAAAACACAAATTAATTAAATACAATACTCTGAACAAAATTTTGACGTACGAATTAACAATCATGGGCGCCATGAAAGGCTCGGAAAGAGGAACTTTCTTTGAATATTTCTTGTTAAATCAAAAGCCTAATTACATAAAAGTTTGTATTACACTTGCGGATAAAATTAAGGTTTAACTCGCGAATTTAAATCCTCGAACGCGTCACGGTCCGCTCGTTAAACCTCAGTTTTCTGCGCTTGTATAATACATTAATATTATTGTCACCAACAGCAACAAATGGATATCGACCACAAGGTCTTTCTGTCATACGTTTATGGCACACATAATTTAATATATATGTCATAGTCACATAGTGAAATCCGTCAGATTGTGTAAAACAGTGTCATTTCATGATCTGACGGCAGATGATGTAGTTTGTAGTTCATAAAACCACCGATTTTGGGCGGCATTATATTTACCTACGATTAAAGAATCTGATTTACTTACCGTTTTGTCGTTTCACGAAATGACTAAGTGCAATCATTTGATAGTTTAAAACTACTGAGTTAATGTGTAAATTATCAGACCTATGCAAAAAGATATAAATAAAAAAATATATGTGTGGCTGTTTCATGAACTGTCTAGTCAAATCGTGTAATACATGAACTGCCGTCAAATCATGAAAAGACTCTGTGTTACACAATCTGACGGATTACACAATATAACTACGACTACGACATATATATATATATATATATATATATATATATATATATATATATATATATATATGAATATTCACATCAGGTGATATGATGGTTCCAGGAAAATTGTTCGAATCTAATTTGTTCGAAAGTAACAACTAGATAATTAAAAACGTGAGGTACGTCGACGACACGCTAATCATCGCAAATGAAAATGAAGAACTGCAGAGAATAATGCAAAATATACAGACAGCCACCGAGAAGTACGGAGAAGTACCGAGAAGAAATACCAATTGTATGATCATAAGCAAAAGAAACCAGCCGCAAACACAGTTAACAGTAATTAAGGAACCTATAGAACATATGGAAACTTATACATACCTCGGTACAGTAGTCTCTCCTCTAACTGGAACCACTCTAGGGAAATAAATCACGAATAAAAAAGCCAGTGTCCAATGCAACAACATGAAAAATATACTCACAAACAAGGCACTTCTCTACAACTAAAGGCAAGGCTGGTCAGATGTAGATCCTACCAGTTCTGCTTTATGTGGTCGAAGCATAAACCACATCAGAAAATACAATGAGAAGGCTAGATGTTTTTGAAATGTGAATATACCGGCACATACTTCGAATACCATGGGCCAAAAACCAACGAGGAGGTCATACAAAGAATGGATAAAGAGAGAGAAGTCGTGCTCGTCGTGATAGAACGAAAACTCGAATACATGAGATACTTCATCAGGTACGATATGTACCGCCTATTACAACTTATAATCCAATGCAAAATAGGCAGCACGGGAGGACCAGGAAAACGACTCCTGGCTGCACAACCTTCGTCAATGGTTTGGAATATCGTCTGTAAAATTATTCAGATCTGCAGTAAACATCCCAGTAAAGATCCCAACGTCCGTTGAAAATAAGGCAATTGAAGAAGAAGATAATTGAAGTCGGTGGAAGCGAATTCCTTCCAGCCATTTAAGGCTCCAGGTGTGGACGGACTATTTCTCGCCTTCCTACAACAAGGAGGGAGAGAACTAATGCGTATCTCTTAAAAATATTTAGAAGTAGTTTAGCGCTCGGATACATACCGGAGTTATGGAGAAGGGCTAAGGTGGTATTCATACCGAAGGTGGGGAAGAAAGACACCATTTAACCGATGTCATTTAGACCCATTAGTCTAATATATTTTATGTTAAAGACAATGAAGAAAGTAATCGATAATTACCTTAGGACAATAGTGCTGCTAGGTGCAGCACTACACAACTGCCAGCATGCATACAGAGCAGGGAAATCCACACAAACCGCCCTGTATCAGCTGACAAATGAAATTGAAGCAGCACTAGAGACAAAGGAAGTAGCGATATGTACCTTCTTGGATATAGAGAGAGCATTTGACAACACCTCACAGGATGCTGTCAAAGCGGCCCTCGAAAGAAGGAATATCGACAGCACTATCTCAAAGTGCATGGGAGAAATGCTGAGAACCAGAACGTCGGGGACACAAGCGGGAAGAGACACCATTAAGATCTCCACAACTCTAGGGTGCCCACAGGGAGGTGTGCTATCACCACTAATATGGAGCCTGGTAGTTCATAAATTAATCGCTAGGATGAACGACCAAGACATCAAATGTGAAGTTACGCCGATGACATAGTCATAATGGCCAGAGGGAAGTTTGAGGGAACGCTCTGTGAAATCGTTCAGAGAGGCCTCAAAGTAACTAGTAGATTGTGTCAAACAGTGGGACTGAGACGGAACCCGAGCAAAACCGCGGTGATACCATTTACTACAAATATAAAACTAAACTGCGCACAGCCCATACTGTTAGATGGGAGGGCAGTAGAATACAAACAGGAGATAAGGATCTGGGTATCTGGATCTGGATCTGAATAAGATCTGGGTATCACACTAGATAGCAAACTCCTATGGAATAGGCACGCTGAGGCAGCGGTAGGTAAAGCCAAACGCGCTCTAATGGTGTGCAGAAATCTGGCAGGAAGACGTGCAGTTGTAACCCCACAATCCTGCGATGGATGTGCACCAGACCTGCGATCAGTTATGGGGCAGTTGCGTGGATAAGTAGAACCAAGCTGGCCTCTATGGAGAGGACCGCCAGATCGGCAATTTTAAGGTTCAGCAAAGAAGCAATAAGCAGAGGTAAAATAATCGGAAGCAGAGACGAAATGGTATGCAAATACCACTTCGAGGAAAAATACACAGAAATATGTAGAAGTAAAGCCGGTTGAAGCGACGAATCCTCAGCATACCACATAGAGCAAAATGCTATCAAGTGGTATACAGATGGTTCGAAGACAAAGGAAGGTACTGGTGCAGGAGTGTTTGGACCTCATACCAAATACTTCGAATCCATGGGAACATTCCCAAGTATCTTCCAAGCAGAGGTACACGCAATTGAAAGATGAGCACAATTTAATCTCGACAGGAATAATCGCAAAAAACGAATTGCTATCCTGTCAGATAGCCAAGCAGCCATCAATGCCATTAGCTCTTTCACCATCAGATCCAAACTGATGTGGGACTGTGTGGGAAAGCTCAACAAGCTTGGCAAAGATAATAAAGAAACGCTATACTGGGTATCAGGACACACTGGTATAGACGGAAACGAAGAAGCCGATCACGTAGCAAACAAGGGATCCAGTAATTCCTTTATAGGTCCGGAACCCTTTTGCGGCATGAGTGAGGACACCATCCACAAAATGAGACAATCCAAAGTGATGCTGGCATCTTTTAACCAGAAAAGAACAAAAGCTTGCCTGATACTAAACAGGAACAAGCTTAGAATCCTGACGGGAGTCCTGACGGGACACTGCATACTTAGAAAATACCTCAAAGTCCTAGGCCTAGAGGAGGATGACGGATGCAGATTCTGTGGTTCAGCATAGGAAACTCCCATACATCTGCTCAAAGACTACGGAGCACTGCTCTGCAAGAGACAGATGTACCTCGGGGCTCACATCTTGAACGCAGAGGAGTTGCAGTTCTCGAATCCCACCCAGATCCTGCAATTCCTAAAGAAATCAGGACTATAGGAGGCGCTCTAAATGGGTAATTACACCAACGGTTAGAGGAAGAGGGTGGGGAACAATAGATTTATAAAGGTCGCAGTACAAGTCGTCACCACCATATCTACTAATCTAAGCGAATTATTCATCTTTGTCTCGGTTTTTTTTTTAGGGGGGCGCCAGCGTGTTTTTTTTTGTCCTCTCTAGATATATCACACGTACCGGTTTCGTCGGTAATCAGACCATGCATATTATTTATTGAAATAATTAAAGATAAACAATTCTGAAATGAAGCAGTTAAATTCACAAAATTTATAGATTTGAAAAAAAAGTGCAAGAAATCAACGTTATCTTACTTGACAGCGGTGCAGCACATGCACATATAGGATATGCGACTGTACTCTACTGTACTGTAAATCACAAATTAACTCTGTGAAAAGAACAAATGAACACAATGTGTTGAAGTTCGCACAATTTAGCACGAACGGACCCTGCTTTCATCATTAGGGGGCGCCCGTCGTTACGGGAGAGGAGGTTTAACGGGTGCTAGGTACATCGAGAAGATGTTAGCAGTTAGACTACATTGGAGAAGAATTTATCTCTATGCATGACAATGCGAAGCCGCATACCGCAAGAGTCGTGCAAGATTACATTACGGAAATCGGTTTTCGGGTTATGGAGTGGCCAGCATGCAGTCCCGATCTAAATCCGATAGGACATTTATGGGATGAATTTAAACGAAGAATTCGAGCTAGGCTTCCTGCCCCAACCTCGATCCTAGAGCTTATTTTTGCAGTATAAGAAGAGTGGCTTAACATCCCACAAGAAATAATAGTGATCTTAATAAGATCTATGCCTAATCGTATGAGAGATATTATTAGGCATATTGCATATTAAATTGTCTTTCAAACAGCATATGTCTTCATTTCATCTCATCAATAGTTTAAAAAAAAGAGTTGATCAAAAGTTGGGCGATTTCTATGCACGCAAGTTTAAAAACATCTTGCCCTGGTCACCGCATGGGTTTTCAAGTGAGTGGTTTGCAAAACTGTGCTGATGAGAGATCTCGAAACGCGTCCACAGATGGCTAACCACATAAGGTATCGGAAAGACATGATCTTAAAAACAATGTTATTTTTATGGTTTTTGTTGAGTGCCACGAAGATGGACTGATAGCTATAAAATAACTTACAAATTTCACAGAGATTGGTTTTGGTAGTAATAAAAAGACTCAATAATTGTTATAGAGCCCCGGAAAGGCTGAATATATTTATATTGTCAGGCTGTGTTCCGTTTGTTTTAAGTTTGTATGATTATCTATAACATGGGATGGTTACACCAATCTCTATTTTTGCAAAAGTCAAATGTATCAAATTGATAAAAATTTTGTTGAAAAGGAAAATTTGCTTATCATACAGACAAAATTGTAAATATTAGCAAAATAGCAATTTTATAAAAACCGAAAATTAGTCAAGTGTGTAGAAATGGAACAAATAAATACAATGCTACTAAGATATTGGGAAAGTCATTTTCCGATATGTATTACATTTATTTGCAATGATTTCAATATTGCAGTAATTGTTTATGTTTACATTCAGTTTGAAAATACTTTGACAAAACATCATTTTCAACTACAAACCAAGCATTTTCAATATACAGATTACCAGAGCTTTTCACAATAAACAATTATTGCAATATATACTATACAAATCAAACATTTGCTCCATGATTTATTTTTATTTATTATTTTGCGTTAAATTTCCCACGCTTAACTTTCTGCTAACAATTTTCCGCGACCAAGTATTTGCAATAAAAATATATTAAATTCATAGACACTTTCAATGTTTTATTAATCCAAAACTAATAATGTTATTATGAATTCGTTTTAACTATTTTACACAGTGATTATTAAACTTTACTTTGGGAACTCATAGGTGCTCAATATGGGCTCCTCCTGTGACACGGCACACACCAAGGCGATAGTCTAGTTCATTCCAAACTCTGTGTAACATATCTGCATTGACACTTTCCACAGCTCTTGTAATGCGTTGTTCTAACTCATCTAAATCACTAGGAAGCGGAGGTTACGTCCCTACCAGGCCTTTCACAAATCCCCCTAGAAAAAAGTCGCACGGTGTAAGATAGGGGCTCCTTGGTGACCACCGGAAGAGAAAGCGGTTGTCGGCTGTTGCACGGCGTATCCAGCGCTGTGGAAGTGTTTCGTCCAGATAATTTCTAACGACACGGTGCCAGTGAGGAGGCGCTCCATATTGTTGGAAGATTAAGTTAATTTCATTAAAAAAAATCTACGTTTAGGCTTGTCATCTTCACGATGCTGCATAGATGCTGTACCAACTGTAATGTGTAAGGCGTCAGTTTGATTCGTTTACCTAAAATTTTCCACATAGTTGGTTGCGGAATTTGTAGTTCCAAACTTGCACGTTTTTGCTGATTTATTGTGGGTAAACAGCATGAACACGTTCCACTGTTTCTTCTGACACACGAGGTCCACCCGGACTTTTGCCTTTACATAAACACCCTGTCGTTTCAAATTTATTGTATCAATCGACGATCGACTGTCTAGTTGGTAGTGATTGACGTGTTCGAAAATGTCGTTGGACAACAGTTACGGAGTTCGTTTTGGCAAATTCAAGCCCACAATATGCTTTCTCAGTAGAGTTTGCTGACATCCTAGCTATTATGCTTGCGCAGTACTACCACCTGTACCATCGAAACTTCTACAGTTCCTCAATCTGACAGCGCAAAATGCATGTCAATATCACAAACAACTTTTGTTTAATACAATACCAAAGGTGTCTATTTCTTTTATAGTAACCCTTTATATATATATATATATATATATATATATATATATATATATATATATATATATATATATATGTATATATATATATATATATATATATATACATTAATTAATTTCTATAATGAATATCTCAATCTCCGGATAGAGAGATCCATCCATCAGCCATTGTAAGGAAGCATTTACGTTAATATGATCTTCGTTGAGGAGGCTTGGGTATTTCCCGTGAAGAATATTGTCTTTCCAATACTTGAAATCTTTTTTGGGGAATGTTTGAGTATGACACGATAAATTTAGAGGAGTATAACCATCGTCAGCCTTCAGTACAGATTGGATGAGGTCATCACCAGAGAGTAATAGTTTAATCCGCATATTCTCCTCTTGGGTTCTACACAATTTAAAGAGGTTAATTAACCCCCTACCACCCTTTTTACGAGGTAGATATAACCGTGTCACGGAGGAGCTTGGGTGTCGACATGGAAATTTAGCAAGAGTTCCTCTGCTGATCATATCTAGATCGTTCAAATCAGTTTCCACTGTATTAAACAAAAGCAATATGTCAGTACAGGAATTGCCCAAGCGTATATAGCTGATTATAGCTTTTTTCCGGAGAGATTGGCGTTCAAAATCTTAGTAAGTCTTTTCTTGTATTTTTCCATAAACGTATTCTTTAGATTTCGGTGATTAATTTTCACACTTTGAGGAAGTCTAAGATATTTATAAACATTATCACGCTCAAGTTCGGCGATAGTTTCAACAGTCTCTCCCAGATATTCCGCCTTGCCTCTTAATATTTAGGATGGCGCACTTATCAAGGCTGAAAGCCATACTAATATCCATACTGAAGTTCTTTACAATGGATATTAAAGAATTCAACTTTGTAACCGTGTCAGCATAGACCTTAAGGTCATCCATATATAATAGATGTGGTATTCTTCTGTCATTTCTCCCGATCTTTTAGCCTATATTTTCTCTTTTCAGTAAAGTCGAGAGGGGATTCAAAGCTAGGCAGAACCAAAGCGGAGAAAGAGTCTCCTTGAAAAATCCCTAATTTATTATTGACATTCCCAATGTTAGTTTTAACTATGTTACGATTGGTTCTCCAAGTCTTCATCATTGTTACCAAACAATAATATTGGGAGTTTTTTTGTAGATTTCCAAGACTTTAATCAACCAGTTGTGAGGTACGTCGTGAGTCAAAATCTTTATCACAATCTATATATCCTAATATCCCAAAATGACAGCATCTATAGTAACCCCTTCTTACATCCGAACGCTCCTCTGATACAACCCTTTTGTTCTGTTTCGAATAAATTATTTACTTCACAGTGATTATAGATTTTGTTATTTATCAGAGAAGTAAATAACTTGTGATAAGTAATCGGTCTGTAGTTTTCTGGCTCTGTAACACTCCCTTTTATTTTTATTTACTAGCATATATACATATATCCTTCCTCCTACTTCCTACTCCCTTTTATTTTTATTACTAGCATATATACATATATATATATATATATATATATATATATATATATATATATATATATATATATATATATATATATATATATATATATATATATATATGTGTGTGTGTGTGTGTGTGTGTGTGTATATATTATTATTATTATTAGCGTATGGACCCTATGGGATCACGCAAAGCAAACTTGACTTCATTTTGTGATGTTTTTTCTATTTTCTCGCGCTTTCCTCACTTTTTCTCCGTGGATCCTCTGTATATTTCTGTAATGTTTATTTGTGCTTCATCCAGATCTTTTCTTACTTGGACTATCCATGGAGTTGTCGTCTTGAGTCCCTGTATGTATGTGAGGACTCGCTTGGCAATCCTGGTTTCGAGTAGTCTGTGGCGGTGTCCATAAAACTTGAGTCTCTTTTTCCTGATGTCTGAAGCGAGGTTGGATATTTTTTCTGTTGTTTTCCTGGAGTGTAGTCTGTATCTTTCTTCTGTTTGTTTTAGGCCTAAAATTTGTCTCACGATTTTCCTTTCTTCTTTTAGAAGATTTTCGAGATCTCTTTTTGTGTGGAGTGTAAGCGTCTCTATTTGGGAATTATCATTACATGTAATTAGGAAACTTGATTCTTATTTAATATTTTTTGTAATTATAGGATTTGGCAAATCTATTTTCTTGATTTCTTTAACTTTTTTTAACCAATGGCAAAATGTTTGGTTTTGGTTGTGGGGGGTTTTCTATTTGTTTTGTTTAAAAAATCTTTGATAAGGTTTTATTACATAATGAATTGATACAGTTTTGCTTTTGCAAGGACGAACTTTGTCGCTAGGACAGTTGGTGTTGCTCGAAACGCAAACCCAGTTATATCAAATTGAGCTAATAGATTCAACATATTAATTGAAGAGCACATAATATGAACAAGTTTTTAACCAAGTTCTTGATCATCTAGAAACCCAGTTCAAATTTTGCAGATAATCATATAGATTAAGTTGGATATGTAATAACACCTGTTGCTAATTATGGATAAGCAACTTGCAATCACATAGTAACTGGATTGATCTTCGTCCTGTCTCAAGCATCAAAAACACAAAAAATGAATAAGTTTCTAACTAAGGTTTTGATCATTTGGAAACTCAAATTATTACCAAAATTATAACTTACGATTAGACGATTTTTGGAATAGATCAAATTAGTAATGAGAACAATTCCTTATCAATGACCTTAAGCATCTAAAAATAACCACGCAAAAACAAGTTTATTTGAAAGAATTTGATCACAATAGTTACAACTTGGGATTAGAAAATTGTATAATGACGATAACGTAGGTGGTGATGAGGTTGACAAAGGTGAATAGCATGGAGAAGTCGACGCTGAAGAAGCCGGCGGCGGTGAATTTGGGACACCTGGCCGTCGCCTGTTGCGCCAGAATGAAGAGTTTATCGCGGATGGACGCGACGTTCGAGTACCGGTTGAGGGCTTTGTAGGCGATCGTGATGGTTTTCTTGCCCTCGCTGCTCACCTGCTCACACATCGTCGCCACAAAAACACCCTGAGCCTAAAACAGAAAAATGTAATTTCGACAAGACTTAAACAATTATCCCATCAACATGATTCCTTGCTTTTTCCTTGGTTATATCCTTCTCCCCAGTTCATATCAAACATTTGATATATAAATTATATATCGACTAGCGTTGGCATAATTAGTAAATTATGATCGGATGTTACTTAATAGTCATTATTTTCGTTCTATCTGTGTTTAGAGACTTTTGGGCTATAGAAATGGTCATTCAACAGTTATTCATGAATAAACTAGGAATTAATTACGCTGCTGTGAAAGCGTTTTGAATGTTGGATCAATAATAATATTTAATATTGATTAGATAAGATTAAACAAATTTCTCAGATTTTATACTTCTTGTCTAAAAAGTTTTGTTTGTTTAGTCTTGCCTGTCTAGTCTTTAATAATAATAAAAAAATAAAAAAATAGCCTTTTCAGGGTAGTCTTGTCTGTCTAGTCTTGTCTGTCTAATCTTATCTGTCCAGTCTTGTCTCTCTAGTCTTGTTTGTCTAGTCTTGTCTGTCTAGTCTTGTCTGTCTAGTCTTGTCTGTCTAATCTTGTCTGTCTTGTCTTGTCTGTTTAGTTTTGTCTGTCTAGTCTTGACTGTATGGTCTTTTCTGTCTGGTCTTGTCTGCCTAGTCTTGTGTGTCTAGTCTTGTCTGCCCAGTCTTGTCTAATTTTCCTTTCAAAATTTTCCGTTTTTTTGTTGTAGTACGACAGAAGACCAAACAAACCGCCCAAAACTAAAACCACCTTCATATTTTCAGCCACCAATATATTATGGTGTGAACGACCAAACCACCCTACCACCTCCCCACCCTCCCCTGGCTACGTCCACAGTTCCAGGCATTCTGGAAATATTCATCTATAGAGGGAAAAAAACCAATCTCCACTTTACCTAAATTGAATTATTTTGAAAAGAAATTATATTCCATTATTCCAATAACAATGCTCCAATAACTTCAATAACATTATTGATAGAATTAATTCAATAACCATTTTGATTGAATTAATTTGACAAGAGAATCATGGTCATGCTTTTCTAAAAACAGAATCCCGGCCTTTTTCCTTGTACCGTCATGTCCGGTCTTGTCCGATCTTGTGCGGTCTTATCGAGTTTTGTTCGGTCGGACAAGACCGAACAAAACCGTTTTTAATTGTCGAAAAATATTGTTCGATTTAGTGACCTTGCGTAATACCTCTCGAATTTTCCTTCTTCTTGGTTGTACTTCGGCACCAAACTCAACCAACTACACAATTTCAATAAAATTTGCAAATTTTTCACAACCAACATGGTTTGACACAAATGATAGTATAGTTACCGACTAAACTAATTGGGAATTGCCAACATTTATTTATTGTTAAAAGACAACATCGATTAAAGCGATCGATTAAAGCAATAGATTAATAGAGGAATATACACAGAAAATTTCGATGACTAAACTAACAATTACTCTGATTACATACATGGTTATAACAAATAGGACCATTAGTGAAACATTAAATAGATTAGATTAACTAATAAAATAACGGTACTCTTGTCCATTTCCGTTCCATCTTTTCTTGTTTGAACTTGTCTGAGCTGTCCTTGTCTGGTCCTGTGTGGTCTTTTCTGATCTTGACTGCTCTTGCCTGGTTTTCTCCGGTCATCTCTGGCCTAGGCTGGTATTGTCTGGTCTTGTTTGATCTGGTCCGATTTGGTATGGCCTGATCTGGTCTCGTCTGTTCTCGTTTGGTCTTGTCTGGTTTTGTCTAGTCTTATCTGATGTTATCTTGTCTTGTCTTGCCTTGTCTAGTCTTGTTTAATACTCTCTAATCTTAATCCTTACCTGATTCTGTCTATATACTCATGTCTAATATTATCTAATCTAGAAAAAAAAGTAACCGTCTGTCAATTCTTGTTTTGTTGTTTTTGTTTTGTTGTCTTGTCTTGTTTTGACCCTTAATTTACAATTAAACACCCTTGCCAAGCTGTTAGTATTGCAATTCCTCCTAATCTTAATGTGCGTCCATTTACCAATAAGTTAATTAGAATTAAGATTTTCAAAATGAAGTGGACAAAAGAAAGCAACATTTTCCATTGAAAAACCTTGTTAAAACAGTCGATCAATTTGCAAATTGCCTGGTATAATTGAAAAATATTTAAAATATCTGCGTCAATCTCCAGTTTGCAAAACACCAACTTATTAGGCGATACTAAATCTTCAATCATTCCGTTAACTAGGACTAGTCGCAAATTTATCGAATCAAGTATAAAACACTTCAAAGCACTAATAAGTAACATTAAATACAAATGCAAGTAGATATTAAATTGGTAAAATATAATAATTCGGCCTTAATTCCCTCTATAAATACGTATTCCAGAGATATACTGAAATGGCGAGCAAATTGAAAAACGCAAATTTGACTGTTACGTACTTCAAAACAGGAATCTTGATTGTGTTTCTCAACAAACACCTATCCATCGATTTAACCGTGTAGAAAATTAGTTGATATCCTTGCAAATTTCCGCCGGAAGATTTCAAAATTGTGTACAAAATTAAAGATGTGCCCACAATGTTAGAGAATGTCATTGCAATTTTCAACAAATTTATTGTCATATCGCTCTATCTTCCGTAAACCCATACGGCCAAACTGCACAGATTTAGCAAAATTGTGATGGAAAGCTTCGAAATAAAAACTGGATTGAGACTAGGAGATGGACTTTCCCCACTTCTCTTGACTGTGTCCTTGAAAAGGTTATGAGAAAATGGCGCAAGGAACTGAAAAATGTGGGTGCTCAGAGTGATATCTACCTGGGATGTAAGAACGATGGACAGGTTGTAGATTGCCTGGCCTTTGCAGATGACATGGCACTGTTTGCTGATTCTCTTGAGATGGCAGCAATGCAGGTAAACTGCCTCAGAAAACAGGCTGCCAAAGTGGGTCTTCAAGTGTCGCTGGAGAAAACAGAATTTTTCACCAACATCAGAGAAGCAAACAGAGAGATGTTACTAGAACAGGGAAACATCAAGAGGACTTAGAAATTTAAGTATCTCGGCGAATGGATTGAACCCAACTTATCAGAAAGAGCATCATTATCCAAGGGAGTCAATAAGTTAGAACTAGCCTATCGACTGACTAAGTTACAATAAGAAATGCCTGTCACGCAACCTGAAACTTAAGCACTACATATCAGTCTTACGACCAGAAGCCCTTTATGCCATGGAATGTCTTTCCTTGAACCGAAGAGGTCTAATAGAGAAATTGGAATTCAGAGAGAGGAGAATCCTCAGGAAGATCCTAGGCCTGGTAAAGGAAGATGGGAAATTCCTAAGGCGACATAACTCTGAGCTCTACGAACATATTGAGATGCTCTCTGACTGTGCATGGAAAAGAAGGGTAGCTTTCTATGGCCACGTTGCAAGCGTGCCTCCAATCCGACTTTCCAACCGTCTGTTTACCTTTTGTCAAAACAAGAAGGTTCGTACCACTAGGTTGATAGAAACCGAGAAGGATATTAAAGAACTGGGAATCACAGATCTCCAACACAGACAGTCAGCCAGACGCACCCTGAAGGAAGTCCGTGGATTTCAGGAAAAACCCCGAAGGAAAGGTACCCCCTGGACAGACAAGAGGAAGGAGTTACACCGGCAGAAGATGCGACCATACCGGGCAAAGATCAAAGCCCAACAGTTGAACAAGCGTGGTCCAAAGTAGGCCTATTCGAAACAAGAAGAAGAAGAACAGGATGCCATTCCATCGATAAGAGTTTCGATCATTTTGCCAGAAGACACTAAGGGGACATACCCTGGACAGTCATCGGCAGGTATCCAGACATTATGTTAGGTAAATTATAGTCTCCTACAACTAAAATATCATGGTTAGGTTTTGTACGGAGGAATGAAGCACGGTGTGATAAGATATAGTGTGTTGATTTAAAATCCATATTAGACGATGAATGAAGACGTGTGCGTCAGGCGGGTGCTGTATGGCTTGTGGGTTTTTCCCGTTGACATTCGTCCGAAAAAAATATCTTTTTATGAGAATACCCTCTGGGCAATTTTCATCATTTAGACTTTCGTGCGCACCATGGTCGGCGGTGATTTTAAACGAGACACTTCTAGCATTGAGGCGACGTGGTAAACTTTCGACCGCAAATTTTCTACTTGGGAACTTCGTGTTCAAATTTGTTTTTATGTCGCCTTGCTGTGTTGCGATCGAGAAATTACCAGCATATTCATAAATACTATAGCTATACTCTATACACTAAACACTATAGCCTTGCCACGGATTACTCGGTTTCTGGCCAGTGGCTTCTTCTTACCAGGTCCGTTCACATCTCTTTAGCGTCGGCGATTATTAACTAGATTCCACTGATTGCCTGTAGACTCATCGTCAGCGACAAAATCAGTTATATTCTGATTTTCACCCGTTGCAGGATCCACCCCAGATATTTATTTCAGGTTAAGAGATACTTTTCCCAATAATTCATTATTTACTGTTTTCAGTCCGTCAGCTGTTTCAATGTGTACTGTTTTTACTGTTGATTTTTAATCGACGGGTGAGCGAGGTGAGCGAACTATCTTATTTGCGCCCACGTCAGACGAATCGGAATTGAAACAGTGAGGTGACGATTTGTTCTTAGAAAAATGCAATTTGTTAATAGAGTTGGGCCACTGCTTAAATAGCTTAAGTAGATCGTAATTGAAAGACATCAGAAGTTTAACTTTATGTGGTAGCTCAGCTATTTCGTTATGTAACAGTTGAGTTTTTCTCTTAATGACTCGGGAAAGTACTTCTTGCACAAGTGGGTTGTTAACCAAATTCTGGGTAAATTTCTCCACCATCGGTTCGGGGTCGGCCACGGTGATCCTGATCCTTTTACTGTTATCAATCAATTTAACACCACAACATGTTTTGGCTTTTGCCGCACAACTCAAATGAAATAGATTCACAATTTTTACACTTGTGGTCACTTTTAACCTTTTTATTACACACTTTACAGTAAATTTACAGCGACAACTAGGGCAGTTTTCACTAACCGTCCGGGTTGCCCACCCTGAATGAATGCAAAATATATGATACCGGGATGGCGCATTCTAAAAATCCAAAGTGGATAGGAGGTTTAGTGAGAGCTTCCCCCAAACCACTTTTTATTTATTTAGTCTTCTTTGTCTTTTCTTGTCCACCTATTCTTCTCTGTCTAGTTTTGTCTGTCTAGTATGTCTAGTCCGTCAAGTCCGTCTAGTCCGTCTAGTCGGTCAAGTCCGTCTAGTCTGTCTAGTCTTGTCTGTTTAGTCTTGTTTGTCTAGTCTTGTCTGTCTAGTCTTGTTTGCTTAGTCTTGTCTGTCTAGTCTTGTCTTTTTAGTCTTGTATAGCTAGTCCTGTCTATCTAGTCTTGTCTGTCTAGTCTTGTCTGTCTAATCTTTTCTGCCTAGTGTTGTCTCTCTAGTCTTGTCTGTCTAGTCTTGTCAGCCTAGTTTTGTCTGTTTTGTCTTGTCTGTCTAGTCTTGTCTGTCTAGTCTTGTCTGTCTAGTCTTATCTGCCTAGTCTTGTCTGTTTAGTCTTGTCTGTCTAGTTTTGTTTGTCTAGCCTTGTCTGCCTAGTTTTGTCTGTCTAGTCTTGTCTGTCTAGTCTTGTCTATCTAGTCTTATCTGTCTAGTCTTGTCTGTCTAGTCTTGTCTGTCTAGTCTTATCTGCCTAGTCTTATCTCCCTAGTCTTATCCCTTTAGTTTTGTATGTCTAGTCTTGTATGTCTAGTCTTGTCTGTCTAGCCAGGTCTTGACTGTGTAGCCTTGTTTGTGTTCTTGGTTGTGTCTTAAGACAGACAAGACTTGACCATAATAAGAAAACAGTGTAATAAAGTCGTCATAAACAGTAAGGTTATAACGACTTGGGCCGAACTTAGAAACGTGTGCCAGCCAAAGATTGAGTGCATCAATTCGACCAAATCGCAAACCCGGAAATTCCCGGAAGTGCCCAATAGTTTTATTTCAAGCCACCTATACATTTCGTAATTTCAGTTTGAATTAGTAAGACTTGTCTCATGTGAATTCACCCGAGCATCTAAAATATTGTCAATAGTATTCATCGAATGCGTAATTAACTAAACAAAATAAAGTAATTTATGAATTACTTCTGATAATACAATTTCTGTATTTACGATCATAATCTGATCGATTATATTTCTGGCCAAGA
Source organism: Phosphuga atrata (assembly GCA_944588485.1). Lineage (NCBI taxonomy): Eukaryota > Metazoa > Arthropoda > Insecta > Coleoptera > Silphidae > Phosphuga > Phosphuga atrata. The sequence continues at coordinate 48,579,832 of OX155900.1, read as the reverse complement.
AATATCGTTAAAACTCTTGTTTAGTCTGGTCCTGTCGGATTTAAGACTGTCTGATATCGTCTTGTCTTGTGTGATTTTGCTTGAGCTTGTCTGGTCTTGGAATATGCAAAAAACTAACGAGTAAATAGGAAATCCTCAACATTATGAAGATAACGGATCTCCAAGTCCACACGAAAAAAGGATTTAAAACTCGTCCAATTCCGAGCAATATGTCGATGACTAGATGCAGAGTTGCCAAGCATGTGTGCCATCCAAAATATTCTTCAAGGCCGTCGACCAAATCCCCAATGATGCCATTCAACCTGATTAATTCGTCGACTTGTAAAATCTTGATGTTTGCGATTAACTCGTTTACAGCGAGAATCCTAGATGTAAAACACCTGAACCTGGTCATGCACCATGAATTGGTATGCGTATAAGTCAAAGTCGTAATACCACGTCGTTGCATCAAGTGCGGAAATGGCCAGAAATATGATTAGCGTTAAAGCAAATTTCAATGTTATATAATGAATGTGGATGTTGGTTTTGAGGCCGAGGGCTAGCAATTTGTTGTCGATTAGGTTGAAGTAATGGAAAATCAGATGGGTTTTGGCAAAGTTCCATTTATAGGAACCCGTTAATGTCAAAATGTTTGTTACCGTACCAATTATCGTAGAAATGCACATTAGAATTATCTCCAATTTGGACAGATATTCCATGATAAGGTCAGCTTGCCGTAAAGGCAATAAGCACAAGTCAATAGAAACACAAGCGAGGTAATGTAAGAACGCGCAATATACTTTTCAAACAATTTGGTTTTCCGGCTGTAGACGGGAACTAGACCAATCCAACCGGCAACGAGCAAAATTGGCTTCAAATTTTTTACCACTGTCATGTTGAAGACAGCTTCGAATGTTAGGTTTTACTAGTGCTTTGAGACCGACTGGAAATGCTCATTTATAGAAATCGTTCGTCGCTTTTGTAAACGCGTTAATAAATTAAATGGTTGTGACAGAAAAATAAATCCTTCACTTTACCTAAATTAAACTACTTTCAATTGTAATCCTTTGTATGGAAATTATATTTCATTGTAGCAATAACACTACTCCAATAACTTCAATAACAGTTTTGATAGCATTAGTTTAAATAAAAAGTTTTGTAATTTATTATCTGGTCTTGTCTGGTCTCGCCGGGTTTTGTCTTGTCGCGTCTGGCCTTGCTTAGTCTTATCCGAACTTTTACGGTTTTGTTTCATCTTGTTCGGTTTTATCTGATCTTGTCTTATCCTTTTTGGTCATGTTTGGTCGTGTCTGGATTTGTCTCGTCTTGTTTGGTTTTGTCTGGTCTTGTCTGTTTTTGTCTGGTCTTGTACGGTCTTGTCTGATATTGTCTGGTTTTGTCGGATGTCTTCTTTCGTCTCTTCTATCATAGTTTCATTTGATCCATGCAGATCTAATCACTCGTCCAGATCTAGTTTCGTCACTCTCTCGCCTCCTTTGGTCTTGCATGGCCTTGCCTGGTCTGCTCTGGTAGTGTCTAGTGAAGATTTTCTTTATTTTATTGCATGAATTAGGTTGGTTTGTAAGATTTTCAAACAACATTTTTGAAGTTACTTTGCTAAGATTCAATTTTAGAATTATTATTTACTTCAAATTTAGATGATTTAGATGTAGATTGCAAGAGCTGGAGCCGCGAATGTAAATTCACATTTAAAAATATTCATATTTGTTGTGTGTAGTTGTTGTTTGTTGGTGTAGAATGGTTTTTTCGGCAATGATCTTGTCTGATATTGTCTGACCTTGTGTGGTCTTGTGTGGTCTTTTCTGGTCTTTTCTGATCTTGTCAGGTCTTGTCTGGTATTGTCTCCTCTTGTCTATTCTGTTTGGTATTGTCTGATCGTGTCTGGCTCAGTCTGGTCTTGTCTGATCCTGTCTTTTCTGATTTTGTCTGGTCTTGTCTGGTTTTATCAGCACTTATCCGCTCTTTTTTATATTGTCCGACCTTGAGAGGTCTTGTCTGGTTTTGTTTGGTTTTGTCTGGTCTTTTCTGGTCTTCCCTGCCCTTGTCTACCACATAGAGCAAAATGCTATCAAGTGGTATACGGATGGTTCGAAGACGAAGGAAGGTACTGGTGCAGGTGTGTTTGGACCTCGTACCAAATATTCCGAATCCATCCATTCTCTTACAATCCCTTGCTTACAATAGAAATATGTGCACAATTTAACCTCGACAGGAATTATCGCAAAAAACGAATTGCTATCCTGTGAGACAGCCAAGCAGCCATCAAGGCCATTAGCTCATATACCATCAGACCCAAACTGGTATGGGACTGTATGGAAAACCTAAATAAGTTTTTGAGAGAAAATAAAGTAACCCTATACTGGGTACCAGGACACATTGGAGTAGATGGAAACGAAGAAGCCGATCACCTAGCAGACGAGGAATCCAGTAATCCTTTTATATTTTCGGAACACTTTTGCGGTATGATTATGAATAGCATCCCAAAAAGTTTAGATGAAGAAATAAGAGATCAATGGATGAAAACCTGGAAAGAACTTCCAGGGCTAAGACAATCGAAAGTAATGGGATCTTTTAACCAGAAAAGAACAAATGCTTGCCTGAAACTAAAGAGTAGCAAGCTTAGAATTATGTCTTGACGGGACAATACAGACTTAGAAAACGCCACAAGACCATAGCCCTAGACGAAGATGACAGATGCAGAATATACGGCTCAGTAGAGGAAACTCACATACATCTGCTCAAAGACTGCGGAGCACTGCTCCATAAGAGACAAATGTATCTTGGGGCCCACTGCTTGAACGCAGAGGAGTTGCAGTCCTTGAATGCTACTCAGATCCTGGATTTCTAAATGAATCAGGACTAGAGAAGGCGCTCTAAATGGGTAAGTATACCAACGATTACAGGAAGAGGGTGGGATACAATAGATCTATGAAGGTTGCAGTACAAGTCAACACCGAAATCTACAATGTACAATGGTCTTGTCTGTTCTTGCATGGTCTTCTCTGGTCTTATCTGATACAGTCTATTCTTAATCCTTACCTGATTCTGTCTATATACTCATATCTAATATTATATAATTTAGAAATGAAAGAAACTTACACATAAATACACTGGCCAAGCTGTTAGTGAAACAATTGTTCCTACTCTTGATGTGTTTGCATTTGCCAATATGCTAATTATAATTAAGATATTCAAAATGATGTGGACAAAGGAAATCAACAGTTTCCATTGAAATATCTTGTTAAAACAGTCGACCAAATTGCAAATTGCGTGGTGTAATTGAAAAATGTTAAAAATTTCTGCATCAATCTACAGTTTGCAAAACACCAATTTGTTAAGCGATACTAAATCTTCAAACATTTCGTTAACTAATACTAGTCGCGAATTGATCGAATGTGCTATAAAACACTTAAAAGCGTTAATTAGTAAGATTAGATACAAATGCAAGTAGATTATAAATTGGTAAATATAATAATTTGGCCTTAACTCCCTCTGTAAATAGGTATTCCAGAGGTATACTGAAATGACGAACACATTTAAAAACGCAAGTTTGATTGCGTTTCTCAACAAACACATATCAATCGTGTTAAACGCGTCGAACATTAGTTGATATCCTTGCAAATTTCCTCCCAAACATTTCAAAATCGTGTACAAAATTATAGATGTGCTGTCCATGTTAGGGAATGTCATTGCAATTTTCAACAAATTTATTGTCATATCGCAATATCGTCCGTATGCCCATGCTGCCAAGTTGCACAGATTTAGCAAAATTGCGACGGAAGCCGTGATTTTGCTCGCTCTAAATCTATTCGACAATTCGTCAAACTTCGGAATTAAACCCAAAATACCGCACCAATTTAACAGAGGAGATTTCTACTCCCACAGACATTTTAGCGACTAATGAAGAATTTAGTTATAGAACAGGTGAATATCTAGAAAAATTACTTACTTGTTTTACTACTAATAGTTTGAATAATTACAAAGCTAATAAGAAATGACCATCTACATGATAAACTTTACGATAATTACAATTTTTGTTTTAATATATCTACTAATGGTACCTAGTCTTTTCTGACCTTGCATGGCCTTGTCTGTTCTTGCCTGGTCTTATCTAATATGGTCTGATCTTGTTTGGATTTTTCTGGTTCTCTTTTAATCCGCACAGGTCTAGCCTCGTCGTTTCCAAGAAAATTGTTCGAAAAAACTAGAAAACAAGAAAAAATGTTTGAATGGTAACTTGTTCGAAAGGGAATTTGTTCGCCGAAAGGTTATTCGATTGGAAATATATTCGAATTCGATTTTTTCATTCTGTTATTTGTTAGACACTCATCCCTCGATTTACACGGTAGATACGTCCCTTTTTATTTGTTTTGTTTTGGTGTTTGAGTTTTTGTTTTGTGTTGCTTTCTTTTCCTTTGTTTTGTTTTGTTAAGTTTTTTTTGTTTAATTATACATTTTCCAGAGCCGAAAGACCTCAGCCTGAATGTACATATTTATATTCATACTGAATGTACAAAGTACATTCAGTCTAATAATAGTATATTTTACAACGAGAGATGAAGGTGGCGTTTTTTTTGGTGAGGTGAGAGTTTGCTCACGAGCCCCAGCGAGTTAGCAATCACACCAAACCTAAAAAAACGCTTTCATCTCGTGTAGTAAATGCATTTTTTCTACTGATCTTCGGTTGCAGAATCCATAATTCGACTTTAATAAAACCAATTCGAAGCGAACAATGCTCATTTTCATCTCTAGATGTGAAAATATTTTCATCTCTAGAATGAAAAAATGTCACTTTCATGTAGGGTAAGCCGTGGAAAAATTGTCATTTTCACATATATCAGTAGAAAAAGATTTTTATTATATTATTTTTTTTATAAGTTCCTTAAACAATCCAAATCTGCCACCTTCACTTGTCAATACAATTCACTTAAACGTTTTCTTTTGTCTCTTAATTTCTTTATATTAGAAACATTATACAATTCACGCTGATGTTTGCGGTTTTTGAAATTGTTAAAGCAAAATCGTATCAATTGAGTACCGTGTAAATCGAGAAATAATACCTTAATATATATTATACCTTATTAATGAATATACATTATTGAGGCAGAATATAGCTTGAATATTATTAAGTTTTTTTTAAGACAACAAAACAAATCTCATGTTGAAACACAATTGTATGCTATATAGTAGTTCTCAGTCCACTTTCGTGGCGCTAAACAAGAACCAGATAAATAACATTGTTTTTAAGATCACATTTATCTATTTAACCCAATAATATTGTTTTTAAGATCACATCTTCATTTTTCAATTTAACCCAAATCTTAAAACTTAATCTTAAAAACAATGTTATGTATCTGGTTCTTGTTTAGTGCCACGAAATTGGACTGAGAACTAACTAACTAATTGGAACGTTCACGGGTGGAACTTTCACCGCTGAGCAGTTTCACCGTTGCTATGTTTCACCGCTCACGTTTCACCGCTCGGTAAAACTTTTTTTACTAATTTATTTTCTTATATTTTTGTTTTTGTATTTTTTTAATTGGATGCAGTGAAATTGCCGAACGGTGAAACGTGGGCGGTGAAACTTTCCAGCGGCGAAACTGCTCAGCGGTAGAAGTTGAAACGGCGAAAGGAAAAAAGTCTTAAAAAAAAATATTAGATTTTGGGGTGACATCATTCATTTCTTTTTGTTTTTTGTAAAATTGTCGATTTCTGACAAAATCCATTTTACACGGGTTATTTCTAATTTTATCTAATATTGTATGTAATAAATGTTACTTACACATAACCTCCCTACCCAGGCTATCGTTGACCCAATACTTCGTAAACTTAACTTGTCTACATTTTTAAAAAAATGCAATACAGTCAAAATATCCATTATGATGTGAGTAAGGGAAAGCAACATTTCCCATTTGAAAATCCTATTAAAACAGTCGACCAAATTGCAGATTGAATGGTGCAATTTGCAAATGCCCAAAATATCTGCTCCAATATCCAGTTAGGCTGACACCAACGCTTTTGACGATTGTAAATCTTCAAACATTCTGTTTACTAATTCAAGTCGCGAATTGATCGAATGTAATATGAAACCCTTCAAAACGCAAACTAGGAAGAGGAAATAAATTTGAATATGATGTTGAAGTAGTAAATATAAAAATACGGCATCAAATCCTTCCACTCGTACGAATCCAAAAGGTAAAATGAAAGCGCAAACATTTATAAACATCAATATAAAGCTAACGTGCTTCAAAATAGGAACCTTGATTACGTTCCTTAACAGACACTTATCAATAGTGTCGAACGTGTCAAACAACAGTTGGAATTCTTGCAAATTTCTGCCGGAAGATTTCAAATCCCCGATCAAAGTTGAAGTAGTAATGATAAATCTCGCGAATAACATTAGACTTGTCGCCAGATTCATTTTGAAAAAATTCCACCTTCCATACGCTAACACGAGGAAAGCGCACAAATTTATCAAAACTGCGACGGAAGTTTTGATTTTGTTCGATTTAAACTCCTTGGGCAATCTGTCAAACTTCGGAAATAAAACAAGGAAAGCACACCACTTCAGCAAAAATGACACTTCTACTGTCACAGACAGTGTTTACTGACTAATGAACAATTTAGTCGCATAGCACCTGAACATTTGGATCAATTACTTACTGGTTTTAATAGCATTAATTTTAATAAATTGCTATTTACACAATAAACTATAACTTATTGAAATTTTCAATTTGACATAACAAACAGCAATATAGCAATGCATAGTTCTTGTCTGGTAAGGTCTATTCTTATTTAGTCTTGGTGGATCTTACCTGATCTACTTTATTTCTGTTTGGTTTTGTCTGGTCTTGCCTAATCTTGTCAAGACTTGTCTGATCTTGTCTGATATTCTCTGGTCTTGATTGGTTTTGTCCGCTATTGTCTTCTTTCGACTCTCATAGTTTTATGTGTTCTATGCAGATCTAGTCTCGTCATATCTTATCTGTCTATCGAGTCAAGTCTACTTGTATCAAATATTGTAATAAAAAAGACTTACACATAAACTCCCATTCCAAGCTATTAGTGACCCAACAGTTTCTGACCTTAATTTGCCTGCATTTGCCAAATAATGCATTGAAAAGACGACGTTCAAAATAATGTGAGCATAGAACAACAACATTTCCCATCGGAAACTCCGATTAAAACAGTCGACCAAATTGCAAATTGCGTCGTCTAATTTGCAAATGCCCAAAATTTTTTCGCCAATCTTCAGCTCGCAAAACACCAACGTTTTTGGTGATTCTATATCTTCAAGCATTCTGTTTATTGCCATGAGTCGGGAATTGATTGAATGTACTATGCAACACTTTAAAACGCTAACTAGGCAAATGAAATACATTTGCAAATAGGTATTGATGGTGTAAAGATAATAATTCTGTATATAATTGTTCCATTGGTACATATCCGTGACGTAATATAAAAAGAAGAGTAAATTAAAAACCGCAACTTTAACTGTAACGTGTTTCAAAACAGGAACCTTGATTGCGTTCCGAAACAAACACTTATCAATCGAGTCGAACGTGTCGAACAGCAGTTGGAATTCTTTCAAATTTTTGCCAGAAGCCTTTAAAGCCACATGTAATGTTACAGTTGTACTGACAAAGTTAGCAAGTGCCATTAGAATTGCGCTAGGACTCGTATTTATACTTCTCCATCTTCTGTACATCCACCCGGAGAAAGCGCACAGACTAACCAAAATTACGACGAAAACTCTGATTTTGCTTGCTATAAATCTTTTGGATAACTTGTCCAACTTCGGAATTAAACCGAAGAAACCGCACAAATTTAATAAAGAAGAGAGTTCTACTCTCACAGACATTTTAATAACGAATACACAATTTATATAGCGACCAAATGATAATTTCAAAAAGTTACTTACTAGTTTTACCAAAATTAGTTTTTATAATTAGTTTGACAATAACAAATTACTATCTGCATAATAAAATATCTATACCTAATTACAATTGTATTTTAATATACTAATGTCTGGTCTGTTTTTGTCTGATCTTGTTTGGTCCTGGTAATGTCTGGTCTTTCATGATCTTACCGGATTATGTCTTGACTTGCCTTGTCTAGTCTAGTCTGGTTTTGTTTGGTTTTGTCTGGTATTGTCTGATCGTAGTTGGTCTTGTCTGGCCTTGTCTGGTCTTGTCTGGTCTTGTCTGGTCTTGTCTGGTCTTGTCTGGTCATGTCTGGTCTTGTCTGGTCTTGTCTGGTCTTGTCTAGTCTTGTCTGAAAAATGAAATGGTTTGCAAAAACCAGTTCGCGAGAAACTACGCAGTAATGTGTAATAAAGCCGATTGGTGCGACGAATCCTCAACATACCACATAGAGCAAAATGCTATCGAGTAGTATACGGATGGTTCGAAGACAAACGAAGGTACTGGTGCAGGAGTGTTTGGATCTCGTACCAAATATTTCGAATCCATCCATAGGAATATTCCAAATTTTCTTCCAAGCAGAGTTACATGCAATCGAAATCAGTTTGGAAGGTAATAAATAAGCTAGTTTTTCCACTAACACACCTATTTAACTTGTGCATTGAGGAGGGAATCTTCCCAGACCGTCTAAAACCGTTTAATGTGATCCCCGTTTTCAGAACACCGGTCGATAGTAGGTAACTACAGACCAATTTCTGATCCCAATCAAATAAAAATCGTTTAAGTTCAGCTTACTAAATACTTTGAATCAAATGACAAATTCATTAAAAACCAATATGAATTTCGTAAGAGTAGATCAACATTAGGGGCATGTCTTAATTTGTCGGACTACATAGTGGGGGCTTTGAAAGGGGCCATTATGTGGGCTCTGTTTTCTGTGGCCTCGGCAAAGCCTTTGACTGTGTAAACCACAATACATTAGCTGATAAGTTCAAAATATACGGGGTCGCTGAGAGAAGACTACGGTTGTTGAATGATTATCTTTGTAACAAATATCAGCAGATCTTCTGTGGGGGTGGCCTATCTGAAAGGAAATTGGTTAAGAGTGAAGTATCCTACGGTTCGCTTCTTGGGCCTTTACTTTGCGTTAATGACCTGTCTACTGCTACATTCCAAAAATAGTTGATTCTCTTTGCTGACGATACAACGGTATTGTGTGCTATTGAGCATCGCGCCAATGTAGTGCTAAGTATGAACAACATTATTCTGGACCTAGAGCATTGCTTCCTCGCAAATCACTTATGTTTAAATCACACTAAAACACACAGACTGGTGTTCTCACTAAGGCCGCAGCAAGAATAAGAGATCTCAACTGGCAAATTTCTGGGCATTTAATTTGATACCAAGACTTTTGAATCACATATTGATTACATTGCGGGAAAAGTCGCATCTGGCATCTATGCTCTCAAACGTTTGTCTGAATACGTTGACAGTAGAATATTAACCATAGCCTATCACTATCTTGTGCATTCCTTACTCACATACGGTATACTCTCTTAGGGGCATTCGGCACATTTTGCGAGACTATTTCGCTTACAAAGAAGAGCCCATACGCATACTGTCTGGTCTGAGTTACCGAGCTGATACAAAGAACGCCTTTATCAAATACAGCATACTGACCTTACCATCATGTTATACGTGGTCTGTTAGAAAAGTATCCGACCTTTGTTTTTATTTTGAAAACCTGATGGATTTGAATCAAGCGCGTTTGCATGAGCCGGCCTTGAACCTTTGTACGCATGTACCTGATTGTTTTCCAGCCTATATCTAAGGTCCACTAAGAAATAAATAGATAGCGTCAGTTACTGTAAAACAGTGTTCGTGTGACGTAGTGTGTAGTGCTCTCGTCGGTTTTTCAATGCAAGTAAAAATCACCAAAGAGTACTATAGGGATGTCCTACGTAGCCTACGTGATGCTATACGGCGCAAGCAACTGGAGTTGTGGTCATCAGGAAATTACGACTCCATTACGACAATGCTCCAGCACATTCTTCGCACTTGGTTCACAATTTTTTGGCGAAAAACCAGACTCTTCTGGTTCGACAGGCTCCTTACTCTCCAGATATGGCACTCTGCGACTTCAGGCTATTCCCCAAAGTCAGGTGGCCATTGAAAGGAACGCGATTTTAGACAAGAGAGTGCATTATGGCTGCAACGACGGCAGAGCTAAAGTCGATTCCGAAAGAGGCTTTTTCGGAATGCTTCCAACAATAGCGGCACCGCTGGGAGAAGTGTGTGGAGTCCCAAGGAGACTACTTTGAGGGTGATTAGGTTTCCAACGCTCCAGGTATGCCAGTTTTTTTTTTACCGGCTTTATATACTATTCCTTGATTCTCGCGAAGGAAAAATGTCATATAAAATAAAACTGATATATGGTTCATAGTGACATCGACAATTATGAAACCAGGTACAAAGATAACTTAATGCCTGCTCAGCTTAGATTGACTAAATCTTGGAACTCTAGTCTTCGCCAAACTCCGGTATTTTGCAATAAACTACCTCAAAATGTGCGTGATTTGCATACAAAAAAATTCAAGTCTGTGATAAAACAGTACCTGTTAAGAGAGGCCTTCTTTAATACAACTGACCTTTCAACTACTAATGTAAGTTCTATTACCTATCTATGTTTGACGTATGTAAAAATTGTATGTAAATGTGATGCATGAATAAATGATTTGATTTGACTTGAAAGATGTGCATAATTTAACCTCGACAGGAATTATCGCAAAAAACGAATTGCTATCCTGTCCTACACCCAAGCAGGCAACAAGGCCATTAGCTCATACACCGTCAGACCCAAACTGGTATTGGGATATGAGGCAAAGCTAAACAAGCTTGGCAGAGAAAACAAAGTAAGGATATACTGGGTACCTAGTCCTCTCAGGGATTCACACTTTGTCATAGTGAGAGGGCTCACTACTTTCAAGGATCCTGAGAGCGATGCCAGCGGGAGCATATGGACCACCCTTGCTGGTAAGGTCAATGGTGAGAAAGGAAGCTAAGTTAATTCACTACAACAGCGTCTGACACAGAATGGGCGGCTGCAACCAGCGCCTGCACCCACAGGGTCGGCTGTCCAACAAACTCATAAACACCCAGGGCAAAGGCGGTGTTTCAATTTTGCCAAAACCTCCAAATAAAATGAAATGAACACGTCGATTTTTACAAATATATCCCAGGTGAGTAGTGAGTCTCACTCGAAATCACACACCGACCCGTCAGTCTGCCCTGCGGATTCTGGGAAGGGCAAAAATTTGACCACAAATAACCTCAGACAAGAACACTTATATATTGCTACATATAATATACGCGCTATGAGATCCAAAGAACACCTTGACAAAAAGAACCACGAGCTGGAATCCATTATATGTCATATCGTGGGACTATCGGAAACACGTCTCCCGCGTGAAAAAACTAACACATTAACCTTAGGACATGTGTTATACCAGAAAAACACAACAGATAAAGACCAACTGGGAGGCATAGGATTTCTCGTCAATGCGCGAATGAAACATAAAGTGATAAAGTAGGCTTCTCTATCTAACAGAGTCATACATATCACGATAAGACTGAACAAGCGCTACTCCATGCAAATTGTCAATATCTACGATCCGACAAGAATCTCATACGACGAAGATGTAGAGCAAATGTATGAAGATATAGCAAGATCAAAACAGTTAGAGAGAATACGCTTCACGTTAGAGATAGGAGATTTTGACGACAACACCGGTGAGCGGACCAACAGCAACATCGAATCCCGGTATATTGGAAAACCATATCTCGGCGTAAGGAACAGCAGAGGAGAAATGCTGGCAAATTTTCTGGAAAAAGAGAATTTGTACTGCCTAAACAGGTTCATTCAGAAACCACCACAACGTAGATGGACGTTAAGGATCCCGGACAACTCGGTCAAAAATGCAATTGACAACATTCTCGCAAATAGCAGATCAATAAGCAAGGACGTCGGAATCCTGAACCTGTTCGATACAGGAAGCGACTACACGATTGTCCGAGCAAAGCTGCGTATAGACCTCAAACACGAGAACAACAAACTAATGAAGAAAGTGTGGTTCCCTACACGAAAACAACAAAGAAGAATACCGGAAACAAGTGGAGAAACTCTTACATCTCACAAATATGGCAAAAATAGGTATAAAACAACTTGCAAGGAAGATAAAAATCGCCACCCAAGTTGCTACAAAGAAAATATGTGGGAGAGCAAAACAAGTAGGGTACCCAAAACTAAGTATAACCAACAAGAAAAATGTATGCAACGAAGAAGCATGGTAAAGGGAAGTAATGAGTACAAGATACTCAACAGAAGAATCAAAACGACATCCGTAGAGACGTAAGATCATACAACACCAACATGATGCAAACGATAATTGGAGGAAACGCCAATATGAAAGTGCTGAGATAAAAACTCTCAAAGCGAAAAACAAAAATAACCAAAGAACAAAGACGGAGTGGAAATCTCAAACAACTAACAAAAGTAATACAAGAGTTCTACACAGACCTATACTCTAAATGGTATGTCCAAGAAATAAGAGGTGCTCTTAAGGATATGAAAAATGGCAAATGTACGGGAGAAGACCAAATTACAACTGAAATATTAAAACTTGGCGGAAGCAGTTTCGAAGACGCAGTCCAGGTTCTACTGAACAAATGCCTGCGAGACGGCCAAAATTCCAACCGAATGGTGTAAGGTAGAAGTGATAATTCTGTTCAAAAAGAGAGACACTACCAATATCGAAAACTATCGCCTGATTAGTCTGCTACCACACCTCTACAAGCTCTCCACTAAAATCATCTACAGCCGAGCTACAGAGAAAATGGATTTCTATCAGCCAGTGGAACAAGCAAGATTCCGCAGAGAGTTCAGCACTACCGATCACCTACAAATACTACGAAATCTTATCGAGAAAGCCACCGAATATAATGCCCCTATCCACTTAGCGTTCGTCGATTATATTTTTCGACGATTTTGGTCGATTATATATTATTCTTTCTCCACTATACTTCAGTGAAGGGCTGCTGGTTCCAGTGAAACCAATTTAATGTTAAACGGGTAAAATAATAACTTTACTCGTCCACTACTCGTTTATTTTATATTCACACTCTCTTTACAATAGCTAATTTTTATCTGCCCACATGTCGCTCATCCTCTCGGTTCCTCCGGTGTTATCCGCACTCTTTAGAATACGGTGAGAGTGAGGATTCAAGATACACCGCCATAGTCGAAAATATTTATAGAGAGCTACACTACACGTCAAGATCGATGAAGGACTCACCATCAACAGAATAAATATAAAGAGATGACTACATCAAGGGGATACAATCTCACCGAAGCTGTTCACCCTATGCCTAGAAGACGCTTTCAAACAACTAAGATGAGAAGAGAAAGGTATAAAGATCGATTGGACATACCTTAGCCACTTTCGTCTCTCTGACGATATCGTTATCATCTTAAGCGACTCTGATGAACTAGAGGGAATGCTACAACAACTGAATCAGACGTAAAGAAACATTGGGCTTAAAATGAACCTAAGCATGATGGCCCTTGCGACCCCACATTTGCATAGACAACAATATCATCGAGTGCGTTCAACAATATACTTATCTTGGGCACACTATGATATTAGGGAAGGGGAACCAGACGGCCGAAGTCACCAGGCGAATCGGACTTACATAGGCAGCGTTTGGCAAACTCCATACATCCAAGAAAACGAGAACATACCAATAAATCTCTAGAGCAAAGTATACAACATGTGCGTTCTACCTGTAGCGACGTACGGGTTCGAAACAATGAGCCTCACAAAAAACAGTTCCAACTGACTAAGGAGGACACAAAGGGCTATGGAACGCGCGATGCTGGGAATATCACTGAAGGACAGAATCAGGAACAAAACAGTGTGAGAGAGAGGTCAAGATTAACCGACATAATAGAGCGTGTAGCCAAGTTAAAATAGAGCTGGGCAGGTCATGTTGCAAGGCAGAATGATGACAAATGAACGCTAACAAGAACAACAACTAGAAGTAGAGGACGACCGCATAGAAGGTGACTAGATTACATAAAATTGGCCGATGACATAAAAGGTAGCGGTGGTACCAGAATGCTCAAGATCGACGGACTTGGGAGAGAAGCGGATAGGTTAGATTAGGTATGATAAGTCTGCCATATCCCATCAGGATTCCTATCAGAATTCTAAGCTCGTTCCTGTTTAGTTTCAGGCAAGCTTTTGTTCTTTTCCGGTTATATATGCAGGGCATGGTAATTCCCTCGCCTACCTACACAAATTTGGCAGGAGAGAATCACCATCATGCACATGTGGAAAGGGGAACTCGGCAGCACACGTGCTTTTCAATTGCCCTTTAGCTGAGAAACGTTGGAGAACCCAGGCCTAAAGAAATATTAACGACGCCAGATGCAGCTGGCCGAAAAATGAGCAACAAATAAAGCTAGTGAATAAAGATCGCAAATGGTGGCAGATATTTGACAACAATGCGAAACAGTTGCCAAGATTTGATTACGATCGAATAAATGAATTATGAAAATTAAACGCAGAACTGGATAGACAGTATACGACAGCATAGTATCTTACAGACTGAATGCTGGACACATAGGTCCTTACTTATGAATTAAAATAAATAAGCTGTATTGTCATATCAAATTCTGTATAATTGTATAAGAAAAAAAAACTTACACATAAAATCCCTGTCCAAACTGCTAATGATCCAATAATTTCTAAATTCAATTTGTCTCTATCTACCAAGAAGTTAATTATAAACAAGTTATTCAAAATGATGTGGGCAAAGGAAAGCAACATTTCCCATTGTAAAATGTTATTAAACCAGTCGACCAAATTGAAAATTGTATGGTGTAATTTGGATATCTCCAAAATGTCTGCGGCAGTCTCCAATTTGCAAAACACCAACGTTATCGGCGATTCTAAATCTTCCAACATTCCATTAACTAAGACGAGTCGTGAATTGATCGAATTTTTTATGAAACATTTCAGAATGCTAATTAAGAAGATAAAATAGCTTTGCATGTAGAAATTGAAGTAGTAAACATAATAATTCGGCTTGTATTCCTTCCAAATGTACGCATCCATGAGGTAAAATAAACAGAGAAGCAAATTTAAAGACGCAAATTTAACTGTAACGTGCTTCAAAACAGGAGTCTTTATTGCGTTCCTTAACAAATATTTATCAATCGTGTTAAACGTGTCGACCAGTAGTTGATAACCTTGCAAATTTCTGTGGGAAGATTTTAAAATCATGTGCAGAGTTGAAGTTGTACTGACAAAGTTAGCGAAAATTGTCAGAATTTCCGACAAATTCAATTTGAATTTGATACATCTTCCGTAAACCCATACGGCGCAAAAGCACAAATTTATCAAAACTGCGATAGAAAGTCTTATATTGCTCCCTTTAAATCCATCGGACAATTTGTCGAACTTCGGAATTAAACCGAAGAAACCGCACCAATTCAATAGAGCAGACAGCTCTACTCCCACAGACATTTTACTGATTAATAAATAATCTATTTATTGAACAAATGAACAATTAGAATAATTACTTACTGGTTTTACTATAAGTAGATTAATTAATTAGTTAAACAACAACAAATTACTATCTACATATTAAACAATCAATATTTCAAGTTTCTATTTTAGTATACTAATGCCTTTTCTGTTGTTGTGTCTTGTGGAATATTTTCTGGTTTTGTTTTTCTCTTGTCTGATCTAGACTGCTTTTGTTCGTTTTGTCTTGTCTGCTTTCGTCTGTTCTTGTATGGTCTTGTGTAGTAACTTATTACATAAGACCATACAAGAACAGACGATAGCAGACAAGACAAAACAGACAAAAGCAGTCCAGATCAGACAAGAAGAAACAAGACCAGAAAATATCACACAAGACATAACAACACATAAGAAAACACCAGACAAGATCATACATTATTACTAATAAGCAAGGGTCTAGTCACGTCAGACCTTATCTGTTTATGTCTTTATAGCCGTGCCTATTTTAATCTAATATAGAAATAAAAGAAACTTACACATAAAAATCCTGTCCAAGCTGTTAAGGATATAATCACTTGTATATATATTTTGTCTATAATTATAATAGAGTTCAAACTCAATAAGATATTCAATATGATGTGGGCAAAGGAACACAACATTTCCCATTTGAAAATCTGATTGAAGCAGTCGACTAAATTGCAAATTGTAAGGTGTAATTTGGAAATGACTAAAATTTCGGCACCAATTTCCAGTTTGCACAACACTAATGTTTTTGACGATTCTAAATCTTCAAGCATTATGTTAACTATCGCGAGTCGCGATTTCATCGAATGTACTATGTAACACTTCAAACCGCAAGTAAGGAAGATGGAATACATTTGCAAATACAAATGGAAGTTATAAACATAATAATTCGGGATCAAATCCTTCCACACGTACGAATCAATGAGATAAAATGTAAGAGTGATCAAATTTAAAAACGCAAATTTAACTCCAACGTGCTTCGAGAAAGGAACCTTGATGCCGTTCCTAACCAAACACTTATCAATCGTGTCAAACGTATTGATTAGCAGTTGATAACCTCGCAAGTTTCCAGGCGAAGATTTTAAAATCGTGATTAAAGTTGAAGTTGTACTGACAAAGAGAGTGAATGTCTTTAGATTCGTAGACACATTTATTCCATATGTACTATATATTCCGTAAACCCACACGGCACAAGCGCATGGATTGAACAAAATTTCGATGATAAATTTGATTTTGCAGTATATAAATGCATTGGACAATTTGTCATACTTCGGAAGCAAACCGAAGAAACTGCACAAATTAATCACTGACGAAAGTTCAACACCCACAGACATTTTACTTACGAATAACCTTTCAATTGCTAAACAGCTACACATTTGAAACAGTACTTACTTGTTTTAAAGTACCTACTTACTACAATTAGTTTTAATAATTTGTTAGACCATAAGTAATGACTATCTATATAATAACCTATCAATAATTATAATTGTAGTTTCAACATACGCAGGCCTGGTCATGTCTGCTTTTGTCTGGCCTTCTCTGGTTTTGTCCGACTTTGTCTACTCTTGTCTGGTCCTGTTTAGTCTTGTCTGGTCCCGTTTAGTCTTGTCTGGTCTTGTCTTGCCTTGTGCTCTTATCTGGTCTTGCCTTCTCTCGTCTTCACCGGACTTGTCTCATCTTGCCTGGTCTTGTCTGGTTTTGTCTGGTCCTGTCTAGTCTGGTACTGTATTGTCCTGGTCTTGCCTAGTCTTGCTTGATGGTCTTGTCCGGTCTTGTCTGGTATTGTGTGATCTTGACTGGTCTTGTCCGGTCTTGTCTGGTCCTGTCTGGTCTTGTCCTGTATTATCCTGGTCCTGTTGGGTCTTGTTTGGTATTTTCTGGTCTTGCCCGGTCTTCTCTGGTTTTGTCTGTCTTGTATGGTCTTGCTTCGTCTTGTCTTCTTGTCTAGCCTTGTCTGTCCTTATCGGCTCTTGACTACTCTTGTCTAATATTGTTTGGTCTTGTTTTGTCTTTTTTGGCCTTGTCTGCTCATGTCAATGAGCATGAGTCCGATTTTGTCTGCTCATTGTGTCGATCACGACAAATTACTAGAAAAGCTATATTCATATGGTATTAGAGGAAAGGCAGGTCGATGGTTCAAGTCTTATCTCAGCAATAGACAACTGTATGTTAAAGTTGAAAATGCAGGAAAAACAGGATTATCAAAAATAAAACATATAAAAATAGTGGTTCCGCAAGGAAGTATTCTAGCACCCATCTTATTCTCTTTAAATACCGGTTATCTGGTTCAACACTTCCGTTGTAATCATTGCACTTTGTATGCCGATGATACAAATGATACTATCGTGATCTCGAAAGCTTTTCAACGAAACTATACTTGAAGCAAATAAAACACTAAAACAGCTATCTATCTGATTTTGTGCAAATAATCTACAACAAAAATTGGCAAAGACCAGCTACATGGTCTTCTGATTCTCCAATGTGTCTTAATGTGAAGAATTTTTTTTTCCGATTTTGCAATTACTTCCACGGACGCCCAGAACTTATTTGATGGGCTCCTGGTCGGCCGGTTGGGTTCGTTCTGTTCAGAACACTCGCCCGCAGCCGTTTCGGTAAGAATTTTTAAACTTCGACGACTTTTTGTGAATCTGCGGCAGTTTGTAGAGAAAAATGCGCAAAAAGTGAGAAAAACCAGAGCGTTTTGCGGGAATCCCTAGGGCGTCCGAACAAATTAACGGATCGGAACCGGACCGGTGCCGTTCGATCGGCCATAGAACCTTTTAGTTTGATTGGGAGCTTAATTCCGATTGCGTCGAAGATGGCGTCGCGACGCCATAAAAATGACGTTTTTGGATGCCCAGGAAAACTCCCACAGAATCGCCAACTTGAACTCTGCGGGAACGGTTCCGCGCGATTCCCGCAGGGAACTAAACGTTTCATCTTTTACTGTGAGCGGCATCCCGCTGCATCGTTTGTGACCGTCCCGACGCCCGCCCAAACTCGCCGTGTTGCGGGAAACAAGTGACGACAGTAAGTCAATAATTTTGCAGCGCCCCGGTAAATGTTTTAGATTTTTCCGTGGATTGTAGAACGGTGTTTTGGCTTTCGGCACCCATAATTACACTTCACCACTTATAAATTTGAAATGTCCATTTGGGACACCAGGATGTTTCTGAAATTCCAAGTTTGCCGGCACGTGTACCCCGCCGAGACGAGCATTTTGCTACTGGAGACGCGTCGCTGCGACCACGGAGTCGCCAGCCACGGATCAAAACGATCGGTACAAACGGCGAAATCTTCGCCGGAAAGTGGGGTAAGTCTGACCGCTGCAGTTTCGCCGTTTCTGGGTGCAGCGACTGGAAACTGCGCGCGTTCGATTTGGGAAGGACCCCCGCGCGTCCCCTACATTTAAGGGTTCGTGATCCGAGCCGTCGCCGTCGAGCTGCCGACGTCAGAAAATACCATTCTTTTTTTTGAACGGTTTTTTGATAATTACCCCCAACCCGCGGCCGAATCGGTCTTTTGCGGCACGTGGCGATGCCGCCCGCCGATACGCGTATTTCGGTATCACTCGCGACTTCCTGCGCCGCTTGCTTCACCCGGTGCAGCCGACATGCCGAAAAAAATCCGCAACCGCCTGTTTGGCCGGCAATTTGCGAGTTCGACAGTCGGCGGCGAGGATTTGGGTTCGCATCGCGCAGGACAGATGCGGGAATCTAACAATCCGATCCGTATCTCCGTCGGGCCCCCCAGTGCAGGGTGCACTGTAAATATGAACTTTCACTTTTACCGCTGTTTGCGTTCAACGTGCCGCGGAGACTCGCGATTTTTCCGACGCATTTCTTTAGATTGAACACTTGGCTTTGCGGCAGTATAACCTGCGCCGGCGCCGGCCGCCGCGGCGCCGAGTTATAGAGGGACAAAGACGTCGAGATTTTTCGCCGTTTTTTTCAACAAGCTCGCAAACCACCAAGACGTGGTCTATCCTCAAAACTGAATTATGTGCCAAAGGAGATGTAGAATGTGATCTCCCATTACAAATTGGTAAGGTTCGACTTAAGAGAACTAAGGCAGTAAAATTTCTAGGAGTCCACTTAGAGGATTCCCAAAGTTTTTCCTGGGCGGGCAAATTTGGTATTTGTCAAATTTCTGGCGGACCAAAAACTTTTTACCTTGTAATTTTAAATTTAACTCATTCCTAACTCCAAATACGTCTAATAGATATGTCAAGTGGCGTAACCAGTTAATATTTTGCAATGCGGCAACGATTTTTTCTAGTTCAAAACTTTGTAATTTCTTTTCTTAAAACAAAAAACACGTTTTATGTTTGTCCTCTTGAAAGCCATCAAACTTTTGAAAAATATATAACGTCTCCAAATGGAGACTCAGATTCTTCTAAGAGAGTTTTAAATTGGCAGTGATTGACAGCACGTTTTTTGGTAAAATTAACTGTATTAATAACATCATTCATAACAATATTCATTTTTAACACTTGAGCAATAAGATTTTCCTGGTGAATATTACAATGATAATGATGTGATAATTTATCGGTGATAATGATGTAATTTACTCTGACAATACCGACAAATTACATCATCATTACATCATCTTTCAACTTGTTTTTAAAAAAATGTATTAATAAAATTTCAAATAACAGATTCAGCTGTAAGCAGACTAGTGAAATCAGATTTAAATCTAGCCAAACATTTGAATGAGTTTAATCATACCTGCTATAAAGAAAATTTACAAATTTTACATATCGCAGATAAAGGCCTGAAAATGGATATCCTAGAAACTTATGAAATCAAAAAGCCATTTTGAAAGGCGCAAACTTAAACGACCAAAATTAAGACCAAAATCTTAAACGACCAGGTAGATTTAATCCATTTCCACGTCTGCCAAATCTTAAATAGAAATTTCCTAAAATAATCCCTTCTTCCTCACAGATGATAAAAAACTGTATATAAACATGTAACATCTTTGTATTGTACATAATCTTCTGAAGAAGGCCTAAGAAGCCGAAATCGATAAATAAATCGATAAATCGATAAAAGTGATAACTAAATCAATTTGTGTAACTATACCTAGTGTTTATTAATTATTTATTATTATTAAAATGTATTAACACTTATTTGTGGCCCATCTTAGATGGAGCATCGTCTCTAGTAATTCCTACTAAATTGGTCCAATTAATATTGTTCGAATCAAAAGCACGCTCCACCGCGGAAAATATATATCACATCCCATTGTATGGAACTTTTAAGTTTCCCATTGACAATAACTCTTCAAAAATCATAAAATTTCAGTAAGTTTCAGTAAGAGTTGTGCCGAATCGCATATATCGGTACTTTCGTGCAAACCAATGGAAGGAGCAGTAAACGATTTTAAAATTTGTTTCAACTGTTGTAAAACATCCTCATCAAATCTTTTATTTTACGAGAAGTGGTCATTTTCGAGCACCAAATATCATTGAATAAAGACTTTTTATCTGGGCACACTATGTCGACAACTTTTAACATACAATTCAAAAAAATCACCTTCTAAAAATGTTTGGCAATTTCTTGCGCAATAACATAGCTAACCAAAACGGATTTATTTTGTTTAACCAGATTTTTCAACATCAATTTCAGATCACTGAAGGACTTTCTTAGTTCGTAGTGTCGTTCTGTATCTGTAGCTGTGTGAAACACTTTTTTACCGTTATGAAAAGTTTATTTAAAAGGCTGAAAAATCGCACCCACATTTTATTGTATTTTATTCGTAATATTTCATTATCTATTTTACTGTTTATTTATTATTTTAATAAAAACATAAATCATGACATCGACGTCGCGGGCCACTTTCAAAAGGTTAGCAGCCCGCGTTTTGCCCGCGGGCCGCACTTTGGGAATCCCTGACTTAGAGGATCACCTGACGTGGAAAATAATGACGGATAATATCATTATAATATTAAACAGCAAGGCTTGCCTAATTAGAAAAGTACGTCTAACGGTGGGCGAGGAGGTCCTTCTAACTGTATACCATGCCGAAATCCAGTCGGTTTGAACCTATGGAATATTAGTTTGGGGAGCTATCTCATTTATACAAAAGGTTTTTCTGTCCCAAAAGCGAGTCATTAGAGCTTTAGCTCTATTGATTAAAGCGAAAGCTATAGTAATATCAATGTATCCAAATCATGTAGACCTGCGGGTTTGCCCGAGAGACATTTTGGGGGTCGTCTAATTCAAAGAAATTTATTTACCAGTAAAATAGTGAAAATAATTTATATCATTTATAAAAATAGAAGGGTATTTTTTAAGGAAATCATTTTCTGTTTTAATACCTAATCAGAGTTGTATCAATTATTTTGGCGCTCTTGGGAAATAATTAATTTTTTTACGAGTAAATTCTGAATCACAAATTCAAATTTATGAAAAACCTACATTTATTATTTAAATATTTTACAACCGCGTTCGTAAACCTGATGTGATGCCAATATTTTTTTCTTAATTTCGTAGCAGGCAGCACTTGTATAAAGGTCTCCGCATACTAATGCGGCAGTTGCGGTTCGTTGTCATACGTGCGAGAGCGGAAAAATATGTACTGCACACACCAATGCGTTAAATGGATTACGCATTTAGTTAATTTTTTATTTCATAAGGAATTGTTATTTCGATCGAATATGTTGTATCTATTTGTGTCTTTGAATTATGTTATTGCTCCAGTTGTATTTTATAATGTATTTTATCCTGAACTTATAATTATTTTACTATTTTTTTGACACGATGTGCTTACTAATGTATGACCATAATTTTGTTTTTGAAAAAACAAATTAATGAATAGAATGGTTGCGACCGTTATTACGTGTTAATTCATATTTACACTGAATTGATAAATTCACTCTGTTTTAACCACACTTATTATATAATGGTATATTTTGTAACAAGGGCGAAAAGTTGAAAGAAATTATGCGCACGAACTAGTTGAGTGCGCAGATTCGCTCGAGAGAGAAATTGATAATTTCGCCCGTGTTACAAACAAGATTTTTAATTACTCTGCAATAAAACGGAATATGAATGGAAATGGAATGGAATCTAAAATCCGTCATAAGAACTCTCCTCAGTCTCCCATATTTACCATAGAATTTATACTCATTTTAAAACGTTTTCTTTAATTTCTATTATTATTTTGTAATGAAAAAACAAATTTACATTTCATGACACTTTTTTAATATCGCGGTCTTGAATATGTTCATTTTATGTATTTGTTTATTTTAATGTAACCTAGCGATATTAAATATTTGCGTGCGTTAACCAGGATATGTGGATATACAACGAAATGTTGCATTTTTCATATTAAATAATCTACGTCAAGAAGTACTTTTCGCGCATGAGTAATAAAAAAATATTCGAGTTTCAACGGTTAAGATCATTTTCAAGTTAACACTTCTTGAAAATGACATCCGTCGAAACTCGAGTCGTGTTAAATGTTTAAATTTATATAATTTGTATAAATTTATATAAACTGACTAATAAGTTATAAAATATTTTTACATAATAAGTGTGGTTAGAACATAGTGAATTTATCAATTCAGTGTAAACAAATATTGTATTTTGAAAAAATAAAATACCTTAGTAATGGATAAGTGGCTAAAAATTGGTATCCACGAAAATAAAATGACAATACAAGTGTGATGGACCAACATCTAATAAACTTAGAAAAACTGTGGTTAAAAATCAACAATGGATCCACTGGCACTGTTTCTACTTCCAAAAATATCGAATGAAATGTGTTGTCTAATAAAAAATTGAAAAAATATCAAGAAAGGTTTACTAAATACGAATTTAAATTTTGCGTTGTTAATGGAGAAGAACGTCGGTCTTGTGTTATTTGCTCGGATAAATTAGCAAATGATAGTTTGAAACCTGCTAAATTAAAACATTTGGAGACATTTGGATGGTAAACATAAAGAACTTACAAATAAATCAGAAACACCTTTTTTAAACGACGCCGATGGGCTGAGAGTATGAAAAATCTAACAGTATTTTTGAAAATATATACAACAATTCCTGAGAAGGGTTTACGAGCATCCTTATGCTAATGAATGTTCCCACACAAGTTGTGTTTATAATGGACCAACCCCTATTATAAACACAACTTTTTTCAATATCCATAGACGTTTAGGTAGATAACAACAAAATTTAACTATAAATACACTCAATTTGCACTGTAAACGCCAGCAGTCTGGCGAGAAATCCCAACAAGTTCGGATCATCGTGATGATCGGCCGTTTTCGGGCGTCATCGGACGATGACAGTCGTGTTTGTGTACGCGCTTTCATTCTTTTACAAGAGTTTGATTCAATTGCCTTCGTCGCCCGAGCAAACTTCGGCCAATGACTGTTTAGGTGTACGCGAGCCATTAGAAGTTTCATATTTAATAGTGAAAAATTTGAAACCACATACAATTGAAGAATCCCTCATTCTTCCTTCAGCTATTAAAATGACATCAATTATGCATGGAGAAAAATATAGTAAATATTTAAAAACAGTACCATTATCAAAAGATTCCGTTTCTTGTCGAATTTCTGCCATATCACGTAATATCGAATCAGTTCTGTTAAATCTAATACAAAACTCTCCTATGTTTGCTCTAAAACTTAACGAAACGTTATTGAAATACGTTATTATACGTTATTGAAATACTGACGTTATTCAAATAACGCAATTAATTGTTTATCTGAGATACGTTTTTGAAGAAGACATATCGGAAGATTTTTTTTAAAAACTTAACGATTTGAATTTGAGTTTACAGGGAGAGTACAAACATTTTAATATTGAGCAGTAAAATTGAAGCTTTGAGAAAGAAGCTGATACTTTGGCAAGGAGAATTAAAAAAAGCAATACATATAGCCAGTGAAGTAGTTGTTCTTAAGAAAGTTTGTTAAAGAAAGATTATTTATACGTTTTATACGCAATGATGTTAACTTTGTTAACGATATGTATAAAACAAATTTCTTAGAAATTATAATCTGTGAAGTTAAGATTCAAATACTAATGTTTAATATTATTAAAAACTTCTAACTCAACAAAAAATATATATTAATAATACATATATTTTCCCGTGCTTTTCATAATTTGCTAAAGAAAATAATAGGTTAGGTTAGGATAGATTTCTGGTTGCTTATAAAACACCATTTCCCATCATTTGATAACATTGGGAGAAAACTTAACGAAAAAGTTCGAAAAATTTCCAGATAATGAATTAGGTTGGATCCGTGATCCATTTTCGTTTGATATTATTAATTCCAACATCCATTTAGATGAAAAAGAACAGTTAATTGATGTTTCAAGCGACGAATCACTGCGCATTCAATTTAAGTCTCAGTTGTGTCAAAAAATGTGTTTATCGATTAGAAAAGAATATGACGATTTCAAAAGGGGTTATCAATATTTTAATTCAGTTTGCATCTACCTAATTATGCAAATCCAGCTTTTCAAAATTAGTTGCCATTCAATAAAATATCGAAGTCGATTGGATACTGAGGATGGCTTACGGCTTACGATTTAAAATATAAAACCGAACATGTAATCAATCATGAGCTCGTTGCAAACGCAACCTTCTCATTGAATTGTTATGATGTAAGGTTTTATAAAGTATTTTTCTTTAAAAAAATATTTATTCTCATATGCATGAACAAAATCATTGTTTCCTAAAATTATATGTTGTACTCAAACCTTTAATAATGGAGAAACATACATGGTGTTTTTAAAAGAGTATCAATGAGTCATCAAATTTTAATTTCTAAATACAAATATACCGCTTCTTATTAATACTAGACTTTACTAATATCTCTGGGTAGATGCGGATTCATAATCTGTTTTATGGTGTTTTATGGTGTAAGTTTTATGGTGTAAAAACCTTTTTAGCATTTTTATGATGGTGTCTAAGTTTGCTACGCTATTTTAAAAAGGCTATATTTTATTCAATGACTTCACCAAAACTCCTTTAAAAACACCCTGTAAAAGCAAATCCCAGAAAATATTTCACTTTACCTACGTTAACTATTAAAAAACGTCTATTGTATCCAGGGTTCGCGACAAAATTTTACACAAAATGGGGGGTCGCCAGTGAAACAAAGTTTGCACACCACTGATGAAGACCATTTAAAAAAAAATTAAGGGTAACCTCCATATACATATGGGAACTAGACTGCCACGACATTTAAAAACAAATGTCTGTGAATTTTTTTGTCTGTAGGAGATGATCTATATATGTACTATGTTTCCAATTTTATTTTTAATTATAAGTATTCACTTTATTTGCTATATATTTGTGACGTGTCCTATATGTAAATTACGTTATCTGGAGATAAATAAATGTATTTGATTTGAGAAGGAATATCGGTTTGGTTTCCTGGGATTTTGAAAAATTTTCGTTTAGAAAAGTTTTTTCCTGGAAAAAACATTTTTAGTTTGTTCGAAAATTTTGAGCTTGTTTTGAACTGTTAATAGGCTTGGATCCAGACCATGAAGAATTGAAGACGTTTCGAGATCTTCGTAAAATTCTATACTGACTGTTTCGATCAGACCTTGAGGAACATTCGAACATGTTATTGTAAGTTTTGCCTTGATTTTGGACCAAACTAAGGAAAGTGAAGTTTTTACTAGATTTTGAGAAATATCGTTATATTGGATATATTGAGAAATATCGTTATATCGTTTATAATGGATACTTTTCCTTTATATTGATGGCATTCAAAATGCTGATAGTGTAATGTATCACATAGAGCAGCATTTCCCATTCAAAGTTCGCATTGAAACTGGATGGACAACACCTTGCGAAACTGAAAAAGTCGTTGAAACAGTTTAACCTCGATTGCACGATGGCAAACAGAAGAAATTATCGGAAACTTCTTAATTCCTTTCTTTTAAAAGTACAGCTAGGATCTAGAAGCAAGTCTCGCGGAAATTAAGAATTTTTCGAAAAATTTCGCATTTTCTCAGGCGTTTTGGACTGCGTATGGTGAAACTAGGAAGGAAATTACTGTTGATAATAGAATTTTTTATTTAGAGCCTGACTAGAGGAACAAAAAATTCATAAAAAAGACTCGCAAAATTTGCCATATGTTCTTTGCCTTCGAAAAAAGTAGCCCTATCGTAGTAGCATCTTCCCGATTTTCCTTTTAAAATTCTTTTCTATTTATCTTATTTTGTATTTTTCTCTATAATAATTGTTATAAACACACTTCTGCTAACTCTTAAAAAAATACGGCCGGATTTTGGCGATGGTTATCTCTGTAATCCGCCGTCTGTATAGTGGCATTAGAATTATGGCAAGTTATGGCATTAGAAGATCTAGTACTAGCTACGACTATCTATCTACCTATCTACTACTATCTACTCTTATCTGCTACCCTTGACTACCCTTGTCTCGTCTTGTCTAGTCTTATTAGGTCTTGTCTGGTCTTCTATGGTCCTGGTATTGCTTGGTCTTGTCTGGTCTAGTCTGGTCTTGTCTGGTCTTGTCTGGTCTTGTCTGGTTTGGTCTGGTCTTGTCTGGTCTTGTCTGGTCTTGTCTGTTCTTGTCTGGTCTTGTTTGACCTTGTCTGGTCTTGTCTGGTCTTGTCTGGTCTTGTCTGGTCTTGTCTTGTCTTGTCTTGTCTTGTCTGGTCTTGTCTGGTCTTATCTGGTCTTCTCTCGTCTTGTCTGATCTTGTCTGGTCTTGTCTGGTCTTGTCTGTTCTTGTCTGGTCTTGTCTAGTCTTGTCTGCTTGTCTGGTCTAGTATGCCCTTGTCTGCTCTTGTTTGTTCCTGTCTACCATTATATGCAATTGTCTGTACTTGACTACTCTTGTCTCGTTTTGTCCGGTTTTGTCTATTACAAAACGTTTAATATTCCGATTCTATTGTTTGTATATTATAAAATATTTACATACTTACACATAAACAAATAGTCCAAGTACTCAATAAAGCATAGGTTATAATTTCCAAATCCTTTTCAGTCACCAATATATTGATGGCACTCAAAATGTTGATAGTGTAATGAACCACACTGAGCAGCATTTCCCATTCAAAGATCGCATTGAAAGAGTCGACAACATTGCAAATCAAGCTGTGCAATTTGCCAATAAATTCCAGCTCGAAGTTTGTTTTGTCGTAAATTGTTTCCTGTGGCCACTGCAAGTTTTCAAACCGGTCGTTGAGCAGTGTCAGCCGAACTTTGGTGGCTTGCATCACGTAGCATTTCAAAACGGCAAGGAGGAAGGTGCAATAAATTTGCAAGTACTCGTTCCCCACCAGAAAGTAGAACGGCATTTCGGCGGACGCACCGTAGTCCCAAAAATAAAGATCCAAGAAGCACACTAGGAATGTGAAGATGTTTACCAGGGCGAGTTTGCTTCGAACGGATTTGAAAACCGGCACCACAGCTCTATTTTCAAGCAACATTCCGTCAATTTCTCCGAAAATCATGAACAACTTTTCAAACTTCTTCGCATTCCTGCTATACGACCAAGACACCATCAGCACAGTCGACAACGTGCTTGAAACCGCGCCAATCACGTCCAACGATCTCCCCATAATCGAGGGGGAAACATCAGGCAGAAACCGTCCATAAAGGCTAAGCGCACAAACAACCACATTTATTACAATGATGGCGAAAACGGCAATTATATGGTTGGATTTAAAACGTTTTGAAGCTGCTTGGTAACTTGGTGTCAGGCCAAAAGCACTGCACCAATTTACAATTGGCGATAGTTCTTCCAGTGCGGTCATTTTACAACTAATTTACAAGCAAAATGCTGAAATATATTTTGCTTGTTTTAATTACATTAAATTTCTTAAATAATTGCCGTCATTTATATACAGTACTCTTCATGAAACATAATTCGTGCATACACAGTTCAATTAAATTAATTAATTAAAGGGTTAAATTGGAGACTAGATCAAAAAGATTAGGCAGGCATTACTAAATTAAAAGAAAAAAAGGTGTGCGGTCAGGGACCCCGTCAGGAACTAAGTTGAAAATGACAGAGAAAAACAAATACCAAAGACAAATCATACCTGGCAAGATTCGAATCCAACGTTTCACTGAGTAGTTTTTTTTTATTCTCTCTAAATTTTTGTTGGTATTGAGCATTTATTTTTGTCTTTTTATTTCACTCTTTTTGTTTTCTATTTTATTTTTAACTGACAAGCTTGTGATGTCACTATTGTCTTTCTATAATGTATATTAATATAGAAAAAAATAGCACTCGAATCGCATGTACGATAAACCTATGTAAACAGTAAGCGATTGTTTTGGTTCGGTAATTAAATAGCAGAATTTTAATTACTAAAATGGTTTTAATACGATGACAAGATAAAAAGTACAGAATGAATGACATGATAATAATGATGACATGATAATAGTTTACGGAGTGAGGTTACATAAAGAAAAAGCAGTTTAGCAAACTTGACAACAAAATATAAATGACCGCCAAAATTTAAAATTTACTTATTTATAATTATTTAATTTCCAACACTCCTCCATAACTTTAAAATTTGTATAAGACTGGTCCAATCGATTCACATAGAGAGAAGTGTCGAGGTCCAGCTTGTCCTTTTGTAAACAAATCAGCTTCCAGTTCAGCAGACGGTTTGTAGTTCACAGCTATCTCCCCACTATTAACTTTTTCTCGAATAAAATGTTCTTTGATGTTAATATGTTTTGATCTGGAGGTGATGAGAGGGTTGCCAGTTAACTCTTGTGCTGCTATGTTACCATTGTACAGGAGGATTTCTTTTTGTTGTATCCCCATGTCAGAAAGTAATTGTTTTAAGTGAAGAGCTTCTTTTGTAGCATCAGTTAAACTTATATATTCGGATTCTTGAGTAGATAACGCGACAGTGCGCTGCTTTCTGTATTCCCAACTTATGACGGCTCCAGCGAATTTAAAACAAAATCCAGTTTAAGATCGCCTCTCTTCGGCACAGGAGGCCCAATTTGCATCAGCATAACCAGTTAATGGTTGGTTACATTTTTTATAAGCGAGAGCTAAATTTCTTGTTTCCTTTAAATAGCGTAAAACTCTTTTGGCAGCCAGCCAGTGCGACTGATCGAAAGAATTATTAAATTGACTTAGAAAACTGACACTGTGACTTATATCAGGGCGAGTAGCAATCGCTAGGTACCTGAGTCCACCAATCAAATTTTGGTGTGGTAAATCTGGCAAATTTTCATTTTCTTTTTTTCTCAGTTGAAGGCCAGCAACCATAGGCGTTTTTGCTGGGTTGCATGTGTCCATTTTAAATCTTGTTAGTAGTTCATCAATATAACTTGTTTGTGAAGCATAAATTGTATCATTTTTCATATTAAATTCTATTCCTAAGCAGTGTTGTAAACTGCCTAAGTCTCTCATTTTAAATAAATCCTTTAAGTCCTTTTTTAACACATTTAATTTATTTCTATTGTTACAACATATAATTATGTCATCAACACAATTTCCAAGAAGGGTATTATCTCCTCCATCACTCTTTTTATAAATACATGGGTCAGCTGCAGAATGTTCAAATCCTAACTGCTTAAGTTTTGTATCTAGTCTTTGAAACCATTGACGGCTTGCCTGACTGTTTTAAACCATAGAGAGACCTTTCAAGACGACATACAGTTTCACCGTCTGCTTTCCTTAAACTTCCTAGCATTTTCTTTGCTTTTTGAAGAATAATTGAATTACTTTCTGATTCACTTTCATCAAGTATTATTTCACACAGAAATTTTTCTAAATTTTCTGGTTTTTGCATAAACATTTCTTCTTCTAACTCCCCGTTAAGGAAAGCAGTTGTGACATCGAGCTGATCAATATGTAACTTTAGCAAGTAGTAAACGAATAGAGCTTAGTTTAGCAACTGGTGCATAAGTTTGGTGCATAACATTTATATTTTGTTTTCAGAACAAATTTTGAAGCAATTATGTTTGACTTTTCCTTTTTTTTGTTATTTCCCAAGTATCATTCTCCAGATGAGCTTTAATTTTATTTTTAAGGTTCCGTACCGAAAACGGAACCCTTATAGGGTCACTTTGTTGTCGGTCCGTCCGTCCGTCCGTCTGTCTGTCTGTCAATACCATTTTTCTCAGGAACGCGTAGAGGTAACAAGTTGAAATTTGTATCAAATACTCGGGTCTGCGGTCTCATTAAGCTGTGAAAAAAATCAAACTTGTAAGTCAACGCGATCATAATATATGACCGTTTATGTCGCATATTTTGCGATCTCACAAGGGAATCAAAACCTATAGGGTACTTCCCGTTGACCTAGAATCATGAAATTTGGCAAGAACCGGTGTCTTACAGCACATGTAAAAGGAAAAATCTAAAAACAGTAAATATGTAGTTTAATTACAAGAAAAATGCGAATTTACTATTAGAAATGAAAATATACTAATGTGTTGCGTGGTATTGTCAGGCACCAAAAGCATATGGGTTGCCTACAGTTAGGTCCTCCTAAAATACTTACAAGTTTGTACGGAACCTCGGTGCACGAGTCACAACTCGCACTTGGCCGTTTTTTTTTTTATTGCAGTATTCCATGCTTCAGCATCATTTCCTTCTAGGGCTTCATTTACACACACGGAGGACATTTCATAGTCCGCAGTCCAAGATGGAGGTTTTAATTTATCTCTTTTTCTTAACCTTGAATTTTGTACTAAATTTTGTTCTTCAAAAATATGTTCCATCTCATTATTTTGTACTGGAACATTTTCCGGTTCGCTAGTTTCTTCTTCATTATTTTCTGTTTCTACTGAAATATTTTGAATGTTGTTGTTTGATGAATGCTGTTTCATGAATTTGATTTTTATTTGTTATGAAAACATTCGTTTGATTTTCTAAATCACGATCTGAAGAGTATGACTTTGTATCTAAATTTTTAAAAGTGTTTTAGGTTCGACCATTTTTATTTTCATTATTATAATAATATCGTTTTATACTTTTATGTCTCTACTTATAATTATTTTTCTTTTCAATGGATCCCAGATACGAAAAGCTTTGGATTGTTCTGAGTATCCAGCAAAAATACCAACAATACCACTAGGTTCGAACTTACTTTTATTCATTTCTTTATTTAGGTAGAATACTTTTGATCCAAAAATATGTAAATGACGTACTGAGGGTTCATGACCCATCCATTTTTCGAAAGGAATGCGGCCATTTATGGCCTTTGAAGGTGATCTATTTATCAAATAATTTGCACAGTAAATAGCTTCTGCCCATAAATAATCTGGTAGTTGAGCTTCTAACAGCATACACCTTGATTTATCTAAAATAGTACGATTTTTCTTTTCTGATAATCCATTT
The DNA here is from genome assembly GCA_944588485.1 of Phosphuga atrata. Lineage (NCBI taxonomy): Eukaryota > Metazoa > Arthropoda > Insecta > Coleoptera > Silphidae > Phosphuga > Phosphuga atrata. The sequence goes on along the minus strand of OX155900.1, from coordinate 48,547,989 downwards.
TTTTGAGGTGTTCTTGGAGCAGACAATCTTCTTTGTAATCCATTTTTAATCAAAAATTCATTAAAATCTTTATGAGTATACTCGGTTTTAAATTTTTAATCCAGAAATTTTTTAAGCTTCGTTTTTTATATTCTTTAAAATAATTTAAGACTTCATTTTTTTGCTTTAGAAAATATATTTTAGTATAACGGCTATGTTCATCAATAAAAGTTACAAAATATCTCGCCCCGCTTGGTGAAGGGGCGCGCATCGCACTCACCACATCCGAATGAATAGCCTGAAGTAACTCAGTCACTTTAGGTTCTTTTCTTGTTTTGAATGATAGTCTAACTAACTTGCTTTTGGCACAAGTATCACAGACACTTAATTTATCATTTTTGTTAAAATCCAATCCTTTTATAATACTTTTATTCACATCAGATTTTAGGCTTTCTTCATTTATGTGGCCTAATTTACGGTGCCAAATATCGAAAGCAGAAAATAACTTTTCAATTTTTAATTGATCTGAGAAGTTTGCGAATTCTTCATTTTTTTTATATATAGTATAAGCCATTTTTCTTTAAGGCGGTTAAAATTTTATTTCCATTAATATCAAATATTTTAGCATTTTCTTTAGTAAAAATAACTTCAAATCCTTTGTCAGTTATTTTTTAAACAGATAGCAAGTTTGAAGTTAATTTTGGAACAAACAAAGAATCAGGTAAGTTCACAGTTCTCCTCAAAATTGAGTTGGACAAGGCCTTTGCCATTAATTGAAGCTCTATGATCAACTGAAGCTAATTTTAGGTAACCATTGTCGATTTTAGTCAAATTGGAAAATTTACTTCGGAGCAAAAATGTGAAGTACTGCCTGAATCCACACACCAATCAGTTGTATCTTGTTGATTATACGGAGCTGTGGATAGACACCCTTCCACTTTAAAAGTAGATTCATTTTTCTTTTGAGAATTTTCACCAAAATTTTGACATTTTGGTTTAAAATTGGTATTACTTGAATTGTACTGTTTATTTCCAGAATAATTGTTATTCCTGTTTGAATTATATTCTCTTTGCTGAGTAACGTTCTTTTTTTGATTATAATTTTCTCTTGGTTGATTATTATTTTGACTATTACATATGTTTTGAAATCCAGACTGACCATTTTTATAATTGTTATAGTTATATTTTTGCTTATTTTGATTGTATGAATAAAAAGAGTCTTCAGAAGTTTGTACTTTAGATCTAGCCTCCGATTCTTCTAAAATTTTTATTTTTAAATCTTTAGTTTTAGGTAGAGTATCTCTACTTTCGATTGCAATACGAAAATTATCAAAATTCGATGGTAAGCTATAGAGCATCATAATGCTTAACAAATCATTATTTATTTCAATCGCCATATCTTGAAGTTTATCTACGACATCCATAAATTCATTTAAATGTTCTCTGGCATCATCAGAATCTTTAATTTTCTGTAAAACGAGCTTTTTAAGTAAAGTAGCCTATTTGGCTGGACCCTCGCTTTGGTAAATCCTTTAAAGTATCTCATACGTCTTTGGACGGTGTTTGATCACATTGTTTTACTTGTTTTAGTTCTGAAGGTGAAATTATTAATAAAAGATCTGACCTTGCATTTAAATCATCCTGGTTTCGTTTGTCTATTATTTCTTTGTCGGATGTAGCTACTGGTTGAGGATTGTCACCACTAACAAAACCCCACAAATTTCCTTTTATTATGAGAGCTTTGGCCTGTATTACCCAAGTGTCGTAATTTTATTTATTTAGTTGTTGAATGCCATAGTTTGTACTAGCCATGATGCAAGACAAAAAATCACAATAACATAACCATACACGTTGAATTTTACACAACTTTTTTTGAATTTTACAATAACACTCGCGGCCGATTTTACTTTTTAGGCACAAGAACAAATAACTGGGTCCATAACCTTTTGGTTCGGTAATTAAATAGCAGAATTTAAATTACTAAAATGGTTTTAATACGAAGACAAGATAAAAAGTAAAGAATGAATAATAATGACATGATAATAATATACGGAGTGAGGTTACATAAAGAAAAACAGTTTAGCAAACTTGACAACGAAATATAAATGACCGCTAAAATTTAATAGTTACTTATTTATAATTATTTAATTTCCAACAAATTGCTTCAAATTATAATATTTTATTAACCTACTTTTCTAAATTTGTATTTTGTATAATACCTTTTTGCTTTTTTCTCTGTCGATACTCTTTTTGACGCCAAACTTGTGAAAGGCAATAGATTTCGCTATTTCACCTCTATATTTTTCTCTATTTTTTCACCTCAAATATGTTTCTTTATTTATCACTATACACAGACAGCACTTATACCCATATTGAGAATCTCTCCTTAACTCAGGGGTGGGGAACCTATTTTCTGCCAAGGGCCATTTTGCTGGCCATTCGCGGGCCAGACAAATAATAATAAAGAACTGCTCGCAACATGCATGTTAATGCATGTCTGCTCAAAATAGGATATTCAACATTGCGTATGTAACGTTTATAGAACTCAAGCAGTGAGAGATTGTTGTATCTAGCTTTCAGCTCAACATTAGTTTGCAGCTGAATGATTTCGTGTTGGAGGTTATCAGGCACATCGGCTGGTTCCGTTCCACATTGAACGGTGTAGCAAAGATGTTCAATTCAATTTGCTTACTTTCCACGTCCTTGCATCTTTCATTAAATGCCTCAATTAGTTTCGCACATTCACCAGCATACTCAAGTGTCGTAGAAGGCTTTTGTCCTTCCAGCATAGGGAAATACACCGTGTTATACCTTTCGAGTTGCACTTTCCACAGCTTTAATTTAGCTTCAAATGATTTTACGTTTGAAACCAGGGAGCTGAGAAGCTGGCTGGGACCCTCCAGCTTGACGTTTAGCTCTGACAGGTACTTAGTAATGTCCACCATGAACACTAGATCACACAGCCACTTGCTATTACTGAGTTCCCTGACTGGTTTTCTCTCCATCTCCATGAACAGCTGGACTTCATCACGCAGTTCGTAAAACCTCATGAGCATGTTCCCGCGACTCAGCCACCATACTTCACAGTGATAAACAAGATCACCGTACTCAGAGTCAAGGTTCTCTGCTTTTGATAAAATTAATACATGACACTACTGTTGACATCACATTGTCGAGTCGCAACGACTGTGCACAGAGACTTTCTTGATGTATGATGCAGTGGCATTAGTGGCGGATTTCTAAATAGGCTAGCTAGGTTTTTGTAGCCTTTCAAAACCTACCTTTTTTTTCTGTAGCCTACTGCGGCAAATTTTCGTAGGCGAAAAATTTTTGTAAGCGGAAAATTGTAAAAATATTCAAATTTTTCAAAACAGAATTTTGTTGCGGCGGCGAGAGCCGCCCGCCACTATAAACAGAGTATCCACATTAAATCAATTAAATTCGCAAAATATTTTATCTCTATACTCGAAATATAGCGGCGACGTGCAGCATTTAAGAGAAAAAACTGTAGAGCACTCCGTATGCTGAACAGTTGCGCTTTTCTTGGTCGCTGTGCTCGCATTTTATATTTTTTTTAAATATATTAGGTAGCAATATAAATTAGCCTATAGGCGGCAAATTTGTAAATCCACCACTGAGTGGCATATAATTAAATCATGTGGGTCAAGACTGATACGATTCATTTCTTTCTTTACAAATGTAATTAACCCTTTCTGAGATCCAACCATAGCAGGAGCGCCATCTGTATTAAGGCCACTTAACTTTTCAAAGGTTAGCTCAAGTTTCTTCATTGATAGAACAAGTCTCTCATACAAGTCCTCACCTGTTGTAGTGCAATGCATTGCTTCCAGTAACAGCAGTTTTTCTCGCGTTTCAAACTCTGTATTTATTCCACATGAATATGAAAGTCCTCCGATCAAAAGAACAATGGGAAGGTCGCTCATATACAAAATTAAGAACCAACAAGGATAAGATGTGACAGATAGGGAACAGATCACATACACTATCCAACACTTCTATCAGGAACTCTACAGACAATCGGTACCTAAGCCAAACCGTATAGACCAGACAGTCCTGAATGTGGGCTCCGAAGGACATCCCGAAGATTGATACTGCAGAGGTGAGAATGGCACTGAATCAGATGAAAAACCGGAAGGCCCCAGGACAAGACTGCCTTGCAACAGAAATGGTGAAGAATGGGGGAACAACTCTGGAAAAAGCAATGATAATCCTTCTTAACAAATGTATGGAGGAGGGAAAAATTCCCGACGCCTGGAGAAATGCCGAAGTAATAATTCTCTTCAAAAAAGGAGACCGAACCAACATCGAAAACTATAGACCGATCAGTCTCTTGTCCATTTTGTACAAGCTCCGTACCAAAATCATAACCAACCGACTCAACGAAAAGTTCGATTTCTACCAACCAGTATAACAAGCCGGTTTCCGAAGCGGCTATAATACGAAGGATCACATTCCAACGATACGTACTCTTATTGAGAGGTGTACTGAATATAATATCCCATTACACCTCGCATTCGTCGACTACAAAAAAGCTTTCGATTCGCTGGAAACCTGGGCGGTGCTGGAGGCAATGGGCAATGCCAGGATTGATTCAAGATATACCAACCTCATTAAATATATCTACAAGGATGCTACAATACATGTCAAAGTAGACGAAAATATAACAACCGAAAAAAAAACCTATACGGAGAGGGGTAAGACAGGGAGATTCAATCTCTCCAAAATTATTTACCCTGGCATTAGAAGACGTGTGTAAGAACCTGACATGGCAACAAAAGGAAGTCAACATACATGGGAGATTTTTGAGTCAACTCCGATTCGCCGACGACATTGTGATCATGAGCTCCGACCAGGACGAATTTAACACCATGATATGCGAAGTAAAGAAGAAGTCATATAAAGTAGGACTAGAAATAAACCTCCAGAAAACGAAGATTATGAGCTCAAACAACACCAACATCAATGTCAACAAATAACCACACACTTCAACTAGTGGAAGAATATATTTATCTGGGACACAGCATCAGGTTAGGCAAAGACAACCAGACAACCGAGGTAACTCGCATATATCCTCAAAGAACCGAAGATACCAATTAATTTGAAAAGGAAAGTATTCGATGCCTGCGTACTGCCAGTTATATTATACGGACTCGAAACAGTCACCATGACAAAAAAAGGTGCACAACAACTACGGGTTTGTCAGCGTGCGATGGAACGTGCGATGCTGGGAATTAGCTTAAGGAATAAACAAATAAACGAGGATATCAGGGCAAGAACTAAAGTAAGCGACGTCATAGAACAAACTGCAAAAAACAAGTGGCGTTGGGTAGGACACGTTGCGCGAAATGATGAGAAATGAACAAAAATCATTATGCAGTGGAGACTACGGAAAACAAAGAGAAGCAGACGCAGACCCATGCTAAGATAGCAAGATGACATACAAAGAAGAGCGGGAAAGAACTGGATGCTCCTAGCGCAAGACAGATGAACATGGAGGGAAATGGAAGAGGCCTATGTCCAGGAGTGGATTAATACAGGCTGATTAAAGCTGAAAAAATTATTCCTCGAACGAAAACGGCCAGCTGAGGAGTATTTGTTATGTCCGTTGTCTCCTCACAAGCCAGAGAGAAAAATTGGAAATCTTGTGCAGATCCCTTCAGTGTGTTTTTAGTATCTTTTGCTAAGTCAGTAATCCGATCTGAGATGGTTCTCCGAGACAAACTAACACTGTGAGACAATTTTACCTTGTCTGGTGCTATCTCCGCACCAGCCGCCGCATATAACTCCGCACCAGCCACCATGCACTCTTTCACAATACATGAGCCTCAGTTTCTTTGCGATTAGCTCGCTCCTTACATAACTTGTCTGAATAATGTTGTCATTGCTACCACGAAGCTTACAATTAGTGCAAACCGCTTGTTGTGATTTCAAACTCTGCTGAAGAGCTTTGAAGGCCAGGCGCATTTGGCCTCCCAATTCATTTAATTTTGCATGTGCTGCAATTTTGTGCTGCAATGACGCTCCAAATTATCGTTTTTCATAACAGCTAAGGCATGCCCACAAACTAGGCTCACAGGCAGACTTGCCTTTCACCTCAACAAAAAAATAATCATGTGTCCACTTTTATTGAAAAGACCGACATTCTGCATCCACTTTTCTTTTCTTTAAACTCGCCATTTGTAAGATATCACACCATATAAGTTTTAATTTCTAAAACAGTCACGTTTGCGCACGAAGAACCAAGAAGAATGACGAACAGTCACGCATGTGTAACAAGGAAAAATTCACAATCGCGAATTGCAAAGATACTTGTACGAGTTGCAAAGATACTTGTTCTTAGATACTTGTCTCTGAAATATGTCAAATGATGTTTGTCAGCAGTCGGTGTATTATCACTGCAACATGAACGTATTCACTCGCGGGCCAGATCAAATGACTTCGCGGGCCGTATGTGGCCGCGGAGGTTCCCCACCCCTGCCTTATCTCAAGGATAAAGGACGCCTTGATGGCGCTCTCCGAACTGGGCTCTCCGTTCCAGAAAGAAAACATATTTAGGTACATGTATTAGCTTATGATGGTAAAACCGCTGATAGAAGAGCCACTCGGCTATTTTAGAAACTTACTCAAACCGCCAAGGCTCTCGATTGTTAAATTCCGTCGGTTGATCAAAATACACAAGTACATACACGACGTGGAGCAAATTGTGACAGTAACCATTTCTTAGTTGTAGCAGAGCTGAGATAAAGAATATCAAATGCAGCCAAATGCAAAGGAAAAAGAGGACTCAATGTAACGCAGATAAGATACAAAAAACGAAAAAGATATTAACAAGTACCTAAAATTTTTGTAATAATAACATACCAGATTCTCTCGAAGGCGTTACAAACAAGGGCAGAAAATCAGTTGGATAGTCCACTGGGAGAATACCAGGGGGGCTTCAGGAAGACCCGATCCTGTGTTGAACAGATCCTCAATTTAAAACTGTATTTGCATACTCCAAGATGAGAAACCGCAAGGTGGTCGTTACCTTTGTTGATTTTAGGAAGGCCTACGATTCCATTGATAGAAAAACGCTTAAGAAAGTACTCCAGGAACTAGCACTAGACAACAAAACCCGCAGAGTCATCCTAGAAACTTTGACTAACACCTATTCCAAGGTTAAATTTAGAGGCGAGATTTTAGATAGCTTCGAAATAAAAACTGGAGTGAGACAAGGAGATGGCCTTTCCCCACTTCTCTTAAACTGTGTTCTTGAAAAGGTTATGAGAGAATGGCGCAAGGAACTGAACAATTAGGGTGCTCAGAGTGGTATCTACCTGGGACGTAAGAACGATGGACTCCTCTTAGAATGCCTGGTCTTTGCAGATGACATGGCACTGTTTGCCGGTTCTCTTGAGATAGCAACAATGCAGGTAAACTGCCTCAGAAAACAGGCTGCCAAAGTGGGTCTTTAAGTGTCGCTGGAGAAAACAGAATTCTTCACCAACATCAGAGAAGCAAACAGAGAGATGTTACTAGAACAGGGAAACATCAAGAGGACTGAGAAATTTAAGTATCTCGGCGAATGGATTGAACCCAACTTATCAGAAAGAGCACCATTATTCAAGAGAGTCAGCAAGCTAGAACTAGCCTATCTGCTGACTAAGAACACTTACAATAAGAAACGCCTGTCACGCAACCTGAAACTTAAGCACTACACATTAGTCTTACGACCAGAAGCCCTGTATGCCATGGAGTGTCTTTCCTTAACCCAAAGGGGTCTAATATAGAGATTGGAAATCAGAGAGAGGATAATCCTCAGAAAGATCCTAGGCCCGGTAAAGGAAGATGGGGAATTCCGAAGACGGGATAACTCTGAGCTCTACGAACATATTGAGATGCTCTCTGACTGAGAAGCTTCGTATCACTTGGTTGAAAGAGACCGAGAAGGATATTAAAGAACTGGGAATAACAGATCTCAAAAACAGACAGTCTGTGAGACACACGCTGAAGGAAGTCCGTGGATTTCAGGAAAAACATCGAAGGAAAGGTACCCCCTGGACAGAAGAGAGAAAGGAGTTACACCGGCAGAAGATGCGACAATACTGGGCAAAGGTCAAATACCAACAGTTGAACAAGCGTGGTCTATTCACTCTATTCGAAAGAAGAAGAAGAAGAAATACCTAAAAGCACTTAGAGGAGAGCTAGAAAATGTATAATCAAATAAAAACATAGACGAGGAATGGAATAACATAGAGAACACAATAATAATCGGAACAAATATCAAAACAAGTAATCGGAGCCAAGAAAAATGAAAAAAACGCCGAATGGTTTGATATAGACTGTGAACAGCTAATAAATAACAAGAATAAAAATGCTATAGAGAAGCACGAGATCAAATAGAGAAGCATACAAAGATAAAAGGAAAACTGCTGGCAAGTACATAAAAGAAAATAAGAGAGAAATGGCCAACAACAGAATACAAGAAAGACAGTGCAACCAGTGTAAAGTAAAGGACTTCTATAGATCCACAGAGAAAGAAAAGAAAGGATACCAACTAGAGCTAAATATATGCAAGAATAATGCGGCTGTAACACATGCTTCAGGAACTGACAATCCCTGATTCTAACAACTCAGTGGGTACCACTGGACACCAATGCTTACAAGCAATAAATTCTCGTGCACGTAATAACAGCAATAGCCCAGGTAGTAACCAATCCACCAATCAACAGGTGACAACCGGGCACTAGGTTTCTGGGGGAGCCGGACTTCCACGACTACAGAGAAAGTCGGAGTTCTTTGGCAAACTCCCACACAATACGCTAATGTACATAGGTACCTTCAACATCAACACTATCATACAGCCTGGAAAGCTGCACAACCTAGTTACAGAACTCGATAGGCAGAAATGCTGATCCTCGCACTGCCAGAGACACGTATCACAGACGAAGTCATCATAAACTACGGCAAGTACCGCATCATTACGACCAAAACTCATAGGCTAGTTGGTAAATTCGCTCCACTGTTGAGAATGGCCTTCATAGTTTAAAAGACCATACTCGAATCTATCAGGTAAGTCACACCAGTAAACAACCGACTTCAGTGCGCCAACAAAAAATACACACAGATCAATGCTCTCGCCCCCACTAACCAGAGCAATAAGAAAGACTCACAGACCACTGATAAATTCTGGTCAACCCTCCAGAAAGTAATATCCCCAAGTCCCCAAGGATGACATCGAATTTCTCCTGGGCGATTTCAATACATAGATCGGCAGAAAAAAATGCACAGGAAAACAGTAGAAAATTATCCCGCACATAAATTCACCAACAAGAATGGCACACGGCTCATAGAAGTTTGCCAGAAGCACAACCTCAAGCTCATGTCGACATCTCTCAGAAAACACTCCAGAAAACAGAAAACCTGACGTTCGCCAGTCCAGCAGTTAGGCGAGTTGCAAATTGACAATGTGGCAACCTCGTACCCAGTACAGAAAGAGATCCATGACGTACAGGTACGCAGGGGAGTATTGACTCGGATAACTGCCTTACACGCGTCAAAGTGTCAAGTTCATCCCAAGAGAACTTTCTGAAAGAAAACTCACCTACTGAAATTCGACACGAAAATGATAGCTGACTCTGGAGTGAAAGAAGTTTGGGAAAAATGACTAGCAAAATTTTCACCGAAAACTCACAGAAAATTATCCTGCGTAGACCAGAGTAGAGATATACGTAGACCAGAGTAAATACCCAGGTACACTGATTGTGAAAATGCACTCGTCACCCGGAATTTGGCTTACCAGAAATATAACAGTAATAAGTTTGAACAGTAATAAGGATGCTGCTTATCACCCACTCTATTTAAAATTTATTTTGACAGAGCCCTACAAGGGTGGACGAATAAACGTAAGAACATGGGACTAAGAGTGGGAGATGAGACATATAGTATATATTTCGCGGACGACCAAGTTATTTTAGCGGAGTTCGAAGACGATTTAAGTTATTTTATTATAAAACTCCAGGAAGAATATGGAAAAGCTGGACTGACCATGAATATGAGTGAGTTTGAATATCTGTTAGTCGGTAACAACGAGTTTAACGACCTACCCTTGGAATCTGGAATAATAAAAGGAGTAGACCAGAGTAAATACCTAGGAATTATACCATAAAAACAGGCCAACAGCAATGACGAAATTAGGGCACGGTCTACCAAAGGTAGGAAAGCCATTGGAGCATTAAACTCACTCCTTTTGGAGAAAGAAAGCAGAAGGGAAACAAAAAGGAGAATATACAAAAGCATAGTGGAGAGCGTGATTATTTTTGGGGCAGAAGTGTGGGATGTGAGCAAAAAGAATAAACAAAAATTAATAGCATTTGAAATGGATTTTTAAGAAGGAGTTTCCAAAAATACAGACTAGAGGGGGTACGGAACACGAGAATAAGGGAAATGATGTGCAAGGAACAGACTGTAGCAGACGAAATCGAAAGAAGACAACTTGTATGGTTTGGACATACCAACATAATGGAGAACAGATAGCCCAAGAAAGTTCTGGAATTGATATCATCGGAACGAAGGAAGAGAGGACGACCGAGAAGAAGCTGGCGAGACGACATAAAAGAAGCAATGGACGCTAGATATTTAGAAGATGAAACTGAAGGAAATACCTGAAGGAACAGCTGGACTCTATAGGAGGACAACTTCCGCAACTACAACGCAAGTGACTTCAACAGGATATTTGCAGGGCACATTCGAGGATACATACCACCAAAGCTCTGCTTCAGAAGATTCGCAGACGATGAACCTACAGATAGATACACAGACTCATCACCCCTTTTTTTTTAGGAGGAAGGGGAAACCTTTTATAGGCACCCACTACCTGGGTAGTGTGGGACTCCTTCTCTTCCAGAGATAGTATACCCACTAAAACCACCACCTCCCCCCCCCCCCCCCAGGATCAGTACTCCACTTCGGGACCGCGTTAGCATTACTTCAAAGTGGTGATTCATTCCATCATGGAAAAGAGACTCATCACCCCTGATACAACAGAAATTTCACAGGCACATCCACAGACCAAAAAAAACGGGACATCTGGCGAAGACGGCATAGTGGCCGAACTACTGAAAAACTTCGAACGAAACTCACACGGAGAACTCACACAGATCATCACAGACATATGGACATCAAAAAAGTTACCAGATGACTGAAAATATGCACTGATCCACCCTCTGCACAAAAAGGGCGAGCCAATAGATGAACAATTACAGGGGCATCTCACTAATACAAGTCACATACAAGATATTCTGAGCGTGCATACTCCAAAGGTCACAAGACCAGCTAGGGCATAAGATCGGCGAATACTAGACAGGGTTCCGCCCTGGTCGCTCAGTCTCAAATCTTCAGCCTAAAGACTACCCTGAAAATCAAAGGCCTCAGGAACACTCCAGTTCCCTGAAGGAACTTCGTTCTAAAACTCCGCGAGGAACATCCTTACGGGGGTCACCTGACCGCATACATTTATTTTAATTAAAAAAATAATTCATATCAATTGTTTTACCAAATCTCGTTGTTGATTGAAAGGAACAAGTTTTCATTGTTAAATTGAAAGTTTCTTAATCAATTCTTAAAAAACAAATAATGGATGAAAATTGACTGAATCTCTAAATTCAATTAAAATTTATTCTTGTTAGTAGTGCCTGCCACAACAGTCAAACTAGTTTTACTTAAAGGTTACAAAAACTCATTGTTAAGTATTAACTAAAACGGTTATCGAATTGAACACGAAGATCCATCCGGGATGGAAGTAATTAACCAGTGGAAATTTCATTGATTCTGGAATTTGTCAATGTTATATTCTAATAGAAATAATCCAATACAAACTTTCAACGTTGAAACTTCATCTTTATTGTCAATATTATTTGGAAAATTACTTTGCTTTTTTTGACATTTTATGTTTTATTTGGTTTTGTTGTATTTAAATAAGCAGGTTGTACTACTTACCAGAGCATATGATACCCAAATTATTTCACCAATTATTGTGTATGCGTCTCCAGAATAGACTTTGTAGAGAAACATGTTGAATCCGTCCAAAACGTTCAAAACAATATAAAATATCAAGACGACATTGTGCCAAGCAAAAATATGACTGACCAATTCAGTAGCATCAGAAATTAACTCATGAATTCGCAAGGCCTTTTCCGCTTCTCTTTCTGTCGCGCAAGTATCAACAATCCGGTTTAAAATCTTAAATTTTCCAGCCAGATCCATCAACAGCAAATATTGAAACAATTGCACAATAAACATGTAATAAGTCTCGAAACCAAGAAATAGACGACAATATTAAATTTCATCTTTTCTAATATAATGAAAATATCCCAAACATTAAATGTAAGCAAAAACGCGTTGATTAAGATGAATTTCGCAAGGAAATATTTAACTCCATCAACGCAACACGCATGGGTGAAATTTATTTCTGCCATAATCTTGAATAGGTTGTTCAAATTGTTAGGATTCAGTCTAGTAAGTCCAGCAACAGTTAATATATTGAGTAAACCAATTGCTACAAATCCTGCTGTCATTAGGAATAAATCCTTGCTGGAACGACTTTCAGGTGTCCAACGTCCATAAATTGAAAACAAATTCAATGAGATCAAAAATATCGCTGTTGTGGTTCGCTGCAAAATGTTGTAGTGAAATTTTGAAAATTTTTGATTATATTTAGGTAATGTGCCAAAGAAACTGTTCCATTTCATCATCTTGTGAATATTTCCACGCAGCGACATACTGTTGAGTATAAATTCTTAAACTAGAATGCTATATACAGGTATGTTATAAAAAAGGTTTCTATTTAATAATTGACTTATTGATCAAGATATTTCAATTATTCTAATTGATTGATTAAAATTAACGAATAACTTGAAACAACAAGATACAGTGATGTGTGGAGTCTTTAAATTGATGAAATAATTGTAAAATGGTCTACAAACGGTTATTAATATCACTGTTATTACTAATGTACTAATGTAGGTAATAATTAGTTCACTTAACAAAAAAGTAATAAGTCGAGTCGACATCATAGAGGAAACCGCGAATATAAGTCAGCTTCGCAATCTCCAAACCCATAACACTGTTTTCGACAAGCTCGTTCAAAATTTGGAGTCTCGGCTTAACATTCATCAAGATTAAATATTCGAAGACTAGAATGAAAAAATACAGGAAACTCAAAGGTAAATAAAAAAATACAGGAAACTCGTCGCTCAATTTGAAAGTAAAATGTTTTATATAAACTTATTAAGGGCAAAATGTAGCCTGAATATATTCAACCTGTTCCTGGCTCTATAATATTAAGTCTTTAATTGGATTAAGACTATAAATAGATGACTAAAAAAATCCTGGAAGGTCTAAAACAGGAAAGAATCATCAGACTTCCCAAGAAGGGAGATCTAAGAATCTGTAATAACTGGAGCGGCATCACAATATTAAACGTGCTAAACAAAATCCTAGCAGGCATTACCCAAACTAGAATGTCAAAGAAAATAGACCTAAGGCGCAACGAAGGTTTTATAAAAGTAAAGTCGTGCATTGGCCACATCAACACAATCAGAATTGTTGTGAAACAATCAAACGAGACCCCACAGATACTTATCTTTGTCGTATTTGCTCGGGCTTTTGACAGTATTTTGCACGATGCGTTATCGCTAGTCTTAGAAACCAAAAACTTCCCCAAAACCTAATCGCAATGACAAAAGCGCTGTACAACAAAGCAAACTGTTGTGTATCTCATGAAAGGAGCGACAGTGAAAGTTTCTTCACAAAAACTGGAGTAAGACAGGGATGCGTGCTATCGCCCATGCTTTCCAACATAGCTCTAGACCACGTCCTGAAGAAAATTAATAACTCTAAAGATATACGCTGCAATTTAAAATTACAGTTGAGTGAATTAGAATATGCGGGCGATATACGCCTGCTAGGTCATAACTACCAGGACGTCCAAGAAATCCCCTCGGCACTTAACGGAAGCAGAAAAGATTGGTTTGAAAATCAACATCACAAAAACCAAGCCCATGCAGATAAATACAAAGAAGAAGATGGTATTTACGACTAGTGATTGCCCAGTTGAAAACGTGCAGACGTTTACCTATTTAGGGAGCTTGATAACTGGAGACGGTGGTACAGACTGCGATATCCAGATGCGAATTAGGGAAGCCTAGCAAGCAGTCAGACAATTAAAACCGGTATGGGACTCCAGTCAGTACTCGAAAACTAGTAAGATCCGTCTCTTACAATCAAATGTTAAATATGTCCTAGTCTATGGATGCGAACCCTGGAAAATGTCCAAATATCTTGAGGACAAACTGCAGGTGGCAGCTAACAAATTCCTGCGCAGAATCATAGTTGTGAACTGGCCTGACAAGATCTCCAACCAAGAACTGTTGCGAGTAACACATCAAAAGAAGATCGCTATATACATCACAGCCAGAAAATGGGGATGGATCGGGCATACAATACGCCAAGACGACTACAACATCGCCTAAATCGCTCTCGACTAGAACCCACAAGGAAAGAGGAATAGAGGAATAGCAGTGCAGACATGGAAAAGAACATGTTCTTGATGAGATTGCGACTCCGAAGAAAACCTGGCTGGAGGTAAAGGCGCTGCCGAAGAACCCAACTCGATAGCAGATGTTTGTCCAGCCCCTATGCTCTTCCAAGGAGTAACAAGAAACATATATAAGACTACAAAACAAATACCATGTCGAAACAACTACTTCCCTGGCTAATGTCACGCAAGATATTGGATTATACAACAGGTATTTGCATGTTATTACCAGCTCCCGGTACATTTTCATGTCACTAAACGAGTACTGGATAAATAACATTATTTTAGGATCATTTCATTCTATTTAGCTTAAGTGAATCACCGTTTGGGTACGCGTTTCATTTAAGCTATTCACTTAAGTTAAATAGAAAGAAATGATCTTAAAAACAATGTCGTTTATCTAGTACTCGTTTAGTGACACGAAAATATATTGAAAAAGGCTGAGATAGATTATATAATGTATAACGGTGATTAAGTTGAGGATAAAGAATAAATTGCAAATAACTTTTAGCTAATTATTTTGGTAATATTGGAGTTGACTGCTTTAGACTGCGTCTAAAATAGACAACAGTTTAATAAAAACACAGTTTTTAAGAAGATTCCACACAGTATCTCTCTAAATCCTACAAATAGATTGAAAATTGAGAAAACTATTCAGGAATTAAAAGATAGAGTGGGTGGTGTAGATGGAATTAATAGAAGGATACTAAAATGTCTTGCCGATATAATTAGTAAACCGCTTGTGCATATTATTAATAATTGTGTGAATCAGGGTATATGGCCGAGTGCCTTAAAGTCCGCTGTCATTATAGCGGTACAGAAAGCAGGAGATAAACACTTTTCTACAAACTATAGGCCGATATCTTTAATATCTTCTTCTTCTGCGGTTGCCTTACACCTTTGTATCGCGGTTTGTATCGCATAGCAAGGGACGTAGTTTGTTGAATGTCGTCTGGCATGTTCTACCCTACACTTGATCTCTTATAGTGCGTCTCATATGTCGCTTGCTAGTGTGGCTAGGTATTTCGTGCTAGTAGTTCTTTCGATTGTCTCCCCCTCTACGGTTATGGACGCTCCTGCCTGATTATTACGGCTTATAAGCATGCATTTTGTTTTGGATCTGTTAATTCTTAGTCATGCGTGTGACCCCTTACTATTTATGTTGATCATTAGTAGCTATAGGCCTTGCTGGTTGCCGGCTATGATAACTGTGTCGTCTGCGTATCTTATATTGTTTATTGTGGTACCGTCCACTTTAAATCCGATTTCTAGCTTATAAAAGGCTTCTGAGAATATTTGTTCGACCTAGTGATTAAATAGCCTTGGTGACATTATTCACCCTTGACGTACCCCTCTTTTTATCTAGATTTCTTCTGTCGTTAATTGGTTGTTCATTCTGACGTTGGCCGACTGTTGCCCGCACAGGTTTTGGATTATTGTTACGTCTTTTTCATCTATACCAGCTCGTTTTAGATATTGGATGAGTCGTTCATGGTTGATACTATCAAATGCCTTTTCGTAGTCGATGAAGCACAGGAAGATGCTCTTTCTTTGGTCATAGCAGTTTCGTACCAATGTGTTTAGGCAGTATGTTGTTTCTCGTATACCGGTGCCGATCTTAAACCTTAACTCAGTGTCTCCGGCTTAGACCTTCAAGTTTATTAAATAGCCTGATGTGTATGATGCGAAAGAATATTTCTAATGCGTGACTCATTAGCGAGATAGGCCTGTGAACTCTGCATTTGGTTGCTGTTTGCTTTTTGGGAAGCATTATGAACGTGGATTTTAGCCATTCCTTGGAAAGTTGTCCACTGTCATAGATCTTGTTGTATAGTTTTAAAATAATGTTTATGTTTTCCTCCTGTATCTCCTTGAAATATTCTGCGTAGATATCGTCTGGACCTGGTGTTATTTCTGTTCTTTGCAACCTTAATGGCGTGTACTAATTCGGTTTTTAGAATGCTTGCCTCAGTAAGGTCATGTTGCGTTGAGTTGGTTTACATCATCGAAGATCTTTTTGACATATGCCCGCCATAGATTGCATTCATCCAAGTCATTGGTTATTGCTTCGTTTTGGTCATTTGTGAAGTGGGTCGGCTTTCCTCGTTTGTGTGGTCCTGTTATTTTTTCGATTTTTCTGTGTAGGTTGAATACATCGCCTTTCTCTTGTAATTCCTCTACTTCTTTACATATTTGCTGATATATTCTGAATGTTCTGCGTATTTCCTCTTGCATCACTTCATACTGGGCGTATTTTTGCTGAGTTTTTAGCCCTCTGCGTTGTTAAATCAGCAGAAGGATTTATTGTGTCATCCAGACCTGTTTATTGCTGCTCCGGGCATACCCAATGATGTTGTGTGCTTCCGATGTTATCACTTCTTTGAGGTGTTGCCAGGTATGTCTTCGACTATATCCAGTTTTTATTCCTCTTTTATTTTTGTGTTTATGTGGTTGGAATATGCTGTTTTCACCATTTGTTCTTCTGTTAGTTTGCGAAAGTCGATTAGTTTTTTACCGTTAGATGAATATCTTTTTTATCTGATATGTTTTATCTTTAATATCTAATATTGCTAAATTAATGGAAAAAAATTGTATATAATTGGCTTATTTCTTTTTTAAAAAAACATGATGTAAACTCCGAAACCATCAAACCATCATGTAACCTCCAAATCGGGACACATAAACCATATGGGGGCAGATGAAAGACGCAATAATAAAGATTCAAGAACAGCAGATCGGTTTAAAGGAAAATATTAAGAAGATGGAATGGATGACGGATGAAATCTTAGAACTTATAACACAGAGAAGGGTGGCCAAATCCACACCGTTAAAATATAAAGAACTCAATAAAGCTGCAAGGAAGAAGTGCAGAGAGGCAAAGGAAAAATGGCTGGCCGAGGAATGTACAGAGATCGAAGAACTACAACAGAAACATGACTCGTTTAATGTACATAAGAAAGTTAGAGAGGTAGCTGAAGTAGGAAGAAAACGCCAAATAGGACCTCTCAGAGATACTACTACTACTAACTGGTGTCGAAGAGAAACTAAAAAGATGGAAGAGATACGTGGAGGAGCTTTTTGATGATGACAGACATGAGATTCCCAGGGTAGTAATTGAACATGGAGAAGATGGACCAGCTATTATAAAGAGTGAATTCATCCACGCGTTAAAGACTCAGAAAAACAGAAAGGCTACGGGAGCAGATAAGATACACATGGAAGTACTTAAAACCATTGCTAGCCAAGAAGGCAAAAGACTGGATCTTATGCTAGAACTATTCAATACGATATACAGAACGGGAAAGATCCCTCCCAGCTGGCTCAAGTCTACCTTTATAACGATTCCGAAGAAAACAACCGCATCACAATGCGACGACTATCGCATGATTAGTCTAATGCCACATATCCTTAAAGTTTTTCTGAGAATAATCCACACTCGAATATTCGATTGTATATACAAGAAATGAGAAGAACAAATACTCAATTTGAATTCCAGAACGGACTGGGCATTCGAGAAGCCTTCTTTTCCTTAAACGTTTTAGCACAGAGGTGCAGAGATATGAACATAGTTGTCTACGCTTGCTTTATTGACTATCGAAATCTCTACTGGAACCAGATTGCCGAAGAAAGAATAGACGGACGAACATCTGACATTGTGTCAATCCGAAGAGGCGTACGACAGGGCTGTATATTGTCACCACTCCTTCTCAACATCTATTCGGAGGCAATTTTCAAAGAAGCTTTAGCGAAAGACATGGGAGGTATCAAAATAAATGGAGTAAGTATCACCAATATCAGATACGCATACGACACCGTAGTCCTTGCCGATAACATATCAGACCTACAAAATATGATGAATAGAATAACTGAATACAGTAAGCATCATGGATTGGACATAAATATATCAAAGACCAAAGTGTTAGTCTTCTCCAAGAGACCCACTGCTGAAACAATTTTGATTAACGGCAATCAGATTGAACAAGTCTCGTGTTTTAAATATCTGGGTACTATAGTCAACGGGTGGTGCGATCCGAAACGAGAGATCCGTTCCAGAATCGGGCAAGCCAGGAAAACATGAATAAACATGAGAAGATTTTTTACTAGTCCTGATCTGAGTTTGGAGCTCAGGATTCGCATGATTAGATGTTATATCTCAAGTGTGTTGCTGTACGGATGTGAATGCTGGACCCTGGACCCTGGACCCTGGACCCTGGACCCTGCAACTGTATGCTCCGCATCTCATGGGTCCAACGAATTACTAATGAATAAGTGCTTAAACGAATGAAGAAGCTAAAAGAACGAATGGCCCTCATTAAAGAAAGAAAAACTACATACATAGGCCACATTATGAGAGGTAATAAGTATGAACTGCTGAGACTAATAATTGAAGGAAAGATTCAAGGGAAAAGATCTGTTGGTAGACGTCAGAACTCCTGGTTGAAAGACTTTGGAAGATGGTTTGGGTGCACTTCCATTGAAATCTTTCGATCTGCTGTGTCCAGAACAATGTCAGCTATGTGGATCGCCAACCTTCGAAAGGAGAGGGCGTCATAAGAAGAAGAATCTCCGAAAATTTGTACGGTTTTGTAAAAGGCAGAGGCACAGAAGAAGCTACAAATGTTGTTACAAATTTTATATACGATAACTTAGACAAAAATACTATGATTGCATTATTAGAGCTCGCTAAGAAGTTTGATACAGTAAATCATGTTAGACTATTACAAAAACTTGAAGCATATGGAAAAAGAGGTGTTGCATATGAATTAGTTAGGGATTACTTAAGATAGGTCTGAATGTGTTATACTTAGAAAGAACATTAAAAGTGTCCACAAGAGCATAACAGTTTGTGTACCACAAGGTACAATTTTAGGTCTATAAATTTTTATTTTGAATATTAATAATATAATCAACTTAATACCAAATACCTCCTTAACATCATGTGCTGATGATACAGCTGTTCTATCTAAAGGACAAACATGGATTGAAGTACAAAGGAAATTATTTGGGTGGTTCAACATTTTGAGTCCTTGAATTTAGATATAAATTAAAAATTTTAAGTAAAGCCTACACAAAAAAAATCGAGAAAATTAAAAAAATAAATTTCTTTCTTGCCCTTTTAACTTCATTAAAAGTACCTATTAATATTTTGATGATGAGCTCCGTCGCGTTGAGGGACCGCTATGTGAAGACCGCTGAAAAGCTATTGGATATTGTTGTTTTGTCGTATGTTGCTTACACAGAGTGGGTCCTTGTATAATCCATACTTTATCATTCTCAAATTTCTTTTTATTTCTTTGTATTCCGGTTTTATTATTTGATTTACTTAACAGTTCCCCGACGCGGGGACGCTCATTCATCATCAAAATATTAATAGATACTTTTAATAAAGTTAAAGGGGCAAGAAAGAAATGTTATTTTTTCTTTACTTTTTAGAGGTTTTTGTGTCGGGGGTTTCTTAACTATTTTTAATTTTATTTCATTATTCAAACTTTTTCTTTAATAAATTGTTTGTAAATACGTGTTAATTAATGTTACCTCTTTGAAATTTCGTTCGCAAATACGTGATTGGTGGCGATTGTTTACAAAAAACGATTATGTTTTATGAAGCAGGAAATGAGTTGATGTTCATCAAACGCCTAAACAGATCTTCATAAATTATAGCTAAGACCCTTTTCGAACATATCAGCTTTCAAACACAGGTTTGGATATACGGAACTAGACAAACATTTGTGCCAAATTCGTTGCAGATTAATTTTGTCAAATAGGAACTGAACTGATGGTCATCAAACGCATAAACGGATCTTTATAAATTATAGCTAAGAACCTCGATCACGTCAGCTATAAAAAACCGCATCAAAATCAGTCTCTTCATTTAGGAGCTACGATTGCACAAACAGCCTCATACACGGACAGACGGACGGACTGAACGACTGACAGACAGACGCGTCAACCTTATAACACCTTTTTTGTGTCGGGTGTTTCAAATAGCCTCAATCACGCCCAACTACTAGAATAATTTTGTTAAATGTTTTGTATTTACTCTTGTTGCTCCTGCTATAGATAGCAGATTAAGCAAAATTATTGTTGCTATTTCCAGAATGGACCTTTTCATAGTTTTTTTTGTGCACATATGTCAATTTCCGCCATGTTTTGCCCGAACTTTTTGACGTATAACCGTATTATTTGCCCGAAACTTTCATATTCCCGCCTTTCAAACTTGGCGGATGCGTATGCACGTAACTAACCGTAAAAAAGGTCTATTATTAATACTAAGTCCGTTGGAATCGACAACATGTTTTAATGCTAATGTAAACATGTGTAAATAATATCCCTATAAGATGCTTAATTTTTTTATCGAAATTATAAGGGAAATCCTACGGATTAAGATTCAAGCGAAAGTTTTACCGTTTCTGTTGTAAAGTGCCAAGTGGCTGTTGTAGAACGCCCAAATAATTGCTACATCTCATGATTGATGCGATAGTTGAATAAAGCGACACATTTACCGAATTGAACACGAAGATGCAACCGGGATGGAAGTAATTGGCAAGTGAAAATTTCATTGATACTAGAATTTATCAATGTTATTATATTCCAGTTTGAGTAATCCTATACAAAATTCCTACGATAAAATGGACACAGGACCAGTTGGAGCACAAGATCGTTGAATACCTGACAGGCTTCCGCACTGGTCACTCCTGTGTTCAGTCTAAAGACTACCCTGAAAACCAAAGCCCGCAGGAACACTCCATTCAGTTCCCTCAAGGAACTTCGTTCCAATGCGCCAGGAAAATCGTTCCTGACGGCGCACACCGGGCGGATTACCAATTTACGGCGACAAAAATAAAATCCAGTTCAATCAAATTTTTTATTTTCAATCAAATTTCAATTTTTTGTCTCACATATTACCTTATGATGACATTCTGATGATTCTAATAGAAAATTAGTCTAAATTAGATGTACACGATTAATTAAAAATGCAAATTTAAGTGCAAAATATATATAAAAAAAATATATATATATAAAAATATATATTTATATAACAAAAGCGCAACATTTTTTACAAATTCACAACCGTCGTTGGCACAAAACTTATGCAACACGTATTGTACTAATCGTTCATTACACTTTAATGAAGAAAACTTATGAAAACTTTCATCTCTTAATACAAAAAATAGTTCAATTCTCTCACGACTACCTGGAAAAAAGGTGTAATTCTCAGTAAGGTTGAACGATGTGCACGGGATTTTTGCTTTTCTAGAATTGTCAATGTTTGTTTTGTTTTACAAAATATTCAATTTAACGGAACTATGCGAAACTTTTTTAAAAAATCAAATTATTGCAGTTTATTACACAAAACAAATAATTTACGATAGTCGTTAACAAATCTTTTTTTTTAACCGTATTCATTAAAACTTTCTATAGTTTATTACACAAAAAAAATAATTTACGATAGTCGTTAAGAAAACTTTTTTTTAACCGTGTTGATTAGAACTTTCTACAAATTTGATATTATTACATGCAAATACATACTTGAAGCTATATACTCCATATTTAAAAAGTTCACAATTTTTTAACACAAACACAAAACAGACGTAGTTACTTTGTTTAAAATCCAGCGCAACTAATTCCTTTTTGGTACCTAAGGGACAAGAGCGATATTTAACACGTTCCCACAACCAATGCAATTGGTTTTTCGCATTTACTTGTTTATAATATTATGGATGGGTTATCTAACAATACATTCTAAGAGGTTTTGCTTAATTGTAAGAC
Organism: Phosphuga atrata; assembly: GCA_944588485.1. Lineage (NCBI taxonomy): Eukaryota > Metazoa > Arthropoda > Insecta > Coleoptera > Silphidae > Phosphuga > Phosphuga atrata. Next base: position 48,525,644 of record OX155900.1, on the reverse strand, counting down.
ATTGTAAAATTCTATTTTTGTCGCCGTAAATTCGTAATCCGTCCCAATGTGCGGCGGTCCCCTGGGCCGATACGTTTTTTTAAATTAAAACAGAAATCAATTGTTTTACCAAATTTCGTTGTTGATTAAAAGGAACAAGTATTCATTATTAAATTGAAAGTTTCTTAAGCAATTCCTAAAAATTAATTAATGGATGAAAATTCATTGACTCTCCAAATTCAATTAAAATTTATTCTTTTTTGTAGTGTCTGCCACAACAAACTTTAAAAAAGTAAAAGTAAAACTTTAAAGTTTTACTTAAAGGTTACAAAAATTCATTGTTTGGTATTAAATAAAACGTTTATCGAATTGAACACGAAGATCCATCCGGGATGGAAGTAATTGGCAAGTGAAAATATCATTGATTCTGGTATTTGTCAATGTTGTTGTAATCCAGTAGGAATAAACCAATACCAACCTTTCTATGTTGAAACTTCACCTGTATTGTCAATTTTGTTTGGAATTCTTTTTGTTTTACTTGGTTTTTGCTTTATTTAACTAAACAGTTTGTAGTACTTACCAGAGCATATGATGCCCAAATTATTTCACCAATAATTGTGTATGTGTCTCCAGAATAGTCCTTGTAGAGCAACATGTTGAATCCGTCCAAAACGTTCAAAACAATATAAAATATCAAGACGACATTGTGCCAAGCAAAAATGTGATTGACCAATTCAGTAGCATCACAAATTAACTCATGAATTCGCAAGGCTTTTTCCGCTTCGATTTCCGTCGCGCAGGTATCAACAATCCCGTTCAAAATTTTAAATCTTCCAGCCAGATCCATCAACAGCAAATATTGAAGTAACTGCACAATAAAAATGTAATAAGTCTCCAAACCATCAGTCAAGAAATAGACGATACTATTCGATTTCATCTTTTCTAATATAATGAAAACATCCCAAACGTTAAATGTAAACAAAAACGCGTTGATTAAGACGAATTTCGCAAGGAAATATTTAACTCCATGAACGCGACACGCGTGGATGAAGTTTATTTCTGCCATAATCTTGAATAGGTTGTCCAAGTTATTAGGATTCAGTCTAGTAAGTCCAGCAACAGTTAATATATTAAGTAAACCAATTGCTACGAATCCTGCTGTCATTAGGAATAAATCCTTAATAGAACGACTTTCAGGTGTCCAACGTCCAGAAATTGAAAACAAATTCAATAAGATCAATAATATCGCTGTTGTGGCTCGCTGCAAAATGTTGTATTGAAATTTTGATAAGTTTTGATTATATTTTGGCAATGTGCCGAAGAAACTGTTCCATTTCATCATTTTCTGAATATTTCCACGCAGCGACATACCGTTGAGTCTAAATTCTTAAACTAGAATGCTATATACAGGTATGTTAAAAGTAAAGGTTTCTATTTAATAATTGACTTATTGATCAAGATATTTCAATTAATCTAATTGATTAAAATTAACGAATAATTTGAAGCAACAAAATACAATGATGTGTGGAGTTTTTAAATTGATGAAATAATTGTAAAATGGTCTACAAACGGATATTAATATCACTGTAATTACTAATGTACTAATGTAGGTACTAATTAGTTCACTTAAAAAAAATGTAATAGGTCGAGTCGACATCATAGAGGAAACCGCGAATATAAGTCACCGTCGCAATCTCCAAACCCATAAGACTGTTTTCGACAAGCTCTTTCAAAATTTGGAGTCTCGGCTTAACATTAATCAAGATTAAATATTCGAAGACTAGGACGAAAAAATAGAGGAAACTATACACCCGTCGCTCAATTCGAAAGTAAAATGTTTGGTATAAACTTATTAAGGCCAAAATGTAGCCCGAATATATAAATATATTTAACCTGTTCGTAGCTCTATAATATTAAGTCTTTAAATAGATTAAGGCTGCAAATGGATGACTAAAGAAATCCTGGAAGGTCTAAAAGAGAGAAGAATCATCAAACTTCCCAAGAAGGGTGATCTAAGAATCTGTGATAACTGGACGGGCATAACAATATTAAAAGTGCTAAACAAAATACTAGCAGGCATTACTCAAACTAGAATGTCAAAAAAAATAGACCTAAGGCCCAACGAAGGATTTAGAAAAGTAAAGTCGTGCATTGACCTCATCACCACGATCAGAATTGTTGTGGAACAATCAAACGAATTTAACTCCACTTATAATTATCTTTGTCGAATTTGCTCGGGCTTCTGACAGTATATCGCATGATGCGTTATCGGGAGTCTAAGACACCAAAAACTTCCCCAAAATCTAATCACAATGACAAAGGCGCTGTATAACAAAGTAAACTGTTGTGTATCTCATGAAGGGAGCGACAGTGAAAGTTTCCTCATAAAAACTGCAGTAAGACAGGGATGCGTGCTATCGCCCATGCTTTCCAACATAGCTCTAGACCACGTCCTGGAGAAAATCAATAACTCTAAAGATATAACGCTGGAATTTAAAATTACAGTTGAGTGAGTTAGAATATGCGGGCGATATATGCCTGCTAGGTCATAACTACCAGGACGTCCAAGAAAACCTCTCGGTACTCTTAACGGAAGCAGAAAAGATTGGTTTGAAAATCAACATCACTAAAACCAAGCCCATGCAGATAAATACAAAGAAGAAGATGGTATTTACGATTAATGATTGCCCAGTTGAGAACGTGCAAACGTTTACCTATCTAGGGAGCTTGATATCTGAAGCCGGTGGTACAGAATGCGATATCCAGATGCGAATTAGGAAAGCCCAGCAAGCATTAAAAGACAGATTAAAACCGGTATGTGTCTACAGTCAGTACTCGAAAACTACTAAGATCCGCCGAGGAGGCGAAGTCTAGAAAATGTCCAAATATCTTGAAGACAAATTGCAGGTGGCAGTTAACAAATTCCTGCGCGGAATCATAGTTGTCTACTGGCCTGACAAGATGTCCAAACCAAGAACTTTTGCGAGTAACACATCAAAAGAAGATCGCCGTACACATCACTGCCAGAAAATGGGGGTGGATCCGGCATATAATACGCCAAGACCACCACAACATCGCCAAAATCGCTCTCGACTGGAACTTCCAAGGAAAGAGGAATAGAGGGATAGCAGTGCAAACATGGAAAAGAAAAGTTCTGGATGAAATTGCGACTCAGAAGAAAACCTGGCTGGAGGTAAATGCGAAGAACCGAATTCGATTTCAGATGTTTGTCGATGCACTATGCTCCTCCAAGAAGTAACAAGAAACATATATAAGACTACAAAACAAATACCATGTTGAAACAACTACTTCTCTGGCAAATACCACGCAAGATATTGGATCATACTACAGGTATTTGCATGTTATTACCAGCTCCCAGTACATTTTCATGTCACTAAACGAGTGCTAGATAAATAACATTATTTTAGGATCATTTCGCATTTAGCTTAAGTGAATATCCGTCTGGATACACGTTTCATTTAAGCTATTCACTTAACTTAAATAGAAAGAAATGATCTTAAAAACAAGGTCATTTATCTAATACTCGTTTAGTGACATGAAAATGTATTGAAAAAGACTGAAATAGATTATATAATGTATAACGGTGATAAAAGTGAGGACAAAGAATAAATTGCAAATAACTTTTAGCTAATTATTTTGGCAATATTGGAGTTGACTGCTTTAGACTGTGTCTAAAATAGACAAGAGTTTAATAAAAACACAGTTTTTAAAAGATTCCACATATTATCTCTCTAAATCCTACAAATAGATTGAAAATTGAGAAAACTATTCAGGAATTAAAAGATAGAGTGGGTGGTGTAGATGGAATTAATAGAAGGGTACTAAAATGTCTTGCCGATATAATTAGTAAGCCGCTTGAGCATATTATTAATATATGTATAAATCAGGGTATCTGGCCGAGTAACGTAAAGTCAGCTTACATTATTCCGCTACTGAAAGCAGGAGATAAACACTCTCCTACAAACTACAAACTTCCGCGTGTTGCCTTACATCTATATGCGTTGGAGAATTATCATTTATTAAATATTTGTTAATGTTTTGTTTATTGCTACTTAGCACATGTCATCAAACTTTTTGATATCGGTCCAGTTCCTGATGTACCTAAACCTTGATGAACCCAGATGTTTACGTCCGATGCCCCTTCTGCCTTCTATCATTCCTTCGAGTATGAGCTGGGGAATTCCATATCTTGGCCCCCTTAGTATGTGACACAGATACCCGATATTGCGCTGCTTTAAGGTATTGAATAGTAATCTGTCCACTCCTGCCCTTCTCAGCACCTTCTCTTTGCTAATGTGGTCCACCCATGGGATTCGGATCATTTTCCTGAGTGTACACATCTTGAACGCCTCGATCTTGTTAATGGATGCTACTTTTATCGTGCAGCTTTCTGCTCCATACAGTAGGACTGGCTAACCGTAGCATTTGACCATTCTGTGGCGGATTTCTAAATTTAGGTTTTTATCGCATAGCAAGGGACGTAGTTTGTTTAATGCCTGTCGGTCCTGTTCTACCCTACTATTGATCTCTTGTAGTGCGTCCCATCTATAGTTTACAAACGTCTTTCGGTATTTCCTGCTAGTAGTTCTTTCGATTGTTTCCCCTTCTACCGTAATGGACGCTCCAGGCTGATTATTACAACTTATGCATTTTGTTTTGGATCTGTTCACTCTTAGTCAGGCCTCCGACCGCTTTCTGTTTATGTTGTTCATTAGTAGCTGTCGGTCTACCTGGTTGCTTGCTATGATTACTGTGTCGTCTGCGTATCTTATATTGTTTATTGTGGTACCGTCCACTTTTAATCCGATTTGTAGCTTATAAAAGGCTTCTGAGGATATTTGTTCCACGTAGAGATTAAATAGCATTGGTGACATTATGCACCCTTGACGTACCCCTCTTTTTATCTCTATTTCTTCTACCTTTAATAGGTTGTTAATTCTGACGTTGGCCGACTGTTGCCAGTATAGGTTTTGGATTATTTTTTCGTCATTTTCATCTACGCCAGCTCCTTTTAGATATTTTATGAGACGTTCGTGGTTGATACTATCGAACGCCTTTGCATAGTCGATGAAGCACAGGAAGATGCCCTTTCTTTGGTCATAGCAATTAAAAAATAGCAATAGTCTTTTACCAATGTGTTTACGGAAAATGTTCCTTCTCGTGTACCAGTGCCGCTCTTAAACCTGATTTAAAACTGATTGTCTCCGATTAGCACTTCAAATTTATTAAATAGCCTGATGTGCATGATGCGTAGGAATATTTCTAATGCGGGATACATTAGCGAGATATGCCTGTGATCTCTGCATTTGGTTGCTGTTTGCCTTTTGGGAAGCAATATGAACGTGAACTTTAGTCATTCTTTTGGAAGTTGTCCAGTGTCATAGATCTTGATGTATAGTTTTAAAATTATGTTTAAGTTATCCTCCTGTATCTGCTTGAAATATTTTGCGTAGATATCGTCTGGACCTAGTGTTTTTTTGTTCTTTGGAACCTTAATGACGTATACTAATTCGGTGATTAGAATGCTTGTCCCTGTGAGGTCATGTTGCGTTGAGTTGGTAGTCATCATCGAAGATATTTTTGACGTATGCCCGCCATATATTGCATTTATCTATGTCAGTATCCATTGCATCATTTTGGTCATTTGTGTTGTGGTTCGGCTTTCCTCCTTTGCGTAGTCCTGTTATATCTTCGATTTTTCTGTGCAGGTTACTTCTTTACATCTTTGCTGCACCCAGGACTTATTGACGATTCTGATTGCTCTGCGTATTTTCATATGCATCACTTCATACTCGACGTGTTTTTGCTGAGTTTTTAGTCCTCTGCGTTGTTACATTAGCAGTAGTAGTTCTTGTGTCATCCAGTCCTGTTTATTGTTGCTCGAGGCATACCCAATGGTGTTGCGTGCTTCCGATGTTATCAATTCTTTGAGGTGTTGCCATATGTCTTCGACTGTATCCAGTTGTTGTCCCTCTTTTAGTTGTGTGTTCATGTGATTGGAATATGCTGTTATTACCATTTGTTCCTCTGTTAGTTTGCGAATGTCGGCTAGTTTTATACAGTTAGATGCTTAATATCTTTAATATCTGATATTTTTTAGCTTCAATATCTAATATTGCTAAATGAATGCAAAAAATTGTATATAACGGGATTATTTCTTTTTTCACAAAACATGATGTAATCTCCGAAAATCTGTACGGTTTTGTAAAAGGGAGAGGCACAGAAGAAGTTACAACTGTTGTTACAAATTTTATATACGATAATTTAGACAAAAATTATCCTACTATTATTGTATTCTTAGAGCTCGCTAAGGCGTTTGACATGGTAAATCATGTTAGTCTATTACAAAAACTTAAAGCATATGGAATAAGAGGTGTTGCATATGAATTAGTTAGGGATTATTAAGATGTAGGTATTAATGTGTTAAACTTAGAAAGAACATTAAAAGTGTCCACAAGAGCATAACTGTTGGTGTACCACAAGGTACAATTTTTGGTCCACTACTTTTTATTTTGTATATTAAACAGGCAGAAACACTTACCAGAATATATATTACCCAAATTATTTCACAAATAATTGAGAATGTGTCCCGAAGAGAGTCCTCGTAGAGTGACAAGCTGAATTCGCTCAAAACATTGATAAACATATGAAATATCATGGCGACATTGTTCCAAGCAAAAATGTGATTCACCAATTCGGCCGCGTCACAAATAAACTCGTGAATTCGTAGGGCCTTTTCCGCTTCGAATTCCGTCGCGCAAGTATCAACAATCCCGTTCAAAATTTTAAGTCTTCCAGCCAGATCCATCAACAGCAAATATTGAAATAATTGCACAATCAGTATGTAATAAATTTCGAAATTACCAGTCAAGATATAAAAGATACTCTTATATTCCTTCCTGTCTAACATGTTGAAAATATCCCAAGCATGAAATGCAAATAAAAACGCGCTGATAAAGACGAATTTTGCAACCAAATATTTCACTCCAACTATGTTACACATGTGGATGGAATTGATTTCTGCCAAGGTTTTAAATAGCTTATTTAAATTGTTGGGATTTAGCCTAGTCAGTCCAGCAGCAGTTAATATATTAACTAAACCAATTGCTAGAAATGCTGCGACGATTAGGAATAAATCTTTGATGGAAACAATTTCTGGCGTCCAATGTGCGGAAATTGAAAACAAATTCAACAAGATCAAGCATATCGTTGTTGCGGCCCGTTGCAAAATATTGTAGTGAAATGTATTAGATTCTTCATTATATCTAGGCAATATGCCAAAGAAACCGTTCCATTTTATCATTTTGTGAATATTGCCACGCAGCGGCATACCGTTAAGTCGAAATTATTTAACTTGAATGGAGTTTCTTCATATGTTAGAAGTGTTCCTACGTTTCTATTTAATAACTGAATTATTGATCAAGATATTTCAAAAAGTTCATTAGAACAATTGAAAATATCAAACAATTATGTTTGAGTAAATAATAAGTAATGAATAACATGAAACAACAATGGTTTAGTGAAGAGTGCAACCTTTAAATATTAGTGAAATAAATGTGAAAACGATTAAAAACTAAAATGATATTAAACTATCACTGTAAATATACTAATTAGTCAGCTTTAAACAATATTGTTTGCACATACGGAATTTTCAGTTTCCTTTGGTTTTATTTAGGTATTTCTCCATTTTTTAATCCAAATATAAACTAGATAGATTTTTCTAGACCCAAGTGTAGATTATATATGCAATTAATTCTTACCAATAAATATGTAGACCAGAACAGAATTAGAAATAGAAGTCCGCTATTAATTGTAAATTGATCGAAAAAAAGGTGTTGAATTATGACAAAAAGTTGAACACCATGTGCAAAACCAGAACCAAGTTGTGCCATCCAAAAATGTAATTGGTCAAGTCGACGACATCGCAGAGGAAACCGTGAATATGAGTCGCCTTCATAATCTCGAAATCCATCACACTACTTTCGACAAACTTGTTCAATAGTTTAAGTCTCGTCTTGACATTCATTAAGCTTAAATATTCGAAGACTAGGACGAGAAAAATGCAGTATACCATAAATCCGTCACTCACCAAGAAAATATTTTGTTGTCTTCTCTCCAAAAAATTGCCTTTCAAAATCGCAAAGAGAAATCAAAACCGAACAGTCTGAATGTTATTTGTTTCCTTCGATTTTAGCAGATGCAAGATCAGTCATTTTCGGATACTTTGTGTTCTTTTTGTATAAATTGTCTTGCGACCACAAAATCAGTTTCAATAGGGTCGACAGCTGTGACAATGTGCATTCTTGGAGTTCCATTTTTAAAATCGCCGCATTCACTTCACTCGCAATCTTTTGTCTGTGAGCTGGTTGTAATAAATCTACAAATGGACTAGTTAGAGGATCATCGAAGGCTAATAAGGCTACAGTACGTTCCAATTCAGACAATACTGTTGGCTTTTCTTCTCCCGCATAAGTGAGATTGTGGCTAAAACTTCCTCGACCCTGGTGTTACGTATCAATTCAATCAAATGTATTTGCTTTTAATGAAAATAAAGATATCTATCATTATCTAATAATTCTAGATGGAGTTGGTTGATGATTTTTGTTTTAGTGGGGGTCGTTTGGCTGCAAAGCCTTTCTGCACTACGACCAACTTGATCTATTGTGCTTGACCCTACTACAATTACTCTCTCAGGAACTTCGTGAACGAAGTCTAAGATATTCCTGAGGCCTGCTACTTAGCTCCAAGGTGGTCAACCATGCGACCCCGAAGTGGGCAAACCTTATGTGTGCTAGCGCTACACATATGCACATTATGTGTTATGTGCCTTCTTCGTCTGATTCACATAATCTACAGGCAACTTCCTCTGCTTTTTCCCATTTTGTGTAGGTGATATTTCACCGGACAATGTTCTGTGAGTATGCCTACCAAAGTTCTGATTTCTCTTCTAAAGAAGCTTTACATCTGCTGCTTTATTGCGGCAGAATAGTTTATGAACATTTTAGCTTGCCTCTGTCCTGGCGTGTTCTTCCAGTAGGTTTTCTTTTGCTCCTCTTCCCATTTCCTAGCCCCCTGCCTTAAGTGGACCTTTGTAAGCCCAGAAGTTGGCTCCGGGCCCAAAAGGGGAGCCTCGGCCCCGCTTTTGGCTAGTGCGTCGGCCATTTCATTCCCATATATACCCTGGTGACCCGGTTACCACATTAGCGTGAGTCTGTTTATACCTTTCGTCAGTTGCTTCAGGGATTGTTTACAGTTCCAGGTTAACTTGTAATTAAAGTTGTGGACTTTTAAATTCCTTAGAGCTACCTGGCTGTCCGTTAGGATGTAGATTTGCAAACATTTAAGACGTTTCTTTAGGCAGAATTTTGCGCATCTTTCAGTGGCAATAATTTCAGCCTGTAGTACCGTGGAAGCCTGGCCCAATGCTGCTGTGACTCCGGCTGTATTTGCCAATTCCTGTACCCTTAGCAGTTTTTGATGCGTCGGTGTACCACATGGACGCTTTGTCTTTCAGATAGTCGATTCTTTTAACACTGCTTTGGTCATTAATGATCACTTTAACGGCTGTGTCAAAGTCATATTCGGTAGACATTGTCTCCCAGGGATGCTTCAGAAATTCCTCTCCGATTTGTTCCCTTATTTTCATGTGTCTCTGAATAGGCGATATACACCTTAGTCTCAGAGCACTGAGAAGACCATCTTTTTCTACCTGTTTGTGCAGTGGGAGTAGATCCATCAAAACTTCCATTGTTATGGTTGGAGAAGATTGCATCGCTCCTGTTACCCAAGCACGTGAGCCGTTGAAGCTTTTGTAGCATGCTTTGTTTCTTTTTTTCCTTTGTTTTGTACCACCATACGAGTGAACCGTAGGTTATAATCGGTCTTTCCACTGCTGTGTAAGACCCTAGGACCATTTTTGGTTTTAGTCCCCATGTTTTCCCAAAAAGCTTACGGCAGATCCAAAAGGCCGCTGTGGCTTTCGAGAGCGTTTTATTCAAATGCGAGTTCTAAGTGACTTTCTTATCCAAGGTTACCCCGAGATATTTCACCTCCTCGGAGAACTCTAACGTCTGACCATCAACGCTCAGAGCTTTCGAGTTCAGCTTCCTCTTTCTGGTAAAGGGGACCATTACTATTTTGCTCGGGTTGAAACTAAGGCTATCTTTCTTGCTCCAACAGTTGATGGTGTTAAGTGCACTCTGTGCAAGGTTCATGATTGTACTACCAAACTTACCCCTTATTGTCATAGCAACATCGTCTGCATAACCAACCGCCTTATACCCGTTCTTTGTTAACACATCTAGGAGATCATCAACGGCCAGGCATCACAGCAGAGGTGATAACACCCCCACTGCGGCGGTAATTTTAGGATTGGTCAGCATGTCTTGAATCCACTCAATGATAGGGTCTTCAATCTCTTTGTTGGTGGCTGCATTCTTTATTGATAAACGCGTTGTATTGTCAAACGCTCCCTCTATATCTATAAAGATACCTACTGCAATTTGTTTGCAGTCCAGTGCTGCTTCCATTGTGGTCGTTATCTCGTGTCTCGTCCACTGTAGATTTTCCTGGCTGATAAGCATATTGGTGTTTATGGAGAAGACTTCTTTTGAGAGGTTCGCACCGTATGTGATTGTCCACATTTTTCCATTGTTTCAGGAAGAAGGAAATGAGGCTAATTGGTCGGTAGGACTTTGCCAGGTCTTGAGGCCTGCGCTCTGCCTTGGGGATGAATATCATATTGGCCTCTTTCCATTCCAGCGCTATGTACGCCAGTCGAAAGCTGGCCTTAAATATCTCAGAAATGCAGAGGGCTATGGTTTCAATCCTCTTCTGCAGTATAGTCGGGAAAATGCCATCGGGTCCGGCAGACTTAAATGGCTTAAAACTGTTCACAGCCCATGCGACTTTTTGAACAGTAAACATGGTTGTTGCCATGTTTTTGCAAATTTTGGTTGAGCGCTTCGTCCGCGTTATCCCTTCACCAGTTATAGTTGATTTAGAGCCGGGAAAGTGCGTCTGCAGTAAAACGCTTAGACTTTCCTCTAAATATTTGGTATACTTACCACTCGGTGTCTTAATAAGCCCGATTTCATTTGAGTGGTCCTTTGCCAAAACCTTTTGCAGCCTTGTCGTTGGGGCGGATTGATCAATGCCCTCACAGAAGTCACGCCCGGTTTTCCTTTTCCACCTTCTCAATTCTTTATTGTAATCAGTAAGTGCTACTCTGTAGGCTTCTCAGTTCCCTATTCTTTTCGCACCGTTGAAGGCTTTCCTTGCCGTATTTCTCAGACGTCCTAGCGCTTTGCTCCACCAAGGAACAGCCCTTGATTTCTGCATCTTTTTGAGAGAACTGCTAGTCTCATAGGCGTGTGCTAGAACGCATTTTAGATGAGACGATGCTGCTTCCAGATCGTCTGTTGTGTTTATTATGAGGCGGAGACCTACGGTTTCCTGTCTGACGATCACTTTGTAGAGTTCCCAATCAGTACAGCTAGGGGTCCTGCGCTCAATTACCACCATTGGTTGATGATGGCAGTGGCCTCTTGAACCCTACCCTTTGAGAAACCCTACCCTTTGAAACCCTACCATTGGTAAAAGCGTCCCGAATTTTAATTTTATCGTCCAAGGAGCTGAGTTCAACTGTGGAACCAACACCAGATTACTGCTGGAACTTCTCAGCGGCTTCCTTAAATCCCTCTGTGACCAAGTAGTTCATGATTAACTTGTTCATTCTCGCTCTGCCAATTTCCTTCGCTTCCAGCAATCTCACCCATTCCTCCTTCGTTGGTGTGTCATGTTTTCGGTAAAACATCTTCCCTTTTATCATTACCACCAGTTATAGCTGATGATATTCGACATCTGAAAATATATTGTTTGAATCCCATAAACACGTACCGAGACACAAAATCCATTACGGTAAAGACGAAAATTATAAAACTTAGTAATCCAAATTTTCTTGCAAAATTTCTAAAGCCTGGCAGTTTGTAAATTTGTAAATCGCGTCAATGGTATAAAATAAATTGAAAAATTTTGTTAAATGTGCTGCGTTCACTCTGGTTACTCCTGCTGTAGTTAGAAGATTTAGCAAAATCATGTTCTCCAGATGTCATTAATACCAAGTCCTTTGGAGTAAACCTCGATGTTAATAGCCTCCCTAGTAATGCAACGCTGCCCAAAATTGCAATGAAAATTGTACGCGAAATCCATCGTAGCATGTAATAAGCGAACTTTCCAGGCTTTTGGTTGTAAACCGGCAAAAGGCCAAGATAATTGCTTCATTTTATGATTAGTGCGATGTTTGACGAAAGCAACATGTTCACTGTATTAAACATAAAGATCCGTTTTTGACAGGAAAAGTAATTTCTAAATGGAAATTTTATTTACTCTGGATTGTGTCAATATTTCATTACATAATTCGTAAATAAAAATTCTAATTGTTTAGTCATTATGTCCTTGAAGGCATAATTGTTTTTATTTGGTAGCGTATTGTCTAAATAAACTGATAAGTTAACTTACCAAAATGTATATTCCCCAAATGATTACAGCAACCGCTGTGCGATAGTCTCCGATGAAATGGAGAAAGAGTAATCTGTTGGCACTGCCTAGGAAGTTGAAGACAATGTGCAAAATCACGACGAAATTATGCCAACTGAAAATATAATCGAGGAATTTAGCCGCGTCATAAATTAAATAGCGAATTCACAAAGCCGTTTCCACTTCTATTTCCAAAGTGCAAGTAGCAATAATCCTGTTCAAAGTTTAAAATCTCCCAACAAGATACATGAGCAGCAAATTTTGGAATGCCTACACAATCAATAGGCAATATACCATAAATCTGTCTAGCCTAATCTGCCTAATCTTATCTGTCTGGAAACCTGGTGCTAATTTTCTATTATCAAATTGCATTCACATCATGGGCGTAGCCAGGGGTGGGGTTTTGGGGGTTCAAAGCCCCCCTCGCCCCCTCCCCCGAAATATGCAAAATATATACATAAATGTTATATTGGAATAAAGAGACAAGTAGAGACGACTCTCTTCAAGAGAGCATGGTAGATGTAAGGTTTAGGAACCCTTGTGTGTCAGTTTAGAAAGTAAATTGGTGCATTTCTGTTACTGTATTTTCTTAAACAAATTAATTGAATTACAAAATTAATTGAAGAAATTGTGTGTTCTTCAATTAATATGCGATAATCCAAAACTAGCATCCGGTTCGCTGATAATCAAGAGGTTGGTTACAAACTTGTTCATATTATGTGTTGATGAACATGTTTATAACCAAGTTCTTGATCGCCGGCGCGAGTGGTGTAGAGGTGACGCTCGTGGCCTCATGTTAGAGTAGCGGTCGGGGAACCGGGGTAGATTACCCAAAATGGGGTAAAATGAAATTTTTAGGGGTAATAATAATAAGATTTTTTTTTATTTGCTATTTTATAAACGTGTAATTTAATGGGTTTTTCAATCACTGGTTCTATTACCCTTCAGATTCCGTAATTCGAATAACATTAGCCTAACACACTAAGAATTCCTTAATTATGGTTTTACACAATATAAGAAAAAGGTACAATGAATCCACAGTGTGTTGTATGTTTGAATGGACTTCAGAATCTTAAAAAAATGTCAATTGAAGAAACATTTGGTTTTTTATTCAGTTTTTTATTCAGTTTTATTCAGTTTGGAAAACAGATGTTTTCCAAACTGCGAGAGAATACTTTGTAAATTTAGAAATATGTGTTAACGTGTTAACCTCCAGGCATGACAGAGGCAATTCTTGAACTTCGATCAAACTGATTAGATACTGAAGCAGGTATTCAATTTATGAGCAAAGCAAATATGTCGTCTATTTGGATGTCAAAAGCTGCACAGACTTTCAAAATTGCACATGAGGAGGCGGTAAAAAAGTTGCTACCATTTGCAACAACCAACCTTTGAGAAAAAAGCTTTTCGACTCCAATGAACATAAAAAACGAGGAACAGAAATCGATTAAACACCGAAGACTGTATTCAAATTGCTCTTACATCGAAAAGCCCCAATTTTGAAGTTATTGTATCAAACATGAAGCAACATTTCTCCAAAACCTGAAGGGGGAAAGTTTTCAATTAATTTTTGTTTGTTCCAATATGAGAATTTTATTTTGCTTCTCTATAACATATTTACAATTTTCATGCAACTTTTTTTATTTTCCATGTAAATTAATTCAATAAATAACGTCTAATTTAAATTTACATTGATTGTCTCATTTTCAAAATGAGAGGGTAATATCGACTTACGCAAAAATATTTTGGAGTGATGGTTAAAAAAGTTACCCGACCGCTGTGTTAGAGCGCTAACTAACAAGTATAGAGGGACCGAGTTCTATCCCCAGCGCCGGCCGCATTTGTACCAAAAGACAATGTGAAAAATATTAATTAGCGCAAATTACAATAATAACTAGGTTTCCGGCCCTATAAGTGAATGTGAATGCAAAATACAATAGGCCACAAGTAGGCCACAGTGTTTGAACGGTCGGCAAAACCTGGCATCCACATCGGACCAAACTTAAAAAAAAAGTTCTTGATCACATGAAAATCTGGTGCTAATTTTAGAGTAGCATCTGCTATCACATAAAATTTGAAGAAAACAAGTTCTTGTTCATCTAGAAATCTGGTGCCAATTTTGGATAAGCAACTTGCAATCACATAGTATTTGGATTGAACTTTTTTCTGTCTCAAGCATCAAAAACACAAAATATGAATAAGTTTCTAAACAGGATCTAGATCATTTGGAAACTCAAGGTATAACCAAAATTATACCTCGCAATTAGAAGAATTCTTGAATAGGTCAAATTAGTAATGAGAACAATTCCTTGTCATTGATCTCAAGCATCTAAAAATAACCACGAAGCAACAAATTTATTTGAAAGAATTTGATCGCAATAGTTACAACGAGGTATTAGAAAATTGTATAATGACGATGACGTAGGTGGTGATGAGGTTGACGAAGGTGAAGAGCATGGAGAAGTCGACACTGAAGAAGCCGGCGGCGGTAAATTTGGGACACCTTGCCGTCGCCTGTTGCGCCAGAATGAAGAGTTTCTCCCGGAGGCACGCGACGTTCGAGTACCTGTTGAGGGTCTTGTAGGCTATCGTGATGGTTTTCTTGCCCTCGTTGCTCACCTGCTCACACATCGTCGCCACAAACACACCCTGAGCCTAAAACAGAAAAATTCATTTTAGACAAAAATTAAACAATTTTTATCTTCTCAGCACGTTTCTTGGATTTTTCCTTAGTTTTCTTCTACTCCCTCGATTCATTATCACACATTTTATAACTATATTATATATTGACTAACGTTAGTCTAATAAGTAGACATCGGATAATATGCATCTACATGTTTGCATATGCAAATGCATAAAACGCTATTTTTATAGCATTACTGCATATTTAATACTTTTTCATTTACAGTGCCTATTTTAGTAGTTAAATGTGTTTTGTATTACGAGGGAACGCTGGCGGGCCGCAGCCAGTGTCGTGCCACGCAGGCACCTCACACTCGGCAACCCGATCTACTGGCTTTTGCGGGATGTGGGAATTTTCGGATTGCTTGTCATTAAATCGCTCGCTGTGTTTATATACCTTCGAAAATCTTTTCTATACCTTTCTTGAAATAATGCCGCCAGTAAAAAAAATCCAGACTATAATAGAATCTTGGATTAAAAAGTACCCGGGCCAATTTACGACTGATGGCACTGTTATTTCTACAAGGTTTGTGACATGTTAATACCTTTATCAAAAAAATACTAGATCGATCAACATGTGGGTACTGCTTCCCATATATCTGCAAGACAGAAACCTGCAAAAGGTCGTCAACAACGTTTCCAATTTCGCCTTCTAATTCAACAAAAAATTAGTTGACTTTAGTTTTAATGTTGATTTTATATTGATAGTTGATTTTAAGTTTTAGTTGAGTTGTTTGTTGCGTGCAATATTCCTCTTCATCAATTGAATAACGATATATGCCAAAGATTCCTTAATAAGTATTGTACTAATCATATAATTCCTGTAGAATCCGTGATTCGAAAAAACTACCTGTCAACAATCTACGCTAATCTAGTGCTAAGTGAAATAGGCACTGATCTTTCGAAAACTTTAATATGGAGCTCAGCCGAAGAAACGACAGATTCATGTGGAATTTATATAGCGAATTTGATTGTTGGAAAATTATCCAAGGAGCCCTCACTCCCCATTTGGTTGCCTGCAAGGTACTGGAAAAAACAAATTATTCAACTATCGCCCGGTTCATAAATGATTCCATCAAATCACAATTTTTAGATTCTTCTGTGGACGACAGAATATGTGTTTTTATTTCTAATACACCTTCTGCACCTTATATGGAGAAAGCTGGTCAAGCTCTGAAAGTGTTTTACCCAAACTTGCTTCACATCACCTGTCTAGCCCACGGACTTCGGATTACACGGATTACATCGACATCGAAAGAAAGTGTTTTTAAAAGCACCATAGTGCGAACAAAAGATAAAAAGCGACTGCCAAACCTAGCAATACCTCAAGAACCAATTTTAACGCGGTGGGGCACATGGTTAAAAGCTGTATTGTTTTATGCTGAGAATTGAGACCATTAAAGAAGTAGTTGGTCAATTTGACAGTTCAGTGCAATTAATTCAGGCCAGCTGGCATTTGAGGATTCTTTAATAAAACAAAATTTTGCTCTAATTTTAACACATTACCGAATTACATTTCATCAATATTCTCGACGCCATTGGGAGACTAGATACTAAAAACCTTACTCTATGCAAGTCCTTGGAAATATTGGAAAAAATGATTGAACAGAGCAACGACGTTCCGAGTTCTTTATCGGAAACGTTCCGTGGCAAATTAAATGCTGTTCTATATAAAAACCCGGTTCTCGAAGGAATAAATAAAGTAAACGCAGTTACCAAAGGTGCCAGCCAAATTCTGCCTGAAGAAGTTTTTGCAGAAATTACGAAAAATTTCAAGTTCTGTCCAGTATCGTCAGTTGACGCAGAAAGGTCATTTTCGGCGACAAACGTCATAAGTTTGTTCTAGAAAATCTAGAATAATATTTAATTATATATTGTCACAAGAACTACAACTGTATATTGTAAAAAATAAGTAAATTTCAGGAATAAATTCCTGATTTTGCATATTTTGTGCATATTTCTCCTATTTTTTTGTGCATATTTCGCCTATTTTTGGTGCATATTTGCATGCATATTTTGGCATGTTGACAGTGCATACATATAATTCGATGTCTACTAATAAGTAAATTATGTTTGGAAGTTATTTAGTAGTCGTTAGCTTCGTTTTATCAGCATAATTTGTATAAGAGTCTTGTTTGTCTAGTCTTGTCTGTCTAGCTTTGTTTGTCTAGTCTTGTCGGTCTAGTCTTGTCTATATAGTTTTTTATGTCTAGTATTGTCTCTTTAGTCTTTTCTGTATAGTCTTGTCTGCCTAGTGTTGTATGTCTATTCTGGTCTGTTTAGTCTTGTCTGCCTAGTCTTGTCTGTCTAGTCTTGTCTGTCTAGTCTTGTCTGTCTAGTCTTGTCTGTCTAGTCTTGTCTGTCTAGTCTTGTCTGTCTAGTCTTGTCTGCCTAGTCTTGTCTGTCTAGTGTTGTATGTCTATTCTGGTCTGTCTAGTCTTTTCACTCTAGCCTTGTCCGCCTAGTCAACTTCAAAGTAAATTTATTTCTCTAATTAAGCTATAAAGAAATACATGCTAAAAGAAATATGTCAACAATATTTATAACACATTAAAATAACACTATATCAAATTGATTAACCTAGACTTTTGCCTTGCCCTATAGAATTTTTCAATGGTATAGGGCAGGGGTCGGCAACCTGAGGCTCGCGAGCCGCATGCGGCTCTTTCGATGTAAAATTTCGGCTCTCCAGTTTCATAAGCAAGAATTAATGATTTTATTATCGAAACCCTTAAAATCTCAATAGATCATATGAAATTAATTTCGTTTCTTGCACCTGTCACTTTTCTTCACATTGTCTGCTACAAATCATACTATATGAAATCACATTCGGATTACATTTCATTGCGCATCGTCTTTTGCAGAAAACAACCGAGAATTCAATCGGGATTGGACTGAGGCGTTTGTGTTCATATGTAATACAGATAGGCTTCCGATTTGTCTCATTTTCCACGAAAAATTCGCACACAATAAGAAGTCAAATTTCCAGAGACTTCACTACAAAACATACCCAGTTCGCTGGTATATATTCAGCCAGTGACACACGAAAACAATCTGGTAAAGAGCTTCAAAAACAGCAGTCGAGTTCTATGATAAGTAACTGGGCACAATTTTCAAAAAAATTAAATCTGGCAAGCTGTGCAGTATCATTAGAAATTGCAAAAAGGGAGAAATTATTCACAGATGACATAGTAGCTAGTAGCGTCAAAGATTGTTTCATACGTACATATAAAGAACTGTCTCGTGATTTCAAAAACAAAGCAGCAATTATAAAAAAATCAAAGATTTTTCATTATCGGCTAAAACAGATACAACAAGATACAACTGTTCAAATGTCCTCAAATGTTACTCATATGCAAATGGAAGATATTCAACTGGCTTATGCCTTATCAATTGCTATAGATGAGTCTTTTGGCATAAAAGACACGGTACAAGTTGCCCTTTTCGTCAGATATAAGTCGGCCCTAGGTCCAAAAGATGTACTGCTAAGAATGCTACCATATATAGCAAATGCTATGCAAAACTGCCTGGAAGGCAACGGAATCGATTTCTGGAAATAAAATTTCCATAGCAGCTCATGGAGTATAGCAGGAATAAATAGAGGAGTAATATCGATTCTTCAGGGAAAAAAAGCGTTTCACTGCATAATTCATAAAGAGGCGCTTTGTATTGGAGGTGCCAAAATATTTCCGGGCGAGGTCATGAACTTGGCAATTAAGATTATTAATTTAAAGAAAAGTGCGATGGATTTCCAGAGGTAACGTACTGAAACGTTTTGCTTTGTACTTGACCATCCCCATTTTGAAGAAGACAATTCGCAAAAATTCAACTTGTAGATACTACACTAGAAAAAACAAAGGAATGTACTGGTGCAGGAGTGTTTGGATCTCGTACCAAATATTTCGAATCCATGGGAACATTCCCGGTCATCTCAAAAGATGTGCACAATTTAACCTGGACAGGAATTATTGCAAGAAACGAATAGCTATCCTGTCAGACAGCAAGCAGCCGTAAAGGCCATTAGCTCATAGACCATCAGATCAAAACTGGTATGGGACTGTGTGGGAAAGCTAAACAAGATTGGCAAAGAAAATAAAGTAACGCTATACTGGGTACCAGGACACACTGGTATAGACGGAATCGAAGAAGCCGATCACCTAGCAAACAAGGGATCCAGTAATCTTTTTATAGGTCCGGAACGCTTTTGCGGTATGAGTGTGAACACCATCCACAAAAGTTTAGATGAAGAAATAAGAGAACAATGGATGAAAACCTGAAAACAACTTCCGGGGTTGAGATAATCCAAAGTAATGCTGGGATCTTTTAACCAGAAACATGAAACAGGAACAAGCTTAGAATTCTGACAGGAGTCCTGACGGGACACTGCAATCATAGAAAACACCTCAAAGCCCAGGGCCTAGAGGAAGATGACAGATGCAGATTATGTAGTTCAGCAAAGGAAACCCCCATACATCTGCTCAAAGACTGCGGAGCACTGCTCCGCAAGAGACAAATGTATCTTGGGGCCCACTGCTTGAAGGCAGAGGAGTCCATCGAATCGTCACCACCAAATCTACAGTCTACCACACTAAAGCTGATTGGGCTAAATCTAAAATGCAAGAAAAAGAAACCTTAGCCTATGCCTTGCTGCAAGAAGCGGTTTATATCGAAAAAAGTTCTTTCCTCATGTTGAAGACATTGAGAGCGGTAGTAGCGGTGTAGCAATATCGCCATGAAAGCAATGCAACTATGTACACGAGTTACTTCAGCGCAGCTATAAAAAAATGAAGGCTGGATTTGTTAAGAGATTCGAGCTCTTCAAAACAAACAAAAGTACGTGTGCGTTTATAATAAACCCTCTCAACACATATACAAATGAGATCAACATTGAATCATTTGGAATTGATGCTGGATCTCTAATGCAATTTCTGGCTCTGAAAAGCAAAGACTTGGATGAGTTGGAGGTCCAGAAATGCATGCACGTCGCGCAGTACAGGTCAACAGCTCAAAAGAGATGACGAGAGTTGAGGCACTCATATTCGGCACATGGAATAGTCTTCCAGAATGCTACAGTGAAGTGGAAAAGTTGACATTTCGAGTGCCAACGATGTTCGGGTCGACATATTCGTGCGAGTAATCGTTCCCTTGCATGATTACAATAAAAAGTAAGAAGTCAACTAACAAATAAAAAGCTGGGGTCGTGCCTGAAACTTAAAACAACAAGTTATGAGCCAGATTTAACCAATTTTTCAATATAGCATGCAAATCCAATGATCCCATTGCTTTAACGATTCAGTATAACTATTCATTAGTAAGCACTACTACAATGTTGAAAAAAAAACTGGGTGACTTAAAAAATGTATAAATTTTGCAAATTGTAACTTTTGGCCCTTCTATTCCAAAAGGTTGCCCTGGTATATGGTTCTATGTCGTTGATGTATTTATAGACTTCTTGTTTGAAATTTCTCATATTATTTGGTAAGCTATTATATAAAGTAATACAACTATAGTATGGTCCTTTTTCCACCATAGATAAATTATGTGCTGGTAGTATATAGGTTTTATTATTTCTTGTGTTTATGTGGTGAATGCTTTCATGATGTGTAAAATATTTTTAATGTTTAAATATGAGGATTAATGTTTCAAATATATACACACCTGCAACTGTAAGAATATTAGTTTTTTAGAGAGAAGAATATTAGTTTTAAAGGAACCTCTACAAGATTGCCTAAAATTTAGCTTGAGCATAATTCTTAGTGCTTGCTTTTGCACTCTAAATATTTCAATTGCGCTTTTCCCTCTTCCCGAAAAAACTATTCCAAAACAGAGATGTGAGTAAAAGTTGGCAAAATATACAACTTTTAGCATTTCTGTGCTTACACATCTTTGAAGAATGCGTAGGGCATACGTTGTTCTGTTAAACTTTATTGATAATTTTTTTACATGGGTTTCCCAGCTTAAATGTTGATCAATATATATCCCTAATAGTTTCACATCACTTTTTAATTCAAACGTATCTCTGTCAATTACTGTCTGTTTTTGATAGTTTTTGTTAGATTGGTATGTTCGGAAAATGAATAGGTTAGTCTTATCTTCATTTATAGTTAATTTATTCATTTGGAACCATATTTTTGCCTGATTTATTACCGAATTAGACTTAGAAATAATTTCCTCTATGGCTTTACCAGCTACTAATAATGTTGTCTCATCTGCATAATTTATTATTGTAGATTGATTTAGATCTAGCGGCAGATCGTTCAAGTAAATGGTGAAAAGCAGTAGCCCCAAAATACTACTCACTTACTCAGGTAGGATCGGTATAAATTTAGTGCGTTGCCTCTAATACCATACTTTTCCAGTTTATATATAAAAAAAAAGTGGTTTACCGTATCATAGGCTTTTGATAAATCTATAAATATGCCACAAGGGATATCTTGATTATCCAAATGCTTTAATACATTGTCTAAGAAATAGAAACACTCGGTTTCTATACTTTTTCCGTTAACATATCCGTGCTGAGTATCATTTAGAAGATGGTATTTTTTAAAAAAGGATATTGTCCTATCAGTTATCACTCTTTCAAAAAATTTTGAGAAAGATGATAATATGCTAATAGGCCTGTAGTTTTCTAAGACATTCTTGTCCCCTTTTTTATTAACAGGTGTAATAACCGAATGCTTAAGTTGGTCAGGATATATTCCAAATTCAATTGATTTGTTGATAATATCTGTTAATGGATCAATAATTTATAGTATAACATTTTGTATTAGGGCTAGGGAAATTTCATCGTTATCTTACTGTTTTTATTTTTAAAGCTCATTAAGTAGGTGAAAATTTCTTCATTACTCACTGGTTCAACGCAGATATAATGAGTATTCATTAGAATGTTGTCTGCATAATTCAGTTTTGGAATTTTACTACACAGTCTAATTGGATTAGTAACATAAAAATCATTCAACTCATTCGCTAATGTGTTAATATCTTTCTTATCTGTTGGATACGCTGTGTCGTGTTGTTCTTTTTTTAAATTAACCATTTGTTTCACCACATTCCAGGTGGCTTTCATTTTGTTATGGGAAAATTTTATTTGGTTTTCCAAACTTATTCTTTTTGCCTTTCTAAGTTGACTGTTATAATTTCTACGTACACTGTTATAATGTCTTCGGCAGTTTCTATTATAATGGGCTAATATATGTAGTAAATCCATGTCTTTTTTTATTCTAATTATACCAGCATCTCTGTAAGTAATTCTCTTTTTACAAATTATTCGAGGATAGCAGGTATTAAATAACGATAAGAATGAACCATTAAATAACACTCCATTTCTTTTTTATATCGTTTTCATGCGTTGTATAAACCGCTGACCAAGATTCGTTTATCAGTATTTCTTTGAATTGTATCGTATTTTCATTAGTGATTTTTCTGATTACTCTAAACTCTTTATTTATGTATTTTAGTAGGGAAAGATAGTATGTTCTAAAACCTCCTCCTCCTCAAACCTCATCTGACCTTGACCCCGAACCTAACCTTGACCCCTGACCTTGACCTTGGAACTTCCGGTTTCGACTTCCGGTTTCGACTTCCGGTTTCCGGTTTTGACTTCCGGTTTCGACTCCCTGTTTCCGTTTTCAACTTCCGGTTTCCGGTTTCGATTTCCGGTCGCCATTTTCGGAACTTCCAGATGCGCGGGAAAATTCAAAAATTAGACGCGAGGCGGGAAAATTCAAAATTAGATGCTGGCGGAGGCAAATGAGATGTGTAGTTGGTTGCAAATATCAATGAGACTAAATACATGAAACTAGATAGACGGGCTAGATACACGAGACTAGCCAGACGAAGCTAAATACATGAAACTAGATAGATGGGGCTAGATACATGGGACTAGATAGACGAGACTAAATACATGAAACTAAATAGACGGGACTAAATACATGAGACTAGATACATGGAGCTAGATACATGAGACTAGACAGACGGGGCTAGATACATGAGACTAGATAGACGGGGCTAGATACATGAGGCTAGACTAGACGGACTAGACTAAACCATTTTAAACCATTTGATGAGAAAAATGAAATCTGGTGTCAGAACGGCTCTAGCATGTGCCTTAAGCGAGATACCGCCCGACCGCCTACCCCACAGTTGATGACGTCATCCGCCGCGGCAGATATTGCTAAACTAATTACCTCGATGCTGATTGGCTGATTAACGAATAAATAATTATAGTTGACCTTTTCCCTCAATTTATATGTAATGGACAAGACTGGACAGACAAGACTAGACAGACAAGACTAGACGAGACTAGTTAGATGAAGCTAGACAGATGGGGGCTAAATACATGAGATTAGACAGACCAAGCTAAATACATGAAACTAGATTAGACTGAACTAAAATATATAAGGGATTGTTTCATTTAAATAAAATATATTTTCGATTGTTTTTCTTATAATTGTTAATAATGTTTATATTATTACTTTCATTTTGTTATCTACGTTTTATTTTGATTTACGGCTTGTTGATTAGACGCAACCGGATGTTTGTCAGTCATAACACCAGGCAAGAATAGAGGGACTAGACTAGACAGACTAGATTAGACAGACAGACAAGCGGAGAAAATTCAAAATTAGTTGCGGATGGGTAGCGGACAATCCTGTATGCATGCATAATTGATTGCAAACAAATTACGGATTGATGCAAATGAGATTATTGGTTTTAGGCCGGACAAGATCGGACAATACCGAACAAGGTCGAACAAGAACGGACAAGACTATACAGACCTTATATTTATCCGAATAATTTCCTATGAGTAAGCGAAATTTCTTATACTTGTCTGTGAACCAGATCGTATTAATGTTTTTCATTTATATAAATACCAAAGAGTTCAATTCTGGCATCCACTTTTCATCTACTTGCATCCACTTTTCATTTACTTGCATCCAATTTTCATCTACTTGCATCCACTTTTCATCACGCCAAACAGGGTGTGAGGTCTATGTGACCCCACGCCAAACAGGGTGTGAGGTCTATGTGACCCCACGCCAAACAGGGTGTGAGGTCTATGTGACTGACAAACATCCGGTTGCGTCTAATCAACAAGCCGTAAATCAAAATAAAACGTAGATAACAAAATGAAAGTAATAATATAAACATTATTAACAATTATAAGAAAAACAATCGAAAATATATTTTATTTAAATGAAACAATCCTTTATATATTTTAGTTCAGTCTAATCTAGTTTCATGTATTTAGCTTGGTCTGTCTAATCTCATGTATTTAGCCCCCATCTGTCTAGCTTCATCTAACTAGTCTCGTCTAGTCTTGTCTGTCTAGTCTTGTCTGTCCAGTCTTGTCCATTACATATAAATTGAGGGAAAAGGTCAACTGTAATTATTTATTCGTTAATCAGCCAATCAGCATCGAGGTAATTAGTTTAGCAATATCTGCCGCGGCGGATGACGTCATCAACTGTGGGGTAGGCGGTCGGGCGGTATCTCGCTTAAGGCACATGCTAGAGCCGTTCTGACACCAGATTTCATTTTTCTCATCAAATGGTTTAAAATGGTTTAGTCTAGTCCGTCTAGTCTAGCCTCATGTATCTAGCCCCGTCTATCTAGTCTCATGTATCTAGCCCCGTCTGTCTAGTCTCATGTATCTAGCTCCATGTATCTAGTCTCATGTATTTAGTCCCGTCTATTTAGTCTCATGTATTTAGTCTCGTCTATCTAGTCCCATGTATCTAGCCCCATCTATCTAGTTTCATGTATTTAGCTTCGTCTGGCTAGTCTCATGTATCTAGCCCGTCTATCTAGTTTCATGTATTTAGTCTCATTGATATATGCAACCAACTACACATCTCATTTGCCTCCGCCAGCATCTAATTTTAAATTTTCCCGCCTCGCGTCTAATTTTTGAATTTTCCCGCGCATCTGGAAGTTCCGAAAATGGCGACCGGAAGTCGAAACCGGAAACCGGAGGTTGAAACCGGAAACAGGGAGTCGAAACCGGAAGTCAAAACCGGAAACCGGAAGTCGAAACCGGAAGTCGAAACCGGAAGTTCCAAGGTCAAGGTCAGGGGTCAAAGTCAAGGTTAGGTTAGGGGTCATGGTCAGAGGAGGTTTGAGGAGGAGGAGGTTTTAGAACATACTATCTTTCCCTACTTATTTTGTATCAACGAAGGTTATAAGCTGTGCGGTGTGATCAGATATATAAAATTCTAGAGTTTCTGTACCCAGTACCTAGTGTTCGTTTTGATGATTATATTGTCTATGCATGATGTCATGTGACTTGGCTCTTTCATTGTTAATACTGAATTATATGACTCCAGTAAGGATTTTAATAGGCGGCTTTTTTTATTGGTTTGTAAAATGTCAATGTTAAGATTTCCTGCAATAATATATTGACTGTTATTATTTACATTTAATTTAATCAGAACTTGGTGCAGTTTGTCTATAAAATGTTCAAAATTAGCAAGGTGAGGTCCGTAAATGGCAATGATAATTATTAACTAATTGTTCATAGTAGTTTGTGTAGCTGTTACTTAAAATAAAAATTGTTCTGCCATCGCATTGATATCTAATCTTGGTGTCCACGTTACATTATTTTCGCAAAATCAATATAATCAAGATGAGTATACTACTTAGTAGATCAGTATACTAGTTAGTAGTAGTACTTCGTTTAAACTATTGTTTTAACTAGTGCAGTAGGCATTTTGAGAAAATGATACCAAGTCGGCCAACTATAAGCCAATTAAGGTAGGCACTAACACGCTTTCCTGAGGAACCCCTGTATTGGATATTATTAAGACTCGGTTTGGGTAGTGTAAGAGCGAATTTGTACATATTGTGAACGATTTTTTAGGAGCGATTGCAACCACATAGCCGCTTTCCCTCTAATTCCGTATTTATATAATTGATTGATTAGCTGTATGTGATCAACGCAGTCAAGTGCTTTACTTAAGCGGCAGAAAATGTCAATAGGAAATTTTCCAGAATCGACTTCTGCGCGCATTTTGTTATGTAATTCCAGCATAGCTATGATGGTTGACTTGCCGCTCTGGAAACCATGTTGTTCCTTAGGTAACGTGAGTCCCAAAAGTCTTGGAATCCACTCTTGTCATGAATTTGAAGAAGTAGGTCATTTCTTTCCACACATAAAATTAAATAAACTATAAAATCTCATTTTTAAATAGCTGTCAGTGGTCTTGAGGTTATGTCGCATTGCTTTTAGTGTTAGGTTCAACAATTTCATTAGTTATAAATAAAACGCTTTCTCATAAATTTAACACTGATTTATTTTATAGTGTTGTAAATTATAAAATTAACAAAGAAGAACAAACATTAAAACAGATGTTGAATGTGTTGTCCATTTTAACGAATACACAAATTAATTCGCCGTTTTTTGTTATCGAACACATTTTGTAATACTGTGTTGTCTATGTCTTCACATTTTCTTATTACATTGTTTCGCAGATCTTCTACTGTATGCATTGGAGTGCTGAATACTGAATTTTTAAAATATGGAAAAACAATAAAGTCCAGAGGAGTTGGATCACAAGAACGTGGTGGAAATCGGTTTTTGCTTATTAGCCTGTTATCGAAGAATTCATGAAGATAATTTAATGTTTCTCGGGTAATGTGCGATCTGGCAGAATCTTGTTGGAACAAGCCACTTTGGAGTTCCTCATCATGAAGTTCGTTAATAAATTGTTGGAAATTAGTGGCTCTATAAGTAGCAGCGTTTAAAGTACCGTCGAAAAATATTAGACCGATAATTCTGCGTCTTGACATTGCTATCCACGCACCAACTTTGATTGGATGCAGTGGGGACTCTCTAAAAAATATGTGTTATCAACACGCATTATATTATTACTTCTTCTTCTTCTTCTTTCGAATAGGCCTACTTTGGACCACGCTTGTTCAACTGTTGGGCATTGACCTTTGCCCAGTATTGTCGCATCTTCTGCCGGTGTAACTCCTTTCTCTCTTCTGTCTAGGGGGTACCTTTCCATCGATGTTTTTCCTGAAATCCACGGACTTCCTTCAGGGTGCGTCTCACAGACTGTCTGTTTTTGATATCTGTTATTCCCAGTTCTTTAATATCCTTCTCGGTCTCTGTCAACCAAGTGGTACGAAGCGTCTTGTTTTGCCAGAAGGTGAACAGACGGTTGGTAAGTCGGCTTGGAGGCAATTTTGCAACGTGGCCATAGAAAGCTATCCTTCTTTTCCTTGCACAGTCAGAGAGCATCTCAATATATACGTATAGCTCAGAGTTATGCCGTCTTCGGAATTCCCAATCTTCCTTTACCGGGCCTAGGATCTTCCTGAAGATTCTCCTCTCTCTGATTTCCAATTTCTCTATTAGACCCCTTCGGTTCAAGGAAAGAAACTCCATGGCATACAGGGCTTCTGGTCGTAAGACTGATGTGTAGTGCTTAAGTTTCAGGTTGCGTGACAGGCATTTCTTATTGTAAGTGTTCTTAGTCAACCGATAGGCTTGTTCTAACTTGCTTACTCTCTTGGATAATGATGCGATTTCTGATAAGTTGGGTTCAATCCATTCGCCGAGATACTTAAATTTCTCAGTCCTCTTGATGTTTCCCTGTTCTAGTAACATCTCTCTGTTTGCTTCTCCGATGTTGGTGAAGAATTTGGCTGTTTTCTCCAGCGACACTTGAAGACCCACTTTGGCAGCCTGATTTCTGAGGCAGTTTACCTGCATTGTTGCCATCTTAAGAGAATCAGCAAACAGTGCCATGTCATCTGCAAAGGCCAGACAATCTACAACCAGTCCATCGTTCTTACGTCCCATGTAGATACCACTCTGAGCACCCAAATTGTTCAGTTCCTTGCGCCATTCTCTCATAACCTTTTCCAGGACACAGAGGAAGAGAAGTGGGGAAAGTCCATTTCCTTGTCTCACTCCAGTTTTCATTCCGAAGCTTTCTGAAAGCTCGACTCTAAATTTAACCTTGGAATGGGTGTTGGTCAAAGTTTCTAGGATTAGTCTGCGGGTTTTGTTGTCTAGTGCTAGTTCCTGGAGTACTTTGTTAAGCGTTTCTCTATCAATGGAATCGTTGGCCTTCCTAAAATCAACAAAGGTGACGACCACCTTGCGGTTTCTCATCTTGGAGTATGCAAGTATAGTTTTAAGATTGAGGATCTGTTCAACACAGGATCGGGTCTTCCTGAAGCCCCCTGGTATTCTCCCAGTTGACTATCTAATTGATTTTCTGCCCTTGTTTGTAACGCCTTTGAGAGAATCTTGTATGTTACCGGGACGAGAGAAATTCCACGGTAGTTGTTTAGATCCGTAAAATCTCCCTTTTTGTGAAGCGGATGGATCAGAGCAGATTTCTAATCGGGTGGTAATTTCTCTGTTTCCCAGATGTCCTGAATGATCTCGGTTAGCTTGGGCACGGCATTGTTTCCAGCACCTTTCCACAGTTCAGCAACGATAGAGTCCTCTCCAGCTGCCTTATTATTCTTAAGAATTTGTATTATTTGGCCAACTTCTTCCAATGAAGGGGGAAGCGAGTCCGGGTTTGGTGTGGTTTGTTTATAGTCGAAGTCTTCGCTGGGTGGGTGACAGTTGAGTAGATTTTTAAAGTACTGAGCCAAAAGGTAGCAGTTGTCCTTGTCGTTATAAGCCAGTTTGCCTTGTGAGTCTCTCAAGTGGAGGCTTGGCGGAGGTTCAAATGATCAACCCAAAAGTCCTACACAGATCCACCAATCGTTCTCCGTTGCGGTTGGTTCGCTTATGCGCCGGATAATTGCCCACAATGTTTCGGTATTTTTTCTCTCTTCCCAATTAAGCATTGAAGTTACCAAGCAGCATAACGGTGTGCCTCTCTGGAAGTTTAGAGATAATATCTTCTAAGTCTTCCTAGAATTTATCAGTTCTGCCTGGATTGCGTCTATTGTCCTGGTAGATTGGGGCATGTACATATGTTTTTTGGGGTTTATAGGAGAAGGTTATAGTAGATCCAATTATTATAGCGGAAGTATGGAGACAACACTGCAAAGATTTATATAAGTCAGTTAGCTCGACAACATCCGAAGAACAAGCAACACCACAAGAAAGGGAACCTGGGATCTTAAAATCAGAAGTAGAAAAAGCTATAAAAACACACTAAAATAGGAAGGCAACTGGGGCAGACGGCATCACAGCTGAAATACTTAAAGCCATGGGACACTACGGAACAGATGTAATGCACGCGTTATGCTCTAAAATATGGGAAACGGGCAAATGGCCAATGGAATGGTGCGAATCTATATTCATCCCCATCCATAAAAAAGGATCACCGACGGAATGTAATAACTACAGAACAGTAACTCTCATTTTACACGCAAGCAACGTATTACTCCACATCATTAATGAACGCTTGAAAACATTTCTACTCCCACAAATATCGGACGAGCAGAGAGGGTTCATGCCAGGTAAAAGTACACGAGAGCAGCTACTCAATGCCCGACAGATCATTGCAAAAGCGAGGGAACACAACTTAAAATTATATTTGTGTTTTGTGGACTATAGGAAAGCGTTCGACTCAGTGAACTGGTCACTTCTGTGGAAAGTGATGGGTGAAATGGGTGTTCCAACGCATCTGATATTTTTAATTAAGAGACTCTACCAA
Organism: Phosphuga atrata; assembly: GCA_944588485.1. Classification (NCBI taxonomy): domain Eukaryota; kingdom Metazoa; phylum Arthropoda; class Insecta; order Coleoptera; family Silphidae; genus Phosphuga; species Phosphuga atrata. Next base: position 48,495,792 of record OX155900.1, on the reverse strand, counting down.
CACAATAACGCCAAGGTCATAACAGGACAAACAGTGTCTCGAGCTTTTAAGATAGGGGCCGGTGTCAGACAGGGATGCATACTCTCGCCCCTCCTTTACAACATATATAGCGAATACATCATGAGAAAAATCCTTAACGATTAGGAAGGTAGAATATCAATCGGAGGAAGAAAAATAAGTAACCTGAGGTATGCGGACGACACCTTGATTATTGCAGCAGACGAGGAACAACTGATAAACATAATGAACAAATTAGAGATTAGAGAACTATAGTAGAGAATATGGTTTAAAAATCAACAAAACAAAATCCAAAGTAATGATCATCGATCGATCCAATGACACATCCATTATCAAAATCGTAGCGAGATATGATGTGGTGGACAAGTTTGTATACCTGGGATCGTTGTTAACCAAAGATGGAGGCTGCTCAGAGGAAATACAGAGAAGATTGGCAATGGCCAGATCAGCAACAACTAAACTCATAAAAGTATGGAGAGATCAAACCATTACAAAAACAGTGAAAGTAATGCTGGCCAATTCCTTGAACTTCCCAATTGCTGTTTACTCCGCTGAAACATGGATACTAAAGAAAACAGATCGAAAAAGAATTGAAGCCTTCGAATTATGGGTGTATAGACGAATCCTAAGAGTGTCATGGGTGGAACACAGAACAAACGCCTCTGTTCTAGAAGAACTAAAAATCAAAAAGCGTCTACTAAACCAAATCAATAGAGCATATCTCAGTTACTTTGGCCACATAGCTAGAAGAACAGGTGAGATGGAAAACCTCGTTATGGAGAGAAAAGTTGAGGGAAAAAGACCTAGAGGACGGTTTCCAATGAGATGGACCGACAGATTAAAAGAAATGACGGGACACTCAATGCACGAAGCAATACATGGAGTACAAGATAGAAACGCATGGAAACAAAAAATTCAAACACTTACCGAAAATAGTATCACTACACCCTTCAGAGGGTAGAAGGACTAAGAAGAAATGTATCCGTTTAGATGAAACCAGGCTTCTTCAGTCAATTATCACTTCGTCTTTCATATTTTCATTGAACCACTGACAGTACCACGACCAGTCTTTTATTATAATCGAGTGGTAAAAGTTCTTGGTATATTTGCAGCTGATATGGTTTCATGTGAAGATCTTGACGAATAATCCTGTGAGTGGTAGTACGACTTAAATTCAACTGTTGAGCTAGTCTCCTAATTGAAGTGGTAGGTTCGTCTTGGACTGCATTTCTGATCTTGTTTATAATATTCTTATTATTAATACGAGGTCCTCCACTTCTTGATTTGTTATTAATGTTACCAGTACGTCGAAAGCTATCAACTGATCGTAAAACTGTAAAACTTCAAAACTGATTCCTATTAAATACGGCCATAGCAAAACGTTGCCTAAATTCTTTAATGCACGGGTCGATACTGTATTCTCATTCACCATTTTTCAGGCGTCTACCATTACGAAAATACCTTTCGACAATAAAAGTTTTCTGTTCTTTTGTAATCATTTTTAAATTAAGTAAGACCTGCAGAAATAACATAAAACAACGAATTAATTTGTGTATTCGTGAAAATGGACAACACATTCAGCATCTGTTGTAATGTTAGTTCTTCTTTGTTAATTTTATAATTCACAACAGTATAATATAAATCAGTGTTAAATTTATGAGAAGGAGTTTTATTTATAACTAATGAAATTGTTGAACTTAACACTTAAGACAATGCGACATAACCTCAAGACCACTGACAGCTACTTAAAAATGACATTTGATAATTTGTTAAATTTTATGTGTCTGAATCAAGAAATGAACTTCTTTAAATTCATGGCAAGAGTGGTTTCCAAGACTTTTGGGACTCACCTTATAATTTTGTTAATAAATGGTATTAAGCGAGATTAAGAAAAACGATTAAAGAATTTTAGAGAACACTGAAATTAGGCATTGGGCCTGTAGCTTTGCGAAAACAGTTTTAATTACTTACTGGTTTTAATGAAATAATTTAGTGTAATTTCAAAATTTAGTGATATCCACAAGAAATTATATATACAGTCAATAATTGTATGGTTCTCGTCCGGTCTTGTATGGTCTTTGCAAGTTTGGCTGGTCCTGTCTGGTCTTTGCTGATCTTGTCTGGTCTTGTCTTGTGGTTTCTGGTCTTGTCTGGTGTTGTATCTAGGGTATCTAAACTTACAAAAAAAACTTACCCAGAGACACAACGTCCAAGCTGTCATTGATCCAATAATTTTTAATGTCAATTTTTCTATATGTACTGCAGTGTTTACTGTAATCAAAGTATTCAAAATTATGTGTGTGAAGAAGCTCAACATTTCCCACTGGAAAATCCTATTAAAACAGTCGACCAAATTGCATATTGCGTGGTGTAATTTGCAAATGTCCAAAATTTCTGCACCAATCTCCAGTTCGGATAACGTCAAGCTTTTTGGAGATTCCAAATCTTCAAACACACTGTTAACTAAAACGTATCGCGAATTGATGGAGTGTACAATAAAATACTTAAAAATGCTAATTAGTAGGAGGAAATACAATTGCAAATATCCATCGAAGTTATAAACGTATAAACTTAGATTCAGTTCGTTCCACGCGTACGAATCCAAAAGATAAAATGATAAGTACAACAAATTTACAAACACAAATTTAACTGTTATGTGCCTCAAAACAGGAACCTTCATTCTGTTCCTAAACAAACAGTTATCAATTGCCCTAAAATTGTCGAACAGCTGCTTAAATTCTTGCACATTTCCGCCGAAAGATTTCAAAACCAGACGCAAAGTTGAAGTTGTACCGAGAGCGGAAGCAATCATCAGTAGATATTTTGTAGCCGAATCCTTTCTCGCGGTAATACATTTTTTGTAAATCGACACGGATAAAGAGCACAGATTAATCAAAATTACAATGGAAATTTTAATTTTTCTCGCTTTAATTACATTGAGTTTTTCGTCAAACCTCGGAAATAAATCAAATAAACCGCACCAATTCAGGAGAGGAGACAGTACTTCCCTCAAAGACATTTTAGAAACTAACAATATAGTTACTTAACAATTGAACATTTAGACCAATTACTTATTGCTTTTAGTAGAATTAGTTTAAATTATTTGTGTGTCAATAAGAAATGACTATCTACATAATTATCTAAAAGTAATTTGAATATCATTTTTTTTCCATTGATATTCTCTTGTCATATCTGGTCTTGTTTAGTCCTGTTTGGTCTTGCCTCGTATTCTCTGGTCTTCTATGGTCTTCTCTTGTCTGGTCCGTTCTGGTCTTTCTTGTCTGGTTTTCTTTTGTCTGGTCTTGTTTGGTCATCTCTGGTCTTGTCTGGTCTTCTCTAAAAAAATACATCGTCTGATGTAATTTTTCACCCTTTCTTGAAAAAAGCATCCGATTACATTTGCTTTGATTATTGTTTCCTTGCGTGCAGAATCATAAGGTGACGCTTCATATAACAATTCGATGCGTATGCGTTTCGATGGAAAGCGCTTCGATGGAAATCTCCGTCTATTTCACAGTATTCAAATTTCACTCATCTTTTAACCTTTATATGGAAGAAGGATACGAATCAGATCGGTTTTCCTATGATTTTCTTTCTCATTCTCCTCTTGTTCTTCGTGATTTTCTGTTTGATGGCGATCTAATTCCTCCAGCAAGTCTTCTAAATCTTGTTTCTAACAGTTAGGTCACATCTTCGGTTGTTACGTCTCCGAATTCGCATTCACGTATAATAGGGTGACGAAACGTCCCGTAAAAACGGCATTTAACGATCGTACACGGGCTCCCGAAAAAGTCTCCCGAGACGCCTAAATGTCCCGTATTTACGTTGGGTTAATGATACACTTTTGTCGCGCCTCTCCTCGCGCCTCTCCTCAGGCCGTCTACCCCTCTCCTCGACAGTTGAACTCGCCCATTACCGTCTTCCCCTTTCCTCGACAGTTCAACTCGCCGATTGCCGTCTTCCCCTCTCCTCGATAGTTGAACTCGCCCATTCTGCAGGCGGCTCTCCAACCGGAGTCAGACAAGTCAGTGTGGCTGAGGGTGTTTGTCTTGTTACAAGTGTTTGTTTGGTGCATCTCATATTGTTATTAATTACTAATTATGCCCAAGCGTCAGTGCAAGTTTAAGGAGGAGTACTCTAAAGAATGGAAGTACATTAAAAAGGGACACTGTGACAATGAAGCAGAGTGCACAGTTTGCAATACTGTTTTTAGTATTGCTCATGGTGGACGTTCAGATGTAAAACAACACATCGCATTAGTGAAACATACGAGCAGACTGAGTGCCTCAAGTAGCAGTAAGTCTCCTGAAAGTTATTCTATAGAACAGGATTCAAATGAAGAAACGAAAGTAAGAGCTGCTGAGTTAAGTCAGGCCTTTCATACGATCAAGCACCACCACAGCTTCAGGTCAAATGACTGTATCTGTTAAACAGCGTTATGTTTGGTGACTCTGCAATTGCATCTAAGTTTAGCTCTCCCAGAAAAAAGCAGTCAGCTCTGATAACTGGTGTTTTAGCTCCATTCAGCTTTAAAACTGGTATTGAAGAGATGAATAAATCCCCTTTTTAAAGCATTTCAACTGATGCAAGTAATAACAAGGCTGTAAAACCTTTCCTTTTGTGGTTCAGTTTGTTGACATAAATGAAGGTATCAAAGGATCATGAAGGGTCAAAGTTATTGAAAGTTCCTTCTTTGCCAGTTCAAGTTAAATAAAAACAGTTTCATTGCATTTTGTGGTGATAATACAAATAAAAATTTTGGTGGTTTGAACAGAGCAGCACAAAACAACGTATTTAAAAAATTAAAAACTACTTTACATGGTGGTATTGAAGGTGGGGGTCGCCCTGCACATATTACATAACTCCATTTGTACAGCAGCAGGTAGATTAAGCTGTGACAAAGGTATTATTGTCAAACTTTTCTCTTATTTTTCTATATACACGGTGCGAATAGAGAGGCTAAAGGAATTTTGTGAAATGGTCGACGTCGAATATGGCACTATTTTAGCATTCAAAAACTCGTTGGTTGTCTTTGATGCCTGCAATAGAACGAATTTTAAAACTGTGTGATGCTCTAAAGGATTTCTTTTTAAACGAGAAAAAAGCTCTAAACGTTTTGTTAACATTTTTTAATAATCCTTTAAGTGAGGCATACCTCTGGTTTATCCATAGCCAATTCAATATTTTTCAGCAAGGAATTAAAAAGATTGAAGGAAGTACAAAAAGTGTTATAGAAGTTAATGATGTTATGGAATCTACTTTAACAGCTTTGACCAGAAGAAAAGGAGAACAGTTCTTATCATTTAATGTAAAATCCATTATTAAGCGTGACCGTATTATTCAGCAAGACGAAATTAATTTCAGAACTGAAGTTAATGACTTTTATGAAACCTGCATACAGTATCTTTAAAAATGGAATGTACCGTTCTCTACTTTCTCAAAGTTTAAATGGATGCTTTTGAAAGAGATCCCCAGTTGGGAACAAATTGAAGAAACTATTTGTTACTTCAATAAAAAAAGCATTGACATAAATAATACTTTGCTCTCTAATCAACTGGCACCATTAGTGGATTTTGTAAGTGAAAAAATTAAAGAATGGACTGATGAAGATAAAAAACCACCTCAGTGTCACGAAAAATTGGTATGTTTTTTTAAAACGCATACCAGTTCAGAACAGCACTCTGAATTTTTGAGATATGCCAGTATGTGTTTGCTATCCCTGCCCATAAAGATAATACTAAAAGAATCTTTTCGCTTATGAACATTCAATGGACGGAGGAAAAGAACAAGATGGGAGTGGATACCCTTTCTGCAATCTTGCAGCTACTCTACAATTTAAAAATGAACTGTTCGAATTTTTACTACTTTATATTGGAAAAGAAAGGTTTTAAAATTGGCTGGAACGAAAGAAAAATATCCCCAATTCAAATCCTAAAGATTTTTAGCATAACTTTGACTAACAATTTTAGTTGTCTTGTTTAATTATGTTTTGAAGTATGTTATAATACTTATAATAAATAAGTATTCACTGCAAAAATGTTGTTTTTATTTATTATACGCCTCACGCCTCAAAATGCCTTTGAATATTATTCAGCCAACGAATCCTATCTCTAGCCTCCTCGCGGCACTCCCTGGGCAATGTAACGATGTTGTAGCAAATAGAGAGGGGTGACTGGCGAATCTCCGGCGCCATAAAACGGGAACCACTTGGCTAAGAGAAGGAAAACTCCGACAGAAAACCAGGGTAGGTTCGCATGCCTAAAGGTGGCAGCCCCACCGGCGAACTAGGGTACTGAAGGTTGATAGCCTACATATTCGAAAACAAATTATCACCGAAACTTCAACCAAGAAAATTAACCGGACGGATCTACGATACACGACCTTTAGCATGAAAACACGGACACGAATTGGATGCTGGAATGTCAGAACGATGTTTGAGGGAAGCAGACTCGCACAAGTTGCACAAAACATCCAGTAATATAACATCAAGATCCTTGGACATAGCGAAACGCGCTGGAACGGGTTTGGTTAAACCAAATCAAGCAACGGAATGACATGCTTGTATTCTGGAAAAAAAAAGAAAATGAAGATGACGTACATGAGTACGGGGTAGGATTTCTTCTAAGCCAGCAAGCCAAGCAGGCACTTCTTGAATGGAGACCAGTGACAGAGCGAATTAAACTAGCTAGATTCAATACGAGGGCCAGAAAACTGACAATTGTACAATGCTACGCCCCCACAGAAGCAGCGGAGACAGAAGTCAAGGAATCATTCTACGGGAAATTGTCAGAAACATCCTTGACAATCCGGAAACAAGACATTGTCATATTAATGGGAGATTTTAATGCACAGCTAGGAAGCAACAACGTTGGTCTAGAAAATATCATGGGAACACATGTCCGATTCCATGTGTTCCCATGATATTTTCTAGACCAACGTTAGACCTAACTGTTCGGACAATGGACAAAAGTTCATTGACTTCTGCAGCCAACAGAATTTGGTAGTAGGTGGAACGCTCTTCCCGCATAAACGATGCCACAAGGTCACATGGATACCCCCCGACGGCCACACCCAGAACCAGATCGACCATATTGCCATTATTCGAACATGGCGAGGCTCGCTTCTTCAAGTAAGGAACAAGTGAGGAGCCGACATTGACAGCGACCACCACCTATTGCTGGGGGAAATAATACTTAAAGTTGCAGTCCTTCCCAAACAATTAAACCGCACCAGCAAAAGGTACAACGTTAAAAAGCTAAAAGACCCAGAGATTAGAGCCCAATACACCGAGGAGCTAAGAACGAAAACAGCTAAAACAAATTTGCAAAATCTGGGAATAAAAGAATGCTTTCATGGCACCAGATAAAGACCAACTTTACTGAAACCAACAACACTGTACTAGGTTTTACCGAGAAAGGCATGAAGGACTGGATGTTGCCAGAAACATGGAAGCTAATCGCCAACAGAAAGCTGTTAAAAAAGAGTATTTTACAAACCCATTGCCCATTGGATAAAGTTATACTAAAAGAATTATATAAGCAGGCTCGACTTAACATCAAGCGGAGTGTAAGATCGGATAAAAGAACGTGGGTGGACAATATTGCAGAAACTGCGCAACATGCAACTAACCAAAATAACCTGAGAGAATTGTATAAATCCACCAAGCTGCTGTCAAACAAGAAAACCACAAAAACAAAGCCAATAAAATCAAAAGATGAGAAGCTACTGGTTACAACAGAAGAACAACTCAACAGATGGCAGGAACATTTCCAGGAGATACTCACAGGAATAACTCAAGAACAAAACAACAACGCAATCCATCATGCAACACGGGTACAACTAAACATAGACACAAAACCTCCAACCAGAGCAGAAATAAGCAAGGCCATTAAGGAACTAAAGGACGGGAAAAGTCCAGGCGTCGACAACATCACATCTGAAATGATGAAAGCTAACTGCATGACCACGATCGAAATGCTGGCACCTCTAATAAATAAAATATGCGAATCCGAAACACTACCGAAAGAATGGAAAAATGGCCTTCTGATAAAGCTCCCCAAAAAAGGAGACCTGAGCGATTGCAACAACTGGAGAGGCATAACACTATTAACAACTGCATCGAAAATACTCTGCAAAATAATACTTACCCGAATGAGCAAAGCAATTGAACCTAGGTTGAGAGAAGAACAAGCTGGTTTCAGCCCGGGACGATACTGCGTAGACCAAATCAATACGTTGCGGATTATAACAGAGCAAGCAGTAGAATGGCAAACCACGGTATTTCTATTATCCGTAGACTTTCAAGAAGCTTTTGATACTGTTAAATGGGAAAGCATTTGGGCGGCTTTAGACCGGAGAGGCGTCCCACCCAAAATAGTAAACATCATAAAAGCATCGTATGCGGACTACTCTTGCAACGTAGTGCACGAAGGGAATCTCTAAGAAGCGGTCAAAGTGTCTGCCGGTGTCCGACAGGGTTGCTTGTTGTCCACGCTTTTATTCCTAATAGTACTAGACGAGCTAGACATGTCATGACGAGCGTTACAATACAGCCTCGAGGAATACGCTGGGGACTACTCCTGAGGAATACTCATGTCCCATACACTGACCGACATGTTGGACAAAACAGCTAAGCTACAACAAGAAGCTGAACAGGTAGGCCTGCACATAAACACCAAAAAACAGAGAATATGCGGATTGGCGCTACCACTAGCAGGGACATACAGTAAACGGCGTAACAGTAAAAAGATGCGAACAGTACTGCTACTTGGGCAGCATCATAGCAATGGATGGAGGGGCCGACCTAGACATCGCCAGAAGAATCAATAAAGCAAAGGGAGCGTTCGCCCAACTGAATAACGTTTGGAGCTCTTCAATACTTTCCCGTAAAACTAAACTCAAACTGTATAATGGTAACGTCAAATCCATCCTATTCTACGGCAGTGAGACGTGGAAAGTAACTAGAAGCAGCACAAATAAACTGCAAGTTTTCGCAAACTGATGTTTGAGACGGATCCTTAGAATCCGATGGCCTGAAGTGATATCGAACCACGATCTGCTTCGTTCTACAAACCAACTTCCAGTAGACGTTGAAATAAAGAGAAGAAAGTGGAACTGGATTGGACACACCCTACGGAGCAATCCACAAAACATTGCAAAACAAGCATTGGACTGGCATCCCCAAGGCAGTAAGCGAAAGAGAGGAAGGCCAAAAACAACATGGCGACACACAATTGAAGCCGAAATCACCTCCACCGGCAAATCGTGGAACGAGTTGAAGGTCGTGGCTCGAAATAGAGTCATTTGTGGAAGCCCTATGCCCCACTGGGGGAAACAGGAACTAAGAGAGAGAGAGATACGCCTCACAAGTTAAATTAAATGACGTATTCATAGGCAAATTGAAAAAGATTTATTGGTCTCAAATTAGAAAAAGAGAGCATGTTTCAATGATTACGTCTCGATGGAGGCCCCTCGGACCCCACTTTAGCTGGAGGGTATCGCCCCAAACCCTCCTTGGATGTGTCCCGTTTCTTCAAGTTTATTATTTGGTCACCCTAACATATAAGCTTGATGATATTCTCGTTTATGTTAATGTTATCTACCTCTTCTATAGTAGCACCTTGTATAAATCTAGGCAGCAGTTTACGCCAAACGCCGTTTAAACAAATGGTTGTCATTTCGTCCCAAATAGAATTTAGATTTTTTATTGGAACGGAACTTTAGGTTTTTCGGTTTTCAGTCGGTATGAGTGATTCGGCAGAAAACGTTATACGCCGCGTTAGTAATGTTGAATGCAGCGTTAGTGACGTTATACACGTTTCTCTTTCTCTCAGTGTATATTTCTATACCGCGCGCTCTTTCTTTCTTTCCATTTCTCTCAGTGTATATATCTATAATGCGTGCTCTCTCTTTCTTTCGCAGAACGACAGACGAGCGTAATCGGTTCACAACCTTAAAGCTAAACACGAAAAAAAATTGTTGAAACGTATTTGTTATTCCTTTTAAAATAACGTATTACCACCAATAATCTTTAACGGTCTGATTGGAATTACTATCTGATGCCTTAATCATTTATTTTAATGGTATGCGCAAATAACGCATACTATCATCTGGTGTCGGCCGAACCGAACCAAATTCTACGGCCGGCTCCACCCGGCGTAATTGTGAATCGTCGTAAATCGAACCGATGCCAAACGAGCTTTACCTCCCTATATCTATATAATATATATTATTTTTTATGGATTTTAATTATGTATGGGTGTATATTATACACCCATAAATAATTAAAATCTAATAAAATTGAATAGGATGGTGGCGACCGTTAAATTAAATAGAAGTTGGGTCAATCTAATGCACTTAATGTTAGTCTACATGGACATATGTGGAAACATATTTTTATATTCATAAATAAGATTTATATATTGATAAGTAACTTACACACAAACTCCCAGTCCAAGCTATTAATGATGCAATTGTTTCTAAAATGATAGTGCTGACATTCACTAAGACATTGATGGTGATTAAAATGTTCAAAGTGATGTGAGTATAGAAAAACAACATTTCCCATTGGAAAATTTGGTTAAAGCTGTCCACCAAATTGCAAATTGTTTCTTGTAATTTGGAAATGCATAAAATTTCTTCGCCAATTTCCAGTTTTCCTTTGAAAATAATCCAAGTTGTGGACAATCGTGATTTTTCAAACTCTCTGTTAACCAGTACTTGCCGTGCATGGATCGATTTCAAAATAAAACATTTCAAGACACACATTAGTAAAGTGAAGTACATCTGCAAATAAACGTTAAAACCGTGGAAATAAAAATTGGACATGAGTCTACTCCACAGGTACAAATCCGGGAGATAAAACGAAAACGCGAACAAATTTAAAACTGCAAATTTAACTGTGACGTGTCTTGCAACGGGAACCTTGAAATCATTTCTTAATAACATTCTGTCAATTCTGTTAAACGTGTTGAACAACAGCTGAAATTCTTGCAAATTGCTACTGGAAGATTTCACAACCATTAGCAGAGTTGAAGCTGTGCTAACAACCGCAGAAATCGTAAGTAAATCAGTTACATCTATTTCGAACTTGACCAGACTAGATCTTCCGTAAGCCGACAACGCGAAAGCACACAAATTTATTAAAACCAATAATGAAACTTTGAATTTGTTTGTTTTAAATTTATTGGTTTTACCAAAATTAGGCGACAGACAAAAAAAACTGCACCAATTTAACAAAGACGAAAGTTCCACTCCAACAGACATTTCACTTACTAATGAAAACAGTTGTTATTATTTACCAGTTTTAATTAAATGTATTTAAATATTTAGTGAGACAACAAGAAATTAATATACACTGTCAATATTTGTAATTTAATATCTCGCCTTTAAATTAAATTGAGTTTATTGACGTCAAGTGTTATCTACACAGTCACAGCTTATTTGTTCCTACCTGGCGTTACTCGCTTAGTCTTGTCTGGGCTTGCCAGGTCGTGTCCAGTATACAGTTCTACTCCAACGGATGTTTCAAAGACTAATGAACAATTTATTTTGTCTGGTCCAGTCTGGTCCTGTCTCGTCTTGTCTGGTCCTGTCTGGTCTTGCCTGGTATTGTCTGCTCTTGTCTGGTCTTGTCCGGTCTTATCTGGTCTTGTCTGGTATTGTCTGGTCTGGCCTTGTCTGCCCTTGTCTGATCTTGGATTTTATTTCTGACCTTGAAATATCGTTAAAAGTGTTGTTTTGCCTGGTCTTGTCATGTCTTACACTATCTGATATAGTCTTATCTTGTTTTATCTCGCTTGGTCTTGTCTGGTCTTGGAATACTAAAACAACTTACAAGAAGATAAGAACTCCACAAGGTCATGGAGGTAACGGTTCTCCAAGTCCACACCACAAAAGGATTTATAATTGTTCCAATTCCGAGCAAAATGTTGATGAGTACATGGAGCATTGACACGCATGTGTGCCATCCAAAATATTCATTAAGGAAGTCGGCCAAGTCCATAATGATACCATTCAAGCTGATTACTTCGTCGACTTGTACAATATTGATGCTTGCGATTAACTCGTTTACGGCGAGAATTCTCCACATCAGATGGCGTAATATGTTTACTTGCAAAATAATCACAATAAAGATGTAAAACACCTGAACATGGTCATGCACTGTGAATTGGTACGCGTAAAGTTCAAAGTCGTAATACAACGCCGTTGCGCCAAGTGCAGCAACGGCCACAAAAATGATTATCGTGAAAATGAACTTGAATGTTACACGGGGAATGCAAAAGTTAGTTTTGACGCCAAGAACTAGCAATTTGGTGTCGATGAGGTTGAAATTGTTGAAGATCATTTGGGTTTTCGCAAAGTTCCAATTACAAGAACCCGTTAACGTCAATATGTTTGTTACCGTACCAAATATCGTGGAAATGCACATTAGAATTATTTGTACTTTAGAAATATATTCCATGTGCATCGTCAGCTTGCCGTAAAGGGAATATGCCCAAGTCAATAGAAAGAAAATCGCGGTTGTGTAAGAACGCGCAAAAGACTTTTCGAACAATTTGGTTTGCCGACTGTAGACGGGAACTAGACCAATCCAACCGGCAACGAACAAAATTATCTTTAAATTTTCTGCCACTAGCATTTTGAATGCAGTAATTCGACTAGAAGGTATTACTAACGTTTTGAGACCGACTGGAAATGCGGATTTACAGAAATCGTTAGAAGCTTTTGTAAACACGTTAATAAATTGTATGGTTGTGACACAAATAAATCGTTCACTTTACCTTAAACCACTTATTATTGTAATTCTTTTATATTGAAATTCTATTTCATCGTTGCAATAACATTACTCCAATAACTCAATAACATTTTAATAGCATTAACTTAAATAATAAATCATAGAATTATAATATTTTGTCTGTTCTTGTCTGGTTTGGTCTGGTCGCGTCTAGTCTTGTCTAGTCCCGTCTGGCTTCTCATGGTCTTATCCGGACTTGCTTGGTCTTGTGTCGTCTTGTCTGGTCTTGTCTGGTGCTGTCTGATGAGTTTATGTAAACTTGGGCCGAATTCAGAAAAGCGTGCCAACCGAACATTAAAGGCCGATTCTCATATACGCGACACTCAGTTACGCGACATCGCCTGTCAAATAACAAATACATTGTTTTAAATGGGCACGTTCTCACTATGGCTACGCGACGGCTAGGCGACGTGCCTATTTAAAACAATGTAATCATTATTTGACAGGCGATGTCGCATAACTGAGTCACTGAGTGTCGCGCATATAAGAATCGGCCTTTAGTCGACCAATTCGACCAAGTAGCAAGCGCCTTCGTTCATTTTTATCAAATCGTCGATTTTCAAAACTTTTCATATTTAATTAATTTTTTCGAGCTTCCGATCCTTCTCCTGACGTGTCTCAAAAGGTATTTAAAAAATGATCATGATTTATTTAAAAAACAATCGCAAAGTAAATGTAATATAGTTGTATGAATAGGATGGTTGCGACAGTTACTACGTGGTAATTCATACTTACATTGAATTGAAAAATTTACTATGTTTTTACCACACTTAATTTATGTAAAAATGTTATATAAATTATTATTCACAGTTATATAAATTTCTATACATATCACGACTCTAGTTTAGACGTTTGACGGTCATTCTCAAGTGACTTAACAAATTGCTTAGGTTGAAGTGGGCGGTGGGCGGTGGGCGATGGCAGTGTCTATCCGTAGATGAGGACTTATCTGCTTGAAATTGAAAGATTAGGGAAAAGATTAGGTCGGTTTGCTCGTTTAGGAGATTAACTGCGGGACTACGGTTTTGTTTTTTGAAAATTTCTAAGGACTCTAGGAGATTTAGTTTCGGGTCTTCAGATTTTTAGATTATCTATTTCTGGGAATTTATGATTGCATTCGAGACAAACTTTTGAAAAAGAATTAGTGTCTTTTTCCAGACGAAAAGCACGAGAATGTTCTGAAAACCGTGTTGAAAAACTTCGTCCTGTCTGATTTATGTACACGCTATTGCATTCGGAACAATGAATTTCGTATACGCCGGATTTTTTTAGGGAGTCGATTTTGTCTATGGCATTAAAGAATATGTGGGACAACTTTGAAGAGAGTTTAAATGCTACCTAAAGATTTTGCTTTCGAAGGACATTTGCGATGTGTTCGCTTGTTTTGCCAAAATATGTCAGGGAGATGAATGTTTTCTCTGAATTCTCCAAAAAGTTTTTGTTTCTCGAAAAAACATATTTCATTTTGGTATAGATATGTAGATGACGTAATAGCGTGTTTTAGTGGTATAGCACGTCAATTAGACCAATTTCTCAACCTAATAAAGAACGTTCATCCCAAAATTAAATTCACAATCGAGGTAGAAACAGACAACAAAATAAACTTCATAGACCTTACTCTGATTCACAAAAACAACAAAATAGAATTTGAAATATATAGAAAACCCACCAATGTTAAACTCACAAATTATCTGCCTATCATTGAATGATACATCAAGCCTTTTCAATCCCTCTCGCCTCAGAAAAGAGAATCAAAGAGTGAAATACCATCATGTCAATCCCTTCAGAGAATGGTTTCCCAACAAAACTCATCCAAAACATTATTAATAATAAACGAACCCAATTCACAATGGCCCAAATATATCCGAAAACCTCAAATTCAGACAAAACTTTCATCTCCCTGACATATTTTGGCAAAACCAGCGAACACATCGCAAATTTCCTTCGTAAACAAAATCTTCAAGTAGCATTTAAAGCCTCCTCAAAGTTATCCCACATATTGTTTAATGCCAAAGACCAAATCGACCCTCTCAAAAAATTCGGCGTATACGAAATTCATTGATCCGAATGCAATAGCGTGTACATAGGCCAGACAGGACGAAGTTTTTCAACACGGTTTTCAGAACATTTTTGCGCTTTTCGTCTGAAAAAAGACACTACTTCTTTTTCAAAACGTTGTCTCGAATGCAGTCATAAATTCCCAGAAATAGATAATCTAAAACTTTTGCTTAATTGCAATAAAGGCCCGAAACTAAATCTCCTAGTCATTAGAAATTTAAAAAAAAAATCGTAATCCCACAGTTAATCTCATAAACGAGGAAACCGACCTAATCTATTCCCAACTTTTTAATCTCACATAATTTCAAGCAGATAAATCCTCATCTACGGACAGCCACTACCCCTCCCCACCAAAACTATAAGGGTATTTATTCAACTTCATCAATTTGTTAAGTCACTTGAAAATTACCGTCAAGCGTCGAAACTCGAGTCGTGATATGTGTAGAAATGTATATAACTGTGTATAATAAGTTATATAAACAACATATAGACAACAAGAAGTATCCCGAAAATGTAGAAAAAATTTGGAACAAGCTTGAAAGGGTAATGTCAAAAGTTCCAAAGGATGACATCAAAATTCTATTAGGCGACTTCAATGCCTAAATTGGCCGAGAGAAAAAACATAGAAAAACCGTTGGACTTTACCCGGCACACAAATTTACCAACAAGAATGGCACAAGACTCATTGAACTAACTCAACAATGCAACCTAAAAATCATGTCCACATCCCTTAGGAAACATCCTAAGAAACAGAAAACCTGGAGATTCCCGAATGAATCCATTGCTGAATTTCTGATTGACCATATAGCTATTTCTTATCCCCTAAAGAAAGAGGTACATGATGTACAAGTGAGAAAAGGAGCAAACATCGACTCTCGTCACTATCTGACTAGAATTAAAGTAAAATTTACTCCTAGAAAATACGACCCCAAGAAACTCCAACAACAGCAATTTGATACGAAAATTATTCCCCTTACCAATCTAAAAGAAGCTTGGGAAAATCAACCAGCGAAAACATGGGAAGAATTTTGTACCAAAATCACACAGAAGACTCGAGAAATTGTACCACTAAAAAAGAACACAAAACAAGCCTGGTGGAACTTTACCTGTGACCAAGCTCTAGAGATAAGAAAATTTGCATTTCAGAAATACAATAGTAAAAAATCCCAGGAAACAACAAAATGTTTATGAAATCCGAAAACAAGTATCTAAAACCATCAGACAAGAAAAAAGAAAACACATAAAAGAACAACTGAACTCAATTGAGGAAAACTTCAGAAACTACAGAACTAGAGATTTCTACAAAACGTTCAGAGAAAAAATCAAGGGATACATCTTGCAGAACCTATGCCTCAGGAAAAAAAGATGGGAAATTGGCCCTTACTAATGAAAAAAACTGCAAAGAATTAGCACGATACTTGTCAGATCTTCTGCCAGAACCTGCTGAAAGATTTCCTGAAACAGCCCCCAGTTTCAGTCACCCAGAGTCACCCCCACCAAACCAAGAAGAAATTCGGAATAGCATTACACGATTAAAGAATAGAACCTCGGGAAGCGATGGGATTGTGGCAGAACTGCTCAAGAACCTAGGTCCAAATTCACTCAAGGAACTTACAAATTATACAGGAAATCTGGGAAAACGAAAAACTCCCCAAAGACTGGAAATGTGCTCTGATTCACCCACTCCACAAAAAAAGGAGACAAAACAGATGTATATAACTACAGGGGAATCTCCCTCCTTGAAGTGGGCTATAAAATTTTCTCTACATGCCTGTTTAAAAGAGTACAGGAACAACTCGAGCATAAGATTGGCGAATATCAAGCTGGATTCCGTCCTCACAGATCGTGCACGGAACAGATTTTCAACCTAAAAACCGTTCTAAAATGCAGGGCCCTCAGAAACCTCAGAATCATATGTGCCTTCGTAGATTTAAAGAAGGCTTATGATTCAATTGTGAATGATTCAATTTAAAGAACAAGGACTAGACACCAAAACACTAAAATTGACCATACAGACCCTCGCTGTTACAAAATCAAGCATAAAATTCATGGGAGAAATCTCAGAAGAATTCCTGATAGAAACTGGTGTCCTGCAAGGAGATGGACTATCACCCATCCTCTTCAACCTTATCCTAGATAAGGTGATGAAGGAATGGGAAAAAAGAAATAAAAGCACAAAATAGCTGGAACCCAATAAACATTGGGACACAGAAAAACAAGCTCGAAATTCCATGCCTAGCCTTCGCAGATGACCTGGCCCTTCTATCTAGCGATGAACTCACAGCAATATAGCAAATTGAAACCCTCCAGGAATGTGCTAAAAAAGTTGGACTGCAAATCTCCTTCAAGAAAAAAGAATTCTTCGCTTCAAAACTAGACGTCTCAAATCTAAATACGAAATATGGAAAGATCAACAGAGTTTCCCTCACTTCAAATACCTAGGTGAAATCCAACTGCACCAACTGCAAACGAAAAAATAGCTCAAAACACCCGTGTCCAAAAACTCAGAAGAGCATATGGGAGAACAAGAAAAATTTACATCAAAAAATGTATGTCGCTCCATGTTAAGATTAAACATTACTATACTGTAATCAAGCCTGAAGCCCTATATGCAGTAGAAACTCTCACGCTTAAAAAAAAAGGCGCGCTCGAGAATATCCTAAAAGAAGGGCAAAAAATCATAAGGAAAATCTTAGGACCAAGACATTCGGAAGATCGTTACCGCCTACAATCACGAAAATCTACAGAAAAATTATTTAATATTGCGGCAGACCTCAGGAAAAGAAGGTTCAAATTTTATAGACATGTTAAAAGACTCCCTGACACCAGTTTAACCCACCAAATTCTGGAAATAGTTGACAAACTAGACTTTCCTTTGTACACAACAAGTAGGGGCAGACATGAGAAATGCTGAACTCCAACCAAAAAAAAATTCGGACTGACACATATACAGAGGAAAAATTGACAAGTGGGAAGTTGTTCCAGAGAATGAAGTACCAAAAAGATCAGGTACCAAGTGGACGGAAGAAAGGAAGAGGATCTTTAGTGAACAGATGAAAGCATCCTAGATCCTTGGCAAGCGAATTATAAATAAAGCTTCCTATGTTCCTAAAGGGACCAACCATGTAAAATAATAATAATAATAAGATATATAACATTTTTACTTATTATAAGCGGGGTAAAAACATTTAAACCAATTACATTAAAATTTAATAATTACATTAAAAAGATTTTTTCAATTCAATGTAACAGAGTTGTATTTAGTTTTGTACTTCAGCGAGGACCGAGTGCATAATTGGGGATAGATATAAGATAGCCAAAATGAGTAGGGCAACCCCCAAAGAGAGTATTCTAAGTGCCAAATAAGAAACACAGAAATTTTAACTGAATTTGTAATCTATGAGGTTGAGAAACTTTAAATTTTTCGGGTTTTCTCAATATTCCATAGACTGGAACTCAAAACAAAGTAAATGTTACGACCAACTCATAGCTTGTCAACAGCAAGTTTATGAACTGGAACTTGTTCAGTTCGCCCATCCATTTTGTGTAAATCGTTTAAAGACAAGTTGCAACAAGCACGAAGATCAAGCACGATCTCACAATTTTCCTTTCAAAACTTTCCATTTTGTTGTTTTAGTTAGGGTTGCCAACTATACTTTATAATAACGTATCCTACTTTATTTTCTATAAATATACTTTATACTTTTGCATTGAAATAAAGTATGCGATGATACTTTATTTTCAATCTTTACTGTGATGTGTAAAACAAAACACTCATATGGGTAATTACTGAATCTATCTATAAAAGATGAAAGCTGAAACGAAAAAAAACATCTGGTGCACTACAAAATTTCCTTACATCAAATAGCAAGTCTATACTTGCCGCAGCGACCACGTGGAGTGATCAAGCGGCGTTCACTTGATAGTTCTTAGTGACGTTGTAAAAAGCCTGATTTAGACTGCTTTGCTTAAAAAATTTTAAATTAATTTTTAAAAACAATGTCTTGAAAAAGACTGATTTATGGATAAAATGTAATCACTAATTTTAACTAAAACAGAAACACTGAAAACTCGAGAGCACGTGGCATATAACCGGACTGGTCGACTGGTTGAAAGTTTCGGCTGCGCAATCTACGCTTCAAAAGCGTTTGCACTGACCAATAGGGAATCATCCACCGAAAATCACGTGAAGATCACGCAAGTTTATTACTCCATCGGGTGGCTGCGGCAACTATAATAGTCCAGGATCTAGTAATCATAACAATATTGCAGCAGCGGAGGTAGCATGAGTTTTCACTGTGAAGCATAATCTATTTTATAATACCATGTATTTCGCGAATAAATTAAGTGGAACTTTATATCCAGATTCCAAGAGAGCCAATCGAGATTTTAGCTTGGATAAAACGAAAATGGAAACTTTAGTGACGGAAGTAGTTCCTTTGACCATTTTACTTAATTTGGCGCCAATATGTAATTATTTTATAATTTTAAGTGATGGTTGTCCAATAATTATATAGAAATTATTAAAGTGACCAACAGGATTAAGTTGTTGAAATTTATCTACACTTTACAAGCTGCATATATTTAATAAAACAATAAAGCTAGGTGTTCAAGCTAATGTATTCCAATTTATAATTCGGAAAAGCAAAGCTGCACTGATTAGAGATAAATCTCGAAATGATTCTACAAATGGCTATTCACTTAAGTTAAATAAAACTAATGATCTTAAAAACAATGTTATTCATCTAGTACTCGTTTAGTGACATGAAAATTTTACTGGAACTAGTAATAACATGCAAATGTCTGTTGTATAATTGAATATCCCGTGGGATATTAGCCAGCAAGTAGTTGTTTCAACATAAGATTTGTTCATAATCTTGATAAGACTTAATATTATAGAGCTACGAACAGGTTGAATATATTTATATATTCAATCTATATTTCGTCTGTAATAAGTTTAAACAATTAAACGTCTGGAAGGAAATGCTGTAACTATGCTGGAAGTCTATAATAATTCAGCAAATAGTGTCCTAAATGAATTAAATGAAGACGATTTATTTTCCTGTATTTAGACAGATTCAACAAATAAAAATAACATTAAATTATTCAAATAATGGGATCCAACATAAACTGTTAGATTTTTACGATAATTCTAATGAATCTGCCAATAACATGTTTGAAGCTATTATGGTGAAGTCTATGGATTCTTACAACCTATCATTTCAATCATCAGGACTCAGTGTAGAGAATTGCAATGCTAATTTTGACATTCACCACTCATAGTATACATACGTGGTCTGTTAGAAAAGTGTCCGTCTGTTAGAAAAGTTAAAAAAACCTTGTTTTTTAATTTTAAAAACCTGATGAATTTCAATCAAGCGCGCTTGCATGAGCCGGCCTTGAACCTTCGTGCGCATGCGTGAATTTTTTCCCACCTGTAGATAGCGTCAGTTTCTGTCGAGCAGTGTTCGAGTGACGTAGTGTGTAGTCCTCTCGTGGGGTTTTCAATGCAAGTAAAATGACAGAACGACTGGAGCAGCGCTACAGCATCAAATTTTGCCAGACACTGGGTGACAACCAGGTGGAAACCATTCGGAAGATTCAGACAGCTTTCGGTGACGATGCTATGGGCATCACACAGATTAAGTGTGGTACGACCGGTTTAAAGACGGTCGCACATCGGTGGAAAGCGATCCACGCTCTGGTCGGCCATCAACATGCCGAAATGACCATGTCATTGCCAAAGTGATCGCTGTGGTGCTGCGGGACCGTCGTGTGACTATCCGAGAAATTGCGACTAGACTGAGTCCAATGAGACTACTTTGAGGGTGAAAAAAGCTACAAATCTTATAAAAGGCAACAGTTATGCTCATATTGTCCATAATACAGTGAAACTTGCCATAGGCTACTTGATTTATAGCATAGAAAATATTGTTTTGATATACAGTTATTTTTGTGTGACTGCTTGTAAAAGAAAAGAATTTAAAAAAATGACTCTATGGTATAATACAATATACTATCCAAGCGGACGCAGAGACGTAGGTCGACCGAAGAAAAGATGGTCATAATAAAGATAACGTGAAGTTCGGAACAATTTGAACCCTAGAAGGGAGAAGAAGAAGAGAAATGTCTCTATGGTTGATGACCCTTTTACATGGCGTACTTAAAATACTTAAAATACGTAAAATTCTTAAAATTCTTAAAATACTTAAAATACTTAAAATACTTAAAATACTTAAAATACTTAAAGTACTTAAAATACTAAAAATTACTTAAAGTACTAAAAAATTAGATAACAAAGAATGCGAAAACTCAACTGAAATGGTCAATACAGTTATCAACCAAAAAATTTTTAGCATGTGCTAAAAGTACTCAAAAATATATTTCTAATGAAATACAAAGTTAATTTGAAAAATACTATTTTTTTCTTCCATAAACATCGTTTTTTTCTATCCAAATAATTTGACACGTTATTTATCCCAAAAGAAGTTGGCAACCCTAGTTGTAGTACGGGAGAAGCACAAACCAACCGCCCAAAACTAAAACCACCTTCATATTATTAGCCACCAAGATATTATGTAAATTCAATTTGAATTAGTGCGACTTTTCTTGTTAAAATTCACTCCTACAACTGAAATATTGTCAACAGTTTTAATCGTAAGCGTAATTAATTAAACAAATTAAAACAATTTATTATCTACTTCTGGTAATACATTTTATTTATTTAACGATCAAAATTTGATCTATTTTATTTCTGGTGTTGAAGTATAGATACAAGTCTTGGTCTGGTCTTGTCAGTTCTTACCTTGTCTTATCTCGTCTTGTATTGTGTAATCTTGGTGGGTCCTTTCTGGTTTTGGAATATTGTAACAACTTGCAAGTCAATAGCAACTACACGAGATAATGGTTTCCCAAGTCCACGCGAAAAAAGGATTTAGAACTGGTCCCATTCCGAGCAAAATATTGATGACGAAATAAAACATTGCTAGCCATGTAGCCACCAAAATATTCCCAAATATTATTCAGTTCCCAAATGATGCTGATGATGATGCTATTTATCCTGATTAATTCGACAACTCCATGCAATAACATCGTAACTCATTTTTTGTGTTTTCAGAGGAGACAGAATTTAAAGTTTAAAAAATGTACCACATTCATGTTTTGTCATGTAGAACGATTGTATATAGGGTGCGTTCCACTAGACGTTCCTAACGCTCAAAATGTTCCTTTAGCCGTTCCACATGACGACCGCGGTCGTTGTGGTCGCGGCTAAAACGTCATTATTTTCGCTCACGTCGAGCCCACAACGACCCATCTAGCAGAGCTGGGTCGAAGTTGACATAAACGTCAGTTGAGTAATTTATTGGTTATGAATGTTTGTGGTGAGACTCTTCACCTGAATATCCAACTGCCGCAGGACAATAAAAAGTCATTTTTATTATATTCGAATGTAAATTATTTAAATACTTCACTAAAATGAAATATAAAAAATTAAATTGTATACTTTTTTTAATATAAATTTAGTTAATGAAAAGTTATTGAAGTTTATTATTATGGCTTACAAATTATAACTTAACCGCTTTAGGTTGCCGATTTATTTTCAAACTCGCCATTTGTAATGTTTACATCGACGCTTAAAATGCTCTGAAATCCGTTCCACTTGGGTTTACGATTGTAACGTTTGCAAGCAAGTGGAACGGGATAATAAGCGGTGGTGAGTGTGAGCGTACTGGGCGCCTAGTGGAAAGAACTCATAATATTACAATGTTGTTGTATTTGATTAACTAGCTACCCATAATATTTTCTATAAATTGTAAATCCAGTTGCAACGATATTGTTGAAAAAAAATACTTTTTTCTACTGATATATGTGAAAATGGCAATTTTTCCATGGCTTACCCTACATGAAAGTGACATTTTTTCATTCTAAAGATGAAAATATTTTCACATCTAGATATGAAAATGAGCATTTTAAATTTATGATTTTCTCGATTCAAAAACTAAACTAAGCAAATTTGCATTACTTTCTTACTTTCTTATTAACTACATCAATTTCAATGGAATATTTTATGTACAAACGTAAAACGAGCCTGAAACTATTTAAAAAACCGAAATCAAATTAGGACATTTGACTTGTAAAGCATCACATTCTATGAGAATGCAGTATATTACCATGGAAACGACCAAACGAACAATTAAATTTGTATTGACAGTTCTGACAGTTCGCTTCGAATTGGATTTATTAAAGTCGAATTATGAATTCTGCGAAAGAAATCAGTAGAAAAAATTGCATTTACTACTCGAGATGAAAGCGTTTTTTTTTTGGTTCGGTGTGATTGTTTCGGTGTGATCGGCGCTCGTGAGCAAACTCTAACCTCACCAAAAAAACGCCATCTCTTGCTGTAAAATATACTATGTTGTTATGTTACAGTACTTTGACATTTGTATATTTTAAAAATGGATGGGAGCAGAATTGCAATGATTGTAGACAAAACTTCTGTATTTTTTTTACATAACAATACCATTGTAACGCACTTTATGCAAAAAAATTAGTTACGATGTTATTGCATGGAGGTTAGGTTAGACGACTTGTAAAATCTTAATGCTAGCGATAAACTCATTTACGGTGATAATCTAAAGTGACCACACATCCCGATTTTGGCGGGACAGTCGCGCTCTTTGGAGATCAGTTCCGCGTCCCGCCGATTTTTAAAAATGTCCCGCTTTTTACAAAATATCGGCATTCCATATTTTAAATGTACTGTAATATATAATTTTTTCACATATTGCCATAAATCTCCCTTTTTAATGTCACCCAATGAAATTTTGTAATATCCTCCAATTTAACTGTCCATTTCTCAAGATATTCCAAGCAGTTATTTTACAAATTTCTGACTTATTTCAGAAAATCTGGTCGTTTAATGGCACCTTGTTCTGAAATTTTCATTGGGTCACATTAAAAAAGGATATTTTATGGGAATATGTGGAAAAATCTTATATTATATATTGGACGCATTTCGAGATATATCTCTCATCAGCACAGCTTTGCTTCCAAGAACAATAATTTGTAAACCACTCACTTGAAAACCCATGTAGTGTTCAGGGTTAGATGTTTATAAAAGTGAGTGGTTTACAAATTATTGTTCATGGAAGCGAAGCTGTGCTGATGAGAGATAAATCTCGAAACGCGTCCACAGATGGCTATCCACTTAAAGTATCGGAAAGACATGATCTTAAAAACAATGTTATTTTTATGGTTTCTTGTTGAGTGCCACGAAGGTGACTGAAAGCTGTAAAATAACATACAAATTTCATGTGAGATTTGTTTTGGTAGTCCTAAAAAGACTCAATAATTGTTATAGAGCTCCGGAAAGGTTGAATATAAAAATAGGTTTTTTTAAGTTTGTATGATTATCTATAACGTACGATGGTTTCACCAATTCTGTCTTAATTAAAAATGTTCAAATTAATGTATTTTACAAATATTTACCAATAGAGTTACCAATAATTTTACGCCATACACACTACGGTCTATCGGAGAGGTTACCTCTGCAGGTTTGCCTGCGCAGGGCAACCGCACATCGCGACTATGTTTTTCTGAATTTTGACTTCGAATTCGTGATCAGCGACCCCGAAAACCCCCGAGTACAAACTCTCACTCAAATGAAATACGTTTTTGAAGATATTCTCCGCTATATTGGATCCGTCATTTTGATTTTCTAAATTCTGACTTCGAATTCGTAATCAGCGATCCCGAATACCCTCGGGTACAGACTTTCATCCCAAATAAATACGTTTTTAAAGAAATTCTCCGCCACATTGGATCCGCCATTTTGTTTTTCTGAATTTTGACTTCGAATTCGTGATCAGCGACCCCGAAGACCCCCAAGTAAAGATTTTCACCCGAATCAAATACTTTTTCGACTTTTGGCCAGCTTTTTGGGATTCCGTCCCACTGTGCGTCGGTAGCGTGTATGGGGACGCTCCGGTATACCGGAGCAGACTTCAGTTGATTTTGCGATGACATCGATTGAGGGCGGTGACTCAAGGTCATATCTAAGCCCAACAACTTATATACCAATACATTCAAAACCACTACATTCCTAAACACACTAGAAACAACTGACCTGCACAGGTCCACCGTCGAAAAAATTATTTTTTGATCTTGCTCCGGTCGCCTGCGCAGGTTCAATAAACTACACAGGTCTATTCCCACACACGCTCCGGTTCACATGTGCACGCAAACCTGCACAGGTAGACTTCTCCGATAGACCGTTGTGTGTATGGCGGGCATTACACACGCGTGTGCCATACATTATTTTTTCTACGAAGCATATTAAAATACTGTTGGATCTACAAAGAAATAAGGTTAGAACGTTGAGCGCCTCCGTTTAAACAAATGCTAACAATAAGTAGTAAAAACGCGCAGTGTCGGTAACACTATTTGGTCGTTGTCGATGTAATCTAGGATAATCTAGATCTAATCTAGATTAGGTTATGGTTGGGTTAACTTATATTATTTGTTATATTATTTAAATGTTTATATTTGCCCTATATATTTTCCATCTAGTTTTATTGTTATGTTGGTACTTTTTTCGCAATGGTCATTACTTTGGTTTTGGCGGCGTTTGTTTTCATATTTCTTTTTTTTTAATTAACTTTAAAATCCATAATTGCCATACATTATTTTATCATAAATCCAAACAATTTTAATACAAGTCAGAAAATTTATTTTATGTTTTTTGTTTAGTGACGCGTGATACAAGTTGTAGCTATAGTAACGACAAACATAAATCGTTTAATTATGAAACTCCATTTGATTTACATTGTACTTTTACACATGATTATAAAAATGGCATTATACACATACAATAATGTATTTATTAATGTGTTCATTTTGGTGTTTGAGTAGATAAAATATATTTTTTTGAATTATTGGTCTACTTTCATAACTAAATTATAATTCGCATTTCTTCCTATTGTCCCGCTTTAACTCAATGAAAATGTGGTCACTTTATGATAATCCTCCACCTTGGATGGCGCAATAGGTTTAACCAGTTAAACCAGTTAAAGTCAAAATGTTTATTACCATACCAAATATCGTGGAAATGCACATTATAATTATTTATAGTTTGAAATGGTATTCCGTGTTCAACATCAGTTTGCCATAAAGGGAATAAGCACAAGTCAATAGAAACACAAGCGAGCTGGTGGTATTACCTGGTCTGCTCTAGTCTGGCCTGGTCTGGTTTCGTCTGGTCTTGTCTGGTATGGTCTTGACTGGCCTTGCCTGGTCTTGTCTGGTCTTGTCTGGTCTTGTCTGGTCTTATCTGGTCTTGTCTGGTCTTGTCTGGTGTTATCTTGTTTTGTCTGATTTTGTATGGTCTTGTCTTGTATTGTCTTATCTTGTCATGTCTAGACTTGCCTGGTTTTGTCTGGTCTTGTCTGGTTTTGTAGGGTCTCGTCTGGCCTGGTCTTCTGAATCTAGAAATGAAAGAAACTTACACATAAACACCCTTGCCAAGCTGTTACTGATGCAATTTTTGCTAATCTCATTTTGTCTCCATTTACCAACAAGTGAATTACAATTAAGATTTTCAAAATGATGTGGACGAAAAAGAGCAACATTTTCCATTGAAAAATCTTGTTGAAACAGTCGACCAAATTGCAAATTGCGTGGTGTAATTGTAGAATATTCAAAATATTTTCACAAATATCCAGTTTGCAAAACACCAACTTTTTCATCGATTCTAAATCTTGAAACATTCTGTTTATTAATACGAGACGCGAATTGATCGAATGTAATATAAAACACTTCAAAGCGCTAATTAATAAGATTAAATACAAATGCATGTAGATAATGAATTGGTAAATAA
The DNA here is from genome assembly GCA_944588485.1 of Phosphuga atrata. Lineage (NCBI taxonomy): Eukaryota > Metazoa > Arthropoda > Insecta > Coleoptera > Silphidae > Phosphuga > Phosphuga atrata. The sequence continues at coordinate 48,469,045 of OX155900.1, read as the reverse complement.
AATAATGCGGCATTAAATCGCTCTGTAAATATATATTCCAGAGGTACAATGAAATTACCAGCAAATTCAAAAACGCAACTTTAACTGTAACGTGCTTCAGAACAGGAATCTTGATTGCGCTTCTCAACAACCACGTATCAATCATGTTAAACGTGTCGAACATTAGTTGATATCTTCGCAAATTTCCGCCCAAAGATTTCAAAATCGTGTACAAAAATAAAGATGTGCTGACAATATAAGCTGCTGTCATTACAATTTTCGCCAAATTTATTATCATATCGCTATATATCCAATAAGACCATACGGCGAAACTGCACAGATTTATAAAAATTGCGACGGAAGCCGTGATTTTGCTCGCCCTAAATCTATTGGAAAATGTCTCAAACTTCGGAATTAGACCCAAGAAACCGCACCAATTCAACAGAGGAGATAGTTCTACTCTCACAGACATTTTACTGATTAATAAACAATTTAGTTAGTGAACACGTGTACATTTAATAAAATTACTTACTTGTTTCATTACAATTTGTTTGAATAATTAGATAGCCATTAAGAAATGAATATCTACATTATAAACTAGCGATAATTACAATTTTTGTTTTAATAAACTAATGGTATCTAGTCTAGTCTTCCCTCGCCTGGCATTGTCTGGTATTTTCTGGTTTTGTATAGGTCTTGTCTGGTCTTGTCTCGTCTTGTCTGATCTTGTCTCGTCTTGTCTGGTTTTGTCTGGCCTTGTCTGTTCTTGTCTGGTCTTGTCTGGTTTTGTCTGGTCTTGTATGCTCTTGTCTGCTCTTGTCTGGTCTTGTCTGGTCTTGCCTGGTCTTGTTTTGTCTAGTCTTATCTTATCTTGTCTTGTCTTGCCTTGTCACGTCTTATATGGGCTTGTCTGGTATTGTCTGGTGTTGCCTGGTATTTTCTGGTCTTGTCGGGTTTTGTCTGAACTGGACTGCTTTTGTTTGGTTTTGTCTTGTCTGGTTTCGTTCGTTCTAGTGTGGTTCTCCTGTAATCGGCAAAGGTCTAGTCTCGTCAGACTTTATCTGTTTATGTCTATATAGTAGTTTCTAGTTTTATCTAATATAGTGACAAAAGAAACTTACACATAAAAATGCTGTCCAGGCCGTTATGGATCCAATGATTTCCAAACTTAATTTGTCCATAATTGTAAAAGCTTTCAACATCATTAAGCTATTCAATATGATGTGTGCAAAGAAACACAACATTTCCCATTTAAAAATCTGATTAAAACAGTCGACTAAATTGCAAATTGCATGGTGTAATTGCCAAATGACTGCAACTTCAGCATCAATCTCCAGTTTGCACAACACCATTGCTTTTGGCGATTCTAAATCTTCAAACATTCCGTTAACTAAAACTAGTCGCGATTTGATCGAATGTACTATGAAACACTTCAAACAGCAAATTAGGAAGATGGAATACATTTGCAAATATAAATTGAAGTTATAAACATAATAATTCCGCACGAAATCCTTCCACACGAATGAATCAATGAGGAAAAATGTAAGGGTAAGCGAATTTAAAACAGCAAATTTGACTGTAACGTGCTTCAAAATAGGAACCTTGACTCCGTTCCTAAACAAACTCTTATCAATATTGTCAAACGTGTTGAATAGCAGTTTATATCCATGCAAATTTCCAGCCGAAGATTTTAAAATCGTGAGCAACGTTGAAGTTGTACTGACAAAGTTAGTGAATGTCCTAAGATTTGTCAATACAGTTATTTCGGAAATACTATATGTTCCGTAAACCCACACGGCAAGAGCGCATAGATTGACCAATATTGAGAGGATAAATTTGATTTTGCTCGATCTACACGCATTGGACAATCTGTAAAACATCGGAAGCAAACCGAAGAAAGAACACAAATTTAACACAGGAAACAGTTCTACACCCACAGACATTTTAACGACGAATAAACGATTCAATTAATAAAGAACTGCAAAATTAAAACAGTTACTTACTTATTTTACTAAAGACAATAAGTAATGAGAAAATAATGCAATAACAATAATTAAAATTGTTGTTTCAACATCTCTTGCCTGTTCCTGTCTGCTCTTGTCTGACCTTGTCTGGTTTAGTCGAACCTTGTCAGGTCTCGTCTGGTCTTGTCTGATCCTGTCTGCTCTTGTCTTGTGTGGTTTTGTGTGGTCTTGTCTGTTCTTGTCTGGTCTTGCATCTGGTCTAGTCTAGTCTTGTTTGGTTTAGTCTGGTCTTGTCTGGACTTGTCTGGTCTTGTCTGCTCTTTTCTAATCTTGTCTCCTTGTCTTCTTGTCTGGTCATATTTGCCCTAATCTGCTCTTGCTTGTTTGCCCTATCTACCATCTGCTAATATCTGCTCGACTACTGTTGTCTAGTCTTGTCTGCTCTTTTCTGATTATGTCTAATACTAAAAGTTTAATATTTTGATCCTAGTGTCTGTGTAGTATTATATATTTACTTACTTACACATAAACAAATAGTCCAAATACCCAATAAAACATAGGTCAGAATAAGCAAATTCTTTTCAGTCAGCAATAAATTGATGACAATCAAAATGCTGATAGTGTAATTAACCCCACAGAACAGCATTTCCCATTCAAAGATCGCATTGTAAGCGTCGACGCCATTACAAATCAAGTTGTGCAATTTGCCAATAAATTCCAGGTCGAAGTTTGTTTTGTCGTAAATTGTTTCCTGTGGCCATTGCAAAGTTGCAAATCGGTCGTTGAGCAGTTTCAGCCGAACATTGGTGGCTTGCATCACGTAGCATTTCAAAACACCAAGGAGGAAGGTGCAATAAATTTGCAAGTAATCGTTCCCCACCAGAAAGTAGAACGGCAATTCGGCGGACGCGCCGTAATCCCAAAAATAAAAGTCTAGGCAGCACACTAGGAATGTGAGGATGTTAACTAGGGCAAGTTTGCACCGAACGGATTTGAAAACCGGTACCGCAGCCCCATTTTCAAGCAACACTCCATCAATTTCCCCGAAAATCATAAGCAACCTTTTTTGCGTTCCTGCCATACGACCAAGGCACCATCAACACAGTCGACAACGTGCTTGAAACCACGCCAATCACGTTTAACGACCTCCCCATAATCGATGGGCAAAATATGAGGCAAATATGAGGCAAAAACCGTCCATAAAGGCTAAGCACACAAGCTCCCACATTTGTTACAATGATGGCGAAAACAACAATTAAATGGTTGGGTTTAAAACGTTTATAAGCTGCTTGGTAACTTGGTGTCAGGGCAAAAGCACCAATTTACAACTGCCGACAGTTCTTCCAGTACAGGCATTTTACAACAAATTTACAAGCAAAATACTGAAATAAATATTACTTGTTTTAATGACTTTTCATGGGCTAATTAAATATAATTCGTGTAGCCACAGTCCAATTAAATTATTTAATAAAAGGGTTAAATTGGTCCAGCGAAACTAGATCATAAGATTAGGCAGTCATTGGTAAATTAAGAAAAAAAAATGAGAGTGCAGCCTTTGCGCACTAAAACTTCTTTAAAAATTACGGCACGTATTATAACAACAATTAACCATGAACTAGAGAACATTATATATCTTCCTTAATTCTTTTCTTGCAATACGGTAATTTTTTCCAATTTTTTATAATACGTAATGTATTTCGGGATTTTTTGCAAAAAATTGCTGATATCGAAGTTATGAATTTTATTCCAGTTAAAGTTTCTACACTGTATAACATATACACTCACGAAATTCTATAGTCAATCAATGCTTATGAAGAAAGAATTCGATATAAGAAGACTATAGACGTTACTGAATGTAATTACCGTTAGAAAAAAGATCGGAGTTGAAAAAAAATGTCAGAATTTTTTTTCATTACAAAATAATAATAAAAATTAAAGAAAACGTTTTAAAATGAGTGTAAATTCCATGGCGATACCGGAGACTGAGGAGAGTTCTTATGACGAATCCACACCACCGGATACAATTGAAAAAGCAAATTATTTATTTTTGGTTCCATTTTTTTTGGATGGCCCCTGGATCCCAAACTTGTAAGATACATCCCCTTGCATGAGTAATAAAAAATATTGTTTGTAACACAGGCGGTATTAACGATAAGGTAGGTATGTGAGAAAGGGAACATAGGTCACATATGCCAACTCTATAAATACAATGTACCAGATGGTCCAGATGAACATTGTATTAACTCAAAAAATCCTATTTTTCAGGAGAGCGATTTGAAGTTTTCAAATCAATATAGGTATTTCCATTTCTCTAAATAATTGAACGATCAAACGAGCCCGCCGAAGGCGGGCGAATTTCGATCGTGATTATACGAAACGTCTCGTTGGAAGATGATAATTTGTAGTAATGCTCGTCATTTCTTACATATCACACGTTTCAGAGTTTGAAATTTGGCGCCTACGCTAGTGTGGACTAGCCGGCCCGGCCCTGTACAGTCATATTTTTAGCGATTTTTGTAGTTGAGTTTTCCCTGCAAGATGATCTAGGGTATGTTTATTAACGGGTACATGTAGGGAGGGAGATTGATCATCTTCGAACGAGACGTTTCGTATAATCACGATCAAACATCGCCCGCCTTCGGTGGGCTCGTTTGATCGTTCAATTATACTACACGTCTCGTTCTCGATGATAATTTGTAGACTTTTAGCGTATAAGAAAACTCATTCATTTATCATGTTACATGATTGGAAACCATAAAGAAAAGAGTTACCGTGCGTTAGATAATACAGATTTTGCGAACGTATCGTTATTATCTTGGATCGGGCGATTGTAAAGTATTATAACAAGGAGTACGTCTGGTTGTGTCTATATCCACTTCCAAAACCAGCCACTGATACTGCAGCATATTTTGTACTATGTGCTGTGAAGTGATTTGTATCAATGCCTGCTTTAGGCAGCAAGGATTTTTCCCAGTGACCAATCGTTTGAGAAGTTACGTTTTTGTAGGGCTTGAATTTTTTTTTTTGCTCATTTCTTACTCTTTTATCTTATTCAAGTAGTGAATTACAGCTGTAGTGACACATGGCCAGCCCAGGTTTTTCTTTATAAAAAGGGTACTATAATCTCTGGCTTATTTCTTCCTGGCTTGGACATTTTTATCAGGTCTGGTATTTTTATTGTTATTCGCTATTTGTCCATGGATATGTTTTATATATTAATTAGTGCGATAGCTTGCTGTGCTGTAGATAAAATAAGCATCGTTGATACTTTTTCTGCTGCACCCTTTAGCTGCTTTTAGCTACTTTTAGCTGATTTAATCAGGCCAAGTCCTTTAAAACTGGTGTCCCCTGTACTTGTATCTTTAAACATTGTAGTCGTTCCTCAAACATTCCCCTGAAGAATCGGGACAGCAGTTTATCCTTACCGAGATCTTGAGTAGAGATGAGTGATATAGCTGATCTGTTGTAGTTCAAAGTCTCATAGCTTGCTCCGTTTTCGAATGGAGCTAACTAGACTTCTAACTTTCCGTTAGAAAACGTATTATAGTATATTTACTGTAATTGCATTAAATATTGGAATATTTTTTTATGTAGAAAATTTTCGCCATAGCTTTAAGGTACATTGGTATTGTTTGAGTATGGATGGTATTATGGCCTTGATCATGATTTCTGTTGATGCTTCATTTATTCCTTTACTTAGGAACGCTTTGCGGGCAAATTCCCTGCCACAACTGAAAGTCTGTGTGCCAGTGGATGTATTTCTTGCTTGGAAGGAGACAATAATACATTTTTGTGAGGTTTAAAAACTAAAGGCTGTTCGTTGAGTAGTGATTTAATTATTAATAAATCTACTGAAGCCATCTGGCTTGTCAACTAAGAACAAAGAGGAAATGAATTCATTATCTTCATTTTGACAAGGCTCTATTACATTTTTATCTAAGAGCTTATTTATTTCATGCCTACTTTTATAATACCATTTTTAGCCCAATTTTGGTCTGTTAGTGGTTTTGTTTGATATGGATTTCTCTGGAAGGTATTTTATAACCCTTCAGATAATCTAGGACAAACTTATCCTAGTTTTCCCTAAAGTATTTTATACAGCCTGCTGACTGCTGGTAGTTTGATGACCGACTCGATGCTTCTGTCGTACCTCTTTCATTGAGGTTTTGTTTTTATTGGAATTTCGTTTTTAGAGTCAAAATGCTCTCCTAGCATTAGTTGCTTCTACGTCTTCAGTAAGAGCTATTTATTGCTTTTGGGAAGAAATTTATCGGAATTTTATCCAGATTTTCTTCTAAAAAAAGAAATTGTTTTATAATATAGACCTTTATTGTAAGTATTTTTGTAAATTCATCTAATAGAGAGTTTGTCGTATGGACTATTAGTCGTATGGACAGTTTGTTGTATGGACAGTTTGTCTTACAGACAGTTTGTCGTTTGGACAGTTTGTCGTATTGACAGCTTGTCATATGAGCAATTTTTCTTATAAACAGTCGTATATACAGCTCTTTGTACATGTTATTTCTGTACAAAAACATACTTAAGTGTGAATGAATCACTACACTTTTGACTACACAATGATTTTTTATGTCAGTATCTCATATGGAGGTTAAATACTTTTTATGTGATACTGGATTCATATGGAAACTCAACTAATGGAAAATATGGAAACTATGAACAGTTTGTCGTATAGACAGTTTGTCATATAAACTGTTTGTCAAAGACAGTTTATCGAATGGACAGTTTGTCATATAGACAGTTTTTGTACATGTTGTTTTTGTACAAAAAAAACATACTTAAGTGTGATTGAATCACCACACTTAAGCATTTTTTAAGTAAGTGTCCCATATAGAGGCTAAATACTCTTTATGTGATACTGGTTTCATATGGAAACTCATATATATCCTTTTTGTTCTACAGACAGTTTGTCGTATGGACAGTTTGTCGTATAGACAGTTTGTCATATAGACAGTTTTTGTACAAAAAACATACTTAACTGTGAATCACCACACTTAAGCATTTTTTAAGTAAATGTCTCGTATGGAGACTAAATACTCTTTATGTGATACTGGTTTCATATGGAAAGTCATATATCTTTTTTGTTTTACAAACAGTTTGTCGTATGGACAGTTTGTCGTATAGACAGTTTGTCATATAGACAGTTTTTGTACAAAAAACATACTTAAGTGTTCATGAACACTTAAGCATTTTTTAAGTAAATATCTCGTATGGAGACTAAATACTTTTTAGGTGTGTGATACTGGTTTCGCGTGGAAACTCATATATCATTGTTATACAGACAGTTTGTCGTATAAAAATTGGTCGTATAGACAGTTTTTGTACATGTTGTTTTTATGTAAAAACATAGTTAAGTATGAATGAATGAACACACTTTAACATTTGTTAAGTAAGTGTCTCGTATGGAGACTAAATACTTTTATTTATGTGATACTGGTTTCGTGTGGAAACTCAAATATCTTTGTTATGCAGACAGTTTGTCTTATAAGCAGTTTGTTGTATCGACAGTTTGTCGTCTGGACAATTTGTCATATAGACAGTTTTTGTACAAGTTGTTTTTATGCTAAAACATACTTAAATGTGTTTGAATCAACACACTTAAGCATTTTTTAAGTAAATATCTCATATGGAGGCTAAATACTTTTTTGTAATAATGTTTCGTACGGAAGCTCATATATCTTTTTTGTAATAGAGACAGTTTGTCGTTTGGACAGTCTGTCATGTAAACAGTTTGTCATATAAACCGTTTGTCGTATGGACAGTTTGTTATATAGACAGTTTTTTGTACATGTTGCTTTTGTACAAAGAAAAAATAAAAAAACATATTTAAGTGTGAATGAATTTACACTTAGTCATTTTTGAATTGTCTCGTGAGGAGGCTAAATACTTTTTATGTGATTCCTGCATTTCCATTCTGATTTTTATCAGTGGTTTTTATTTAATTCTGCCAGTTTACAAATGATGTTTTTGAGGTTATCGATCTGTTTTCCAATTTTTTCCAGTCTTCCATCCGTTTTTTGTTTCTTCCTATCTCTTTTCGTGATCGTGAAAATGAATTTCTCTTCTTATCTCCTGACATTATAAACCTTCTATTCTTATTTAGATCTGGTAATTTTTTATACTAAGATTACTCAGTACGTGTGAAACGTCAAACACAACGAACAAGTATTTCAAACTCTAAAAAGTGTGAAATGTAAGCAATGACGAGCATACTACAAATCATCGAGAACGAGACGTGTAGTATAATATAATGTATAACGCTGATAAAGTTGGGGACATAGAATAAATTGCAGATGACTTTTAGCTAATTATTAATTAAGGTAATATTGGAGTTGAATTAGCGTCTAAAATAGATAAAAGAGAGTGTAATAAAAACACAGTTAAAAGGAATCCATACCGTATCTTTCTAAATCCTACAAATAGGTTGGAAATTGAGAAAACTATTAAGGAATTAAAATATATAGTATGCGGTGTAGATGGAATTAATAGAAGAGTACTAAAATGTCTTGCCGATGTAATTAGAAAACCGGTTTAGCATATTGTGTACATGTGTGGCCGAGTGCCTTAATGTCAGCTGAAATTGTTCCGGTACTGAACGCAAGAGGTAAACACTCTCCTACAAACTATAGACCGATATCTTTAATATCTTCTTCTTCTTCTGTTGCCTTAAACCTATGTGCGTTGGCGAATTATTATTTATTGAATAATTGTTAATGTTTTTATTGCTGTTTGGAACGTGTCATCAAACTCTTTAATTTCGGTCCAGTTCCTGATGTTCCTAAGCCATGATAGCTGTTTACGTCCGATGCCCCTTCTGCCGTTTATCTTTCCTTCGAGTATGAGCTGAGGAATTCGATATTTTGGCCCCCATAGTATGTGACCCAGAAACCTGATTTTGCGCTGATTTATGGTATTGAATAGTAATCTGTCCACTCCTGCCCTTCTAAGCATCTCCTCGTTGGTAATGTGGTCAACCCATGGGATACAGAGCGTTCTTCGGAGTAGCCACATCTCGAACGCCTCGCTCTAGTTAATGGATGCTTCTTTTATCGTCTAGATTTCTGCTCCATACAGAAGGACTGGCTAAATGTAGCATTTTACCATTCTGTGGCGGATTTCTAAATTAAGGTTTTTATTGCATAGCAAGGGACGTAGTTTGTTGAAGGCCTGTCTTGCTTGTTCCAACCTACACTTGATCTCTTGTAGTGCGTTCCATCTGTTGTTTACTAGCGTGCCTAGGTATTTCGTGCAAGTAGTTCTTTCGATTGTTTCGCCCTCTACCGTGATAGACGCTCCTGCCTGATTATTACGGCCTATAACCAGGCATTTTAGATCTGTTCAGTCTTAGTCAGGCCTCTGACCCCTTTCTTTATATGTTATTCATTAGTAGCTGTAGGTCTTGCTGGTTAATTGCTATGATTGCTGTGCCGTCTGCGTATCTTATATTGCTTACTGTGGGACCGTTCACTTTTAATACGATTTCTAGCTTATAAAAGGCTTCGGAGAATATTTGTTCGACGTAGAGATTAAATAGCATTGGTGCTAAATCTCAAATTGTGCATCTTTGAAGTATCCTCTTTTTATCTCGATTTCGTCTGTCGTTAATTGGTTATTCTGACGTTGGGCGACTGTTGTCAGCACTAGTTTTGGATTATTCTTACATTTTTTTCTTCTATACCAGCTCTTTTTAGATATTTGATAAGACGTTCGTGGTTGATACTATCGAACGCCTTTTCATAGTCGAAGAAGCACAGAAAGATGTCCTTTCTTTGGTCATAGCAGTTTTGTGCGAATCTGCGAATCGTGTACCGGTGCCGCTCTTAAATCCCAACTAATTATCTCTGCTTAGCTCTTCAATTTTATTAATTAGCCTGGTGTGCATGATGCGTAGGAATATTTCTAATGCATCACTCATTAGCGAGATTGGATTGTGATCTCTGCATTTGGTCGCTGTTTGCTTTTTGGGTAGCATTATGAACGTGGACTTTAGCCATTCCTTTGGTAATTGTCCAGTGGCATAGATCTTGATTTATAGTTTTTAAATTACTTGTAAGTTTTCCTCCTGTAACTGCTTGAAATGCTGTGCTTAAATGTCGTTTGGACCTGGCGTCTCGTTGTTTTTTGGAACCTTAATGGCGTGTACTAATTTGGTTTTTAGAATGGTTGGTCCTATGAGGTCATGTTGAGTTTAAGTTGCCCACGTATGCCCGCTATAGATTGCATTTATCCAAGTCATTGGTTATTGCTTCGTTTTGGTCATTTGGTATGTGGTTCCCCCTTTGCGTGGTCTTGTTATTTCTTTGATTTTTCTGTGTAGGTTGAATACATCGCCTTCCTCTTGAAATTCCTATACTTCTTTACATCTTTGCTGCACCCAGGACTCATTGACTATTCTGATTGCTCTGCGTATTTCCTTATGCATCACTTTATACTCGTCGTGTTTTTGCTGAGTTTTTAGCCCTCTGCATTGTTACATCAGCAGAAAGATTTCTTGTGTCATCCACTCCTGTTCATTGTTGCTCCGGGCATACCTAATGATGTTGTGTGCTTCCGATGTTATCACATCTTTGAGGTGTTGCCATGTGTCTTCGAGTGTGTCAAGTTGTTGTCCCTCTTTTATTTTTGTATTTATGTGGTTGGAATATGCTGTTTTCACCATTCGTTCTTGTGTTAGTTTGCGTCGATTAGTTTTTTACCGTTAGATGTTTAATATCTTTAATATCTGATATTTTTTAACTTTAATGTCTAATATTGCTAAATTATTGGAAAAAATGTATATAACGGGCTTATTTCTTTTTTAACAAAACATGATGTAATCTCCGAAACCATCAAACCATCATGTAACCTCCAAATCCGGACACAGAAACCATATGGGGGCAGATGAAAGACGCAATAATAAAGATTCAAGAACAGGAGATCGGTTAAAAGGAAAATATTAAGAAGAAGGAATGGATGACGGATGAAATCTCAGAGAAGGGTGGCCAAATCCACATCGTTAAAATATAAAGAACAATAAAGCTGCAAGGAAGAAGTGGAGAGGAGCAAAGGAAAAATGGCTGGCCGAGAAATGTACAGAGATCGAAGAACTACAACAGAAACATGACTCGTTTAATGTACATAAGAAAGTTAGGGAGGTACCTGAAGTAGGAAGAAAACGCCAAATAGGTAACTCTCAGAGATACTACTACTACTAACTGGTGTCGAAGAGATACTAAAAAGATGGAAGAGCTACGTGAAGGAGCTTTTTGATGATGAAAGACATGAGATTCCCAGGGTAGTAATTGAACATGGAGAGTGTACGGTTTTATAAAAGGCAGAGGTACAGAAGAAGCTACTAATGTGGTTACAAATTTTATATACCATAACTTAGACAAAAATTGTCCTACTATTATTGCATTCTTAGCTCTCGCTAAGGCGTTAGGCAGGGTAAATCATGTTAGACTATTACAAAAAGTTGAAGCATATGGAATAAGATGTGTTGCATATGAATTAGTTAGGGATTTCTTAAGATGTAGGTCTTAGGCAGAAGCACTTACCAAATATATACTACCCAAATTATTTCACAAATAATTGAGAATGTGTCCCGAAAAGAGTCCTGGTGGAGTGATACACTGAATTCGCTCAAAACATTGATAAATATATGAAATATCATGGCGACATTGTTCCAAGCAAAAACGTGATTAACCAATTCTGCCGCGTCACAAATAAACTCGTGAATTCGTAGGGCCTTTTCCGCTTCAAATTCCGTCGCGCAAGTATCAACAATCCCGTTCAAAATTTTAAATCTTCCAGCCAGATCTATCAACAGCAAATATTGAAATAATTGCACAATCAGTATGTAATAAATTTCGAAATTACCAGTCAAGATATAAACGATACTCTTATATTCCTTTCTGTCTAAACATGTAGAAAATATCCCAAGCATGAAATGCAAATAAAAACGCGCCGATAAAGACGAATTTTGCAACCAAATATTTCACTCCAACTATGTTACACATGTGGATGGAATTGATTTCTGCCAATTTTTTAAATAGCTAGTTTAAATTGTTGCGATTTAGTCTAGTCAGTCTAGCAACAGCTAATGTATTAAACCAATTGCTAGAAATGCTGCGACCATTACGATTAAATCTTTGATGAAACAATTTCTGGCGTCCAATGTGCGGAAATTGAAAACAAATTCAACAAGATCAAACATATCGTTGTTGCGGCTCGTTGCAAAATGTTGTAGTCAAATGTATTAGATTCTTCACTATATTTAGGCAATGTGCCAAAGAAACTGTTCCATTTTATCCTTTTGTAAATATAGCCACACAGTGACATACCGTTAAGTCGAAATTATTAAACTTGAATGGAGTTTTTACTTATGTTCGTAAGTATACGTTTCTATTTAATAACTGAGTTATTGATCAAGATATTTCCAAAAGTTCAGTAGAACAAATGAAAATATCAAACAATTATGTTTGAATAAAAGTAATAAATAACATGAAACGACAATGGTTTAGTAAATAATACAATCTTTAATATTAGTGAAATAAATGTGAAAAAGAATATAAACTTATATAACTATCACTGTTAATATACTAATTAGTCAGCTTTAAGCACTATTGTTTGCATATACGGAATTTTCAGTTTTCTTTGGCTTTATTTAGGTACTTCTCCTTTTTCTAATTCTAGTTTAAACTAGATATATTTATTTAGACTCGAACGTAGATTAACCTAGATTAAATAAGCGAATAATTCTTACCAATAAATATGTAGACCAGAACAGAATGGAAAATGGAAGTGCGCTATTAATTGTAAATTTATCAAAATAAAGGACGTTGAAACATGACAAAAAGTTGAACACAATGTGGAAAACCAGCACCAAGCTGTGTTATCCGTGAAACCGTGAATATGAGTCGCCTACACAATCTCCAAATCCGTCATACTGCTTTCGACAAACTCGTTCAACAGTTCGAGCCTCGTCTTGACATTCATCAAGATTAAATATTATAAAGACTAGGACGAGAAAATTACAGTACACCATAAATCCGTCGCTCAGCATGAAAATGTATTGCATGAATCTCATAAATACGTTCCAAGACACAAAAGCCATTACGTTTTTGACGAAGATTGCAAAACTGAGTAATCCAAATTTTTTTTGCAAACTTTCTAATGCCTGGCAGTTTAGATTTGTAAATCGTGTCAATCGTGTCAAATAAATTGAACAATTTTGTTAAATGTGCTGCGTTCACTCTGGCTGCTCCTGCTATAGTTAGGAGATTTAGCAAAATCATTGCTACCACTCCAGCAGTTATTAATACCATGTCCTTTGGAGCAAACCTCGGTGTTAATGACCTCCCTAGTAAAGCAACGCAGCCCAAAATTGTAATGAAAATTATACGCGCAATCTGTTGTAGTAAGTTATAAGCGGAGGATTCCAGTCTAAGTATTCGTGGGTGCTGGACGTGTGTGAGAGTGCTCGGTAAAATAATTGATATTGCGGGTGTTTTAAGCGTGAGGGATGTGAAAGGCTGCGGGTGGTTTGTCTATTTTGTTCAGGCAGTTATTGTCGTCGGGAAAACCTTCGTTGCAAGTAAGTCGTTATCGCAGCAAGCGTGTTAAAAACTTTACGCACGTGGTGATAAGTTGTGTTTGCGTGGTTGCGGCGCGACAGGGTAAGCGCCCAGGCAACGTTTCAAAGCGCATCTGGTGAGGGATAGCGGAATTTGTAGCTAAGACCGGCTTCAACAGCGGAAGGTTTCTTCGCGGGAATGGACGAATGCGAGAGCAGACCGAGAGCGGGCAGTGAGTCGATGAACCCGTTTGAAAGATGTGCTAAACTAAACCGATCACCGATCCAGACGGCTAAGAGGTCGAAAAAAGAGGTGATGTCAGATAAAGGAAGAGGGGAGTGCAGTGCAGGTCAGAGCGATCATTTTGAGAGAATATTGCAGGAATTAATAGAAATTAAAAAGGAGTTCACGACGGTAGACAGGAAGTTGGAGAAAATGAGACGGGAAAACAGAAGATTGGAGGAAAAAATGGAAAGGGTGGTGAAGAGACAAAAGGAGGAGGAAGAAGTAGAAAAGGACTGGAGAAAGGAATTGTTAGCAGAGTTGAGGTCAATAAGAGATGAGAATATGGAAATAAAGAATAAGTTATCGAAACTGGAGGAGGAAGCGGAGGCAGTCAAGGAAGAGAAGAGAAGAACGGAGAGTAAGTGGGAGGAGGAACGTCAGACAATGAGAGAGGAGCTGGCTAAACTAAAAGATACGGAAGAGAGGAGACTAAGGAGGGAATTAAGAAATAACATTGTTATTTATGGAATTGAAGGAGAAGTTTGGCGGGAAAAGGCAAAGAACATATTTCGGGAAAAGCTAGGTTTAAACGAAGGTTTCGGGAGTGCATACAGGCTTGGCTCGAATAGGGATAATAGAGAAAGTAAAGGCCCGATTATGTTAAAATTAGAAAGTTGGGAGGTAAAAAAGGACATAATGAGAAACAAACGCAAGCTTAGAGGTACAAACGTATTCATTATAGATGATTTCACCCCTAAGGAACAAGGAATCCAGAAAGAACTGTTAAGGAAGGCAAAGGTACTCAAGGAAAGGGGCCACCAGATTAAAGTAGGATACCAAAGAATGGAAATAGATGGGAATTGTGTACCATGGGACAAGGTAGCAAAAAACGAATAAACGACCAAAGAAAGAGGGGACAGTTACACAACGACGGAACGGAAAAGGAAAATGTAAAGCTAATGTTTTGGAATGTAGCAGGGCTCAGGAATAAATTGGATAAGGTGGACGGGTCTTTTATAGAATTCTTGAGGAAATTCGAAATAGTTGGGTTAGTGGAGACCTGGGTTCAAGAGAAGGAATGGGAAGCCTGTAAAGAGAGACTCCCCAAGGAGTACAATTGGAGGATACAATCGGCACGGAGAGAGAGTGACTACGGAAGGGCAAAGGGGGGAATAATAACAGGGGTCAGAAGAGGCATCAAGGAATCGGAGAGAATTCTAGAAGAGGTGGAGGGTCTAGTTTTTAGGGAGGTAGAACTGGAGGGGGATTGGTGGCAGATAGCAACCATTTATAATAATAAGGGACTGGAAAATATTAAAGAGGGTATAAAGAGGAATTTAGAAGATATGTTAACGACAAACTTGATACTAGGAGGTGATTGGAATGTTAGGATAGGAGAAGAGCAGGTAAATACGGTGGATAAGACGGGTGATGTGATAAGAAGGAATTCTAAAGACAAAATTAAAAATGCAGAGGGAAATGTTTGGTTGGCGTGGGTGTTAGAGAACCAATGGGATATTTTGAATGGGTGTATTGAGGGCGACTGGGAGGGAGAATTTACGTTTGTGGGTGCAATGGGTACCTCAGTTATTGACCTAATAATTACAAATGATGCGGCGAGACGGCAAATAAAACTGATGGAAATCGGAATATAAAGTGAGTCGGATCATATGCCGGTAGTGGTGTCGTTGAAGCAGCAAAGGGAGAAAGATGTTAAGGCGGAGAAATGGGTGGCCAGATGGGATAAGGAGGCGACAGAAGAATACAGAAGGAAATTAGAAGAGGTAGAGTGCAACTCCATAGAGGATATAGACATGATGGCAAAGATAATGGAATCTGCACTTGTGAAAAAGTAAATCAAAGAAGCGTTTCCAGGCCGAGCATGGTACGACGGGGAAGTGCGGAACGCAAAGCTAAGGTTTCGAGAAGCTATGAGAGAATGGAGAAAGGGAGAAAGGCTCAAAGTGCACGTGCTGGAAGCGAAAACAGAATTGCAAAAAATGGAGAAGAAGAAAAAGGAGCTTTGGGAGGAGAAGGAGAAGCAGCGGGTACGAGAAATCAAGACGGAAGCTGAGCTGTGGAAATACGTGAGAGAGAATAGGAAAAAGAAGGAAAGATTACCCAAGAGAATTGCGATAGAAGAATGGCAAAACCACTTCATGAGGATGCTAGGAGGGGTGGAGATGCGGTCAGAAAGAGATGATAGTTCAGGAGATCGACAGAGAAAGCAGGAAGAGCTCGCCGAGGATATCACCGTGACAGAGGTGGAGGATGTTATTGATTCCCTAAAGCCAAGAAAAGCGGGAGGTTTGGATGGGCTCGGAAATGAAGCGTGGAAAGAAGCACCTGCAATCTGTAAGGAGAAGTTTACGGAGGAATTGAGAAGGATAGGGAGAGGAGACAAAAGGATACCAGTCAGCTGGAAAGTGGGGATAATTCAACCGGTGTTTAAGAGTGGAACGAGGGACGCGCTAGAAAATTATAGAGGTATAACTTTGATGAACTCCTCATACAAAATATTTTCTAAAATCCTGGATTGTCGCTTGAGGAAGGAAGTCAATGAAAGGAAGCTTTTGCCGGAAATACAAGCGGGGTTCAGAGAAGGAAGGAGCACGGTGGAACACCTGGTGACCTCGAGAGTCATCATAGACCAAGGAATAAGAAAGGGATGCCTGTTTGCTCTTTTCATTGATTTGAAAGCCGCATATGACTCGGTGAACAGAAGGAGACTTGACGAGTGTTTGGGCAAGCTAGGTATCTCAGAGAGGGTAAGAAGGAACATCAGGAATTTGTACGAGGAAACGGTCTGTAAGGTAGTAGCGAATGAATGGGAATCGGACTATTTTGAGGTGAGGAAGGGCCTAAGACAAGGCTGCCCTTTGAGTCCCACGCTTTTCAATCTGTATGTGGCGGATATGGAAAAGGTTCTACAGGCCGGGCAAGCTGGAGGAGTGGTGATTGGGAAAAGGAAGGTGTGGAGCTGGGCATTTGCGGATGACATGGTGGTATTTGCAAAGTCGGCTAGTGAGATGAAGGACGTGATTGAAAGGCTCTGTAGGTATTTCGAAAAGAGGGATTTAAGGGTGAATGTTGGTAAAACAAAATGGATTCGGTTTAAAAGGGGTGGGCGATATAAGAAAGAAAGGTTTGAATGGCAGGGTACTGAAATAGAGGAAGTTAGTAAATTTAAGTATTTGGGGTATGTCTTTGGGACTGGATACAGTAATAAAGAACACATAGAGTATGTTACAAAGAAGGCATGGGTGGCGGCGGGTCGTATCTGGGAGGTTTGGAAAAGGAACTTTAATGGAAACTTTAGAGCAGCAGAGACCATATGGAAGGCATGTGTGCGAAGCGTGTTACTGTATGGATGCGAGGTCTGGGGAACGATAGAGGAAGTCAAGATCGAAAGAGTGCAGCTAAAGTTTTATAAGAAAGTGTTGAAACTTGATAGGTCGACGCCTGGTCACATTGTGCTTCAGGAAGTGAGTGCTTGTAAGGTGGCGGTAATAGCTGCGGAAAGAGTGATAAAGTTCGAGTATAGGGTGGATGGGTTAGGAGATGAAAGGATAATAAAGGAAATCTTTCTAGTAGTGAATAAAGAGGGGTTAAGTGGTAGAAGAGAGATCGGTTGGGGGTTGAATAAAAGGAAACTGTATGAGAGAGGCGGGTTATCATCCGAGGGGTTGGAAACGGAAAAAAGTGCGGGTGCGCAGTGGAAACGGATGCTAAAAGAGAGGTTATTAGAAGTGGACTTCCAAGAGCGCCAAACGAAAATAGAGGCTAGTAAATATCACCAAGGCTACAGTCAGATACAAGTGCACGGCCGTGTTCCTGGTTATTTGAGGACAAGTAAAGTGTCGGACGACCAGTCAGTGTTGGCGAGATTTAGGTGTGGCAATGAAGAGCGTGGAAGGAGACATTGGATGAAGGAGGAAAGTAGAAGGTGTTTGGTGTGTGGGTTGAAGGAAGATATGTGGAGTCATTGGTTGGAAGAATGCACGATGGCGGAGTGGAATGACCAGGAGAGAAGGCGAGGAAAGGATTGGAGGGAGTGTATGGACGAGAGCGGGAAGGGACTGTCGTTTTTACACAGAGTGAAAAGATGGAAAGAGCGGTTGCGACGGGGTAGTTTTTTGAGTGTTGCGGTTTAGTTTTTCTTTTTGTTTTGTGAGCTTATGTCCGATGTACAGGTGTTGAAGTATAGGTTTATAGGGTGGTAAAATTTCTTTTTTCTTTTTAATGGGGTTTTAGTTTCACAACTTTTTTATTATTTTTTATTGTTTTATTTTGTATGTATATTTTGTATGGAAATTATTTTAATTATGCCAATAAAGGTTATTATTATTATTATTATAAGCGAACGTTCCAATGCCCTGGTTGAAAACCGACAAAACGCCAAAATAATTGCTCCATTATATGATTACTGCGATGTTTGACGAAAGCGACATGTTCACTGAATTAAACACAAAGATCCGTTTTACATAAGGAAAGTAATTAATAAATAGAAATTTTATTTACTCTGAAATGAGTTAATATTTCATTACATAATTCTTAAATTAAAGTTCTAATTGTTTATTTCTTTATGTCCTTGAGGACATAATTGATTTTATTTGCTAGTGTATTGTCTAAACAAACTGATATCTACTTACCAAAATGTATATTCCCCAAATGATTACATCAACCGTTGTGCGATGGTCTCTAATAAAATCGAGAAAGAGTAATCTGTTGATATTGCCGAGGAAGTTCAAGACGATTTGAAATATCAAGACGAAATTGTGTCAGCCGAAAATATAATCGACGAATTTAGCCGCGTCACAAATTAACTCGTGAATTCGCAAAACCTTTTCCACTTCTATCTCCAACGAGCAAGTAGCAATAATCCCATTCAAAGTTTTAAATCTCCCAGCAATATGCAGCAGTATCAAATTTTGGAATACCTGCACAATGAATAGGCAATATGTCATAAATCCATCAGGAAAGAGATATGTGACACTGGTTATTTCGATTGTTACTGTTACAACAAAAAGATTCCAAGTATTAAATGTAAGTAAAATTGTGGTGAGCAAAACTTTGTAACGAAATATTTGATCCCATCAATGTGACATTTATGGTTGAAATAAATCTCCGCCAAAGTCTAGAAGAGATTATTTAACTTATTGGGATTTAGTCTGGTAAGTCCAGCTACAGTTAATATATCAAGTATCTCACTTGCCTCACCTCCTGCACTCATTAGCAAAGAGTCTTTGAAGGTAAGATGTTCTGTAATCCAACGTCCAGCAGTTGCTAGCAAACTCACTAGGATCATAACCACCAATATTTAAGTTTGTTGCAAAACTGTTTTAAGGCTTCATTATATTTGGGTAGCAAGTCAGGAAACATGTTCTATTTCATAATTTTGTAAATGTTTGCAGAAAGCGATATTCTATTACAAGTCTATATTAACATTTAATCGAATTGTATTAATTTATAGAAAAGAAGGTTTTTATTTAGTAAACGATTTATCGATCAAGATTTTTTTAATTATTCTAATAGACTGGATATAATTGATTAATGTTTATAAAATTGATAAATGTTTAACTTCGGGAAATATTGGTGAAACTTGTAAGAGAAATTGGAGTAATATATGACAAACTTTTATTAATTGACTGTAAGTGCGTACTTACTCAAAGCAAAAAAGAATTATTTGTTTGCCTGAAAGTTTGTTAATTAATAAAATTTAAAGTCAACGGTTGTTTTAAGAGATTTTGTTACGCAAATATTTGTAGGGTCCGAAAAATCACTGGCAGTTTCTTCGTGGCAAAATGAACACATATAATATTACTTTTTACTTATTAAAAAATAAACAAAAATAACCGAAATATCCCTGGTGGAATCAAGAATGCGAAATTGCTCTAGACAATAGAAAAACTGCCTTCCCAAATTATAATACTAACAAATCTGAGAAAAATCAGAAGATCTTCTTCGAGGTACGTAAACAGACTTCAAAAATTCGGAGACAAATCAAACGGAAATATATTAATAATCAACTGACTTCGATCGAGAACGACTTCCGAAACTACAATACGCGTGGTCTCTACAAAACATTCGCCAACCAAATCAAAGGATACACACCACGAAACTTATGCTTCAGAAAACAAGGCGGAAAACTAGCATTGACGAATAAAGAAAATTGACTAGAATTAGCTAAATACTTCTCCAGACTTTTGAATTGCCCAGAACCAACGAAAAGATTCCCAAAGAAACAGTCAGACCACATATCAGAAGAATCACTATCACCAACTCAAGACGAAATCCACTCCCAAACCAAAAAACTCAAAAACAATACTTAAACTAAACTCAAAAGTATCAGGAGAAGACGGCATCACTGCAGAACTACTTAAAAACCTCGGACCCAATGCACTCAGAGAAATTACACATATCATCCAAGAAATATGGCAAACGGAAAAAATATTCGATGACTGGAAAGCAGCACTTATCCACCCACTTCAAAAAAAGGAGATAAATCAGATGTGAACTACAGAGGGATTTCTCTCCTTTCCGTCGCCTAAAAAAATTTCTCAGGATGTCTCTTGACACGTACTCAAGAACAGCTCGAACCAAAGTTATCAGAGTTTCAAGCAGGATTCAGACAAAACCGATCCTGCCCCGAACAAATCTTCAACCTAAACACAATTGTCAAAATGCGAGCAATTCGAAATAAACCAGTGATGTGCACATTTGTCGACTTCAAAAAATCGTACGACTCGATCGATAGACAGTCACTCTTCCAGATCCTTGAAGAAAGAGTAGTAAACCACAAAACACGAAAACTCATTGCACAAACGCTGACCAACACAAAATCCAAAATAAAATTTATGTGGGAAATCAAGCTTTTGAAATTCAGACAAGCGTGCGACAAGGAGATAGCCTCTTTCCGCTCTTGTTCAATATCGAAAAAGAGCTCAAGAAACAAAATGTCTGAAAACCAGTTACACTTGGCTTACGCAAAAACTTTCTATACCATACCTTGCCTTCGCCGATGACTTTGTTATACTAACAGAAGAACAAGAGACTGCAAAAAAAGAGACTGCCGAAAAAGTGGGACTTCAAATATCGTTCGAGAAAACTCAAGTGTTAAGTCACAAAGGCGAGAACATGCAAACAAAATACGGAATGATAAAAAAAATTTCACATTTCAAATATCTGGGACAATTTATCAAACCATATCGAACTGGATCCGAAAAAATCTCACAACAAAACCGTCTCCAGAAAACCAAGAGAGCCTCGGACTTATCAAAAAGCTCTATCACAAAAAATGCATATCAAGACTACAACACTGTCATCGAACCGGCAAGTCTCTACGCTAGCGAAACTCGTACACTCACGAAATACGAACTGGAAGAAATCAAGAAAAAAGAAAGAAAATTCATTCGGAAAATACTTGGAGCAAGACTTACTCCTGACGGGTACCGACTACAGACATTCAAGACAACTGAAAAATACTCAAACATCGAAATTGATATCAGAAAAGGACGAATGAAGTTCTTCGGGCACATAGAAACTACCGAGTACACGACTAACCAATAGAAAAGTAGATTACATATCATCACTAAAAACTACAACACCATGGATGAAAGAAGTACAAAAAGAAATGCGAACCGCTAACATAACCGACATATCAGACAAAAAAACTCCTTCCGTAACAAAGTGAAGAACTGGCAAGTCCAACCAGAGCAAGCAAACCTAAACCTTAATGACCTAAATGGTCGGACGAAAGAAAATTAGCATTCTGCAACAGATTGAAAAAATACTGTCAAAATAAGAAGAACGTCTAGAATTGAGTCAAAGTGCTTAACGTTTTCCAATACTGGGAAAAATGTACTCGCACACCAAATTGAACACATAAGTAAATTATTGTATGCGAAGAATGCCCTTATTATAATCGTGTGTAAAAGTATCTAAATCGTGCATAAAAGTCCAATTTAAATCAAATGAAGTTTCATTATTAAACGATTTCTGTTTGTTTGTTACTAAGGCTAGCAACTCGAGCCACTAAATAAACTACTATTATTCAATTTTGCCTTATATAGTCATGTTTAATTCCTTGGATACGGATCCATAAAAGAGTGGTTTATTCACTAGTGCAATAATAGTATATTAAAGGACAAGTTCAGTCAGCGCGATTTTACAGCACGCGTCCAAGTTTGGACATTTTTTCTAATGGACAAGTGATGAAAAACGCCTGACGAACGCGTTTTTTATAGTATTTTTTCTATTTTGGGCCCTTTTATGCCATGTTATGCCATTTCTAAATAAAAAAATCGCCCATACATGTTCATAAAATTTTATGGTGGTTGGTTACACTGATAATTGACACTTGAAATTAATTTGAAGGTTATATTTAAAATGGGTGAAAAAATATCTAGCACTCCACTAGAATTGAAAGAAATAACTGAAAATACAGTGAATAAACTGTTGCCAGATAAATCGCGAGCAAGATATGAAAAGGAATACTGCAAATTTAAGGGGATGTAAAGTGGGAGTGGTTTAATCTAAATAAAATTACAGTTGTTTCGGAAAATGTTTTACTTGCTTACTTCGAATTACAACATAAGAAGTATATACCATCAAGTTTATGGACGATATATTTTATGTTGAGGTCATGTTTATCTATACATAAAGATGCAGGCCTTATTGAAACGGATATCTCAGGGCTATGCACCTAAAAAGTCGAAGATTTTAGAAGAAGATATTCATAAATTTGTAAGCGACGTGGATGATAAGTCTTATTTGGCTATGAAGGTGGATAAATTTGTGTGTATATCGCAGCTTTGTATGTAACAGTATTCATTATAGATCGTCTTGATAATGGATTATAATGATAATGGGTTATAACGGATATGTCTGTCAATGATATAGAATACAGATCCGTTTCCATCATTGTGTCTGTATCTAAAACAAAAAATTAGATTCCAAGTATGTTTGCAATTACAGATCCTCATTGGAATAACTTAATTAAAAAATATGCTAAACTTAAGTCCTAATAATGTTACGCATAAGAGATTTTTCTTAACTTTTCGTAACGGTCATTGTATTAATAGTCCAATTGTTATTAATATGGGGAGAATATCAAAAGACATTGCGACATATCTCAAATTACCAAACTCTGATCTTAACACTGGACATTGTTTCCGAGGAAGTAGTGCGACACATTTGGCCAACCATGGTGGTGATTTGTTGACAGTAAAAAATCATGGTGGATGGAAGTCTACTACTGTTGCGGAGCGGTATGTTGACGCTTCATTAAAAAAGAAGATTGAAATTGAAAAATGCTTGGGTCTGTGCAAGCAAATATCAACTTACCTGGATGTTCTTCTAGTGACCCACATTTGCAATTTGATAGCAACAGTAGTAGTAGCACTGTATATAATGTCCCTGTGTGAGTGTTACTGCTCAAGAATCCAATGTTACTATAAATATTTTTAATACTTGTACCATTGAAAACATTTTAAAATAAATATGTTATATCGTTTATTACCATTAATTAATTAAATTTGTGTATTCACGATTTCCACACATCTTTTCCTTCAAGTGCCATCTCCTCTTAGAAGGTAGCTGTAAACAACTCAACGGAACTATAGTTGTACCATTTTCTTAGATTATTTAACCAGGAAATGCATCTTCTACATCTTACTTTCATCTTAGCTACATTCAATACTGTCCCCCACGGAGATCTGAAAATGGGACTGGAGGTATTTTCGCCTTGAATTTAGCCATGTTGATTAACTAGGGATATGTAATCAGGTAGTTTCCCGTTGCTTCCCTGATTCCAATGCCGTTGACTATTTCTTATAGTTCGTCCGCCTTCGGGGGCGATTTCTCACCCCCAGGACAATAGAGTGCCCTTCCGATATCATTTGATATCGGTTGATTGCTTATACCGGCGCACATTCGGTCTATTACATAATATTCATATATTATTATATTACTTTTTCCAAAAAGAAAGAAAAAGAATCTTTGACACTAAAATAATTTGACGTTTCGAAGGAAAATTTTCTTGAAACCAAATTCACTTTGTTTTTAACACAATTTTTAACACTAACACCAATCTAAAGTTAACTTTTTGTTTTTTCACTATTATATATAATTTCGGAATTTGTAAAGAATATGGGAATTTCCATTTTTTTTGGGGGGTTGGCGGATTTTTACCTTGAATAACTGTTACTAATCGTCCTCCGTAGTGTATGTGCACACTTAGAGAGTCAAAACGAAGCTTCTACGTCGATTTATTAAAAAAATATACGGGTTTTTATAAAAATAAATTGACATTTTTTTGACGCAACAGTTAATATTTTCCTTCACTGCCTAACTTCTCTCTAATTACTTGTCAAACAAAAAGTGCAGGAGAAGCCCAACCGACGTTGCCAATTTTATCTTTTTATTTTACCTTGTTCTGGTAAACACTTCAATATACAATTTCTGCACATGCACTTACAACAACATTGAAATATAAATTTAATTTTTAATTCTAATTTCAAAAAACCTAACCTAACCAACTCTCAATTAAACCACATGCGTGCGGCATGATGACCTAGTAGAGACCATCCGACACACCCTGCTAGATAACATATGAGGCTCTGGCTCTGGCTCTGCGACGGCGGTATAACCGTTAGAACTGAAATTAAGGAAATGTAATTTCATACCCATGGAGGAAGATAACGGGAAATCACCTCCATTATACTTCCCAAGAGAACCACATGATGACGACATTCAAGTCATTATCGTGGTCGCAAACATTCATTAGTGAATATGCATAAGAAGATGAAGAATACATAGAAGATTAACATGAACCCTGCGCAAGAATTAAAATAAAATTAAATATATTTATTACATATAATACTTAAATTGTAGCGACACAGAAAAAAAGTATAATCCCTGCAAAAGAATTGAACTTGGCAACAGCGGATCTGCTGCATAAACACATTTTCTGTCAATTAACTGGACATAAGTTGCAGTTATATTTGTTGTTGTATTAAAAAATGTCAGTTTTTTGGATTACAAAAGCCCTGATATTTCTTGAACCAGCCGACGTAGAAGATTCATTTTTACTTTCCACGTTTAGAAATACACTTTGGAAGACGATTAGCAACAGTTAGTGAAGGTAACTCCACAATTCCCATATTCTTAATAATAGTGATAATTTCTCTCTATATAAACTTTATACCATTCAAAAAATACATTTATTTCAACGAGCAAATTTTTGTTGTGATTCCAAACATCACATAACCTCAAAACTATCTCGCCGAAAATTTGACATCACTGACAGCTCTGAATTTCTGTGCCAACTTTGAATAAATTAACTAACTAAAAATATTACACTCGGCGAGTCATTACCGCACGCATATGAGTGCTGTAATGAGTCCATTACAGACGCAAAATAGAAAAAAATGTTATTTGATTACTGAAATTAAAGTCTAGTGTGCTCTCTTTTAAGACTATAACTCGTATAAATAGTGCGCTATTTTAAGACTATAACTCATGCAATATAACTTACGGGCTCCATAAACATAATCCTAAATGTTGACTTCGCTAATGTTCTTTGTTCTTGTTTGCCAATTACAAAAGTTATTATACATTTTTTTTGTATAAATCTCTTCATTTCTGCCGGAGTAATCTTCCACAATTGCGTTACTATCTAACAATAAGTCTTCGGATGTATCCATGTATGATTAATAAAACACAAATTAATTAAACACAATACTCGAAACAAAATTTTTACGTACAAATCAACAATTTCATCGTTGTCATGACAATAATATAATCATGGCCGGACGACATGATTCTCGTAAAAAAAGACACGGAAAATGAAACTTTTCTCTGATTTTTTTTTGTTAAATCAAAAGCATTATTGAATAAAAGTTTCTCGCAGATAAAAGTCACTCGCAGATAAAATTACTGTTTAACTCGCGAATTTAAATCCTCGAACACGTCAACGATCCGCTCGTTAAACCTTAATTTTATACGCTTGTATTGTTAGTCTAATCTTATCTATCTAGTCTTGTCTGTCTAGTTTTGTCTGTCTAGTCTTGTCTGTATAGTCTTGTCTGTCTAGTTTTGTCTGTCTAGTCTTATCTGTCTAATCTTATCTGTCTGGAAACCTGGTGCTAATTTTACTAATAGTACTAACAAATAATATAAACAAGTTTTAGTACTTACGTATTAACACCACCTCAGCGAGAGGTTGCGCTACCGCGCGATATGTGGTCTGGATTTATATGCTCTAATATAACCTAATCCAACCCTTATTCAATATTTTTTCTTATTTCGGATCGAGAGGTCGCGCTACCGTGCAATATGTGGTCTGGATTTATGTGCTCCATTATAACCTAATTTTAGCATCAATTTTGTTCAAATCTGTAGCTGCGGTGGCGTTTGTACGTAAGTACCAAAGTTTGTAACCTAGCTCTTTACCACCTGGAAACCTTATGGTAATTTGGGATTAGCAACTAGGTAACATGCTATTTGAAGAGCATACAATATGTTCTTGATCATCTAGAAACCTAGAGCTAATTTTGTATGAACAACTTGCAATCACATAGTAATAGGTTTGAACTTCGTTTTGTCTCAAGCATCAAAAACACAAAACATAAATTTTCTAACCAGGATCTTGATCATTTGGAAACTCATGGTATTACCAAAATTATAACTTATGATTCGACGAATTTTTGAATTCATCGAATTAGTAATAAAAACAATTCCTTATAATTGATCTTAAGCATCTAAAAATAACCACGAAAAAACAAATTTATTTTAAAATTTTCCATGACAATAGTTATAACTTGGGATTAGAAAATTGTATAATGACGATGACGTAGGTCGTGATGAGGTTGACGAAGGTGAAGAGCATGGAGAAGTCGACGCTGAAGAAGCCGGCGGCGGTGAATTTGGGACACCTGGCCGTCGCCTGTTGCGCCAGAATGAAGAGTTTCTCCCGGAGCGACTCGACGTTCGAGTACCGGTTGAGAGCTTTGTAGGCGATCGTGATGGTTTTCTTGCCCTCGTTGCTCACCTGCTCGCATATCGTTGCCACAAACACACCCTGAGCCTAAAACAGAAAATGTCATTTACACAAAAATTAAACAATTATCTCATCAACATGTTTCCTGGATTTTTCCTTAGTTTTCTTATACTCCGCAGCTCTATATCACACATTTCATAAATGTATATTATATATCAACTAACGTTAGTATAATAAGTAAATTATGTTCGGATGTTATTTAATAGTCGTTATCTTCGTTTTATCATAATAATTTCTGTAAGAGTCTTGTCTGTCTAGCCTTGATTGCCTAGTCTTGTCTGTCTAGTCTGGTCTGTCTAGTCTTGTCTGTCTACGACCTGGCATATGCAACCAAAAACTGGCAAGTCTTAGAGAAAGAGTCACTAAGCCCATAAATATATATATATATATATATATATATATATATATATATATATATATATATATATACTCTACATGTTGGAGGAATATAAGCTGACAGTCCCACAAAATCCTGTCACTACAAGACGTTGGATCATTCACCACAAAAACGAAGACCTCTTTATCCGTGATTTAACTAAAGAACTAAGCAAGCGCGGAGTAAACTCTGTCGACTCGTTAATAGAAGCTCTAGGCGTAGCAAGTGATGCCTTGATGCCAAAAAGAAGGAAAAGTTGCGGGAGAAAGGCTGTATATTGTTGGAACCAGGTCATTGCGAACTGTAGAACAACATGTATTGCCGAAAGAAGGACGTACTTCCGGCACGCCAAAGGACTAAAGATTCTACTAAGTTACAGGCATTTAAACAAGCGTACACCGATGCTAAAAAACACTTACGAGGGAAAATTAACCTCTCAAAGAAATCCCACTAGGAAAACTTATGTAAAAGCATGGACCACGATACATGAGGAGACGCCTATAGAATATCTACTAGGAGCCTACATATACGGCAGCCGAATCCACAACTTCCGATGGATAAAATGCTAGAGGTGACCAAATCACTACTTCCAGTCCATCCCAAACCAACCTGGGAGCAAAATAAAGTTGGCAATACTCCTCCGTACACTAAAGAAGAGCTAATCATGGTAATTAACCGTCTGCGCAACAACAGAGCTCCAGGAGCAGATGGTATTCCCACGGAGGCTGTTAAACTAATGGTAAAAAACTTCCCTTGTCTAGTCCTGGAAATATTAAACAAGAATCTACTTTCTGGTACGTTCTCTGCCAGATGGAAGCAGGTTAAATTAGTATTAATAAAAAACCAAACAAGCCTGTATAAGAACCTAAGAACCTTCTTCATACCGGCCCTTCTGTATCCTTGATATCGCTGCAAAATGCTAGAACAACCAACTTTAGCACGTCTAAAAAAAACTAGAAAGCGAAATGAACCTTTCTGAAAGACAATTCGGATTTAGAGAAGGTAGATCTACAATAAATTCCGTAAAATACGTCATAAATGTAGCCGAAAAGGCAAAATAAGGTACAAAACGGACCAGGAAAATATGTGCGCTTATAACGCTAGACATCAAACATGCCTTCAACTCGGCCTTCAACAGTCCTTCAACATGCCATCAACCACATCATGGTTGAATTATTAAATAGTAACATTTGTATCTTTTCATTAAAGATTATAATTTCTACGAAATCTTTGTATACATATCGTCAACAAAGTTGACATCATTATTATAACTAATCTTTCTATAAAAAACATTTCTTAAAAACAACTACTTCACTGGCAAACACCTCGACTGACATCAAAATCTTCAAACTCAACAATATATAAATAAATAAAGGTTGAATTAACGGAATTAAATATGCCGCCATATCTACTAAGAATGATACGTAGCTACCTCTGCGACAGTCGCATCATCATTCGTGCTGAAAACGAAGTTAAACGTTAGGACGTCATTAGTAGTGTTTCACTGGGCTCCGTAATG
This sequence comes from Phosphuga atrata, assembly GCA_944588485.1. Taxonomy (NCBI): domain Eukaryota; kingdom Metazoa; phylum Arthropoda; class Insecta; order Coleoptera; family Silphidae; genus Phosphuga; species Phosphuga atrata. The sequence continues at coordinate 48,440,349 of OX155900.1, read as the reverse complement.
GGACCAACCCTGTGGAACGTACTCTACAATGGTGTCGTCAGGCTGAATGTACCCGAGGGAGTTAACATAAACGGTTTTGCGGACGACCTGTCACTCACTGTCGTGGGGAAGAATGAAAGAGGTACTATGCTCAGAGCTAACTTGGTCATTGAACAAATTACTAAATGGATGTCATTAAAATCCCTCCATCTAGCGCCGGAAAAGTCCGAAGCGGTCCTGTTAATGGGATATAGAAAGTTGGATCCTATGTCTTTCAAAGTGAGGGGCGTGGACAGAAACCAAAAGACTCTCTAAAATACCTTGGCATCACAATTGACAAAAGACTGTCTTTTACAGATCACATCAAAAAAGCAACGGAAACTTGCATGAAAAGTACTGCGGCACAGGAAAAACTAATGCCCAATGTGGTCGGACCTAGATGCAGTAATCGCAGGCTTCTAAGCACTGTGGCGCACTCTGCTATGCTCAATGGAACTCCCATATGGGTACAGCCGCTTAACAAAACAAAAATAAAAGAATTAACTGTATTTCAGAGGAAAATGGCCCTACGAGTCTGCACCGCCTACCGTATATTATCGCGCCATGAAGTATTGGTTATCAGGTATCCCTCCCATCGAACTGTAAACAAAGCATAGAAATTATCAATATGAGGCAGGCAAGAACAAAACATCTAGAAATGAGGCCGATACCAAGCTCACTCAGGAGTGGCAGCAAGTGTGGAATAACTCCACAAAAGGTCAGTGGACGAAGATCGTCATCCCAAAAATTTCATACTACCTCACGCACTTCCTCACGGGCTACGGTTGTTTCCGAGATTAGCTCCACAAAATCGGGAGAGCATCCGACGCAGTTTGCGTATACTGTGGGTTGGCCGATAGTGTTACCCCTACTACATTTGAGTGTCCGAGATCGGACAACGAGAGGCAAATTTTTCAGAACGACAAAATCTATCCCCAAAATATGATGGCGCAATATCCACAAAATGGTAAAAAAAAAATAATAATGGAAAAGGAAAATGACGAGAGAAAAATGGAACTAAAAAATCGAACCCCTGGAACAGGTCAACACCCTATGGTCATCCATTCACCCTGAAAAATTATGCAACGAGCGGTTCCGGAGCGTTCTGGATAGTTTCAGGAGACTCACTTACATGCTTAACTGAAAGCTGCCATCTACACCTCATTCAAAAAGGTCTTTTCTGTATAGCCTTATCTGTCTAGTCTTGTCGCTCTATTCTTGTCTATCTAATCTTGTCTGTCTAGTCTTGTTTGTCTAGTCTTGTCTGTCTATTCCTGTCTGTCTAGTTTCTCTGTCTACTCTCGTCTATCTAGTCTTCTCTATATAGTCTTGTCTGTCTAGCCTTGTTTGTTCAGTCAAGTGTGTCTTATCTTGTCTACCTATTCTCATTTAACGTACTTCGTAATCCAGTGAACGTACCGGATACCTTCAGAAAGGAACCTTGAATGCATTTCTTATCAAAATTTGATTTGAAAACGTGTTGAACGGCAGTATAAATTCTTGCAAATTGATTCCGGAAGATTTCACAATCACAGAGTTGACTATGTGCCGACAACCGCAGCAATTGTAATCAGACAAGTCAATTCAATTTTGAACTTGACCAGGCTAGATCTTTCGCAAACCGATCGCGAGATCGGTGGGCGAGAGCGCACAAATTTATGGAGACTACCTGCACTTGCGATTGCTTTGCGAAAACAATTTTAATTACTTACTGGTTTAAAAAAAATAATTTCAAAATTTAGAGATACCACAAGAAATTATATATACATATACAATCAATAATTGTATGGTTCTTGTCTGGCCTTGTATGGTCTTGTCGAATTTGTCTAGTCTTGTTTAGCCTTGCCTGATCTTTTCTGGTCTTTTCTGGTTTTGTCTGGTGTTGTGTCTATGGTATCTAAACTTAAAAAAAAAACTTACACAGAGACCGACCGTCCAAGCTGTAATTGATCCAATGATTTTTAATGTCAATTTCTCTATATGTACTGTAGAGTTTACTGTAATCAAAATAATCAAAATTATATGTGTGAAGGAGCACAACATTTCCCACTGGAAAATCCGATTAAAACAGTCGACCAAATTGCATATTAAGTGGTGTAATTTGCAAATCTTCAAAATTTCTGCACCAATCTCCAGTTTGGAAGGCGTCAGGGTTTTAGGCGATTCCAAATCTTCTAACATACTGTTAACTAAAACGTATCGCGAATTGATCGAGTGTACAATAAAATACTTCAAAATGCCAATTAGTAGGACGAAATACAATTGACAATATCCATCGAAGTTGTAAACGTATAAACTTAGATTCAGTTCGTTCCACGCGTACGAATCCAAGAGGTAAAATGATAAGAACAACAAATTTAAAAACACAAATTTAACTGTAATGTACCTCAAAACAGGAACCTTGATTCTGTTCCTAAACAACCAGTTATCAATCGCTCTAAAATTGTCGAACAGCAGCTTAAATTCTTGCACATTTTTGCCGAAAGATTTCAAAACCAGAAGCAAAGTTGAAGATGTACCGACAGCGGAAGCGATCATCAGTAGATACTTTGTAGCGGAATCCTTTCTCACAGTGCCAAGTTTTTTGTAAGTCGACAGAGAGAAAGAGCACAGATTCACCAAAATTACAATGGAAATTTTGATTTTGCTGGCTCTAATCACTTTGTATAATTTGTCAAACTTCGGAAATAGAGCAAACAAACCACACCAATTCATAAGAGGAGACAGTTCTTCTCTCACAGACATTTTAGAGACTAACAATACAGTTACTTAACAGTTGAGCATTTAGACCGATTACTTATTGCTTTTAGTAGAATTAGTTTAAATTATTTGTTATTCAATAAGAAATGACTATCTACATAATTATCTAAAAATAATTTTAATATCATTTTCTTTTCATTGAAATTCTCTTGTCATATCTGGTCTTGTTTAGTCCTATCTGGTCTTGTTTAGTCCTGTCTGGTCTTGTCTCGTCTTCTCTCGTCTTGTCTCGTGTTCTCTAGTCTTGTATGGTCTTCTCTTGTCTGGTTCTGTCTGGTCTTCTCAGGTCTAGTCTGGTCTTGTCTGATCTTCTCTTGACTGGTCCTGTCTGGTCTTGTGAGGTTTTGTCTGGTCTTCTCTTTTCTGACCCTGTCTAGTCTTGTCTGGTCTAGTCAGGTCTTGTCTGGTCTTCTCTTGTCCTGTCCTGTCTGGTCTTGTTTGGTCTTGTCAGGTCTTGTCTGGTGCTGTCTGGTCTTGCCTGGTCTTGTCAGGTCCTGTCTGGTCTTTTCCGGTCTAGTCTGGTCTTGCCTGGTCATGTCTGTACTTCGTCTGCGTAGAATTAATACGTGTTAAAAATTAAAAAGTACATCGCCTTTTTTATTCTTTAAAATTATTGCAGAACCTCTTTATACACAACGTTTTAAGTAAAAATTTTCTCGGTGCAAGGATTACCAAACTGCTCGCAGAACTCACACTAGAACAGGCCACATAGAACTGTCCGTGTGAGAAACATTCTTCTCTTGGGTCTATAGCGGCTACTTTCATTGACTGCCCTTGGGACTTATTTATGGTCATTGCAAAACAAAATTTTAAAGGAAACTACAATCTTTCGAAGTTAAATGGGTATTCTGAGGGTATTTATTAATGGTAATCGAGGTATATAATGGTAATCAGTTTCCCCTTTAGCACATCCACTGATTACGGTAGCCTCGATAATGTTTCGATGAAGTACTTTTATCTGCAGTCTGGTACCATTGCTTAACTTATGAGGTTTAAGGTTTTTAAAAGCATAACTGGTGCGCCAATTTGGACAATAAAATTATGAAATGGTAGACCAGCTGGATTTAGGGTATTTTGAAATTCTACTGGAATTCTACTGCGTCATCAGTTTGCAACACTGAATCCACTGACTTATAATGTCTTTGTCACTTTGTCTCCTTCGAATAACTTCAGTAAAAGATCATTTATAGCAGTTGCTCTGTCATTTTTCGGGGTTAGAATGGCACGCTCACATAACCAAAGCTTGGTGTTTATTTAACCTAATCACACGGAAAAAGTATACATTAAAAATTACAGTTTCAAATAGTAGCAGCGGCCTTACGAATTTGAAACTGTAAAAACTACAAATTGCTTTGTGGTAAAATTACAGTTTCCAATATTATTAGTAAATAAGTTTTAAAAATTACAGTGTGCAACTGCATTCTTTACAAATTTTTATTCTTAAGGCCGCGGCTACTATTTAAACTGTAATTTTTAAAGTGTACTTTTTTCCGTGCACCGGGTCCAATTGTAAATCTAAATGATCCAGGAACCTGCTCAAACGCATATAAAAAAAATCATCAAAATCGGTCCAGTTCATTGATAGACAGTTCATTCCCTATGTTTCATACTTAGGGGATGAAATTTTCCAATAGCTGAAATATGTATTTATTTATTTTCATTGAAAAGTATTCGTGCTAATTTAAAATTAATAGGTGCAGAAGCGGTCCTGCGGATCCCGGCATACGTTGTCCTAACCTAACCTACTAACCTAATCTAACCACCGCACACTGGGCTTTCATTTCAAATTTACGGCAAAAAAAATAGAATTTCATGTCTCACAATTAACCAAAACCACTTAAAATGTATTGTTTCATAATCCATTCACAATACCACAAATAAATAAACGCGAGAAACCAATGTCGTTGGTTGTGGAAACGTGTTAAACGTCTCTCCTGTCTCTTAGATACCAAAAAGAAATTAGTTGCGCTCGATATTCACGTAGTAACTACGACTGTTTTGTGTTTGTGCTAAAAAATTATGACCTTTTTAAATATGGAGAATTTAGCGCCCAGAATGTATTTACATATAATTATATCAAATTTCTAGAAAGTTTCAATGAACTGTGTTATAAAGTAAGTTCTGTGCGCGACTAACGAAAATTAAAAAAATCTTGTGATATACTGCAATACATTGATTTTTTTAAAAAGTTCCGCATAGTCCCGTTAAATTAATTATTAGTCTGTAAGCCAAAACAAACATTGACAATTCTAGGAAAACAATAAACCTATATAAAATAAAATATACAATAAAATTGCAAAGCAGAACGTTGAATAGGAATGAACTATTTTTTCTGTTAAGAGATGAACGTTTTTAAGTTTCCTTTGTTAAAGTGTAATAAACGATTAGTACAATACGTGTTGGATAAGTTTAGTGTCAACGACCTATCTGTCTTTTTATTAAAACAAATAAAAGATACCATCAAAGTGTTTATGACAAAACTCAGAGTCGATGCAGGCCAAGAAATTTTTTTGAAGAAAACTTCTATCTTCAAATGTTCGGCTAAAAAAACAAGTCTGGTGAAATCGGACAAAGGAAGTCCGCCGGAGGTTCTGGGACTTGCATTCAGAGTAATTCCTAAAAGGTTCAGAAGGATGAAAAAGCATAACTATTCATCGACTCCAAAGAGAATAAGACCATACAGTGCTGATGAAGTTTTAGGTCTCATGTTTGACGATGCAGGTAGGAGCTAAAACTAGAGGGGTTGATATATCCCTCATATTACTTGGTGTCGGGAGCAAAAAAAATGTTATCCATTACATGTCAGTTTAACTTAAAACGAGGCCGTGGTGCTGTTACAGAATCTTTTAGTTCATACTGTGCGATAACTTGCACAAGTACAATCGAAACATGTAGAAAACTAAAAACTGCCTTAAAATTAGTTACAAGTCAGATCTAGATGGTAGTGCAAAAAGTGCATAGTCGCAAAGCAAAATTTTGCTAATAATAATTTTTATGCGGACTCAAATATAATTTATGGATGGTATAGAATGAGTGCGAGCGTCCATAAATTATTGATGCATGGGGCTGATATAATTATATTTCCAGTCTAGTTCTTTTATTTTACAATGTATTACCGCTACTTTTTACTAGATTTAACCACAAGCCCGAAAATTTTGGAACTCTGAACTTTTGGTTGAATCTAGTAGAAAGTAGCGGTACTACAATGTAATCATCTCGAACGAGACTCTCATGTAATTAAAATCGAGCTTCACTTAAGATAAGTTCGTTTGATTTTAAATAAAATCACTTCCATTGCCTGCAGGCCTCCTCTCAGAAGATTTTATAGAGGCTAGTCATAAGATTAGAACACAACACAACACAACAGATTAGACAATACCACTAAAGGAAAACGTCAAGAATTAATACGAATACGGATAAATTGAGCTGGTTACTTATATCAACAGATTAGAGGATCTAGAATTAGGGGAACACTAGTTATAGGACAAAACCCACAAAGAAAAAAGAAGAATGTTCACGAGAAACTACTGATGATATCGTTAGTGATGATTAAGAAGGTGCAGATAGTGATGATTATATTGATTTTAACGAAGATGAGACGTGAATTTGTAAAAAAAATTTTGCACTTACACTTTTGTCATAAATATATTTTTCCACTTAATCTTGCATCCAGTAAGGAATACATCTAATATAGACTCATTTTATATTAGGATCATTAGAATGTCGTCGTAAGGTATTATTTGAGGCAAAAAAATTGAAATGAACTGCATTTTATTTTTGTAGCCGTAAATTTGTAATCCGGCCCAGTGTGCAAGGGGTCCAATTATGAATTTAAACCATCTAGGGACCCGCTCAAACACACACACAAAACATTTCATAAAAATCGATCCAGCAGAACCTAAGCTAACCACCGCGTCCGCACACAAAAAAAATTCATAAAAATCCAGCCGTTTAGGAGTTCATTGATAAACAGTTCATCTCCTGTTTTATACACTTAAGAGATGAAATTTCGCAAATGCTGAAATACGTGTTTATTTATTTTCATTGATAAGTATTCTTACCAAACTTTAAGTTAATAGGTGAATATTTCTTTTTGTCTCCCATATAAATTTTGTTTAGGGCTTGAAATTTAGGACTGAAAAATCGCTTCCTTGTAATTCCATAAATAACCCATAAATTATTAAAATCTACTAAAATTGAATATGATGGTAGCGACTGTCTATTAATTAAATAGAAGTTGGGTTAATCCAATGCACTTCTTGTTAGTCTCCATGGACAGATATGTAGAAACATATTTATATATTCATAAATAACATTTATATATTTATAAGTAACTTACACACAAACTCCCTGTCCAAGCTGTTAATGATGCAATCGTTTCTAAAGTGATAGTGTTGACATTCACTAAGATATTGATGGTGATTAAAATATTCAACGTGATCTGGATATAGAAAAACAACATTTCCCATTGGAAAATTTGGTTAAAGCTGTCCACCAAATTGCAAATTGTGTCGTGTAATTTGGAAATGCACAAAATTTCTTCGCCAATTTCCAGTTTTCCTTTACAAATAATCCAAGTTGTGGACAATCGCGATTTTTCAAACTGTCTATTAACCAGTACTTGCCGTGCATGGATCGATTTCAAAATAAAACATTTCAAGAGGCAGATTAGCAAAGTGAAGTACATCTGCAAATATACGTTGAAACCATAGAAGTAGAAATTAGACATGAGTCTACTCCATAGGTACAAATCCGGGAGATAAAACGAAAACGCGAACAAATTTAAAACTGCAAATATAACTGTGACGTGTCTTGAAACAGGAACCTTGAACGCATTTCTTAACAACATTCTGTCAATTCTGTTAAACGTGTCGAACAACAGCTGAAATTCATGCAAATTTCTTCTGGAAGATTTCACAATCATTAGCATAGTTGAAGCTGTGCTAGCAACCGCAGTAATCGTAACCATACCAGTTACATCGATTTTGAACTTGACCAGACTAGTTCTTCCGTAAATCGACGATGCGAAAGCACACAAGTTTATTAAAATCAAGATTGAAACTTTGAATTTGTTCGTTTTAAATTTATTGGTTTTGTCAAAATTTGGTGACAAACCAAAAAAACTGCAGCAATTTAACAGAGACGAAAGTTCCACTCCTACCGACATTTCACTTACTAATGAAAACCGTTGTTATTACTTACCAGTTTTAATTAAATTAATTTCAATATTTAGTGAGACAACAAGAAATTAATGTACACGTTTAATATTTGTAATTTAATATCTCACCATTAACTTATATTGAGTTTATTGAGGTAAAGTTTTGTTTACACAGTCATAGGTTGTTTGTTCCTACCTAACATTGCTTGCTTGGTCTTACCTGGGTTTGTCTGGTCTTTTCCAGTATACAGTTCCACTCCTATAGATATTTCACAGACCCATGAACGACTTAGCCTGTCTCGTCTTGTCTGGTCTTGTCTGGTCTTATGTGGTCTTGTCTCGTCTTGTCTGGTCTTGACTGGTCTTGTATAGTCCTGTCTGGCCGGGTCTGGTATTGTTTGGTGTTGTTTGGTCTTGTCTGACCTTATCTTGTCTGGTCTTGTCTGGTCTGGTCTGGTCTGGTTAGGTCTGGTATTGCCTAGTATTTCCTGGTCTTGTGATTCTAGAAATGAAAGGAACTTACACATAAACACCCTGCCCAAGCTGTTGCTGATGCAATTCTTCCTAATTTCACTTTGTCTCCATTTACGAACAAGTTAATTACAATTAAGATTTTCAAAATGATGTGGACAAAGAAAAGCAACATTTTCCATTGAAAAATCTTGTTAAAACAGTCGACCAAATTGCAAATCGCGTCGTGTAATTGGAAAATGTTCAAAATATCTGCACAAATCTCCAGTTTGCAAAATACCAACTTTTTCGTCGATCCTAAATCTAGAAACATTCTGTTTACTAATACGAGTCGCGAATTGATCGAATGTAGAATAAAACACTTCAAAGCGGTAATTAGTAAGATTAAATACAAATGCATGTAGATAATAAATTGGTAAATATAATAATGCGACTTAGAATCGCTCTGTAAATACATATTCCAGAGGTATAATGAAATGACCAGCAAATTCAAGAAAGCAAATTTAACTGTAACGTGCTTAAGAACAGGAATCTTGATTGCGCTTCTCAACAACCACGTATCAATCGTGTTAAACGTGTCAAACATTACTTGATATCCTCGCAAATTTCCGCCCAAAGATTTCAAAATCGTGTACAAAAATAAAGAAGTGCTGATAATATAAGTGGCTGTCATTACAATTTTCGTGACATTTATTATCATATTGTTATAACTCCCGTGAGCCCATAAGGCCAAACTGCACAGATTTATCAAAACTGCGACGGAAGCCGTGATTTTGCTCGCCTTAAATCTATTGGACAGTTTATCAAACTTGGGAATTAGACCCAAGAAACCGCACCAACTCAACAGAGGAGATAGTTCCACTCCCACAGACATGTTACTGACTAATAAACAATTTAATTAGTGAACACGTGAACATTTAGAAAAATACTTGTTTCAATACAATATGTTTTAAAAATTAGATAGCCATTAAGAAATGACTATCTACATAATAAACTATCGATAATTTTAATTTGTTCTAATATACTAATGGTATCTATTATTATCTGCTCTCATCTGGCCTTGTCTGGTACTTTCTGGTTTTGTATAGGACTTCTCTGGTCTTGTCTGGTTTTGTCTGGTTCTTTTTGGTTTTGCATTGTCTAGTCTGTTCTTGTCTGTCCTTGTCTGCACTTATCTGGTCTTGCCTGGTCTTGCCTGGACTTGCCTGGTCTTATCTGATCTAGCTTGATCCTGCCTTTTCTTGTCTGATCTTGTGTGGTCGGGTCTGATCTTGTCTGGTATTATCTGTTCCAGTCTGGTCTTGTCTAGTTTTATCTTTTTTTTTCGGAGGAGGGGTAAAATACATTTACGCACAACTGCATCAAATTTGTTCCTTTACATCTTAGTTGCCAGGGCCGAAAATTTGACATTACGCCCGTCAAAATTTTACCGGCCCGTGGGCCTGTAAAATCATTGAAAAGCCGGCATCAAGATCTATCATCTTAAGACTTCCCAAGATGAAAGCCCCGTTTCATATCGGTCTTTAGACTTGCTTGGGATCAAACCCAACACAGCTTCATTAGTTTCCATTAATATTTCGGAGTGAATTCAGCGCTTAGTTCCATTCCAAAATTATGTAAATTTTTGTTTACAATAATTTTTGTTTTTTTTTTTCTTTAGCAACAAATAACCTAAGTGACGAGCTGTGAATTTAAATCACCGTCGTTTTTTTTATCGTTTTTAACTATTTTTAATTAAATTTTGTAGGTTTTCTGCAGTTGTGCGTAAAACGTTGTACATGTCTCGAGCCGGAGGAAGATTACGCCCTTCGCCTCATAAAGGCCCTCCTCTGTCGGGCCTCAAACTTCGGCTGCGGGCGTAGTCTTACACCTCCGGCCCTCTATATGTAAATAACTATTACGTACGGCCCCCAGTGCTCCAAATTGCTCTGGGGAGTGTGGGACTACTCGCCTTAGTGGCTTGACTATCTACTACAAAACCCACTCCTCAATTCTGACCCCTTGCGGGACTGCCTTCTCAGCATTACTTCGCTCGGGTTTTGCCTTCTGTTTATCTTATTCCTTTTTTTTGCGATCTGTTTCGTCCTTATCTTTTGCTATTAAGACAGATGTCGCTAGCTTCTACACTGCGACCCAGCATTCTCTGATTTATAGCATTGTCTCCTGCAGGTTTTCTGGGATCAGTTTCCTCCCAGCGCTTTTTCCATTTCCAGCCGTTGTTTCGCTCATCTGGGGCAGTTGAAAAATGTATGGAGGCAATCCACCAGGTCCGGGCAGTACACACAATGTTCGGTCTCCCTCAGATGTCTGCGATATTGGTATGCCATGAAGCTACCATGTCCGAGCAGCAGCTGCGAGAGAAAGTAATTTACTTCTCCGTATCCTCGTGTCACCCATGGTTCTATGAGTGGGATGATTCTTTTTGTCCACACCGCACAACTGGTTTCCTGGTTCCATCTTGTCTGCCATTCGTGCATCTCTAATCCGACTACTGCTCTCCTCCCCTTCAAGATACCTTCTTAGCCTTTCTTTTGCCATCAGGTCTATTGGCATCAGCCCGGCAACCACCGACAGCGCTTCCGCCGAGGCCGTCCTGTAGGAACTACATATCCGTATTGCCAGCTGTCTCTGTATTCTTTCATAAATTCTTCTATATTTTTTTGTTCTTATCAACGATTCATACCACGTAGGAGCACCGTACAGCATTTTTGACAGTGCCACTGTGCAGAGTGTGCGTCTGCGGCTCGCCCTTGGTTCCTTAACGTTTGTCATTAGCCTTCTCAGCTGTTCTACCGTTTGGCTTACGTTTTTTGCGATTTTTAGGTCTTTATCCAGTCGTATGCCCAAATATTGAATACTTTTTTTTGTTTTAATTGTCGTATTTTTAAAACCTATGATCATCTCAGATAGGGTCCTTCTCCCCACCAGTACCAACGCTTCGGATTTTTCTGGCGCAATTTCATGACCCATTTCTTCCAGCTCCTGATATTAAGCGTCTATGATATTAAGCGACCATACCACTTTTCGTTTTAGGTATTCCGCATTGCCAACTTTCACCACCACTGCCAAATCGTCCGCATATGCTACGAGGTGAGTTCCCACCGGGAGGACCAGCCTGATTATCCCGTCGTAATATGCAATCCATAATATGGGACCCAAGACAGAGCCTTGGCACCCCGCTGCTTACGTCGATTTTTTTCCTTTTCTATATTCCTATTTTCCTGTCTTTCCAATCAGACGTACTAAGTATGCCGATATCTTTTCTTCTTCCAGCGCTTTCAAAATCTCAGACCACGGTGCACTGTTAAAAGCATTTCGTATGTCCAGTGCCACCATTATCGCTAATTTCTTATGTCGGTAGGGAGGGACAGAGGCAACCTTTGCTAGCTCTTGTATTTTCCTGACAGCATCGACAGTTGATCTGCCTTTGCGGAAGCCATATTGTTGTTCTGACAGGGCGCCTTTTTCTTCTAGCTTTTGTTGCAGTCTGTTTCTTATGATGCTCTCCCATAATTTCGCTGCTACATTTAGTAAGCATTGAGGTTGATAGCTGTCCTCCGAGTCTTCGTGTTTTTTCGGTTATTCTATAAGCACTAAAACTAATAAACTGCTCGCTTAGTTTTCCAGATTTGTGGGAATCTCTCCTCTCTCAGTAGTCTATTCAGGCATGCTCTATAGGTCTCTTCGTGATTTTCTAGCACTATTCTAAATATTTCCGGAGTTATCCCGTCCGTCCCAGGTGCTTTTCCATTTTTCGTTTGGTTAGCCGCAGTCCTTAATTCCTCTGCTGATATTTCCTGTACTATCTCGTCGGTTTCTTTCTTCTTTTGTGGGGTCCATCTTAACGGCCGGTGGGTTGGGAAGTGTTTATCCGCCCATTTTAGTTGTTTTTCTTCCTCTACTGTAATATTACCTCTCAGCATATTGGTCTTCTTCATGAGGATCTGGTACCCTAGTCCCCAGACGACATCTTCCAGCTCCTTTATCAGCTCGTTACACTTGCGTTGTTTGGCTTCTTTTATTACCTTCTTTAGGGAATCCTGGCACTGTCTATAGTTTACCCAGAGCTGCTTGTCTGCATTCTCTCTATATGTGCTTCTACCTCTCGTGTCAAGGCGCCTTGCCCGTATACACTGTCGTCTGCTCTCTGCTATCCCCTCGTGCCACCAGTAAACAGCTGGCTTACTTCCCTCTTTTCCTTATACTTGGTAAGTACTTCATTACAGGTTTTTTCTACAGCATTTCTCAAGAAGTTTTCGTCTTCTGGGAGAAATGCGTTATTTTTCAATTGCCTTTTTAGTGTCTCTTTGAACTTGTCTAGATCCCCCGCTTTTATTTTCCATTTTCTTGTGGTGCATTCCTCTTGCTGTTTTTCTTTTCCGAGTTTTGTGCTACTGGTCTAGTTTTATCTGATCCTGCCTGGTCTTGTCTGGTCTTGTCTGGTCCTGTATGGTCTTGTCTAGTCTTGTCTGGTCTTGTCTAACTTTGTTTAGTTTTGTCTGGTCTTGTCTGATCTTGTCTGACCTTGTCTAGTCTTGCCTGGTCTTGTCTGACTTGGCCGGTATTGTCCCCTTAAACCTTACCTGATTGCGTCTATACACGCATGTCTAATTTTATCTAATGTAGGAATTAAAGAAACTTGCACTTAAAAACGCTGTCCAAGTCATTGATGATGCAATTATTTCTAAACCCAGTTCGTCTGCATTTACCAAAAAGTTAATTATAATCAAGATTTTCAAAATGATGTGGGCAAACATTTCCCATTTGAAAAAATTGTTAAAACAGTCCACCAAAATGCAAATTGCGTGGTGTAATTGGAAAATGTTCAAAATGTCTGCACAAATCTCCAGTTTGCAAAACACCAAATTTTTCGGAGATGCTAAATCTTTAAGCATTCCGTTAACTAAGATTAGTCGCTAATTGATGGAATGTACAATAAAACACTTCAAAGCGCCAATTGGGCAGATTAAATACGTTTGCAAGTAGATATTAAATTGGTAAATATAATAATTCGCCCTTAACTCGCTCTGCAAATATGTATCCCAGAGGTATAATAAAATGACGAGCAAATTTAACATCGCAAATTTAACAGTAACGTGCTTCAGAACAGGAATCTTGATTGCGTTTCTCAACAAACAAATATCAATCATATTATACATGTCCAACATTAGTTGATATCCTTGCAAATTTCCGCCGAAAGATTTCAAAGTAGTATACAAAATTAAGTATGTGCTGACAGTGTAAGCGAATGTCATTACAATTTTCGTCATAGTTCTTTTGATATTGCTGTATGTTCCGTAAGTCCATACGGCCAAACTGCACAAATGTAGCAAAATTACGACGGAAGCCCTGATTTTGCTCGCTCTAAATCTATTGGACAATTTGTCAAACTTCGGGGTTAAACCCAAGAATCCACACCAATTCAACACCGGAGATAGTTCTACTCCCACAGACATTTTAATGACTAATAAACAATTTTGTTTGTGCACAGGTGAACATTTAGAAAAATTACTTACTTGTTTTACTAGAATTAGTATGGATAATTAGATAGCAACTAAGAAATGACCATCTGCATAATAAAGTATCAATAATTATATTTTTTGTTTTAATATACTAATGATATCTAGTCTTGTCTGGTCTTGTGTGGTCCTGTCTGGTCTTTTCTTATTTTGTCTTATATATGTATAGTAGTAGATATATAGTAGTAATGTCATAAAACCTGTAGCTTTTGCCAGCAAGAAACTAAATGATGCACAAATTAAATATCCAATATTTTACGTTTACGTGTAGTGGCAGGACCGTTATTTTTTTGTTAGAGGACCCCCACCGAACTGCTCACCGAATCCACTCGACGGGTACGAGTCATAGCGCACTTCAATTCGTACATCAAAGAAGCCCGTCCTACAGTCAACGTGTTAAGCAAACTTGTTATAGTGCTCATCTACGTTTTTACTAATTGCCATCCTTTCGATTCACCCGAATATGTACGAGAGTACATTTTATATCGGCTTAGAGTGAAGATGACAGCGACTTTGATATCTTCGACAATTCAAAAATTAGCGATTATGAGGTTGAGTATGAAAGTGATGGTAGTAGTGGAAGTGACATAGTTTTTCGCAATATGCGCAATATGCGGGTTCTCAGTGATTTCGGGTTCTCAGTGATAGTGACATAGATGATGATATTGATAAGTGGAATGACGTGAGTGATAGCTTCAATATTCCAGAAACATTTACTTTTGATGTTTCACCACGAGTTGCCGGACCACAAGTTTCTTCTTCGATTGAGCAACCACTGGATTTTTCAAATTATATTTCACAAAAGAACTCGTGGATGATTTACTTTCAAAAACGAAGGAGTACGCATATCTATTTGGGATGCATGGAAAGATGTTGAGAAGGAGGAATTTTGGGCTTTCATTGGCCTTATTGTTGACATGGGTACAATGACAGTTCGAAATATCAAAGACTATTGGTCCTCTGATGCCGTAAGCAGAATCCCATTCTTCGAAGAAGTTTTCACCAGGTCCAGATTTTTAAATTTTTTTTGGATGCTACATCGTGGAACGAATACGAAGTACACCTCCTGACAGCACAAACGGGGATCCAAAAGCAAAAATTTAAATTTTCAGTGGTTTCGTAGAAGATATAGATTGTAAATTTAGACATTTTATCCCAGGGAAAAACATCTGCGTGGATGAATCAATAGGAAGTATATCTTTTATCACTTACATTCCGAAAAAAGCCGACAAAGTAGGGAATCCGCGTTTATGGTTTTTGACTGATTCAGCAACTGGGTACATATATTCGATTTTACCGTATTTTGGAAATATAACAACAAAGTCATTGATGAGGCCGGACCTTCAACTATCTACTAGAATTCCAGTGCATTTATATCATCAGTTATTGAGCGAGCATCCAACTGCCACTGATTACCATTTATTCACCGACCGATACTTCACCAGCATTGCATTAGCTGAAGCACTATTGAAATTAAAGTTTCATTTAACCGGAACCTTCATGGCAAACAGAAATGGTATTCCCATAGAAATGAAGAAACCTAAATTAGCTATGCTAATTAGCAAATCCATGGAAAAGAAATGCTGAGAACTAGAACAGCGGAGACGCAAGTGGGAAGAGACACAATTAAGACCTCCACAACTCGAGGGTGCCCACAGGGAGGTGTACTATTACCGCTAATGTGGAGCCTGGTAGTTGCTGAATTACTGGTTAGACTAAACGACCTAGACATCAAATGTCATTATGAGATAGTCATAATGGTCAGAGGGAAGTTTGAGGGAACGCTCTGTGAAATTGTTCAGAGAGGCCTCAAAGTACCTAGTAGATGGTGTCAAACAGTCGGACTGAGACTCAACCAGAGCCAAACCACGGTGATACCATTTACTAGAAGGAGAAAACTAAACTGCCTACAGCCCATACTCTTAGATGGGAAAGCAGTAGAATACCAACAGGAGATAAGGTATCTGGGTATCACACTAGATAGCAAACTCATATGGAATAGACACGCTGAGGCAGCGGTAGGTACAGCCAAACGCGCCCTAATGGTGTGCAGAAATCTGGCAGGAAAAACGTGGGGTTGTAACCCCACAATCTTGCGATGGATGTACACCATGATAGTGAGACAATCACTTATGGGGTAGTTGCGTGGGGAAGTAGAATCAAGCTCTATGGCCTCTATGAGGAAACAGCTTGAGGAGATTCAAAGACTGGTGTGTGTCTAAGACGTAGGCGATGGGGTCGTTACCGACAGCCGCATTGGAGCTGCTGCTGGATCTGACTCCGCTGCACCTTGTGGTGGAAAGGACTCGCTGCCAAGATCCCCTAGCTGGAAGTACCAAAAGACGAAATGGTGTGCAAATATCACTTCGAGAAAAACTACACAGCAATGTGTAGTAGTAAAGCCGATTGGAGCGACGAATCCTCAGCATACCACATAGAGCAAAATGCTATCAAGTGGTATACAGATGGTTCGAAGACAAGGGAAGGCACTGGTGCAGGAGTGTTTGGACATCGTACCAAGTATTCGAATCCATGAGAACATCCCCAATTATCTTCCAAGCAGAGGCACACGCAATCGAAAGATGTGCACAGATTAACCTCGACAGGAATTATCGCAAAAAATGAATTGCTATCCTGTCAGACAGCCAAGCAGCCATTAAGACTATTAGCTCATACACCATCAGATCCAAACTGGTATGGGATTGTGTGGGGAAGCTAAACTAGCTTGCCAAGGATAACAAAGTAACGCTATACTGAGTACCAGGACACACTAGTATAGACGGAAACGAAGAAGCCGATTACCTAGCAAACAGTACCCCCTTTATAGGTCCGGAACCCTTTTGCGGCATGAGTGTGAACACCATCCACAAAAGTTTAGATGAAGAAACAATAGGAAAATGGATTAAAACCTGGAAAGAACTTCCAGGGCTAAGGCAGTCCAATGTGATGCTGGGATCTTTTAACCAGAAGTGAACAAAAGCTTGCCTGAAATTAAGCAGGAACAAGCTTAGAATTCTGACAGAAGCCCTGACGGGACACTGCAGACTTAGGAAACATCTCAAGGCCCTAGGCATAGGGGAGGATGACGGATGCAGATTCTGTGGCTTAGCATAGGAAACCCCATACATCTGCCCAAAGACTACGGAGCACTACTCCGCAAGAGACAGATGTACCTTGGGGCTTACTGTTTGAACACAGTGGAGCTGCAGGGCTTGAATCCCACCCAGATCCTGAAATTCCTAAAGGAATCAGGATTAGGTTTTTTAACGCTTGGAGGAGGGTAGGGTACAATAGGTTTATAAAGGT
The DNA here is from genome assembly GCA_944588485.1 of Phosphuga atrata. Taxonomy (NCBI): domain Eukaryota; kingdom Metazoa; phylum Arthropoda; class Insecta; order Coleoptera; family Silphidae; genus Phosphuga; species Phosphuga atrata. The sequence goes on along the minus strand of OX155900.1, from coordinate 48,423,117 downwards.
CGCAGTACAAGTCGTCACCACCATATCTACAATCAACAATCTAGCAAATCCATTGCATACAGAAGGGGAAAAAACACAATGCTCTTAGCTTGGCGAGATGAAGCCAATGATCCCCAAAAACGGCGAGAGTTGTGACTATTCTTTCGACTTGGGATCATGCTGTATCTGTTGAACGAAAAGAATTTTGCAAGGTGGTGCTGAGATATTGTTAGAAAAGCCACACGTTGTGTTGAATCACACATCTTCAATGGGGGGTATTGATCGCGTTGAGCATTATGCAGCCACTTACTATTTTTTGAAGAAGTCCTTTTGAAGAAGTGGTGCCGAAAATTTTTTGGGGAATGCAAATATGTATAGTGAATTCTTATACCCTCTATAAAACTGTTAAGCAAGGTCGGAAAGAAAAAGTAATGTCCCATTACCAATATTGGAAATGCTTGGTAAAACAGCTAGTGGGCAACTTTCATGACGAGATAAAACGGTGATCCCACTCTACGCTTGCCGCAGTGACCCCATGGAGTGATCACGCGGCGTTCACGTGATAGTTCCTAGTGACGTTGTAAAAAGCCTGATTTACACTGCTTTGCCAAATTTTACTTTTGTGCGGAAAATATAAATCTCAATACTATTACCAAATACAAATACTAACGTGACGTTTCAGATATAGCAGAGTTAATGCAGATTTTGGCTTCGGAATTCTCAAAATCAGAAACAGGTCGGATTTTGATATCGGTTTTGGCTGCGTGATCTACGTTTGGCTGGAATCATCCCCCGAAAATCGCGTGAAGATAACGCAAGTTTATTACTCCATCGGGTGGCTGCGGCAAGTATAGTAATGATGATCGGATGAATGGAAAACTCTATATAATTGCGAAAGGTACAAATAAAGATTGTATCGTGTGCTCCAATCGATTAGTGGAAGGTGGAAGACGTTAAACAAATTGTTTTTGTAAGACTTATCCAAGCATCCCAACGATGCACTTAGGAAATTGTTTCAAGCGTTATCACACTATGAAAAACTATAAATTGGAAAACCTAAATTATAGGGGTACAAGTTGATAAACTATGAAACAATGTTATTTATTGTTTCATTCAAAATTAGTAATGTCACAACCAGGGACTCACAAATTCAGCTCATAATATTTCTATTTGACAATAGAAGATATATCAGTTATCTCATATTAATTTGTTAAATGAGTTGTCACTGAAACCGAGTGACTGGCGTCACTATTTGAGAATGGACGAATCTACATATTTCAAGCAATTTTTCTTTTAATTCTTCAGTTATTGCACGTCCTGACGCCATGACGGTTAAACTACGACTGACTAGGCGCACGCGCGGTCAGTTTGTGTTAATGACAACTAGAGCAGCGGATTTATGGTACGCCCGGTAAATCCGTTGGTTGCCATCAGTTAAAAATTTTACATTAAGATTTCACACTCACGGTCAATTTTTGGATTACGTCAGTTCAACTGATTAGTTTAACTGACCGTGAATGACGGGCTTTCAGCAGGCATAAATTACGCGGACCTGCTAAGTTCTCGCAACAGAAATGACCACGCAACCCGAATTAAAAATCGGATCCGCAAAGGATTAAATATATTGAATTGGCAAACTGTCAAAAAGGAAACAAAAAGATAAGATATTGTGTGATATACTTAGATATAGTAGAGATGGTTGGCCACTAAAAAATGATATTGGTGAAAATTATGAACCTTATTTCAAAAGAAAAAATGAGATTACTGTAGAAAAAGAATGTATGTTATGGGGGTACAGAGTAATCATACCTAATAATATACAAGATGATGTCATGGCAGAGCTGCATGCTAGTTACTTAGGAATAACTAGCCCTTTCGGCCCTGGCGGTGGCAATTGCCACCGCAACATTGACATGTCTCTACTTACTATGACAATCCTTATTTTTGCTGTTTATCACTAGAGTCACTTCAACAAAGCCTCCTAAACAAAATACATGCGCAGTTTTTGTCATTACTTGACTTGTGTTGTGTGTAAATAAGTGTTTTATAAAGTCGTGCGAGATGGATGCCGATATCCTCAACAATCTATTTGGTAAGTAGGGATAATTACTGCGTGAAACCCACTATTGGTTAAACTTTTACTGATATGTGAACTGTAAGATATGTTTGATAAGGAGAACGTAAGATGTTTGGGATTCTGCCCAAATAATCCTTGTCATAACCCTTTTAAATTTGTGAACGCAATTGCCACCACTGGGTGTCTCCGCAAAAATTGATACAAAATTAATTGGTTTTCTGTGCATTCTTAGATAATAATGGAATTCCTCCAATGACTTTTTATGGCAATGTAAACGAATTATCCCGAAAAATAACTTTACAGGATGCAAATGCAGCAATATTTGGATTGCCTGATTCGGACGTAGAAGATGAAGTGAAAAATATAAACGAAATGGATATTACAGAAGAGTTAGATGAAGAGTCAGATGAAGAGAAGAATCCAAGCAGAGTCCAAAATTCAAAATTTAAAAATAATCGGAAAAAAATTAATTGGAAGCGAGATGTGTTTGTTCCACCAAAAGTTATTTTTACTCCCTCTGGCAGTGATAACGAAAATAGTGTCAAAGTGTCAAACTCCAATGACCTATTTTACAAAATATTTTCCAAATAATATTTTCACTGAGAAAAGAGAAAACCAACATGTACTCAATTCATAAAAGCGGAAAAAATATCAACACAAACACGGAAGAAATTAAAAACTTGTAGCTCTGCATATATTTATGGGCATAATTCGTTTTCCCAGATTGAGGATGTATTGGACACCTGCCACAAAAATAAAATTCGTGGATGAGTTCAAATAACTCGCAATCATTTCGAATCCCTTAGAAATAATATGCATATTGTGGATTCTATAGTAGATTTTCTAGTTGCCTAATTAATACGCCGAAATGAAGTAGGCCATTGCTCGAAAGTCCCAACAATCCAGTACCAATCAAACGTAACAAAACGCATAATATTCTGGTAAACGACGTAAGATATGATAACCTTGTTCACTGGCAGGCACATATAAATGGTAACGAGCAGCGCTGCAAACTCGAGACATGTGAAGGGCGCTCGCGAATACAATGCGAAAAGTCTGCTTGTCCAAATTTAGGAATTATTTCAAATAATTTCATATTAAATAAATTATGTTTGTGTTTGTACGAAATGTACGAAAATGTACGAAACTGTAAGTTTATTAAAATAAATGTAAGTTTTCATTGTTAGCATATTTTAGCTTTAGGACCTGCTGGTGGCATTTGCCACCACTAATTATTTCCTATACAAATTAAGCAAATGAGTTTAAATTTGATATTTATGGTCTTAAGAAGCTCCCCATCAATAAGTAATAATTAGCAAAAAAAAATTTTTTTTCAAATTTAAAAATAGGGCTGAAAGGGCTAGAATGAAAGGGCATGGATGGAGTCATTGAAAGTATAACGAAAAACTGTTTAATTTGTTTGCAAAATCATAAGAACCCAGAAAAAATAAAATTATCAGTGTGGCCACACTCACCAACCGTTTGGCAAAGATGGCATGCAGATTTTCTAATTCCTCTGTATTCAAAGATGTTCTTAGTGGTGATGGATGCATATTCGAAATGGCCCGAAGCAGCTGTCATGTGTAATATAACTGCCAAGAAAACAATTGAAGTATTTAAAAACATTTTTGTACGTTATCGGGGTATCCTTTACATCTAGTAACTGATAACGGCCTAACTTAGACCAGTGAAGAACTTATACATTTTTGTAAGATTGTGGGAGTAAAACAATCTCTCTCCCACCCCCCTTATTATCCCGCTACAAATGGATTATCAGAACGATTTGTTGAAACATTTAAGTCACGTATGGTAAAAATTGTGGAAAGTGGCCAGACAGTGGAAAATGCTTGTCATCTGTTTTTGTTTGACTATATATGTACTATGATGATGTACTATGACTATGTCGTTTCTCATTGCTGCGGTCAAACCCAGTACATGATAAAATTGATGATGAACAAATAAAATTAACCAACAACAGTAAAAACTCATATAGAACATTTGTAACTTTAGAAAGAGTAATGGTTAAGGATTTAAGAAAAAATAAAAAGAATTGGTCTTTAGGTAAAGTTATTGAGATCCTAGTACCAGGGGTGACTTGGTGGAAACGACATGGAAACGACATGATAACCAACTGTTGGAATGTGGACAGAATTTAGAATAAGAAATAACTTTCTTGTTGTTTTGTATTTTTGTTGTTTTTGTTGTTTTGTATTTTTTGTAAATTGGAGAGTGTTGGAATCTTGTTTCTGTTGAGGTTTCCTGGATAAAAGAGGGCAACATCGTGGAATTTATAATGGGTGGTATATATGAAAAGAGATGTGTATCATTATTTTGGTAATAGAAAATATATAAAATGCCTGGTATTTTCTGGACTTGTCGGGTTTTGCCTGATCTTGACTGCATTTGTTTGGTTTTGCCTTGTCTGGTTTCGTTCATTCTTGTTTGGTCTCGTGTAATCGGCAAAGGTCTAGTGTCGTCAGACTGTATCTGTTTATGTCCTTATAGTAGTTTCTATTTTTATCTAATATAGTGATAAAAGAAACTTACACATACAAATTCTGTCCAAGCCGTTATGGATCCAATGATTTCTAAACTTAATTTGCCTATAATTGTAAAAGTCTTCAACAACATCAAGCTATTCAATATGATGTGTGCAAAGAAACACAACATTTCCCATTTGAAAATCTGATTAAAACAGTCGACTAAATTACAAATTGCATGGTGTAATTTGCAAATGACTACAATTTCAGCATCAATCTCTAGTTTGCACAACACCAATGCTTTTGACGATTCCAAATCTTCAAGCATTCCGTTAACTAAAACGAGTCGCGATTTGATCAAATGTACTATAAAACACTTCAAACCGCAAATTAGGAAGATGGAATACATTTGCAAATAGAAATTGAAGTTATAAACATAATAATTCCGCACGAAATCCTTCCACACGTATGAATCAATGAGGTAAAATGTAAGGGTAAGCAAATTTAAAATAGCAAATTTGATTGTAACGTGCTTCAAAATAGGAACCTTGATTCCGTTCCTAAATAAACACTTATCAATTGTGTCAAACGTGTTGAATAGTAGTTGATATTCTTGCAAATTTCCAGCCGAAGATTTTGAAATCGTGAGCAACGTTGAAGTTGTGCTGACAAAGTTAGTGAATGTCCTTAGATTCATCGTTACATTTATTTCGGAATTACTATATGTTCCGTAAACCCACACGGCACAAGCGCATAGATTGACCAATATTGAGATGATAAATTTGATTTTGCACGATCTAAATACATTGGACAATTTGTCAAACATCGGAAGCAAACCGAAAAAGCAGCACAAATTTAACACAGGAGACAGTTCTGCTCCCACAGACATTTTACCGACGAATGAGCGATTCAATTACTAAACAACTGATCATTTTAAACAATTAATTACTTTTTACTAGAATTAGTTTTAATAATTTGTTAGGCAATAAGTAATGACAATATAATACACTAACAATAATTACAATTGTTGTTTCAACATTCTCTAGCATGGTCCTGTCTGGCCTTGCCTGGTATTGTCGAACTTTGTCAAGTCTTGTCGTTTCTTGTCTGTTCTTGTCTGGTCTTGTCTGGTCTTGTCTGGTCTTGTCTGGTCTTGTCTGGTCTTGTCTGGTCTTGTCTGGTCTTGTTTAGTCTTGACTGGTCTTTTCTGATCTTGTCGGGTTATGTCTGGTCTTGTCTGGTCTAGTCTTGTCTGGTATATACAATATTTATCACGCATTACAAATAAGTTTCTTCAAATATTATCATAATTTAAATATGAAACTAGAGTTTTTTTCTTTAAAAAGATCAATTAATCAATTTATCGAATATTGTCTTATCAACAACCGCCGAGTATTCAAAAAAACTTGTGTATTTTCTGCAGTGCCTTAATTTTTTTTTCTTCTTTGGAATATTCTCTACTTCTGCATCCAAAGTTTGTGATCGGTCGGTTTCATGTTCACGGTTATTTTCGTCAGTACACGTTCTCACATAATTCTGCACGATATCATCATAGTTAAATTCTCCGTTGGTAGCCAGGTCGTCGTAAACTTGTAAAAAAAACTTCAAAGGTTGGCGTTACCATATCACCAATAGATTCTGGAGCCACAAGCTTGGTCCATTCCTCATTGCTAGGTCCAGCGTTAACTTCATTAACTTCTGCCAGAAATTTTTATTTATCTGTACTCATACAAAATCAGGCTTTCTTGAAACAGTTTATGACAGTAACATCACGTACTGTGAACCCTGCTTTCCTTGCAAATTTAATGTCTAGAAGTACGTTAATATCCGGGCTATGATGTGTTTCGAGGCACCTAAGAGTATGTTGAACAACTTCTCTGCGATAAAAACGTTTATCTACGACCACTATTGTAAAAGCCCATTATTGTACAGTTCTTGGACTATGTAAATACATCAGAACACACACGTTTGTAGCAGTCCGCGATTAATGATAAGTTATGATTGATAACACATACGTGCATTTGTTTTACGATTCGTTGACTGGTTGAGAGCTGCTACATGCGCATACTTTCAGCGCCACCCGTGCCACAATTCAAACTAACGGAAATTGACATTTCGTACATTGGTTTGCCTATTTCTATGCGCACTTTTATTCCAGTTTAACCCAAATAAGTACTAAATAATAAGGTATGTAACCATTAAGAATGTATTTCTTTTCATTTCTATCAAGTTAAATAAGATCGAGTAACAGTTATATATGAAAATACTATTGTTTGTTTATTATAATGTTAAATAATGTACCTAATAAGAAATAAATTTGTTACATCAATCATATTTTTCTAAAGTAAATAAAGTATAGTACATAACTCGAGTTGTAAGGAAATTGCGTACTCGCTGAATTACGCACTCCCCGCTACGCGGGTCGAGGGTAACTGTTCCGCTCCTACGAAACATGCTTCTTATAACTCTCGTTATGTAATATACTATATAATGTGTGTATGATAGCTTGATCTATAGGTTGAAGTTTACTGGTGGTATTTTCACGTAAAAACATGACTTTTACATTTTCAAGTGTTGGTAATTTTGTATGGGCAGCACAGTAATCAATAAAAAGCAGGATTTTTTTACGTTTCATCTTCATTTCCTTTTTAACTTTTTTCAGCCAATCTTGAAATAATATCTTTGTCATCCAAGCTTTTGTATTATTGGCATAATTAACAGGTAGAGCCTTGACACCTATAGTTAGACGTTTCCTTACTTTGTTTCTCTCCATGACATTTTTCTCCTTTCAATGTCAAGTGTTTTATCGGGAAGGCACTTGAAGAAAAAGCAGTTTCATTCGCATTGTAAATATTGTCTGGGTGATACTCCTTTAACACATTCACTGCCGCGCCTGTTTTTTTGTATCGCCGATTTAAACCACTTTACAAAATCGATAGTTATAATGATTTGGTATTTATTTTCTTTCTCTGGGGGCCCCATTTAAATGAACTATTTTAGGTGATTTTCACGAAATGGGTCACCGGTGACCCAGTGGCGTGCTGGTCTGTGATATGCAAAAAAAAGTATGCAAACCCGAGCGCCTGGTGGCAGTCAAAGGTACTATACTTCATTTCAGAAACGGTAGTTCGATAAATCAATCATAGAATTCAGCAGAGGTACTGGAACTTTCGTTGGGGACCGTGACACCTGGGACCCAGCGGCACGCTGACAAAACACCGCCGGGTCACCGGTGTCACGGCAGCAGTAAATGTGTCACATTAACATCGAAATATATTCAGTCTATTGGTTACACACCCTTTGGTCCACAGATTTACTTTCTCCGGCTACTTTTTAAAAGGTATATCATTACGCCTTTTAAAATCCTCTAACCAGCCATTACTAGCCGAAAAGTTTCCAATTTTAAAGCAAAATCTTTAGATTTTTGTTTTAACAAGGATCCATCTATGGAAATATTCTTGTCGAGAGTTTGTTTGAAACATTCTAAAAGGCAGTTTTGGATATCGGGAAACTCGGGAAGTCGACTCTTCTTAACATTTCCATGTCCCTCAGAGCACTGAGACTTAAACATTCTTTTTATCCCTTTAATCCTGTCCGCTACTTCCATTCGCTCCTTCCAGACAATTTCCAGAGGCAGATGATCCGACTCTGTCCTCTCTTCTATCCTGAAGCTCCCAATACTTTCTCGGGCTGCTTCACTCACAACTGCATAGTCTATTACCGAGGCACCTCTTCCTCCAATATATGTCAGTTCTCCCTCTAGAATCTTTTGATTTAATAATTTTATATTAGGCTCTGAATTTCACTAGGCGATTTCCTACACTCAAACGCATTCACGATTTTGAGTTTTTTACTTAGAGAAAACACTTGGAGTTTTCCTTTTTTCCATTTATAGTAATTTTCTCATTTACCCAGGTTTGACTATATATATATATATATATATATATATATATATATATATATATATATATATATATATATATATATATATATAGATATATCCGTTCCGTCCGTCCGTCCGTCCACTTTTTTCCTGGTATCTTTGGGAGCAGTTCTTTATCAAATTTATGGTGCATTATGTATTTCTAAATTTAACCCGATCATTCATGTCGTGTATCGTGATATTTAGCTGCTTGAGGTCTTCTTCAGTTTCCTGTATCCATTTGGACCTATTTTTACTGTTGAAGGTAATTTTGAAAATTTGTTTCGTAATTCTGTTCTGGTCCATTCTGTATATGTGACCAAAAAAATTAGCTCGTCTCTTTCTGAAAGTGTCAGTGATAGATTCTACGGTTTTATACATTTCTGACGATGGTTTCTTAATCCATATTCCCTCCTTATTCACCGGCTCAAAAATTTTTCGGAGAATTTTACGTTCTTGTTTCCCTATTTCTTTGATTTTTGAGTGACCATGAATTAATGTTGTTTCTGCGGCATAAAGTGCTTCAAGAAGAACGACTGTTTTGTAGTGTTGTAGTTTTGCATTAAGAGATATTGATTTTTTGTTATAATGATTCCAAGTAAGTCGGTAGGCTCTCTGTATTTTTTTTACTCGTTCTTGATTTGCTATTATATTTAGGCCGGACGGTTGGATGATTTCTCCTAAGTATTTAAACTGGGAAACTCTGGATACAGAACCATATTGTGTCTTGATGGGTAGATTGTCGGACGCGGATCGTTCTATATACTGTGTTTTTTCATAAGATATCAGGAGACCAGCATTTGTGAAATTTCGTGTAATTTTTCAAGATCATCAGCAAACGCCAAACATTTGATATTAGCTCTATAATCTCTTCTCTTACCAATGTGTATTCCCTCAATCTCTTTTTCCCAAGTTCGGATTATTTTTTCCAGGACCATATTAAAAAGGATGGGTGAAAATCCATCTCCCTGTCGAACACCCGTATGTATTTCAAAAGGTTGAGAAATTGCTCCACCAAACTTAACCCTTGATGTAGTATTAATGAGAATTTGTTGAATTAATGCCCTGGGTTTCCTATCAACTTTGAATTCCTCTAGAATGCTGAAGAGAGTTGGTCTGTCGACGGAGTCGTAGGCTTTTTTGAAATCAACAAAGGTAACCACGGTGTTTCTACAAGATCGTATTTGCAAGATTGTCTTCAGATTCCAAATTTGTTCCGCGCAGGAGCGCCCCTTACGGAAACCTGCCTGATATTCTCCTATCTGTGGGTCTACTTGAGGTTCAAGTCTATTCAAAAGAGCTTTCGAAAGAATTTTTTACGTTACTGGTAGAAGTGAAATGCCTCTATAATTGTTCGGGTCCATTTTATCACCTTTTTTATGAAGCGGGTGTATAAGTGCACATTTCCATTCTGGGGGGATTTCTTCGGTCACCCATATCACATATTATATTGTGTATTCTGTGAATGAGGTTGTCGTCAGCCAGTTTCCATAACTCGGCAATGATTCCATCTTCCCCAGGGGCTTTGTCGTTTTTAAATGAATGAATGATGTCAGTTATCTCCTGGAAGGAAGGCGGCACGGAATCTGGATAGGATTCAGATTGCTCAAAAATAAACTTGCTGGATGGGGGGTCACAGTTGAGAAGATTTTTGAAGTATTCAGCTAAAATTTGACAATTCGCATTGGTCTTTGTCTCCATTGAACCATCAGATCGACGAAAGCATAGGCTGGATGGTCGATATCCTGTCAGGTTCTCTTTAAAAATTCTGTAAAAACTCCTAGTATTATTCTTTATAAATTCTTTTTCTATTTCCTCCAGTCTTGTTTTTTCATAGCTACGTCTTTCTTTTATAATTAGTTTTGATGATTGTTTCCGAATGTTCAGGAACTCCTGCCATTTGTCTGGCGTTTTGTTGCTATGAATTTTTTTCCAAGCGTTAAGTCTGTCTTCTATTGCTTGGTCGCATACACTGTTCCACCATCTGTGCTTACGTTTACGTGGGGGCTGGCCTATCCTCATAGCGTTCCTGAGAACATCCGATAATTCTGCCCGGTTTAACGAGTTTGTTTTGTTGATTCCTTGTAAAATACTGTCCCTGTTTATTTTTAAATATTCAGGGTCAGGCTTAAAAATTCGTGGTTGTCGTGGTCTTCTCCTGTTGGGTT